>JAABNX020000119.1:16705330-16715798 GCA_015163995.2 Mormyrus lacerda
CATTTTCGCATCTTTCTCGCGCTAATCGAAATGCATCACCTGACCACTCATTTACTGCGCAAGCCCGAGTCCGTGTAAAATGATAGAAATCAAGCCCGAACTCGTCGGGTCCCGGCAGAGATCTTCAGCTCTATCGTGGATCACACCTGCATGGTACCTTCAGGGCCCCCGATGGCTGGATGGATTACCGCCATTCTTTTGTAGTCTTTCTGGTATCAGGCGTCTTCCCAAGCATCATGCTGCCTGGCCTCTGCTTCCTGGCTCTAAATTCCCTTACTGCCATGACTGATCAGCGAGAGGCTGCCCAGATGCTTGGTACGAGCCCTGCCAGTGGAGGCAGAGGGTAACCCGGGTCTTCTTGTGGGAGCAGCTGGAGACGGGCGGGCAGACAAAAGGAGAAAGGGCTTCTGTCCTCATCAGCGCCTCCCCTCATACTGATATTTCCAAGCTGCGATGGTGTGAATTTGTGGAGGAAACACGGAATGCAGCCTGACACTGAAGCAGCCTTCTCAACAGCGTCCTTTCTATGCCGGAACAACCACGTCCTGTCCTATGATGCACACGTGGGTTCAGGGAATCCCGGGGGCCAGGCCGCTCTGCATCTTTGCGATGTGGCGAGGAGCAGCACATGCAGATGTCAGTGGTTCCATCGGCCCTTAAAATGCCATGGATCAGGGTGCCCTCAAAGACCACGCTACACAGTGAATCTTTACATCTGTTATCATCACTTAAAGTGAATAACGTAGCGTGCGGTGGCATTTTTGTTAGTAAGCATGGACGGACGGACTGGTATGATTCGGACACAGTCAAAGTTGACGCGGCGTGTCAAGGCATTAATCCCAGCTGAGTTTTTTCATGGCTGATCAGCACTGCTTCTTTTAGTACAAGGCACCATAGCTGCCCTTTGAAGGTCTTGCGTCAGCGCCCCACTACGTAATTAACAACAACGGCACAGTGGAGTATGCGGGGGTCTGGGGATGCTTGTTAAATATTTAAATGTGGCATCTTCAAAGAGTCTCCAGTGCAGATCGGTGACCCCCCCCGGGCAGTGGAAAATGAGCAGGGTAACTGGGGTGGGTCACCAATCTACACTGGGCTCTCTTTCCATGGCCACCCTCCTTGCTCTCACAGTACTGATGCTGCGTGGCCCACTGACACATTAAAGCTTCCCGTCACGCGGAGTAAGCTCGGATCATGGCCACTCCCCCCGGTGGGGGGCGGGGAGGGAGAACAAGGCCTTATTTTGTTCAATCCCTATGAAATGCAATTAGAAACCCCTCCAGAAGCAGAGGGAGTTGGGCCTGTGGCAGGGTGGGGGACATCCCAACTGTCTGTCAGCCTGCCGGCTTTTGAAGTCTCAGGCCATCTCTTGTCCCCCCAGAGAGCCTATCATCATGCCACTTTGGGGTGCTTCAAAAAAGAGGGCGGTGGAGGAGGGGCACCCAGCAGGGGAAGGGCGACCCACAGCATACTTGACAGAATGGGCCTGACTGCATGTTGCGGGGGCCTGATGCATGCGCCATATTTTCCCAGCCAGGCCGATCGCTCGGGGCTACAGAGGCGACCAGGGGTCACGCATATTCTAATATCGCGCTTCCTGACGTTTTCCTCTGCGCTCTCCACGCCGATTTCTCTTAAAGGCACAGTCCGCTGTCACTAACCCCCCCCCCACAGGACAGAACAAAGTGACAAAGGGAAAATATAATCCCACGCAATGGTGCGCTTGGCAGGAATTAAGTGGGGCCTCAGGAGGGTGAGCAGGGTGGCTGAACAGGAGTATTTCTCTCTCTCTGACCGCCACATTCTGTGTGTGTGTGTGTTTAATGCCGCTGTGTTTTTGTTTTAACCAAAGCACATGCAGTGTTTTGCATTAATGCGCATTTACTGGTCAGGGAGGGTTTTTCCTTTGTCTGTCGCTGGCTCTGTCATGAATCCCCTAGATGAAAACAAGCCGAGCTATAATATGTTATGAATTTAACAACGTTCCATTGATTAAAAAAAAAAGGAATGTGGCTTGTTTTTATTTAAAATAACCTCTCAGGGGCTGCTTGTGTTTTGTTCTGATTTCTGATTTTTATTTATCCTACTTCTTTGATGCGCGAATCTGTTTCCTATAGCAGCAACCAGGCAGACTTTCCTGTTTTTTGACATCGTCTGGACCCCATGTGGCACTCGCACACCGTGCAAACCCAACTTGTGCTCATGCTCGCTTACACCAGCAAGCTGGTGACACTGTGTTTTGCTTTTTTCTTTAGCTTTTTTTTTAAAATGTATTTATTTTGTTTGAAGTGGATTTTAATTATCAACCAGACATAAGAGCACTGCCTCAACATTACCGTGTCCCAGAGGGTATTTGCATCCTCCATGAATGACATTTTAAAATGTTTTGACACTGCTGCCCTGTCTTTTTTCTCCTCTCCTCCCCATCCCACTGAATTCAGGATGATTGACTGCCCTGAAATTACGCACGTTGAGGCAGTCTCCGCACCCCGGGACGCCTATAATTTGGTCGGAGGGGCCCCTGTGTTTTTAAAACCAAAAAATGCATTAAGCATGCGAAGGGGCTGTCTGATGAAGAAGGTTAAAACAATTTTGCCGTCCGGTTTGTTTTCGGAGCGAGGCTCTAAAAGGGGCCAGCAGGATGCTACAATGTGGAGTAGACGCAGGCGCAAGCCCGGGCTTTTCCCCACCGCTGCCCCCTGCCTGCATCCCTCCACCGCAGGATACAATTGCAGTAGCATCTCTTTTCTTTTTTGAATTTTTTTTTTTTAATCCTCCCTCTAAGGCGTTTTCATAGCCATGTTACATGTCAGATGTTCTCAGATTTGGCCGCATAGTTTCAAGGATGCATATTTTTATTCTTTTATGTATTACACTTCCATTTTTTTTTAAATACCCCCCTTATACAGTTCCTCACATGCCTTGTCTTCTCCTCTTCCCCCCCCAAGCATCCGTCAAATCTTTCGCCACTAGATCTCACGCTCTTTTTCCCTTCTGCTTGTGATAAATGTTGCTTTAAATGACTGTGAAAGATGCCACAGCAATGGCCCCTGTGTGTGATGAGTGTGAAAGAAGCCACAGCGATGGCCCCTGTGTGTGAAGAGTGTGAAAGAAGCCACAGCGATGGCCCCTGTGAGTGACGAGTGTGAAAGAAGCCACAGTGATGGCCCCTGTGAGTGACGAGTGTGAAAGATACCACAGTGATGGCCCCTATGTGTCATTTATATTTACTGGTTGTAAATTCTAAGGCCTGTTTTTCTGTCTCGTTCTGTCTCTCGGCGGCAGCAGCAAAGGCGCTGGCGAAGTGGGAGCCGTCTCATCCCAACGTGTCCTGCCCTTCAGCCGCCTGTATGATTTATATAAGGCGTTGGGAGACGTGCACACGCCGTTTGCTGCTACCACCTCCCCGGGGGTTCGTCTCTCTCTCATCTTGTCACTTCTCCTTCACGTTCACAGACCGGGCCCCAAACCCCCCCCCCCGCCCCATTCCCTCTCATTCGTCTGCCGCAGATAGCCGGCGATGACTGACACATTAATATACGTCTCGCTACGCGACTCGCGAATTCAAACGGAAAGGTGCTGTCAGGCAAGCTTGTCAGGAAACAGAGATTAGAGGCGTCCGTCGCTGCCGGCGTGTTTCGGTCTTGGTGAGATAAGCTTGGATTTAATGAGCGTAAAGAGCGCTGGCATTCTGAAGGGGGCGGTCCCACAAATGTTTCTGGATTTCTTGCGAGGGACGATCTCCGCTCATCCAGCATCCTATCAGCTGACCCCAGTGAGCAGGTGTCTTGACTGCTCCTTTTTCTCTCTGCCGCTTATTGTGAGTGTAGCCAGCATAGGATTTATTTTTTATTATTATATGAAATGTTTAATTAACCCTAGCCCTGGCTCTAAGCCCGTCGTGATAATCTCTTTTCTTCATTGTTGTTTTTGTTTTGTAGTCCCCGTGCGCTGCTGTCATGATATCCAAGCCATTGTTTCTTTGTGTGTGCGGTGGGAGAGAACAGAGAACAGCCGATGCTGAATTTTCGTTGATGACGGCAGAACCTCAAACCTTAATATGTTTATTTTTCTGGCCCAGAGCAAAGTGTTTGGCCCGGTGTGCTAATGGAGCTCCAATTGGCCACCGAGATGCCATGCCCCCTTCAGAGCACCTCTTAATGACAGTGATCCCTTGGACCACGCCGCATATACGTACATGCTCTCACTACACTTGACATGTTGGCCCTTCCGTCTCTGATTGCCCAAGCCACATGGGTTTGAGAAGGCTAAGGTATGGGGGAATGATAAGGGACTGGGGGAAGTCAAACCGATGGCTGACCCTGACCATTTCAGAATTGCTTTTGTGAATCAAATGATAGCAAAGCTATCTATTCAGTAACAGGTCCTTTGTTTCTGGCACTTTCGCCCGCATTACAGGCCAGGTCCCACGTCACTCTAATTTAAACTGCCAGGTAGTTTAATGTGCCATTGGGGGGCGCTGCATATATCCACTTGCCTCCGACCTCCAGATCCATGCCAGATAAAACCAGGCTGCAGGAACATAATCGGGACAAGATACAGGGTGAGAGTGAGATTGGCTGTGAGCCTTTAACGCATCACCTCCACTGCGCTCCCACCACAAACTCATTTCCTTTTATCAGTAATATTTTAAAAGAGAGAAATTTTCCTGATGGAGGGTGAAGTCCAGAAACGACAGCTTGGTCTCATGCGATCACCATCGAGGGAAAAGTTCCTGTCAAATTAAACCACAGGGGGTCGAAATCCGTCTGGGTGCTTTGAAGCTGGGGATCAAGACTTGGAGAGCGTGTCCGGGATGACAGTGTCGGCGCAGAGCCCCATAGTCCACAGGCAGGCCCGACAGGCACGCGTCGCACAGCCCAAGATACTGTTTGATCTTTCCTGTCCATTCCCAGGCGATGAAATCAGCTGTTTCTTCACACGCCATGTTGCTCAGGGCATTTCGCTCAGGCGGCGGGCGAGCTCCCCTGAAAGGTCAGAAATGCAGCACCCATAATGTCTTCAGACCTGATAATGAGCAAGATTTTCAAGCCTGATATTTCTTTTAGATGTGCATGTGCAGCCCCGCCCCCTTCGCCATGCTAGAAGACCCATCGCCATTTTTCAGTGAATACTTCCTTGTGTAAGCATGAATGCCCCTGCGCACCGTTACAGCTTTCTGGTTTCCAATGGCCCCCACATGGTTTGTGGCACCAAAACCCTAGCATTTTACATGCAGCACATGCATTTTGTGAGATAGCTGTCCCCACATTGATGCGGTAACCGCGGCATACATTGGTAATCTCGCCTGCCAGAAATGCATTATGAAATGGGAGGGAAGGGGATATGCACACTATTGAAAGATTGATGGACATCTGTGTTTTTGATAGCGACCCATAGACGATGGCGTCTATGACAAAGATCAAGTCATTTCAAGATAAGGCAAACATCTGTTCCACTCTGATAGATATCAATGACCTTGATTCTTTATGAGTAAAATGATGCAATGGCACCTCCATGTGTGATTTTTTTTTTGCCTTTGCTGCCATATATACAGGTGTGCAGACAACAGGGGTGAGGGGGGAGTGATCTGTATCAGAAAGGCCTAGCACATGCTGTGGATTTTTATCGGCAACCGAATACCCAACAATCAGGAAATCCATCCTGTTGACGCAATTTTTATCTGCATGCTTTTGCTTGTGATGGTGCCCTGATCAACATGCGGAATTAGGGTGTTTTTTTTGTAACCCTTGGTTAGACGATGTTAGCTGTGAATCGATTCCCCTTAGAGGCTTTGTGCGATCAGGCTTTATTCACACGGTGCTGTACTGGGGGTGGGCAATGGCAGCTGGTGCCGGACCGTGCTGGTTGAGCCGGGTGGGTAAGGGCCCACACCTAGGCTTGTGAAGTTCACATGGCGCTCAGAGTAGCTACTGGGACAGGGTGTCTCCATATCATACCTCTGAACTCTATGGGCACAAACTGATGCTAAGCAACTGGCCAGAAGACTCTGTGCCAAGAAGCCGTGGTCAGGGCTGAAGATCATGAGGATGTGCTGAGGTTCGTGGGACATAAGGACCCTCTTGGATTTTTCAAGACCACCTGTATGACTTGAACTGGGTCAGAACAAACCATTGCTTTTCCTCCACTGGAGTCACACATCAGAGCATTACTGTCTCTGCTTTACAGCTCGTACACTTTTCTTACTTTAATGAATCTGCCGCATTACATATAACATATTGCAGGTTCGGTGTGATGTAATGACTGACAGGGACTTGCGGAGGCTCTGTGCAGCATCACTGGGAGAGGTGTCTGTGTTCAGGAGTGAAGGTCCCACAGAGATCACGCGTGACTAATCACTTTGTGGGCTTCAAGGAACATTGGCGACCCTGTCCCATTCCAGTGGGGAAAGAGTAACATTGTGCTAAGTGGAGTAAACAGGAAGTCCTTGACTTAAATTTATGTGGAGGTGTAGGGCTGCTTGTGAAGGAGGGTTTTGTGTCGCTCTCCTCACGGTAGCTGCACCCTACTGGGAAATTCATTAACGGCTGACATCATCCCACTCGGCACTGACTGAAAGAATATCATTCTAGTCTGTGACCCTCCCCCTCTCCCTGCCTCTCTCTCCCCCTCCCTCCCTCCCTCGCTCGCTTGCTCTCTCACTCTCTCAATGTTTGGTCCTCCCACCAACGGCTCGGAGCCCCATTCACGTACGCCTGCCAGTCTGCTCAGACACAAACACGGCGCGTGCACGCACACACGTCTTGCGACGGCCCCCTGCGTGGGACTGCTCCTCACTCTTACCTGAC
Organism: Mormyrus lacerda; assembly: GCA_015163995.2. Taxonomy (NCBI): domain Eukaryota; kingdom Metazoa; phylum Chordata; class Actinopteri; order Osteoglossiformes; family Mormyridae; genus Mormyrus; species Mormyrus lacerda. The sequence continues at coordinate 16,712,140 of JAABNX020000119.1, forward strand.
AGTTGACTCTCTGCATTTTTGCAACTGTGTGTGCGTGCGTGCGTGTGCCCTTGCGTGTGGATTTACTGGGGGCACCGTGTAAGCAGGTAGAATCAGGAAGTGGGAGGATCTGACGGCAGCGGCTGTCAGGGGGAGGGGGAGCCACCTCTGTGGTGAATGGCTCAGTGAATGGGGGCTTCTGTTAAGCACTGATCAGAGGGAGAAACTCGAGTGTGTCTGGTGAGGGATCAGCCAGCAACCACGGGACACAGGCACTCTCCGGGAGAGAGAGAGCAAGAGAGAGAGCGAGAGAGCACGGAGTCGGAGAGGGAGCACAGTCCTGCCGTTTCTCCTCCTCCATTGTAGTTCGATTTGGCTTCTTCTTCTCACACCCTGTTGGATTCTGGTCTTTCGGAGGCACACAGAACCCAGGAGGTATCTGATCTTGGATGGTTTTGCACTAAGTGCATCGTCGGCACTCGCACGAGGAGCCGGCTAAGGCTCTCTGAGCAGACGGGAGCCGGCTAAGGCTCTCTGAGCAGACGGGAGCTCCTCGGAGCTCTTCCCCAATCACCAGTCCACGAGGATCTGTTTTCAGGAGCGTTGCTTTTGGGAGATGAAGCTGTCTCTCTCCGCAGGAGGCGGGGGATAGTTGTGAAACACAGAGAGTGCCACACTCCTGCTGTGTGCCACACCGTGCTGGGGAGTGTGCTCCGAGGGATCGCTGGCTTATCCGCGCCTGGCCCCGCCATCGCTAAGCCGACACACATGGCTTCCTTTGTCCACTAGCTCCGTCGTCCTCTCTCGCTCCTGGGAATCCTCCTTGGAAAAGGGCCCCCCCTGCATGGCTGTCACCGGCGCGAGTAGAGTGGAATTTGCCGTCCGTTTGTGGATTACACCGCTTGGCGAGCAGAATGTGAAGGGGGGGTGCGCTCGCTGAATCCGCGGGTCGCTGACGAAGGTTCCCCGCCTCAGAGCCGCCACATCAAAGGTATGCAGGCTGTCTCCATTCTGCACGGGCGCTCTGCCGACACGGCCCCGTAATGGGTTCTCTGAGCACCGGGGGGGTGCTGGGGGCTGCCTCCCGTTTATCTCATGTCTGTGTAAGCTTGTGCGCTGGTGTGCTTGTGCCTCTCCATCACGGCTTATTCCTCCTGGGTGAGGTGGTTCCGTTTGAAATGAACTTCTGCGTGTCGGCTGTTCAACGTAAGTGCTTCCAGATGTCTGCTTGTTTTTTTTGTGGTTAAGTTCAACCATTTGGATTTTTTTCTAGTTTTTTCTAGTTTTTTAGTGCGTTTAAGTCCGACCTTCTGTTTTCCCATTTTCACTAGCAGGGCTCCCATTAATTGCTTTTCACACCTGCTTTCTGGTGATCTCTAATACTGAATAGTGCCTGTGCTTTTATTCATTTTCAGGTCAGTCTTTTGACGTTGACATGCTGTGGGTTTCCCCGCGTTATGACTGTGGGTTTCCCCGCGTTATAACTGTACATACCTGTGCACCGATGCTTTTATGGTACCTCACTCTCGCCTCCTTGGTTTTTCCAAATTTCTGTCTGGTGCCCTCTCTGAGATGCCGCATGGTAAGGGAGGGCCAAGGTGTCCCTCTCTCCACTGTTGGCTATTTCTCTTGGGCAGAGACCAGGCTAAACGGTGGCCCCATTAAAGGGCATTGTGTGGAAGTTCAGTGTGGCTCGCACACTCCCTTGCCTTGCTGGCATTTCGGCGCTAACCTGAGATTATGGCTGCGCTCCCTGCAGTAAGTTATAAAACACAGAACATCAGCGTCTGATCATTAGTGTGAGATTTGGGGAGAGAGACACAGTGATAATAAATGATCAACGTGGAGTTTAACGTAGCGCATGGAGCTATTTACTCACTTGAACGAGGGTGCAAGCAGTTGAGGGAATCTGTACCCTGTGCTGAAATATGCTGTTTAGTGGTGCATAAATAATGGGCCTTTCACCAGAGATGAATAAGCACAGAGTTTAAAAGCTGCGCTAGGTTCTGTTGCTCGCTCAGCCCGTCCGGTTCTCGCCACTGCCGTCACCACTAATGCAGCATATTAAAACACTTCTTCCAAATTCACCACTGCATTGTCGTTAAGGGGAAAAAAGGCTTTAATTATTTGAAATAATGTTTAAATGCTCAAGCTAAATGTTAGTGCTGCAAAAGAGCGCAGCAAATGCCTTCTGCAGGCTTTTGTGCGCGACGCTCGCCGGCCTCAGTGCGGTGTAACATTGCCATCAAGTGGCTGCTCTGGGAACTGCGATACCAGGCTGCAAGGTTGGAGCGCCTTTAGAGGTAAAACCTCCCTGGTCAGGGACTGGGAAGACTGACATTTATTTTTGTGTTTCAGGGATCCGATGCCAGTTCGGAGACGTTCTTCAGCACTGTCGCAAATAAAGGTACGTCAAGAAGTTTTGCTTATTAAGTTGTGCCTTGCTGTCTCACATGATGTGGTATTGAGTAAGGTGGTAAAAAAGAGTGTTATTGTGGGATTCTTCCTTCGTTTACCATTTTCAGGGTACGGAAACCTAGCCCTGACCACAGTGCTCTTCGTGTTTTTGCGGTGAGAGATGCCTCAGTCGAAGTTGTACTATTAGTCATGGGGAATGTCATATGACGATGCACCACACAACTCTCGCCTCTGTTTTACGTGTCAGCAGGCCACCATTCTGTAATTATTCGCCAGGTTGCCATTGAGGATTAATTTTTCCCGCTCTCTTACCCGAAAATGCGGTTATTTCGGCTTGGTGGCTGATGGATCCACACATAGTTTAGCGTGATTTGTTGTCCTGCTGCTCCCAAAATGACGCTTCCTTAAGCCTGGGAAGGACCAAATCCAAAGCGGAAAGGTTCTGAGCATCTTGAGGGGTTCCTCCGGGCCTGCCAGTCCCTTCCACAGCAGGGAGAGAGCACCCGGATGGCGGCGTTAGACACCCCTCACGACTGCCGCTACGCAGAACCTGAAAAACTTTGCGGTCCAGGCCCTCTTACTTTATGCACCGAAGGCAGAATAATGGAAGCCTTCTCAGCAAATGGGAATTCCCGGGTAACAGCCAGTTGCTAAGGCAAGGGAGGCTCACCATGGGGGGAGAATGACTGCTGATTGATGCGGACAAGGCTCCCCCGACACCTCTGTCGCATTCTCACGTGTTTACTTACAGAGTTTGATTTGTGGCATCCATGGGGTCCTGAATGGCCCCGCTTGACAGAAAACCTTTCTGGGGAGACACTTGTCTGTGGTGATTTAGTTCCCTTGAAAGGATTAAGCCCCCTTTGAGCTGACTAAATCAACACAGGCCCCTTTTTAGACCTGAAAGGCTTTGCTTGGGAAACTGTACACAAATGCGCTTTCCTGTCGCTGACGGCGGCTTGTCCCCTGCCCTCTATTTCCATTTAAATGACCGCCTTTCTTTCAGCTGAGATCCCTCCTTCCTACCATATGCTAATTCTTATTTGTGGTGCGAATTAGCCCAAATCCAGGTGCAGAGGACCTTGGGCTGCCTGGTATTTTTATTGAGGAGGGGGGGTGGGTGGGTAAGAGCTGCTGTCAAAGGAGAGTGTACTGGGATTGTTTTGTTAAAAGGGATTACCATCATGGCTCTTCCAGCAGCACTAGTGAGGGGATGGGACTGTGGAGATAATGTCAATATTTGGGGGGCTGGGCTGCCCTAG
>JAABNX020000119.1:16715859-16727344 GCA_015163995.2 Mormyrus lacerda
CTGCTGGGTGGGTCCAGAGATGGCACGGGGGGGGGGGGGCATTATTTTGCTGTCACCAATCGACTGAAATATTACCAGCAGTGACTGGGGGGTGGGGCGAAGAAGATAAAAGACTGAATGTAAATAAATATTAAACAAGGTCATTTTTAAAATTCCATGTTTGAACATATTTCAAAGGTAAAAAGACATGATTTTATATCATGGTCTCCTGTAAGATGAGTTTCCCAGAATATCTGGTACTGCTGTGATTTATTATTTATTCTTTATAAGCGATTTGTACATGTAGTGCATCCCAATTGTTTTGCACTGTATGTCTGTGCAAAATAAATAAATAAATAAATAATCATAGTTCCTGATCTTGCTGCTGCAGTGTTGATGTGTCTGTGCTGCGTTCCCAATGCATGGCGGTCTGTTCCCGACACCCTCGGCTTGATATGCGCTAAGTGCTGTGAAATGGCGGCAGGCTCGTCATGGCGGCACACCTCCCGCAGCTCCTGGCAGTGGCTTTGATGCACGGCTTGCGTGTTCCTGCACGGGGTGAATGTTCAGTGCCATTCAGCGTCTTTGCAGCACTTTCCTCACCTGGCACAGCCAGAAGCCGCTGTGATTACCGGTATAACGCTGTGCTGATTGTCATCCGCCTCCGTAACTGCCCCCCCCTCCCCACCATCGTCACTGATCCCCATGTCCCCCTTAGCATGGCCATTGTGCATAATTATATAACGTTGCTCAGCCCCCACGTCCCAGTTGCCACATTACCGCACCAATTAAGGTAGTGCCGTTAAACATTGTCAGAAATCACCAACGCTCGCCTGCAGACAGACAGACAGACAGACAGACAGACAGACAGACAGGGCCTTTCGTTATCTCATTTCCTCCTTTCTTTTATTCTTTATCTGTTTATGTATCTAATCACCTGACCAATCAGAGAAGGTTCAGTGTGTGCCAATTAAGAACCGCATTCGGCGGAGAGCTTGTTAAAGTTTGCGGGCCAATTAAATTAATGCCACCTGACTCGGGAGGCTTTTGGCTTGCTGAGGGCTGCCATGTCTGCAACTGTCTGGCAGGGGGAGGGGCTTATTCTGCCACGCTGATGTGGTGCTGTTGTAGGTGTGATTCTTCATGGCTGGGGGACGAGGTATGGCGATAGAGTCAGCGAGCCCCTGAATTGTCATCGAGGACTCTTTCCAAAGCGGAGTCCTGTATGAGGGTGGGGCCACAGTGAAGGGGTATGGGGGGCATTCGCAGCCACACCTCAGCTCCAGCACTGGCGAGTAAAGGTGAAGCCAACTTAGGCCCTGTGGATGGTATGTGGACATGCAAGCCCGCAGAGGGGACGGATGGCAAATAGGTCCGGGGCTCCCAATGACCACTGAAGGACGTACTGGAGGGGGTACAGTATACATTTTTATTTGTGCCCTGCCCCACCATACTAGACTCCATCCTTAGTGTGTGAAAGGCCCCACCTGCTGCTGACCTGCGGCGGGGGATTTGTAACCAAAGCCTGTAGTGAGAGAAACGGGTTTGGGTTAGTAGATTAACGATGGGGAAAACCCATCCTCCTTAAATCAGGCGTTTGAGCACTGGGGGCGGGGCCGCACAAAGCAGAATGCCTGGAACCTGAATTAAGCCACACACTCCAAACAAACATCCAAATGTGCTCTTAACTTGGGGGGGTGACAGTCGTTACTGCACTCATACAGCCACCTGTCCCCCCTGGTAACTGAACATCAGAAATATGGTGTGTTCAGGCACCATAGCGCTACGATCATTCCAGCAACCAGGACGAGACCTGATATCGCCAACAAGGTCACATATTAATGGGGAGTCTGACACCACCTTGCGAACTGCCCTGCCTCCCACCGTGGTAACATGTGACGGAATCCGGTAGGCAGGACAGGCCTGGTAAGGCGATCATGGAGCCTGGTTACAGGATCGAGGTCAGGCGGGCATAAACACGCCCCCGTCAGCACCCTCCTCGTCACTTGTTTATTTATTTTTGCTTCTCGCTGCCTGTTTACTGGGGGCTCCGTGCACACTGCACAGCCGCCTGCCACTCAGCCTTGCGCGTGACTGACAGCTTCCTGCCATGGCGCGGCCCAGGGCCTGTCACTCGGTGGGATAACGAAAGCTCCGCTTCCTGGCACATCAATTAGCCCCCCCCGCTGGGAGACGCGGCAGCGGCAGCATGACATCAGCCAGTCAGCGCAGCCGGGCCTCCGGTTTGACGGCTTTCGGGGGCCCCCACTGCCGGCAACGGCTTTTTTTATTTTTTTGTCTTGGCAGCCGTGCTGTGGCTGGCAGTTTGTTTCGTCCAATTACTCACCTGTCAGTCAGAGAGGCAGCCAGCGAAGGGCATGGCTGCGGTGCCCAGTCGCCCCTAATGAGCCCCTCCGGTGGTGGCCGGCTTGTCAGTGAGGGGCCCAGCGCCGGCCACAATCCTGCCTCCCAGCAGGCCGGGGCTGCGGCTGTCCGTGTTCCCATCCGACACAGCTGTTTGTTTACCGGGCCGAGCCCAGAGAGGGACCAGACCTTTCTCAGAGTCCTGGTCAGACACTTTTAGCTTACCCCCACCCCCTCTGTCTCTTTCTCCCGGAGAATCTTGTTAAATTATCACTGGAAGCACACATGCTCTGCCGAGGAGTGTGACGTTACACCTCTCCCTGGCCCTCGTCTCTGCTGTGAAAGCACCGGTTTTTGTAGGAGTGTGTGATGGTTACGTACCGGGGTGAGGAGACGTATGTTAAAGTGCCTCACTCTCACCCCTTGGGCTGAATTGGTGAGTCAAGGAGTGTTTAATATCACATTGGCTCACGTTTGCTGCCGTCAGGGTCATGGCTGCTGGAGGTACCAACAATGATGATCTGAGTTGAGGAGAGGCATGTGTCTGATTTTGACCACAGCATCCTTGGTTGCCCTTTCCTGGACCATTATTATAGCATCACGACACACCAGCACACCAGGCTCCACCTCAGTTTCTGAATATAAATTCTCATTTCAAAACTAACTGCGTACAAGCTGATATTTTCCTGTTATACGTGTCCCAGAGGAAAGCCTGAGATATTCGATGCATTCAGTTGCCTTACTGAAATTCACAATATTATATTGCCCCCTGTTGGAGGTGTTCGTCACAGAAAGACATTTGCAGGTAGAATCTAGCAGGGGAAGCTAAATTTGGTCAGAGGTGTAAAGAGCTTGTCCATGTATTTGTATGAATGAGGTCTAATCAGCTGTGAAACCGTCAAAAATTTTACCATCAGCAAATTGGTTCAAGACTTGTGTCCTACGTGGCAGGCATGTCGAGTTCTCCCAGCCAGGCCACTGATCAGGGACCATCTGCTAGCGATTAGCCCCCCCACACTCTGCTATTCGGTTTCAGTTTAGGCTCTGCTTTATTCCATGTCATGAATAAGATTCTGTACAAACAGCGACATATAAAACCAGACATTTTAGAAGGTCCCTCTCAGGCCGGCTGGTAGGCAGATTGAGGCTTTGGGGCTGTTTTTAGGGGGGGGGGGGGAGTGATGGGTGGACGTGTGTTTTAGCTGTTTGAGGCTCTCCGGGCCGTAGAGGTAAAGAGCAGGGAAGTGAGGCCCATCCCAGACTGCCGTGTGATATATTAATCCCCCCCACCCCCACCCCTGCCCAAGACTGACACAACTGTGCGTGTTTGTACAGACTCCTCCTCGGAGGGGGAGGGCAAGCACAGTGCGCCCTTTGTTCCCGCAGTAACTGGACCCCCGCCTGCGGCCGCCTGGGGGTATTGGGTTGCCTGAACCGGGCCCGCTGAGAGAGCGCCGAGGCAGATGACTGTTTGGAGTTCTCTGCGCGGTTCAAATAAACAGTGGCCTAAGACTGCCCCCCCCCCCCCCAGCTCCACAGCCACCGCCCTCGTCGAAACCGCTCAAGGCAAGCTATTGCCTAGGCTCCTCGTCAAGGAGTATGGTGGCAGCCGGGGGGGAGGGGCGCCTCTAATTTGCCATGTTGAGAAGGGTGACTAGCTGAAAAATATCCCCGACCTACAATCACGTCTTGTGGATCATTTTACTGCCCTATCTGTGGGAGCACGGGAGCCTACTGGTGCCTCCCCCTTGCCTCGATGCGCAGGTCTGCTAATCCCCATGGCTCGTAACCTGAGCCTGGAGTAATGAAAGTGCACCCCCCTCCCCCCCAAACACAGTGGCTCATCTAGCCTGGGAGGTAATCTAACTGAAATCCAGTAGGCCTGCCCCCGCTCCCCCCCAAAAGGTGAGTGGTGCAGTATTCAGTCCCTCCCTTCTAATTACTCATTGTCCCCTGGCCTTGTAGAGGTGTATTTCAGTCCCATTCACAAGTGCTGTCTAGGAATCGTGTTAGGTGCACAGTACCAGGACAGCCCTGGAGGAGGCACTAGAGAGCCAGGGCCCGTGACAGTCACTGATGGGGGCTGTGTTGTGATTGAACAGATGGGTGCGCAAGGTATGGGCCTGTGTCTGTCATGGGGAACAGAGAGTAGCACAGCTGGTTTGATTTGTAGATGTGGCCACTTTACAAAGGGTCCGCTGATGCATTCTGGAAAAACCCCCCACCCCAGGAGACAAGGTCCTCCTGAGGCAGGGTGCCCCACATGGACAATCCGGAGGAGCTAAAATCACATGGTGTCAATGTGTCGACTCGGGCTGCCATTCCGCCACTGGGAGCCATATGATTAGACACGCATTGTAGCTAGAGAAACTGGGGGGGTGGGGTAAAGAGGGAGAGAAGGAGGGGAGAGAGAGAGAGAGAGAGAGAGAGAGAGAGAGAGAATGAGCTCCCAGCGTAAGGGAAGCTTCTTTTCAGGGAGCGTTACCTGACACCACAGGTCGTGGAGGCTGACTGACTTGCGGGGACTTAGGCTCACTGGAGAGGCTGACAGCAGCTGGCCGGCCCCACAAAGCACCCCCTGCATTTAGAGCACCCGGCCGGCCCCCCAGGAGCGCGGGAAACAGCGGGAGATAAGCAGAGCAACCAGCAGGGCCCCATGGAGAAAGGGCAGCACCATGGGCCAGACACTGAGCGGCTGAGAGCTGCTGATTCCTGCGGCAGGTGGATAAGCAGCCATGCTGGGGTATGTGCATGTTCTGCTGGGGGGGGAGTACAAGGCTGTCTATAAAATTATGCGTAGCTTTTTCCGCTGAGAGAAAATTCACATTTGTCAAGATATTAGTGGCGTTTGTCCTTGGATGTGAGGGATTTTGCTAAATTAAATTTGAGATTAAATTTGTCACAGTTCAGTTGTATTGTATTAATCTTGTGTAGTGGCTTGGTTTACCCCCAAATTGCATGTGGCGCTGACTCATTCTGCTGACGGTTTTTCAGATTGTGTGGTGTTTGGCTTCCGCCGATCTGGAGAGTTTTGGTTTTAGCCGGTTCTGTTGTTGCCATCGGCAGCGTTGAGGGCGCGTTTATGATGCAGCCGTCATCCTGAGGCCGGGCCACGAGCAGCACCCGCGTGACAGGGATACATAAGAACGGCGTGAGCTGAAGGGCCGTACCGTTGAACGTCGGAGAGTGATTCATCGAGTCCTGCATGCCCGTGTCATCTGGAAGGAGGACGGATTACCACCGCAGAGATATTTCTGATCCCGAGATTACAGAAGTCAGTAGGGCTTGTTTGTAACGCGTTCTCCCCCACCCCCCCTCGCCACCTTCTCCTCTTGTGTTCTGGCGACGTCATGGCCTGGCCCCCTTGCCTGCCCCCTCTCCCCAAATACACCCCCAACAGCTCTTTCATGAGATTAAGAGCTTCCCATGGCTTGCTGACAAGGACGAAATTTAAGCAACAAGAGTATTTAACCTCCAGTTAATCTTGTTTTTGTCAGAGCAGGGGGGATTAGGCCATTAGATTCGGCATGCCTGGGGGGGGTCGCAGCATTAGCAGGCCGATGAATGACAGGCCAGGGCCCAGGGCCTGAAAAGGTGAGGTGACGAGTGACACTAGCACACTCATCTCCCCTCGGAATGACGGCCTCTAAGATTAGTCCTGCTCTCTATTCTCTGCCGGGCGACCCGATAACGAGTAGGGGATTTAGGCTTTTAGGCAACCTCTAAATGTGCCTGCGAGGAATGCGCCCCACCTGAAGCTGACTGCTTATTCGCCAGCATTCCCGAATGCACTGCCTGAACACAGTTTTTGCCACGCTGCTCTTTCCTCTCGCGAAAGGTAGTGATGTCACCGCAACGTCTGCAGTGTGCTGGCTAAGGCCAAAGGCCTGCCCCCTCCCCGTCATCCAGTGCCACCTGCCGGAGCTCAGCAGACTAGGGGCAGCTGTCCCGGCGCACACACATCATCCGCCTGTCGCTGCCTTCTCCTGTTTCAGCCCCGGACCTGACCTCGCGCCCCCCGGGATATATAAAGATTGGTTCTCCCAAAGGTGAATGCTGTCTTCATCATCAGGGAAATGAATACCACCCCTCCCCCAACGCCAGGGCAAGGTGGCATTCCCTGACAGCGGCTTAGCATGGCGAGACCCTCACGTGAACTCTCGCCACGCCACGTAGGAGCATCAGGCTCAACCTGGAGCCTGTGGTCAATCTAGGGATCACGGAAGGGGGTGGTGGTGCCTGGCTGACAAGGCCGTGGACAGTGATGGAGGAAAAAAGGGCAAGATGCTGGAGGGAGGGTGAGAGAGAGAGAGCGTGGTCTTGCAGATGTTTATGAGTCTGCTACAGAGATGAAGCTCTTTGTGTACGTCAGGCTAACCCAGAGGAAGGACACAAACAGGCACCGTGTTTTAGTGTGATTAGAGGGGGCCGATAGCGTTTGCCGTGTCATGATAATGGCATGGCGCTCCTCTGCCCTCCATCCTCCATCCTCTATGGCTCCCTGCTGACTCTTTTGTTTTTTCTTTACCATTTAGATACTTTAGCAGATGCTCTCAGTCTGAGGACTGTCGCCAGTTCCCCCAGCTGGGCGGCCCCAGGGAGACGTTTCGGAGCAGGTGTTCATGGGTAAAATGGCAGGCACTTCCTGGAAGCTCACAGACTCCATTCCCGGTTGTTATTCGCGCTGCTCCCGGCCGAGGTGCAAATGTTCCCTTGCTAGTTGGCCGGACGCTTGGCAAAAGGAGAAATAGTTTGGCCCTTTTTTCCATTATTGATTTTGCTGTTGCTGTCGTTGTGGTGCGGACAGCGCGTTCAGGAACATCACACATGCTTTTCCGAATTGGGGGGAGATCTGCTGGGCCTTGTGTTCCTTTTGGCTTCAGAGTTTCTCTCCAGGGCCAATGAAAACAAACGCCTCTGCCAGATTGGGGGACAGGGGGTAAGAGACGCCCGACGTTCCTGCTTTTAGAGCCCTGCTGACAAGATGGACCACAGGGGTGCCACCGCCCCTGGCGAAATTGCACTCATGCTCAGGGGGTCGGGGTGGCTTCTGGTTCAGCTCGAGTTCTGCTGTCCTGTTATTCCAGTGCCTCTGGAATTCTGGGCCACAGCGGAGAAGCAGCCAAGTTTCCACATAGGAAAACGCGCCTCCTCGGGGGCAGGAAGTCAGAGGTTCACAGCGCTCCGGGATGTTACTTTGCGGGCCGGATACCGGAGGCCCAGCTCGCCGCGGGTGGCTCTGGCAGCACCATAATGACTGTGGGGATGCTGTTAATCGCCTTGCCACCTCCCCAGGCAGGGAGGGAGTGGGGGGCGCAGGAGAACAGAGGGCCTCCCTGTGTTGTGCTAATGCTAACGGGACTCCATGCATCTCCACAGAGAGCCCTGGAACATTAGGAATATGGCGCCCCTTAGGGCGGGAACTCAGGAGCCAGACTTTGGGGACAGGTGTTCTCCTGGGCTCCTCCTCCCAATCAAGAAGTCAGGCTCTGCGACACATAGGATTTTTTTTCCATATCTGAGAAGAAGGGCCCCTCTTTGGAATGTCGAATAGAAAGGCTTCGTCTGCCTGCAGAATAAAGTGCTGGCTTCACTCAGTCTGCCGCCCCCCCAGGCATGATCAGGCAGGATTATGGGGGATCTGTAGGGTTTAATATTCACACACGGACGTCTAAGGTCAGCATGCAGGAAAGCGTAAATGTCAGACGTGGATGAGGGATCTTGATTCTGTGGAAAGCCATCGGTATTCCCAACCGAAGGCGATGTTCTGTGCTGTTATAATTGGATCCAGCACTTGACCTTCTCTTACACACCGTTACAGCTTCTCAACGTTTCCATTCATTGCTATGAAAAGGGTAATTTCGGGAATCCCCCCCCCACCATGCAGGTCCTCTCACAGCCTGGCAGAGGTGGATTTGGATTATAATTAATGTTTACGCAGACGGGAGGAATGCGGAATGACATTTTCCTCGAGGAGGGCACATTGTGCATCCAGGCCCATGTATGTTTTAATTGATTAGACTTGAACAAACACCCAGCCACTCTAAATTTATTTCTCCACTTCTGGGTTTGAGGGTGACGCTCGGGATGGGGTCAATGGGGTTGTGCCAGGGCACTTTGCAAAACAACACAGCCATTGACGGGGCCCTTATAATTGGTAGGTGAACCAGTTGGGAGAACACCCCCGACACCCCCCCCTCCACGTTTGTCTAGACAAAATTAATCCTGCTCTTATGATTTCAGGCCTCGAATCCAAACAAGCGTTGGGGGGGGGGTTAGCGTAGTGAGGCAGGGGAAGGTGGTGGGTGCGTGATGAGTCAGTCGGGGTCACCTAATTGGGTGTTTGCAGCCTTCACGGTCATGTTGCCCCCCCCCCCTCCACCAAACTCTCATGCCAGATGTAATATTTCCTAGAGTGGTTGTGGCACACTGGCAAATGGGGTGGGGGACAATGTTACTGCAAAGAGCATACAACAGGCATGGTCTCAGTTTCGCTTTTAAATTAAATTTTTGCATTCTGCTCTGGAGCCAGTACAATAAGGAAAAAACTGCAGGAAAAAAGGAAATAGTTTGAAACAGCTTTCTTAAGGATGATGTTTCCAAAAAAAGGAATAAATAAGAACTGTGAGATCTTAGTTTTTCAGTCTTATTTTGTTGAATATATACTGTGTGTATTGAGCCGTGAGGCCTGTCTATCAAATTGAATCATATGAAGACTGCATCGTTACACCCCTACCCTGGGCATCTGTCCATGACAGGCTCACAACTGCTGGCAGGGCAGGGGGGTCTGCTGCTGCAAGCATCTCCAGAGAAGCTGCTCAGGGGTGTCTCTTATCCAGAAGCATGTCACTTCCTATTCAGAGATCCAGCCCCCCAGAGCACACTTGGCATGCTTAGCGCTTAAAATTGGTGGGTGGGCCCATGTATGGGTGCTCTGGGGAGATCAGGGGCCGACGCAGTTCCTCTCGACCAGGACAACTCAGTGGCCCTGGGGTCACGGAGCCACAGCTAATGCGACCTGTCAGGGCAGACTAGGCTGGCCAATCCGGGTACAGCATGTGAGGGCTGGGCCTTCAGGTCCTGTCACATCAGCGCAGGCTTGTTTTTGGCTTTGAGTCTTGTGGTGCCGTCTGTATACATGGTCTGACAGACAGGACGGCTTCCTGTCCCCCCCCACCTGATGGTTCATGACTGGAGTTTTGTCGCTCCAGGTAATGTAATATGCGTACTGGTCTGCCACCGTGTTTTCTGCTGCTATTCTGGGGCAGATGGGAGCCTCCTGGGCAAGGGAGGGATGGGGGGATGAGATTTCCCAGAGGCCTCTCATCCATAAATCCGTCAGCGTGTCTCCAGCCTGACAGAGATGCCTCTTGCCCTCTGGAGGGTAGTGTGGCCCGACGAGAGGGTCAGACGCCGCCCAGGCTACAGCGATGGGGCCGGCTCTTCCCCAAGCCTCAAGATCTGCAACCAGGAATATCCGGAAGCTTCTTGTGTGGCCAAGTTGTGCCTTGTCGGAAGGGCTCAGCGAGGGGGGTGAAAACATGTGCTAGTATGTGCATGCGGAAGATGTGTTTGTGCTGGATTTGGCATGGGGGGAGGACAGTGGCCTGGGTCCCATGCCTCGTTTCCAACAGTGCTTATCCGTTTGTCCTTATCCAGAACTAGTTCCATGTCATTCCACCACAGAAAACTGGCCCTGGGCTGGAAAAAAACAGCTCCAGCATGGCACCTCAGAAAACTTGGTCTTAGAATTCAGAACCCTAACATCAGCAAGTGGGATGGGCCGTCGCGTCCAAATCTTGCACATACCCGGAAAATTCAATCCATAAGTGATATAGTTTTGTCTAATATTGCCAGTGCCAGCAGTGAAATAACTGGCCAGCTTATTAGCAGGATAATGTTGCATAATTTTTTTCCTGTGGAAAATAAAAGATTGATCTGCTGGCCAGATTTAATAATAAATTATAAACATGTTTCAGGTTGAATAAATAAAATACTGTGGCACTCAAGTGGTAATGAGGCAGACAGCAAAGTTCAATTTTAAAAGACACACTTATTGCGCAAACCTTAAAAGGACAGCGGTAAAAAAAGCAAGCAAGAATAAACTCACTCACACACGCAGACTGGGGAGCATTTAAGGATTCAAAAGTGGATACAGGCAGTAGAGACAAAGCACAATGAGTCATACCCTGAAAACTATTTTTTTGGTTCAGCAGCTTATTAAAATTTAAAATCCAAAACAGATATAAATAAATGCAAAAAAACTGAATACATATGAAGCTTTACTTTATTCTTACTTCCACCTAGAAAACATTTCCTTTTCCATTCTTTTTTTAAACCGGTGGAAACGCAGGCTGGTTCTCAAGGCACCAAGCTAGAACCAGCCCAGCACCAGCACCGGCTCTGTATTGGTGGAAATGGCACTAGAGACACTTCACACATTTGCTCTTTTCAGTTACACAGTCCCTCACACGCTGACGCAGGATAGTCCTGGCACCTTTCAGAAACTGCAAAGTGCCCACACATCACTTCACTGTCATCTGTCACCCAATTACATTGTGCTGATTATCATTCTGCTTGCTTCCGGTACTTGTTTCTGATTGAGCGAAAGGCTGTTTCAAGTCAAAACATTTTACCACCTTTTAAACATCTGCACTATGGTGTGCTGAAAATGGATGGTAATCCCGTATTGTTAAAACCCACTGTGTGTTTCCCCCTGTCTGTGCCTTGTATTTTCCATCACGCATTCTCAGAGGCAGTCTGAGCTCGAGGACCCGTGTTTCCCTCCATGTTGACGCTTCATTAATAACACTGAGTCGCTAATAAGCAGGATGAATAATCTGCTTTCTGTGCAGGCAATTACCCACCCCGCAGGCCTTTTTTCCTGAAGCAGGCCTTGCCACTGATTGCCCACATCTGGCCAGGGTCCCCAACGCCTGTCTCCCACTCAAAGCTCCCCTTACCACGTCCCCAATGCTCACATCCCGCCCAGGGCCCCTTTTGCCGCATCCCCAACGTCTGCCTCCCGCCCAGGGGCCCCTTCGCTGTGTCCCCAATGCTCACCTCCCGCCCAGGGCCCCCCCTGTCAGGCTCTGTGATGGTGCTTTTCGCATCCGGAGGTTAACTCGTTAGCTTTAGCGGC
>JAABNX020000119.1:16737089-16750738 GCA_015163995.2 Mormyrus lacerda
ACCCCAGCAATTTCCTCACCCCTGCCCCCCACCTAGGTAAGATGTGACCACCATTCATTTGGTCACACCGGTAGCTGGATAACAGCAAATGACAAATTGGCTAGTGGCAAAAAAAATAATAATAATAAAATCTCAGATTGCTCCCTAACGAGATGTATAAATTATACTTCAGTCGCATAAAAGAGCAGGTTGGCTGTGTGCTGTGGATGGATTTTCGATAATTGTGGAGGTTGTGTAATGACTGTATAATGTGTGACCATGTGTTTACATATCTTAATAAAAATCTTCATCTTTAGAGGGTTTCATTTCTCTCGCTTTATTTGTCTGGACAAGTTTTAAGGTTCAGCAGCTACACCAGGACACGGTGACTTCCTCTAAATACCACTGGTAGTCGCTCATGCTCACCCTCTGTCGTTATCTTTTCTCCAGAGCCCTTCAGCAGGCCCACATCATTCGGAGGACTGGCCACCCTGAGCACAGCGGCTTTCGGCGGTCTGGGAAATCCAGCGCTGAGTGAGTGCCCCACCCCCCTGTTGGAGGGCATTTCCTGGCCCCCTCACAGTGTGATGTTGTTCTCTCTCCCGTCTCTTCTGCCTCCTGACTGTACGTTGACCCCATGTCTCCGTCTTCCAGCCTCCAACTCTGTGTTCGGCCACAAAGACGCCCCCAACTCCCAGCAGCATTTTGGCGGTACCCATGAGCCCTGGAACCGACTCCACCGGACACCCCCCTCGTTTCCCACGCCCCCACCCTGGCTGAAGCCCACGGACTCTGAGAGGAGTACCTCAGTGACCTCACATGACCGGGACCGTGACACGGACAAGCGGGACTCTTCGGTCAATAAGGACGATAAGGACAGGTATGTAACGCTGCAGAGCAGGGGCCAGTGTATATGGTCTGGGGGAAGATTCTGGACTAAAGCAGCACTTTACATCCCAGTCTGTCAAATCAGACCCATTGAGGCAGCGATGTCGTCCTAAACTGCATGTCAGGCTTTAAGCTCTAAGTTGCTTTAGGGTGGCTGTTACTGGCCAGAGTCTCTGGTTTATCACTCAAATGCTCATTTCCCTCCGCAGGGAAGCTAACGAGAAGCGACACCAGAGTCACACGTCACCAGCCCCTGCCAACGCCATCACCCTTTTAGGCCACGGCCGGCCCTCGGATCCCCCGCGGGGCCACCTGCCTGGGGAGACGCGTGACAAAGACAAGCCGAAGGAGCGGGAGCGCGAGCGGGAGCACAGTGACTCCTGGAAGGAGTCTGGTGCCGAAGAGCAGAAGCAGAGGGACAGTCATCATGGGGACAAGGAGACACCCGTCATCCACGATGGCCGTGCCGTCGACGACAAGCCCGCAGGCCGGGTGACGTCGCCGTATGTGCGGCCTGCCGGCCCCGACCGTGCCAGCGGGACCTTGGGTCGTGAGCCCGCTGAGAAGAAGGCCGACTCGCAGTACGAGCACCAGAAGAAGGGCTCCGAGGTCAAGGTAAAGGAAGAGCGCAAGGAGGAACAGGAGGGTCCTGGCGAAGGTCCCCCGCCCCACCGCTCCTCGGAGCACCCCCCAACTGTCCCCCCGGCCCCCAGCATCCACCCGCCGTCCTCCATGTCCTCAATGGCCATGTCTATGGGCATGGCAGGTCTGCATCCCATGAACAGCATCAGCAACCTCGACAGGACTCGTGTGGTGGCTCCCTTCATGGGCATCAGCCCCATCCCAAGTGCCGAGAGGTTCCCCTACCCAGCCTTCCACTGGGACCCCATGCGAGACCCCCTGCGGGACCCCTACCGCGCACTGGACATTCACCGGAGGGACCCCCTGGCCCGGGACTTGCTGCTAAGGAATGACCCTCTACACCGGCTGGCAGGGCCCAGGCTGTACGAGGCGGAGCGCTCGTATCGGGACCGTGAGCCACATGACTACGGCCGCGAGCACCCCCACCCACTGGCGCTGGAGCAGCGGCGCGAGCAGGAGCGGGCCCACCTGGAGGAGCGCGAGCGGCTGCACCTGTTGCGCGAGGACTACGAGCACGGGCGCCTGCACCCCATGCATCATGCCGCACTGGATGCCCACCTGCCGCACCCTGGCCTCATGGCCCCCAGCCTTCCCAGCATGCACTACCCCAGGGTCAGCCCCTCAGCCGCACACCAGAACGGCATGCTTAACAAGACTCCACCCACCGCGTCCCTCAGCGCACCACCACCCTTGATACCCACACTGGGGGCTCGGCCCAACTCGCCCCGAAGGACTACGCCCCTCACAGCGGCGGACATGAGGGACAGACCTTCCTCTCACACGCACAAAGACATTGAAGCTCGGTGAGCGGACTCTGCAGACAGACAGACAGACAGACTCTGGACTCAACCGAGCACTTAGCGTCAGGCTAGCAGGAGTGTACCATAGCTGGGTATAAATATATATATATGTATGTGTGTGTGTGTGTGTGTGTGTGTGGGGTGGTGGGGCAGGTTTAACTGATGTTTTTTTATACAAAAAAACAACAAAAATCAAGATCATTCAACAAAAAAAACAAACTGCATTTTGCAAACGCTTTGTCAAATGCACTCCAGCGTTCGTGTGCATCTTGTTTGTACAGACAGCAGTTCCTACAACTGGAAGATCAATTGATCAAAGGAGTCGCCCCCGTGAGGACGATTTTGGAAGTACAGGTGTTGAAAAGGGCAGGCTGGAATAGACGGCCAACTTTGTAGATATGTGTACAGTGAATATGCTTGTCCCTTGAGGTTAAAATCTTGGTACAAATATGCAAAAGGGAGTAAGGAAAGCTTTACTTTGAACACGTGTACATAGGAGAGCGGAACTGGATTTATAGAACCTCACTGCAAGCTTTTGGCCAGCGCGCCAGCCCCATGACGGAGTTAATGTCATCTCACAGGTCACCCCCTACAACTATGCAATGAATGTTTTGGCACTGGGCAAAGATCAACTTTTTTTGAAGGAGTCTTTTCACAATCCGACCACACACTCCCCCCAGGAAAAAAAAAAGCTGTATTCTCTCCACAACCAGAAGGACACTTTTTCAAATTAATACAAATTAAAATGTAAATTTTCCCCACCCTTTAACATAAATGACCTTGATCTGCCAAAAAAAAATCTTCTAATCCACCCTGAATATGCCATTTGTTTGCTAGTGACAATCCTTAAATCCTTAAAGCTTTTTTTTTTTTTTTTTAAAGAAATATATATTTTTAAGGAATACAACCCAAAATCTACCAATCCCTCATCAGTGGTAAGGCTTTTAAGGAGCCTTCAGTGTGATTGGTGCCTTTCTTGTTTGGAGAGAATATAACTTTGACCACAAGGCAGAACTCCGTTCTTCTGAAGGATAGTACAGTATGTGTAAGGAGTTTAAAACTAGTTCCGTTGGTTTAACCGTGTATTAAAGTGCTATCCTAAGTTGTTGTATCTTCAGAAAAAGAAATGACGAACAAAAAAAGTCTATGGACAGTTTGTTTCTAATAAGCAGAGTTCTATTTTAGTAGTCCAACGAAGGTTTAGTCGTACGCTTCAGACTATGTGAAAGCCAGATGTTGTGCAGTGTTTTTTTTTATCAGACAAAAATGTACACTGGAACAGTAGTGTTAGTTGAGTATTGCAAAGAGATTGTTAACAGAAACCTTTTTTGCTGTTTATCATGTACGTAAAAATGAAGTCATTTCTAGGTCATGTAAAAAAGACAAAAAAAAAAAGTGAAGCGACTGAATCTTCAGCATGTTCCTCATTTAAACCTGTGTTATGTAAATTGTGCCATGTTATTAAAAAATGTGAACTAAAGCGTCACGCTGCCTCACTCGTGTCACAGGTGATGTTTCACCCTAACAGGTATGGCGGCATTCAGGCCCCTTTGTTAGTCTCTGTCCAACAGATGACAAGGAAGTAGCTTCTGTGTTTTCTGGTGTTTGCTGTTTAGTCTTTTGATAATGATTAATCCAGGCGATAAAAACTGCCACTAATCTGATGTAATTTATACACAGATAAGATAATGGCCTCTGCTGTATAATTTTATAAAACGGATACAGGTCTCATAAAACTGGACTCTGTCACAAGAACATTATTTGTCAGCCTGTATGGTATTTTCCAACCTTGTTCCCAGTATGACTCATTTTTTTTTAACCAGTTACCCAGTTAGTTGTAGTGATCCTACGCATCGCCCAGGATGTGCTCACACACTCGCACATTATACGCAAGTTACCTGCAGGGCCTCTCTCTGGCTTGTATGAGTGCCCAGAAAACTAATGAAACCCTCACAGATGCCAACGCCATAGCCCTGGAGGGAATATGTGGTAACAAAGCCTCATGCTTCAGTGATAATATAATTTACTGCCGTCTTTTTATTATTCTTTTCCAATACTGTCTTTTTGTTAAATACTTACGAAATATAATAAACGCAGCGTAATCAGGCCCCCGGCAGCAGCATAAAGCGATGGTATTAATCATACCTTGCACCTTTGCCATTAGGCAACTTTCTGTGGACTCGGTACACCTAACCTCTGTGCCGCACTTTCCTGACTTTCCTTGATATAAAATCGTGACCATTCTATCGTATCATGGTATTTTATCCATTTTTTGTAAGAATCGTGGCACTTTAGTAGTATGGAGGATGACAGATATTTTGATCAAAATGCTATTTTCTGAGATAGATCTTAATAATACTAATTATACTACTACTACTACTACTACTAATAATAATAATAATAAAATATTTTAAGTACATTTATATACGTGGGTTAAAAATTTGTGTGCTGGAAAAGGGCAAAATACAACTGTAAGCACCATTTCTTGACGGACTCGGTGCGCCGCGTGGGTGAGTCTTTTCAGTTGGTGAGAAGCAAAGTTAACGACAGAAAACAATCAAGCTTGTGGAAGTAAGACAGTCTAAACAGGAAATCAGAGCGAATTACATATTTGTAAAACTGCTAAATATAAAATATGACTGCAAAGCACTGGACAAATAACATCGGGTTTCAAACTTGTCTTTTGCTTCTTAATGCTGGCAATCTAGCAAAAGGACATTAAGGTCAAATGCACCAGGTCCCCCTAACAGAACAGCTATCCCCAGTCTGCCCCCCCAGTTGAAATGGTTCAGAACCGCCACTGCCAGCACTTGACGCTCTGCTATCTGATGAGATGAGGTAAGCCGACATTTTCTTTAATTTACCAGCAGATGTCGCTAAACCTATAATACAAAAAATATTTTCCAACGCCCACTTGTCACATGGATTTCCATTTAAAAATGTTTTAGTTAAAATGTGTCACAACAACCTAAATATCATCTTTGAAGTGGTCACTGTTGAACCAGTCTGTATCAGTATACATGTGTACACATTTCAAGGCTAATTGTAGGTAAAGTTCATTTTTCCTGTTGATGTTACGACAGGCTATTGCTATGATACACGTCTCCAAAGACACCATACTTTTCGAAACAAGAACACAGGGGGAAAGTTAATAGAATCCGCCTGTAAGTATGACTTTGCGTGGTATTTTCTTAAGTAGCACTTTTGGGCTTTTTTGGTGCAATCCTAAGATACATACCCCATTATTATTGGTGAGGGCTGGGCAGTGTGACTCTGCATTCAACGGTATAGGAGGAGTAGAGACGCCGTTACTCTCAGCAGTCCATAGCATGTATGTTACTATAGCAAACAAAGCAAGTAATTAGATAACAGGAGGAAAACGTTAAATCGTGGGGAGGTAGAGGTAAGGACAGGGAGAAAGTACACCTGCAGCGTATGTTTGTTATGCATCCAGGA
The DNA here is from genome assembly GCA_015163995.2 of Mormyrus lacerda. Lineage (NCBI taxonomy): Eukaryota > Metazoa > Chordata > Actinopteri > Osteoglossiformes > Mormyridae > Mormyrus > Mormyrus lacerda. The sequence continues at coordinate 16,742,855 of JAABNX020000119.1, forward strand.
GCGGAAAAGCAAACAAATTTATCTGTGAAGAGAAACGAGGAAGTGCATCGCCCCCGGGTACGCAGGGTGCAGGGAAAGGTAAAACGAGCATTAAAAAATACAAGAATGGAGTGTACCGTGCTGGTACTGACGCTGTCGTACATTTTCTATCTGAATCTGCATGCTCTTTCTCTGTGGTCGTGAGGTTTCCTCGGGGTAAGAGCAATATTCATAAAAGACATAAAACGCACGAACCTACCGAAGTGCTGAATAAATGCAATTTGCGAAAACAACATTCAAACTACCTGCGGTTAAACAATATGACAAAAGATTTTGACACTTATTTGACATTTCATGTGAGCCAAAGTACTACACATCTCTAGTTTGAAATGAAGCATGTGAACTCTTACAGTAATTGCACACATCCCAATCTGCAAAAACTCATTTCAGGGAGCATTTCTACATTAGCTACATATATAATTATTTGTTAATTATCTCTAGTCGGAACACTATTTTATTTAATTATATTATTTGATTTAATTTGCGGTCATCAGGGAGCCGCTATCAATGCGGGAGACTCCCGGAACTTCCGGGAGACTTGGGATGTCTGCTGAGTTAATGTAACCACAATGACTATAAGCCACATATACAAACTATAAGAATCATGTGTGCTAGTCAACCATGGAAATGGTTTCTAAAATACAATGTAGCTTTGAATCTTTTTACAAAGCACAGACGAGAAATTGATCCATGTGCGCATGTGTATACTTTGCAGTGTAACACTAGATGGCGGCAAAGCGTTTGTGTTTCAAAACTACAACAACGCGGAAGGCTGATGTATTTTTAAAAGCTGAATACCAATGTGTGCAATGTGGTCGAGTCGGTTTCATCTTCCTACTGGACAGTTGTAGGTACCATGACAGACTGAAACAGAGCATATCACAGCATACAAGGGTCAAAGAAGAACAGTTTCTGTTCCGTGCGGGGAAATTGTCTTTATGCTTTCCTCAACTTGAGTAAGTTGTTTTCAAAGGGCAGCCACCTGTAGCAGCACCCAGGGAGTAGGGTGTTAAGGACCTTGCTCAAGGACTTGCAGACGTGCTGAGGGTGGGTTTGAACCAGCGATCTTGGGATTATAGGCATACAGGCTTAGCCCACTGAGCCACACGCAATGGGTGGGCCATTGGGTTTATTTTGACATGAACATCTGTGTATATACCTTGCATTCAAGAAATCTCCACACACAGCTTAACTGATGTCTTTTCAAGTTTAAATCCAATGTCTATACAGACAGCACCATGTATCCAGCACCATGATGTGTAGAAGTTACTGTCTCCTAGTCTGTTGCACAAAATTCAAGATTTTTGACAGATGAATTTAAAAATAGAGATATCAAAATGTACACAAAGTGTTTCTGATAGAAAGTCAGCTGTTTTAATAATATCTGACCCTGAAACAATTCACAATACTTTAAAAACCGAATATCCTCCTAGCAGGAACGCCCTCAATCATCACGGCTAGGTTGTTAGATGACAGCGGAGATAGAGGGTAACACACTATTCAGCTGTCGAGTGCCACAGTCAAGTCCAAAACTACATGGGACACACTGCGCCTGATCACATTCAGCCTTGAGTGTCCTTGCACTTGCAACACAGCACACACAGCACACCACGGTCAGAACAGGGTCCCGGTGTGAGAACGGGTGGCATGAGCGTACCTCTACACTCCTCCAGACACACTCAATGGGTGAGAATCCTGCTCTCAATTATGGCCTCTATGTTTCCATAGTAATACCATTGTTCCCCTGTGTAATTTGCAACACAAAACACAAGTGGTTTTTAATGTTCCATGGGTCCCATGTATCTAACTGGCCTCCCACAACTGCCCAGAAATCCAGCCCTGCTCCGTCTGAACGCAGTGTGACTGCTCAGCACATGCACACATTTCTGAGAAGAAATGCAGCTCAGTCCATCATCTTAAGAAAACCAATTAACTACAGTAAACCGAATTTGTATCCCTGTGGGCCGCCTTCAGCAAATCACCAACCTAGCACATAGGCGGAAGCAGGTTCTGAGGCAGATTAATAAACCTGCCCATCTCTGATCTTTGGTTTACAGCAGAAGAGATTGAGAATGAAAAACAAAGATGCCAAGACTAGGATTTTCCATCATCTGCTGCAGAATGTCAGTGCCGAATATAGGGTTTACATTTAGTCGCTTGGGTGGTGTTTTTTTTTAAGCAGCCTGCCGTTTTACTGGAAAATGAGTATCTTTGTTAGCACCTCTCGCTCACACAATGAAAATAACAGCTCGTGGATTGTATGTCAGGGGAATGAAGAAGGATACTGCAGTATAAGGTTCTGTTGTTGCATTATTATTGTATGCACAGGAGAATAAAGGACCTTGAACCTTGTACTAGAGAAGCTGGGTAGAAGTGCAAGCACTGGGAGAATTGGGCACACTATGAGGTAAACCAGTGCTGCACAGGACAAGACCCTGTATAACTTGAATCTGCAGTTAAACAGGTTGCCACACCATTCTGACTTTTTATAATCCTCCATGATAAGTACACCCCTTACTCATGTGAAACAGAACTGAGGTCTGTCGTTGATCAAATGGAATACAAAGACATGAGCTGTGATGAATGATTGAATGACGTCTGACATCAGCAAAGGATGCTGCCCCCTTGTGGTACATTACCTTCCACACAGTGGACGCCAGTCTACCCCTGCCAGCCAATTGGCCCTTTTACGTCAATCCTATGGCTGCCCTTTGACTAGAGTGATGCTGACCATTGAAGACAAGTGTATTTGATCTCTGACTGAAGGAACAGGGAAGTCGCAGGCTCCTTCACGGCCAATCGGAGAAGACATGACAGCCACGGTGGCAGCCGGAGGACACTTCATCTGGACAGTGCATAGTAGTGAGAAGGGCACTCTAATTGGCTGGCTGGAAATAGCACAAAGCCACGAATCTCAGACATCTGTGCTGGGTGATGGAGGAGGGGGAGCCTAGTACTCCTCACTAACGAGTTCAACCTGAGACACCCCGCAATGAGATCCAGGCTGATGTCTGAAATACCAGCAGCACCATTGACAGGGTAACATCACACAGATGGTTCTCATTATGGCAAGAGGCAGAACTGAACTGCATTAAATTGCTAAATAATATCGACCGGGTTACGCACCTCCATTATCAGCTGGAAACGGGGAACAGCAGAGCAATGAGGAATACAAGCCTATGGATGGGGGCGCAGACATGCAGGAGCACCACCCTGGTGGCCACGGACCGCAGAGGATACTAAACTCTCCCTAGTAGATGCCTTGACCTTCTCAAGGACCTTCCTGCTGTGAGATGCGGCCCAGGCTAGTCTCCCAAACAGCTCTACGACCAGATCCCAGAGACTCCCTAAAAGACAACCCCCCCCCCCAATTGTTCTGTGACAGACGAGGCTCATCACAGGCGCCTAAACTGCAATATTTATCCATAACTCCCAATTTAGAAGCCAGGCTTGACTGTTACATCTAAATTACAGGTGTGGCTGTATAATTATATAAGATTAAATGTTTTGATCTTCTTTCCCGTGAAAGAAAAATTGAAGGTCTACCACATTATTTCAGATGAATACACACAGGGCAGGGGTTCATTACCTTCCGATACAGGAGAGCCTGAGATTACACATGCCGGTGGTGTTTACACTGACAATGAGTTGCTCACCGAGGCAAAATGCCATGTGGGTTTGAGTTTGAGTGGAGGCTCCTGCTAGAGTCCCAACCTGGGCAGCATGACAGACAAGTTAAGGTTTTGACATGTGACTAAGGTAACCAAGGTGATTGTCTTGATGAGCAGTTCTAAGAAGATGCAGAAGAATTCACAATGGAAAGAATGCCTGGACTTAGAGAGAGAGGGAGAGCAAGATCCAGCAGGCCCTATACTCAAACTACATGAGGTTCAGACTCACAAAGGCTGCAAAGAAAGGACACTTGCCACTGAGGAAGTGCATTGATTAAAATGACTGTTGTTGAGGGGGTCCTTTTGTTACCAAGGAGGAGAACACAGATGCTGAAACCCCCCCTCCCCCCCAAGCAGAAAGCCAGCTTCAGACGGTGTACAAGCAGATAAGGTTGCCAAGGAAACACAGCATGAGCCAATAAGTAGGTAGGCTTGAGTTTGGGGAGCAAATAATTAACCACATGAAAATGGGAAACATGATTGAATTAAGGGGGTTGATTGAAGAACACGTTTTTCCAGATGCGTTCCAGGTAAATTCACCTCTGTCTGAGAGGAATACTCGCATGTCAGATTTATATGCAGCTGTATAAGTATACAGTGTTTCTCCCAAAAAAAGCATCACACCAAAATGGCAGAGCAAGGGCAGACGACACTCGGAGACCCGGCACTCTGAGTATGCAGTAATGCGGTTTTAAAGAGACAGTCTTCCGACGCACATTAACCACCCTGAAAACGTTTAATTAATGCTCTGTGTTGGGCAGGCACAGGGCACCCATTACTGACGGGTAATTATGTGTGTGATCACTTACAAATGGCTGCTCTCACAGACGCGGCTAATGAAATATCGACACCAGGAGGGAGCCGTGGGTCTCCAAGTGCCGCTTGGTGCTTTATGCTGACCGACCACTGGCTGGGTTTTCACCAATTAAAGCCCATTGATCAGGTGTCTGCACAAACATTAACTCAGACACCCTTTAAATAAATAATCACTGATTAGCTCTTCGATCAGCGCAACCAGGATACCGGACGTGCAGCTGGCTGCTCCACAGCCTACATCATTGGAGTAGATTCCGCTTTCTGAAACGGTAACCAAGGAAGCCTTTGCAGAGCCACTTTGCCGTACACCATGCAGGCACGCGACAGACGGTACCTGACAAAAGCGAATATGGACGGGGGGGGGGGAGGTGTGTTCAAACAGAGGCATCCGCAGAGGATGCAATGAAATGCAAGGATGACATCGAAACGTACATCTTATCGTTTTATTTAAAAATACAGCACAGAAGTACAAGCAAAAAAGGTTTGACAATATACAAACACACCAGAAGAATAGAGCACTTTTGTACAATTAGTGAACCTTTTAAACTATAAAGATTGTTAGTATATTGTTTCTAAGCGAAAGACTATACATCCCCACACATATTATGGTCCTCTTTTTATTGTACTAGAAACTGATTTGTGGCTCATTCTAGAAGCTAAAAAAGGGGGCATTTGGTTTCAAATCAGGCAAATGTGGGAGATACACTTCCAAAAGTGGTTTCAATCAAGGGTCTCCATCTCTCTTGACAAACTAGGGCTTAAGCAACAAGAACCTGCCTCTCCTCCAGAAAGACTGCAGCAAATGGCTTATCAGCCAAGGTGCCCTTAACACATGGTACTTATAAGCGTCTGGAAACTTCTGTGAGCTGGCTGGTGTAATTAAGTACTAAGCAGGTAGATGCAAGACCTTGAGGAAACCACGAGGTGTAACTTTGAAGAAACGCACAGAGCTTCCACCGCCTCATGCCCAGGTGGGTGGGTAGACGGATCTGCGCATGGCGACCCGCCGGGCAGCGGAGGACATGCCTGCAGTGGCAGGAAGCAAAGGGAGGGCCACACCGCCTTAAGCTTGGATGATCTTCAGAGTGACTCTCCACACTGCTTCTTAGCTCACTCTGTCCTTTTAAACAAAACCATTAAGCCCCCCAACATTTTAAAGTCTCATCTGTTCCATGGCCGACAGACACACACACAGGGGCTGGTGATCAGCTGAGGAGCACATTTAAACAAACCATCTGCGTTATGATAAATACCAAGGAGTATCGATCTAATATTGGCAACAGGCAGATACCAGGTACAATATGAATTACAAAGTGAAAAATATACATGAAGTTCCCAACAAATTAGCTAAAATTCAGCAACCGAGCACCCTAGGTCTCAAGGGTTCAGGGATCACATGCTAGGAGTACTAGAAAAGAATGTGTGGCCCATGACATGGTCAAGTGACCTGGGACAGCACCTAGCTGTGCACAAACCAAGATACAGGTCATGTTGTTATGGCAACATTGCCCAGGCTCCTGGCTCGCCGATGGGGCAAAGGCCCATCCTGCATCTACCCACAGGATGGCACCATCAACAGGAGAGTGCAAGAGGGCAGGGAGCACACAAACCAAATCACGTAGCTCCCCAGCTGAAAAATCACTTAAGCCCCCAAATCTTAAGTTGCAGATATTTACAGAGGTGGTTAAGATAATTTTCTGTGGATTGAAAAACACTTTTTTAAAAAAAATAAATAAAAATAAAATTTGAAGCTGTGAAAATAACTAAGCACTTCATATTACCCGAAGAAAGCAGAAACCAAACATTCTGTTAAGAGGGTTAAAACTGAGCACTGAGCCAGCAGGACCAGGCCATGACACGCCTTCCACTGTGCTCCACGCAATGCAGCAGATTCATTACTGGGATTGTCGTAGGATCAGAGGATCGAGCCCTGGAATGCAGACAGACTTGGGTGGGGTGGGGTGGGGGTCGTACAGAGGTCAAACAGGCGGTGCGGGATGCTCCATGGATTTATTCAGATCGGACCACCACCCACACTTAAACAGCTCATAGCACAGAACAGGAAGTGATGACTATGTGATCAGAAAATTCCAGAAGACTGACCATCCCTTAAAATGCAGTCTCGGGCATAGAGGCCACTGCAGTTAACTCAAAAGTAAAATGCGGTATACGTTCATTCAGGTACAAACGAAACGGGAATCTTTCGCTGCTACCGTGAGGGTGAGTTTAAAGCTGTTTAAATTTTAAAACATTGCAAAAACCAATCGGTTTTCCCTTAATACCCTGTAGAAATGACATATATGAACAGCTTTTAAAAACCACAGATGTGGTAACATCTTTCAAGGGTGGGGTACCTCTGAGAAAATCTAAAGAAAGATGGCAGAAAATTACTCATACTTAACATCCCATTTCCACCATAGAAAAGTCCTGGAATATGCAAAACGTGGATATAAATTGCTGGATGTAATATTTCATGAGCTCTACAGAGCAGGCAGATGAAGTATTCATGCGTTCCCATATGTACAGAGACACGAGGTGCCGGCTGCCCGCTTGCCCTCCGGTCTAGTACTCGAGTTGCTGCTCGCTGCAGTGGCACAGTGGTTTTCGTTTGCCGTTGGACTGCGCTTCGACCGTGGCGGCTGTGGGGGAGCCCTGCCCCTCGGCCCATTACACGATGGAGCCATCCCTGTTCTGCGCTGGCACCATGACAGGCACAGCGCCCATGCGGCTCAGGTTGGGGCCGGCCGTGCGGGACAGGGCGGGCACCGGGACCTGGTTGGGCGGCCGGTCATACTCCTCCGTGGGAAGCGCGTTGTACATGGATTTGGCGGCGTATTCGTGGAGGTTGGAGGGCGACATGGAGCCCACGGAGGAGCGCTGGCTTCCCACGCTGGTGAAGCTCCGTGCTGTTGACACTCGGCTTTTCGGGGGGGGTACGTCCTCCCTGCAGGGGGAGGGGCGGAGCATTTTAATGGGTAGCTGCATGCTGGTCACTGCTGACACTCCCACACTTCCTAATTCTTGGTCTATACCAGAAATAGTTGACCAGAGCTGTTCCGGGTCAGAACCCGGCCGTAGGGGACCTTGCTGAGCTGGTAGCCTTAGACCCCCACAGGGCACTCGCATCACATGGTTCGCAACTGACGCTGAGCAGTCAGAAATGTTTTATAATAACTTCAAAAAATAATTTGGGGATTTACCCGGATCAGACTGATTCATTATATTTCATAATAAAGCTGACATTTACTTTGTGCTACTTATTCATTATAACTACCATTGATTTATTAAGAACATAAGAACATAAGAAATATACAAACGAGAGGAGGCCATTCGGCCCATCAAGCTCGCTTGGGGAGAA
>JAABNX020000119.1:16750838-16771988 GCA_015163995.2 Mormyrus lacerda
AGACCTGGATCATGTCCCCCCTCAGTCTCCTTTGCTTGAGGCTGAACAGATTTAGCTCAACTAACCTTTCCTCGTATTCCTTATAAATAAGCCATTGCCTAGACTCCCGAAGAGTCTGAAAGTCTGTGCATGCCCTCTTCTAGAAACCCAGTGTATGGTTACAAAAACTTTAGTGCAACTAAGTTATGTGTGAGAAAGTTCTGAAAGTTCTTGGACCCTACCAGTCTGTACTAGTATCACCTTAGAATATCAGCTGAGTGAGTTTGCAGTTCGACCCCATGACAGCCCCTCTTAGGCGCAGGTACCCACTTGATCTCGTAGGAGATCTCCTTCTCATACTTCTTCCTGTTGCGGGCCCGGTAGCAGCAGAATAGGATGATAGCGATGAGGATGAGGGCCAGGAGCACGCCGATGACGGCACCGGCGATGATGCCGGCAGTGTTGGGGGCTGTGGGGCACACGGAACAGCCAATCACAGACTGACCTTTGCACTGAGGACAAGTGGCACCATAAGCATGGAGGGTGGTTACTCACCGGGCACAATGCGCAGATTCAAGGTGCAGTCATCCATCCCCACGCGGTTCCTAGCAGTGCAGCGGTATGTGCCAGAAGCGCTGTTTGAGGCATTACGGACGTTTAGGGTGCTTCCGGTGGAGTCTGAGGAATAAAATCACAAGTAGGGAAGAGAACATTGAGAGCAAAGTCTTGAACATTTGGGAAACCTTTCAAAGAATGGAATTTAGAAGTTTCAAATTGAGACAAGCAGGTATCCATGCAGCGAAGGTGAATAACATGGGAGAGGCAGGAAATGGGGGAGCAGCAGAGGGGTGACTGATGGGCAGGACGGCAAGAGCTCACCCAGCATGGCGGTGGCAGGCAGCACCTTGGTGTCGCTCGTCTTCTCCCAGGTGTACTGCACCGGGTTGGTGCCCTCCGACGACACACATTTCAGTTGCACATCTTTGCCCAAGTGGGATGGCCCAACGGTGTAACATGCAGGCTTGGAGGGCCGGACTGCAGGGGGGGAAATGCCAGTCACCCAAAAATGCAGCACATGGACCCGAAGCACTCACTTCGGAGACGTCCTGAAATCGGAGACGGCCACCGCGATGTCCAGAAGGAGCACTGCTAATGCATTAATAAGCACCAGAGCTTAAGGTGTAACAGCTTCATGAATCATGATACGCAAACGGAAATTAAGCAAAAGCACATAACAGCATGGAGCTTTAGTGAACCCTTATACACCTGATTTAAGTGAACTCTTACGGCCCAAATTAAAACCAGGCTATCTGGAAGTCAAGGAAACACAACCTAGTAAGACGATCAGCGGGGTGGAGCCTAATAGTGCGTCCTCCGTCATACGAGAAGCCATGGGACCAGAGACACACATTCCGAGCTGACACCACTGCTTAGACCGGTGGCAGTAAAAACAAGCTTTGGGGCCGCATGGCGGACGACAGTGGTTTTATAATCGGCACGGATTATTGCCAGCCACTCAATCAGGAAGCAGGGAAGGTTCCCGTGTACTAGGGCTGCTACCCATTCATCGGTAACTCTCCTGCCAGCTGTCGGTATAGCAACTTCAGGAGAGCCAAAAGCAGCAGCTGCTGTGTAGGAGCAAGACAATATATGGACAGCAAAGAGTTCAGTAAGTTGGCTGCGTGGCTCAGTAATCCTGTTGTCAATCCCCCCCCCCCCCAGAGAGGTCCCTGTGTCTGACCATCCAGAATCAGCAGAGAGATTGAGGTGTAAGCTGTCGTGTGGTCAAAATGCCCTCGTACGCAGATCTGACCAGATGATGTAATCTTCTGCACGTCTTCCCTCACATAACATTAATGTGCTATTTGCCTCACTCGTACGTTGCTGTGGGCAACAGTGACTGCTAAATAAAATGTAAATGCACAATAAAACATCTCCAGTAGTACACTGGATGTCAACTCAAACAACAAAATCGTTTTTTCCTGTACATGCTGCTAAGCACAGCCGGGGGTACATTCCACTCCATGGGGTTAATAACAATCAGAAAGAAGCAAGAAGCAGGAAACAGTTACGGAATTGTTTACTCCTTTACAAGGCACCACTCATCATTCATGCATTTATGGCCCAACAGCAGCCAGACTATTAAACCATCTATCCAGGTGAATATTGCACAATGCTAGTGGTATGGTTAATGTTTAAGCGCTCTGACATGATCAGTTGGTGAACTTGATATAAATTGTCAGCCAGTGCATGCGTTTCAGCAGGTGACCAGTAGGGGTACGGCAGGTGACCTGGTCCACGGACGGCAGAGATACAGCAGATGACGTGGTGCATAGTCTCTGTAAAGTGCAGGCGACCTGGTGCCAGGTTCCTAAGAGGGCCTCACCCATGACAGTCAGCTGCATCTTCCTGCTGCGGATGCCTGGTGCCTTCTTCACCTTACACTGGTATGTGCCCGTGTCCGAGGGCTGCAGGCTGGTCAGGTTGACAGAGGCATCACCATTCTTGGGGTCAGGTGAGTTGAAGTGCACCCGTCCCTTCATGGCAGGATTATAGTCCTCATATGCCCGGTCTCCTGAGTACAGGATGATCTGTGGAGGGAGGATGTGGAGTTAAACAATAGAGGAGGCATGGAGACCTACACAGTCTGCATGACTGAGGCGGGGGATCGGGGGGCTGGCTTCTGTATTACAAATCCAAACCAAGAGTGTCCTAACAGGTTTCAACTCCTCCTAAGATGAGGCTATCTTCGAAATGACCTTGGTTGTGGAACTAATATTAGCCTTCCCAAGTGAGCCAGTGCAGGCAAACAAAAGCTGTTGAATCGATTCAACACCTGCTGCATGGAAAGCCCACGCCACGGGCAGGACAGCCCCGCCCCACGAACTTTGCTCTGATCCGGCAATGTCATAACAGTTAGGAACTGGACTGGGCAGGAGATGCTAACATTCTAGCACAGGGGACAAGCAAAGCATGAGAAACCCAAATGCCAGACAACACACACCCAGTCTTTCATAACCACGGAGGCGTCAGACGGCACCAATCTCCACCACACATGGTGCCAAAGGCCCCCCAGGGGAAGCAGCAGGCAAGCGAAACTGCAATGATGGAATTCAGATGACCTCAGATGAGCAGATTCACAAATACAGGCAGAGGTATAAATCGGAATTCCAGTACTGGGTACAGACTGCAGCGACTGATCACAAAGGCACCAGTTGGGAAAACTGTCAGATTGGTGTAAGAGTTCAAAAAGTCCAACCTAAAACCGTGTGACTGAATAGTGGGGCATACAATCAGTACTACCTAAATAGGCAACGTGCCTATGAAGTTCTTCCGTAACAGCAATAATGAGGAGGAAGCGAGGAGGTATCAGGGGGTACATGAACACAGGGCAGAACACAAACAAGTGGGGGGCTTTTAATCATATTATTGAGGGGGATGGAGTTTTCTAGCCGGTGTGCCAGACTGCAAAATAAATGGACATTATGGAATTATCCAGCCTGTAAGCAGCAGTTGCCTGGAGGAAATACCAGCAGGAACAGAACAATCCAGAGCAGGAGCAGAGGTATTAAAAACACACCACAATGTCTATTTGCAGACAGGGTGCTTGTGGGCCTGGCCAAGGAATGAGCATGGGAGAAGAAAGGGGGCCGACGCTTTTGAGATGCAAAGTGGACAAGCATGTAGGAATGAGCATGGGAGCAGACGGGACGACCCCCGCAGGCTAAAGCCCCTGCCATGTCCTAATAACGCACCTCATGGACACACTGGGATGCTCTGATAAAAATGCTAATGATTGTGCCTAGGACTGCGAGACCACCGAGTTGAAAATGAATATTTGTACCAGAATAACAGAGAAATGCTCATTATATAGGCCCCATGCAAAATGAATCAGGCTTAAAAAAAATGAATTGTGTTTACATATGCACCATTCAGTCACTGTGCTTAAACACGCCAGTGACACACACTTTGACATTCAGTCAAATAAACAGGGAAAAAACGCCATCCACACCGAGTGTGACGTGATCTGAAAATGGTTTTGATTCAGAGAACACCTGCAGCTTGGAAGGAAGTCACACACCCCACCCCCCAGCCCCCAGCTGCCCACTCGTCAAAGCTGATTGCCACAGTGGTGCTCTCAGCATAGAACAGCTCATTACAGGAGCTGTTCCCCACTCCAGCCTGCAAGTGGCTGCGCAGATTCTCTCTCTCTCTCTCCCTCCCCACCCCCACAGCGCATGGCCTCAAAGCCAGGTGCCCCCTCCAGCCCCCATCACAAATCCCGAAGCTGCCAGTGGGATCATCACCTCCCAGAAGCATGTTATAGGGATGGCGCAATCTGCCACAAAGACTTGCCGCTCGGTGAGGGCAAAGCAAACTCACTAACGTGACTAATTCCGAGAAGGGGGGAGGACACAGAGCACATACACAAATTAACTCTATGTTGTGTGGAAATACAGCATTCCTGTCTGTCACTTCCTGACACAAACACATTTGCCTAATTTATACATGCCACAGAGATGCAGTCAGGCTACAAGAGCACAGCAACATACCACTGGACCACATGGCCCACCAAGGGAAGCTGAACACTTGCTAGGAAGAGCAGCATTTTAAGGCACAGAGTCTATACTACAGGCTGCCACTGACGCAATTCACTTCCAGCTGCATATGGATTTTAGGATAACAATGACTTTACATTTCTATTCATCGAGTGCATAAACTGGAGTACAGAATTATAGTTAAGGCTGGATTTTAGTGGAACCAGCTCTAAACTAAGCAGGGCTGACGACAACAATGTCCTCTTCTACCTGATTACACAAACTGTAAGGGTAACACTATTTCAATAGCAGGAAGATGACTGTACGCTGCCCCCTGCAGGACACCACCAGCGGCACAAACAGGATAGGTGCATCAGGTCACATGATCGTCACGCCAAGATCAAATGAAGGTAAAAAAAAAAAATCACAAAAGCAGCTATCAAATGGCAGGACCCTGTTGTCGTCTGGATTCTGTTCACTCTGGTATGGGAGGCACCACTGAAGTGTAACACTGAGTAAATAAGATGTTGGTAATTTACTCAGCTATGCACTGTATGGATTGCAGTCCAGGTTACCATGGGAGACGCCCTATCAGTTGGGTAATAAGAGGCGTGTGCCACAGGACATTGTTATTCATTGCACAGTTCCCAAAAAGACCACAGATGTGGCTGGCAGCTACAGAGAACCCATTCATGCCAGAATGACATTTAATCGAGAGCCATTTCTATTTTAGGAAAAACTTGACACCCTTTTGCCCCCCCTCCAAAAAAATGTTTCTACACATCAGGAAGATTAAATATTCATACGGGAAAACCTGTTAATTGTGACGATCATGAGCAGGGCATAAAGATATGAAAGATGGAATACAGAAACTGAACTCTCGCTCTCTCTCCCACACTCATGCACGCACTAACCACTTTGTCCTCCTTCTGGTTGTCAGAGGCTAGCTGGCTCCACTCGATGTCCAGGGGCCCTGTGTCTTCGGGGGCCAGCTTAAACTGGCAGCTCAGCATGACACCCTCCCCGCTGGCCTTCTCAAAGGTCGTTGACCCAGTCGACGTGATATCCAGTCCATGACTCATACCTGAGTGCATAAAACAAGGACCGTGGTTAGTCTCATCTGATGAGATCCTGGGACACCACTGGTCCCATGTCAACATCTGTCAGCATCAGGGCTGTGCAAATACAGCAGGAGTTTCTAAAGAGGAAGATGAAATGGGAGATGCGGCTGCAGTCCAAAGATGGAGAGATCACTACCATTCGTGTGCCTACTTTATTCACATTCATAGTAAAATCACTGGGGGGGGGTGGGGGGGGGCATGGATTCTTCTAGAGAGGGCAGCATGTGGCTCAGTGGGCAAAGCCTCTGTGCCAGAGATCAGAAGGTAGCCGGTTCAAGCTCAGCTCCGCCACATATGCGGCTCCTTGAGCAAGGCCCTTAACACCCAGCTCCCTGGGCGGAGTTATGGGTGACTGCCCTTTGTGGCCAGCTTGCTCTTACCTAAAGAGAGCAAATTGGAGGAGGTATAAAAGGAAGCAATAGTATCTAAAGTATGTAAAACAAAATGTGTGGGGGCTCTTCTAGTATTGAAACATCTCTTTACCTTTCTAACCTTCTATAGCGTTAACTAGCGTCAGCAACATGGGGCAATTGATCTTTTCACAGCATGTTAACCCTGTCTTCAGTCAGTGAACCTGCCTTCAACACACTGCCCTGAAGGCGGTCAAATAGCCCAAAATGCGCAGCTATTCTGCTACTAACAAAGAAGCCACTGCTTCGGATGCTAACACAGTCCAGACTCGATTTCTGCAGCATCTTTATCGGCAAAACAGGCTCCAGCTGCATGACAAATGAACTTACTCTCATCTCCTAGCATCACATCACTTCAGGTCTGCTGATTTATACACAAGTCAAAGTGTCAAGGAAGAAGTCAAAACATATCCACTTGTATCTATTTAACTGTCCATCCATCTCCACACAGGAGACAGATCAGATGCTGACACCAGAGTCACCTTCAAAGCCTCGTTGTGAGGTGCAACTATGCAATGTGACATTCCCAGCCTTCAGCCATTAAAAATATGGAAGAATAATCCAAGTGTGTGGCTTAAACCAAGCCTGTGAAATGAGCGAATGGGCTCTCCCACTTCTCAGGGGTTAAGACAGATGGTAACAAAGCATGCTGTAATCGTGCTAAGTGTTCATAATTAATTATAGGGAAGACAGAAACCTTTCGTAAAAACAAAACAAAGAAAGAAAAATTCCCATTATGAGCAATTATATACAATACGTGCCAACTACTGGCTGAACGGTAAAAGGCACTCAGTATGTGCAGACACACACCCACGTCACAGAAACGTGACACGCGGTGCCTGCAGCATATGGCACGGTGTAGGTTGATTCCACACCAGGAAATTTATTCCAGAAGTTATGCAACACGCATTTCCTCAGAAATCGCACAAGTCCTCACATACTCTACTTATCAAAACACAAATGGGCATTTTATTAAACCCAAACAAACCAAGGTTTATGAGAATCAACAGATTAATTAAAATAAATAAATTTTAAAACAGAACCAAATACATAAAAGCCATTGGCTGAGCTTAGTAAAACCTGCCCCACCAAGCCATGTTTACAGAGTGATACTGGTGACTCACATGACCAATCGCTGCACATTCAATAATAAACACATTACTGTTTAAGGCATGTGTGTCAGTAACAAACACCCTATCACGTGTCATCCAGTCTGACCTGAAATTCAAGTTTCATGAGACAAACAAGGAAGATGACTAAATCAATATGGCTTTAGGTTTGGTTAAATCTATACAGTGCTCGGGAATTTACAACAAACCATGCAAAGAAAAATTACACGACTGGCTACAACAGGACGAGTTTCAATTACTACACAGCTCATTTTCCCCCCAGTGGACTGCATCGATCAACACAGAAGGGCCGAAAAAACGACACATTTACATTTTAGTTTATTTTTAAATTTAAAACAATATAATTTTAAAAAAAAAACAAAAAAAACAAAACAAAACACACACAACCTGTAGGGGAACACATATAGCCACAATGCAGGTTATTTCCGCAAACTATTCTTGTCGTTAAAACAGGTGATTTATTTTCAGCCACGCAGGATGTCACTTGCTTCCCTGACACCATTCGCATTAAAGACCTGTCACACACACTTCTGTGTGGATGAGGGCCCCATTCCGATAGCAGAACTAATACACACAAAAATCACCTAACTTAAATCCTCACCAGTGCCTGCAATGCCCCTAATTTACAGTGTCATGCATAAGTATTCACCCCCTCCACCCCAGAACATTTGGCACAGTTAAAACCTGGAATTAAATTGCATTTAACTGGGATTCTTACCATTCATATAAAATACCCAACACTCTGAGGGTGCATAATTTTGTCGGTCTTACCCCAACCCAGACAAGCTTCCCAGTCCCAGCCGACAACAAGCATCCCCACAACATGGCCAGAACACTTAGTTTTCTGTTGTGACTACAAATGGCTTTTGTCGCCCAATCTTTGTGAAGTGTCTGGGTTATATTGTCCCGTAGATGCTTCCTCCCACCTCACCTGTGGACGTGATGCTTGCTTTGACAGCTCCTGGGCCTTCATGATGCTGTTGTAGTTATGATCACTAACAAACTTTGAGGTCTTCCAGAAACAGCTGCATTTATTTTGGGTTTATGTCATACCTTAACTGCTCACTAGTAAAACACGATGTGATTTCTGTTGGTTAAACTCAAGGTTATTTAGAGGTTCCGCAGCAAGGGGCGAGAATACTTTTTCAGATTTGTCAATTTGTAATTGTTTTGAAAACTAGATTTTTCTACTTCCACATTATGTACTACCATGTGTAAATCATTGATATGAAATCCAGATTAAATCAAATTTTAAAATTTCAAATTTCTTGCGACAATTTCCTTGTTGAAAACACCTTGTTTATAAGAGAGATCAGAACAGAACAGCCAGACTACAGATTACTACTACGAGAAAGGACACAAGTGGAAAAATAGCATAAGGTCAACAGTGGTGTGCAGAAAGGCTTATTATGGCAGTTTGAAGACACCAGTGGAATGAAAAACATCAACACAAAGATTCCTATGATGTAAAAAGTTTCATTGGTGATTATATCCATGTTAATCATACAACCGAAAGCCAGTTTTCAGAGGATTAAAACGTTTATGCCCCTGTGATGGTTCACAGTTTGTGACCACTGCAGACCCATAATCACCAAACAAGTGGTGTCTTTCATGCCATATTTACAGTAACGATTACTCCGTGAAGAACAGGGCTTCTTGTAATGCCTGTAGGGAGAGTGGGTAATTACTGCCTCTGGGGTGCTGGTTGAGTGCCTTGATGCCTAAAGCCCCTCTCTGTCCATCCTCCTTTGCACTAGAGGAGTGCAAACCTTTAGATGGCTAGGAGCCCTCGTATGTCCGACAGGACCCGCGATGGGACAGGGCTCTGGGCCCCGTGGATGGCGGCCCTATTAAGCCCATGTCAGTCCTATGCCCCAGGTCGGCATGCATCTAAACCCCTTTGTCACGACACAATGGGGAGAGAATCCTGTCTCCTGGCAACAGATCCTATTGAGAATGTCACTGTAGCGATCAAGGGAGGGAGAAAGTGAGCAGGAGAAGCAGAGCACAAGGAGAAATGGGGGGGGGGGGAATGACACCATTCCACAGAGACTTAAACCAGCCAGTCACTACAGGCTGGTCACTAGGAGGATTAAAGTGTAAAGAGGCCATATTTAAGGGCATATTTAAGAGCAGTTGGACCTGGACGGAAACAGAATGACCTCACCCGTCAAACCATTTCTTGGTGATGTAATGATCCCTGGGCACTTAAGGTGATCCCAGAAGTTGAGAGTCGAGATCTAGCCAGAAAAATCATAAAAAGCATCGTTCCTTCTAGTCTGAGAACCACCCAACAGAATGGACCAAGTCTTACAGTGTTGATTAAGGCTGAAAACGTCCACATGATGCATTCCTAATTGAAATCTATTTATGAGAACGAATCCTGTGGCTTGGACTGGTTTTGAGGACTGCGCTTTCATAATCTGTATCAGCAACATATTTGAAGGCAGAAGTACCAGAAAAAAGCAGCAGTGTCATATCAAAGCAGTCCCAAGGGTTGCAGGCAAATGCATCCATTAGCTCATTGCTAGCAGTAATATAAGAGGCTCAGCAGCAGTTTTGAAGTTGCTTTACTGAAAAAATATCCATCTCCCTTAATGTTCTACCCACTACATTCATTCCTCTACTAAAAAAAACTCCTGACAAATTGTCGGTACGTCCTTTACAAAATATGTAAGGTGCTGGTATTCAAGTTTGCCCCCCCCACCCCCAGCCAAAGAAGACTTAAATCCTCACTTTAAGCACCCAGAAAAAAGCTGCTCTGTTTTGAAAAGCTGTCAGGAGAGGTATTTTAGGTATATATATTGAAGTCACGTCTAAAGATAAAATGCTTCTCTTCCCCTCAGCAGATTCATACATTTTAAGCCCCTTTCTCAGTGCGGAAGACTCACTCGATTAAGCACAACACCTCATCATAATTAATGCGCATTTCAAACGTATGCGATTACATTAAATGGAATGAAGCGCTAAGGATGAGTGCATATTTTTATCGGCAGGCCTTTCTGCAATTGATGGACCTGGCACCCACTTCGAATTTCAACTGTGCTTCTATTCCCTCCAGGACTGAGAGACCAGCTGCCACACATCGCGTTTCTGCATCCTTCACTGTGGCTGAGGGCCAGGGAGGGGTCGTTTTCATTTGCTGAGGACATACAAGCACAAACCCTTCTAAGCCGAACATTAAAACACTAGGAGAATGGATTTGAAGCAGGTTTCCTGTTCACCTCAACTCCCAACACACTTTGTTGCAAGACAGGTGAAAGCATCCAGAGGACTTGAAGTCTATATCCATATACTGAAACATTTCAAAGAACAAAGCCAGAAAGCAGCATAGACGAGCTAGCAGAAGGTCCTACCGAACACCCAGCTGGTAAAGCACAGGCGAGCTCCACAGCAAGGTTCTGCAGTACCCTGCTGTGTAAATGGCTAACAGAATATGTAGATGCAAAATCCATGTAAGGCATTTGAGCGCAGTGAGGTAACACACATTCACCCCAAATCAAAAGGGTGTAAAGGTTTTCACCTTTCGAGCAAAGTTGAACATTTACAATCATAAAGTCTTTAAGACACAAGAAGACAGAAATCCACCGGTATAAAAGAGTGACATTACAATATACAAGTCACTGAATCGCTGGATGTGGGGTGATAAAGACAGACATTTTGGGTAATGGTACTAGTTATAGATGAAGTAGACACAAATGGTATCCTGGAGAGCTATAACTCTATAACCCAGACCTACAACTCTGCCCCTAGTATTACCAATGCAAAGCCAATCAAATGAATGTAATAAAAGCCAATTAAAGAACTCCAGGGCAACCATGCAAAGTACCCACAAGGCTTTCCTTGCAAATCAGCCATGGAGGCTGGGCACAGTCTACTGGATTTGCAGGATCTACAGCAGTATGGTTCCATGACTTTCAGACCTTCCAGGGAAGCCTTCATTTGCTTAGTTCACAGTGAGGAGCGGCAGATGAGGGGCTGAACAAAATCTGTATAGCTAAACTATTACTGAAAGAGAAAAAACCCAACTATCCCTCTTAGGTGGTTAAGTCTGAACTGCAAAGACACATTGCCATGTTAGTACAAACATAACCATTAATACATTGATAACCTTGATGTACCCTACCTGTTGTCATGAAAATACACTGCTGGCCTCTTTGGAAAGGGATTATGTTGGGGAAAGAGTGGTTTACAGAAACATATGGCACTGGGAAATACAGGGAGAATGTGTCGTAAGGCGAAAATGAGATTTGCTGGTCAGGGCATTTCATTTCATTCAAATTCTGACATGGGTTGGTATGCCGAACAACAATCTGGAAACCGGAATTCAAACGCCAGGATGAAACAAAAGGTGGAACAGCAAACCAGCTGTGTGAGGCTTCCCCCGAGCACAGAACTGCAAACAAAAATCTAGCAAAGGTCACTGAACACCACATTTCTACCTGCAGGAGAACCTGGGGGAGACAGAGACACAGGCACCATTTGTAATCATGGTGACAGAAAGGGAGACGGCTAGGCAGAACACCACTGCAACAACCAGAACGCCATACAATATGTCTGCGTGATCTTGTACCACAAGTGCATAGGAAATAATTGTCATGAAAGAATTCTCTTAACCTACAATTTAGGAAAAAATATCAGCTTTACTGAAAACACAGGGTATCACCACTGATTTGCTGAATCAATTCTGATACATAAAGGTCCTGATTTGATTTGATCTGATTCAATACCAATTTGATTAGGAATCTTTTGATTCATATCTAGCAAAATTGGTATTGTAAAGAGATTCTCAGAGAACTAATGCTGTAAATCGTACAAAGAACCCGCTAACCAGGTGCATTACTAAAAATACTGATATGTGCTTTAAGAATTGACCCCAAAACAGCTGTATATATGAACTTGTTTGACATGACCAATAAGCTTTGGATTGGATGATCCCATTAAATGGTTTCAGAGATTTGTGGTCTTTCCACAGTATTTCACCTCCATTTGGTATATCTTGCGTATAACTTTGGTTTTGTATTCCTGTTCAATGCATTCATATTTATGAAATCCAAAATACAGCCAGACATCTGCCTTTAGGCTTGGCGGCACCTTCAGTGCAGCAGCACCCGCCATATTTATTTATTTGTTTAAATCTGTTTTTCTTGAGCGAGGCTGGCCACATGAGACCAATGGGGTTAAAGCTTCACTTCCACTGAATAGGCCACAAACTGTAAAAGATATATATTAAAACTTCAGGGTTTTATAAAATTGATATTGTATTATAAAAATACACTGCAAATCGATTTGAATCTGAAAAATCTATTTTTTAAAAACCTCCCTGCCATATAGTCTGTATCAATGCTGTTCAGCTGTTAAGTTATGCCAAGTACCTGCCTGTCCAAACATCCGCCGTTTTTTGTTAAAAGCGCTATTTAAATAAAATTGAATTGAACATATATACAGCATATTTCTTCTGCAAAATGAAGCCAGCAAACCGGACCTATTTGCCATTTGCTTCTCAGAAGGGCAGGCCAGCAACACGATTACAAAGCCATCTCATCCACTCCATTTCATTTAGAAATCACAACCTGGGTGAAATTTCATAAACTGTACAGTAATGTGGAAAAGCACCATGAAAATGATAGAGAAACTAACAGCAGACTTCAGCTGAACCATGACACACAGCGCTCGCCTGGAACTGAGGATTTTTTCATGCTAGTTTACTTTGTGCATGAGGAAGCAATGTGAAATGGCACAGAGAACAGCGTAAATATACCCTGTGCTGAAGAAACTAGTCATAATAGCAGGCTAGGGTTTTACAGGGCCTGCGAGGTGATCCGAGCAACAAAAATGTTATTACATAGCTTTCCTTCCTGTCTCTAGCCAGACACTCTAGCACTGCAGGAGGAGGACATAGATACCCAGAGCAGCACACCACACCAGCTGGAACAGGGAGCCAATCCAAGATAGATTTATGTAACATGTGCTCTTTTCATGTGCATGTGTCTACATCATCACACTTAATGGGAACTGGAGAGACAGTGCTGGAAGAGGAGAATCAAATGCCCACTCCCCCACCCCCTTTCCTACAAAATTGACACAGGCAAAGCAAAAATTAACATCAAGCAGGACATGCTTCAAGGCTCAGGGCTAGGAGAGGAGGGTGCATGATGAGAGAGCAGCCGCCAACCCCCCACAGAGGACAGAGGCATGGCGGCCCCCATGACACCCCAGACCGTGGCCTTTGTCAGGCCACAATGAGCCTTTGATCAAATGCTGAGCGTCACTGCTGATTACCGAGGCTTTGTTTGGACGGGGGCTAAAAAAAGCAGAGGGCCACACCCCCCATTCCCCAAGCCAGAGAGTACAGAGAAAGCCTGTCCACAAAGACAAACAGAAATAAATTACTCCATAATTAAAGCACTCATGAGCAGCGGTATTCAGGAGAGTGACTTGAGAAGTCCAAATGAACGGAGCGGTTGGTCTGCATGGCTGTCCGTAATTAAGGGGCGCACACATGCAGGCAATCTTAGGCCAGCGAAGCATGAATATCAGAGAACACCGTGTCTTGAATTGCAAAGCTCAATTAGGGATTACAAAGATGGGCCATACAAGGGAAGTTTCAAAGTCATTAATAATTGGAGTTCACTAACAAACAAATTAACTTAGAAAGTCGCTATTGGTGGTTGTCTTTAGTATTTAGTCAGGAGGGGGGCTGACTGCCAGTTAAAATAAAAAAAAAAATAAAAAAAAAAAAATGTTCCTGGTACCATCTGGAGGATATGCTGTATCAATAACTATCTCCAGAGATAGACCATGACGGCATAGAACTAGGAGGCCGCACAGCTGGCCTCTAAGGCATTGCAATAACCAAACAGCTCATCCTGTGATCACTGCTAGGAGGCAGGACACTCCACCCACACCTCTGGCCGTTTACAATCAAGCAAGGAAAAGTTATTGGATACTTTGAACACAAACAGGAAGGCTTTCCGGACAGCAGGAGAGCTACAGGGTCAGCATACAGATGTAAATACTCTTTGTAGATTACAGACTGGGGGAGGTCACACCTCCATTGACCATTTGGTTTATATCCAATAACACACATTTTTCTTTGCAGTCTTACTCGATTCACATCATCCCAAATCACTGGGAAAGGTGTGTGGTCAGCTTTAGGGCAGTTGATAATTTTATGTATGTTTTTATGCCTGTATCTTGCTATAACTTCAGCATGTAGCAGCTCTTCAGGGCATTGAGAAGGTCCCAGCAATTTAAATTAAATGCAGCCCTTTCATTTAATGGTTTGCGGAAGTTAAGTAGGACACACGAGAAGGGGTGTGTAGATCAAGTTCCTTCCTCTTAGCATTAGGCTCAGTTTTTCTATAAAAAAAAAACAAACAAAAAAAAAAAAAACAATATGGAGTTAAAACAAAAGCTCTTAAAGCACGATGACCATTTCAAACTGGAGACGAAGGCATGTGTCTGTTGCACACCTACAAGGTCTCTTTCCTGTTTTTGTTTGAAACAACGTTGAAAAACATGACAAAACTCAGAATTGGAAAATATAGAATCCCAGATGGGTTTTTTAATATTCTTTTTCCTTTTCTGTTCAAACCTAAGCCAGGAGTCAAAGCCACGGTTGCTTTTACCATTAATCCAAAGGAGATCAAAGCGGTGCTCCCTCCCCACAGAATAGACAAGGGACAGCGCATGCATATACAGAGAAAACAAATGTGGTCCATAGTGAAGTGCCCACACCTTCACAATAGGCATGTAACGATGAATCACGAATCAGGTAAAAATCGACGCAAATGTATGATGATTTAAACCGGCTGATGTGGAAAATGAATCGCTACTTCAGGAGTACATCACAGTACTTTAACAGAAAAACTGGTGTAATATTACATTTGCATTCAAGACATGAGGTTGGATGTCAGATGTCATTGTGTATTCACGTCGAACGTCAGTTTTTGGTTTTGACCGAATGCGAGATGGCGAGCGAATTTGAAATTGAGGACGGCACGGTGGCGCAGTGCTTAGTGCTGCTGACTCACAGCAAGAAGGTCCTGGCTTTGGTCTGGGGTCCTTTCTGTGTGGGGTTCATGCGTTCTCCCCATTTTCGCTGGGGGCTCCAGTTTCCTCCCACAGTCCAAAAGTGTGCAGGATAGGTTGATTGGCAAGTCTAATTTGGCCTTGTATTTGTGTGAGTGTGTGTGCTCTGTGGTGTGTGGGCAACTGCCCAGGGTTGATTCCTGTCTACGGCCCTTGTTCCTATGGAGGGTTCCGGTCCCCCGCGACCTCAGTTGGGATTAAGCGATTTCAGAAAATGTATGGATGGACGCACCGCACGATCTTAAATCAGTGATGTGGCAGCATTTTAGCTTTCCGGTAATAAGAAAAGAAAATGGCAAGAAAAGCACAGACAAAACAAAAACTGCATGCAAGCATTGTATAAGACTGATAACATACACAAATAGCATGCCCACCACAGTGAGCCGAGCGAAGATTATTAAAAGGGCAAACCATGGTAAAAAGCTGCACATGCAAGCCTTAGTTTACTTATTTGAAGATTTTTTTAATTTATTATAGATTTGGGATTTTTTTTTAAGACAGTATTTTATTCAGTTTCAGTTGCACTGTTAAGAAGAGACATGGTTTACACAGTTTACAAAGATAAAGAAATGTTTTAAAATAAATTTGTCTGCAGCTCATTCTGCTAAAAAAAAAAATCATACTGTGAACTCAAAATCGTGAATCGTATCGAATTGTGATTTGAATGCATCGTTACATCCCTAACTCAGCAATCATCCTGACGGCTGCCTGCTGACCACCGCTGCTTCCCGAGGGCATCCCGCGAGGAGGACAGGATCGGTCCGAGCGGAGACACGGAAACACACAAGGAAATGAGAAGCAGAGATAAACAACCCCTAAGCCAACAAGCTGAAAGTGGCGGTTCACTAATGAGGCAGCTGACCAGCAAACAAGCCATAAAAGCTTGAATTTACCCAGGGGAAGTGGATCCCTTCCCAGCACCAAAAGGATGCTCACTGATCTGGCCACACTGCTTCAGCCATAAAAGTAACCTCAACAAGCTGTTCCTGTAAAATCTTCTCTGAAAAGCCCCCAAAAAAGGGTTAAAATAAGCCACTCCTCTCACCCCAAATGGCTAAAGGAATTTTGGCCGGTTCTGAAAAGGGGGGGGGGGTTGAGGGGGATCCTTAATTTGAAGTGCTGCAAAGGAATGCTCATGTGTGTGGAGGTGGCTTTGACTCCCACAGCTATTTCCAAAATCAGACTAAAACGGACAGAGGCCCTGTTACCAACTTAAGACTCCAACACAGCTCTGGAGTGATCACGCCTAAGCACCAGAAGAGGACTTTGAATCATACACCACGTTTTAAACGCTACTCTAATAAATATCCCTAATGAACACTTTCTAAAATACCAGGACTCAAAGGTCAGAGTTCCAGAGGAGTGCAGGCCCTACAACAATGTGCAGATCTTCCAGGCACCACCCCCACCAAACTGGCCCCTTACGCATTCTATTGGAATGGGGGTGGCGGTATGTGGACTAAATTTCTTAGCCGAGACCACGGAAGGGGGTGGGAAGTGGGGCAACTGTCCATCACATCCCCCTCCTGATATGGCATACATGCACGCCCCAACCACAGAAGCTAGCTTTCAAGAAAGAAAATCCACTTAATAAAACGATAAGTTTACAAGCCACATAATATGCTCAAGTCACAGACGAGTCATCTAATTAGACATATAAAGCAACAGTTTGTGCTAAAGCCCTTACCTACAAGGCCCCTGTACTAGGGGAGTCTGGCAGTTTATGTATGATATGTCAAATCAGTTATTGCAACTGATAACCTAACACTTTAGTCTTACCTAGCAACAGCTTAACACACAACACACTATTGTGGATTGTCACACTGTGGATGTGGCTTACAGTCTATGACATCATAACTGTGGTGATGAACTGAATGTAAAAAGGTCACTATGAAGAGCTGAAAGTGAATCGCACTTTGAAAACAGGTTCATTCCTGCAGCCACAAACATGCTTGCATACCTAAACAGGTAGGTTACATTAGAAAATCCAGTTATGCCAGAACATAGATTTCAGGGCCATATCAAAAACACGTTTTTAAAGAGTACCACAAAACATGCAGCGGGATCTCTGATAAGGGATTAACCGCCATCCCCGCCTATCCAGGAGTACCTTCTGTGTGTGGTGTACCATAGTGTAATTTGTACAGAGACAGAGGACACCATAGCAACAAGAGAGCAAGAAAGAAATAGTTCGAAGCAACAAGAAAAACCAGCTCCACCATTTCATCGGTCACAGAGGTTGAGGGACAAACCGAGAACTAGTCTGTGCCAGCAGCCTTTCACATGGGAACACCACTCAGGCAAGTGCCACCTTCAGGTCAAGCACTTTTAAACAAAAGGTGACATGGAAGCAGACTAATATGACTAATAGGACCAAGTATGGACACTGAGAAAGGGCACAGAACTGCATGGACAGCTCACTGTAGTCACCAGTCACTCACTAACAGCCCAAATTTGAAACCCACAAACACCACCAGACAGACAAGATAGAAAACTATAGTGTCAGCACTACAGTGAATCTAACCAGACATTTACTCTCGTCGAAGTTACTATGAGCTTTAATATAGTTCTCAGAAAAACCTCATTCTCCAAGGCTGACGTGGCAGAAATTGCTTCTGTGACTGAAAATGGATTCAAAAGGTGTGGGCGTACATAAAGAACTGTATTAACAATTACACAAAAGAAAATAACCATGACTAATAACTTCCATTCATCCTCCTGGGTAAAAGAGCAGGTTTTGCCAATTTTCTTCCACCAATAACTACCAAAACACAAACAAAATGAAACCTAGTACAATATTTTGAAGGGAAAAACAAAAAATGCAGGGTAAAATAAGTTTATATACATGAACACATGGATTCAGACACTGGTAACAGACTTACCAATGAACACACCATACTTCCTCTCAATAATCTGCCTCATTAGGAGTTAGACTGTACCTCTGACTAACATGTAAAATCAGAAGAAGCACAGAATAAAAATTGACAAATCTATTACACGTAATGCATGCAAATCATGACAGAAGAGAGGCCTACAATTGTCCATGAGATGTGTATGGACATCACCATGGATAAATCAACTGAAAAGTCCTTAAACTTCAAATGGCCAAAAAAGGTAGGTAGGCAAAAATAAAAAACAAGAATTATCTAGATACATTTCAGTACTTGTCTCCTCGAAGCTTGATGGACACAGATGTTGTATAACTTGGTACAATATAATACTCCTACAACCAACGTAAGCAAAGCTATGCACATTTCAGGAAGAAAAAAATAGTTATCTTAATACTGAACACAGACAGCTGAGGAGCCCTGGGTTCTTCTGAACCAAAACAGCATTACAACATTACTATTCAAAGCAAACTCAAAATATTGAACAGCTGCCAAGACAAAGCATAATAAGAATAGCAGGTAAAGGATTTATGATAGCTATGTAACTCCATTCAGAACTGTATACCTCTATAAATACTTTTGATTTCAACTCGAAAATTCCGAGTTTAGTTGGAAATTTCAACTGGAACGCTCCCTGAAGTTAGAATTCTGAATTGGAAACTGGGTGGAATCTTCACCACACCGCCCTCAGAATTCAAAATGGCTTTATCAACAGAAACTAAAGTTGTAGTTTTATATTGTTTTATTAATGAGACACAAATAAGACACACTAAGAACATAAATGTACAAAACGAGAGGCCGCCATTCAGCCCATTAAGCTAGTTTGGGGAGAACTTAAGATTTTAACAACTCTGAGCTATTAATTATCTAGCTCTGATTTAAAGGAACCCAGGATTTTAGCTTGCACTACACTAGTAGAAAGACTATTCCATACTCTAACTACACGTTGTGTAAAGAAGTGCTTCCTCAAATTTGTCTTAAAATGTTCTTGCGCTAATTTCCACTAGCCACGAGTTCTAGTATTTAAATTAATATTGAAATAGCCATTTGGTTGAACAGCATCCAGGCCTGTTAGAGTCTTATATACCTGGATCATGTCTTCCCCTTAGCCTCCTTTGCTCGAGGCTAAACAGATTCAGCTCAGCTAACCTCTCCTCATAAGACATTCCTCTAAGAGGAATCATTCTTGTAAGCCCTACGTTGCACCTTTTCCAAGGCAGCAATGTCCTTCTTAAGGTATGGTGACCAAACCAGCACACAATATTCTAGGTGGGGTCTTACCAAGGAATTATATAAATGCAACATCACCTCCCTTGACTTAAACTCCACACACCTAGAGATATAACCTAACATTCTATTGACCTTTTTTATTGCTTCCCCACACTGGTGAGAATGGAACATGGAAGCATTAACATACACACTGAGACCTTACTCGTAAATCAGCTACCTTTATTTCAGTGGAACCCATAAAATATCTGTACTTTATATTTCTGCTCCCGGCCTGGATTACCTTACATTTATCTATATTAAATTTCATCTGCCAGGTATCAGCCCAGTTGCTAATTAAATTCAGATCCTATTGTAGCCTCTCCGCTGCTAGATCAGTATCTGCTACACAACCCACCTTGGTGTCTTCTGCAAATTTTACCTGTTTACTGTATGCATTGGTGTCAATATCATTGATGTAAATAAGGAATAGTGGTCCTAACATTGAACCCTGTGGTACCCCCCACTGTGAACGCAGGCCCACTGTGACATTGTGCCTCTAATAACTACCTGCTGCTTCCTGACAGTTAACCAGTTTTCAATCCAAGCTGCCAGATTTCCTAAAATCCCTGCAGTTTTGAGCTTAAGCAAGAGCCATTTGTGGGGGACATACAAGTAGATCACATCGTAGGTCTTTTTGTGATCAATTTCTCTTGTAGCTTCCTCAAAGAACAAGTAAATTCGTTAAACAGGATCTACTAAATCCATGTTGAATATCCCTCAAAATGTTATTTGCATCCAGGTAATCTACCATTTTCACTTGGATTATAGCTTTCATTATATTTCCAGTAATGCTGGTTAAATTGATTGGCCTATAGTTTGCTGGATTACTTCTATCCCCTTTTTTGAAGATGGGCGGGCATACTTGGAAGCATACTTCTAGCTTAGCTAGGCTCATTTCCACATCAGCCACAGTTATACATACTGTATATCGGTCATAGACAGCGCTGTATTCGTACTAAATGGTGGTAATTTACTCATGTTCTCTCCTGTGAACATCCGTGTAAAATAATCATTAAACTCATTTACTATATCAATTTCATTTTCAATTATAAGGCCTTTACTATCCTGCAAATTAGTGATTTCAGTATTTAGAGCTCTTTTGGAGTTAAAATATTGGAAGAAACTTTTATTGTCATCCTTAGCCTCCAATGCAATTTCTTTCTACATTCCTCTTAGAGTATCTAATGTTTTTTTTTTTTTAACTCAACCTGTAGACTTAGATACTCCTGTTTAGTTTTGAAATCATTAGTTAATTTCCATCTGTGGAACAGAGCCCTTTTCCTCCAGACTTTATTCTTAATTTCCTTAGTAAACCACCTTGGTTGTAGCTTCCTAGATTTAGTTTTGTTGGAAAAAGGTATGAAGTCCTCAGGCACTTGCAACAATGTGCTTTTTAAAAATTCCCATGCCTCTTCAACCATTTTGTTATTTAAATCCATCCAGTTTACAGTTTCTAGCTTCAGTCTCATACCATTAAAGTGAGCCTTCCTAACATTGTATACTCCTGTTTTGCATAATTTAACCATGCTATGATCACTACCGTCCAATGGTTCTAAAACCTCTAATTTTCCAATCCTATCCTAGTTATTTGAGAAAACAAGATCAAGAAGGGCTTCTCCCCTGGTAGGGGTATTAACAAACTGGGTAAAAAAAACAATCCTGTACTAATTCCACCATCTCAAGTTCATTTACAGAAGAGCCAGAGACTGTGTCCCACTGTA
>JAABNX020000119.1:16772088-16800250 GCA_015163995.2 Mormyrus lacerda
TTATTTTTATCAGTGAGCTCCCTTGCCTGCAAGTTCTTTTATGTATACTGCAACACCACCTCCCTTCTTGCCTATCCAGTCTCTACAGAACAACATATAATTATCCATATTATATTCTTCACCATCATTGTCACTCATCTATGTTTCAGTTATTCCTATAATGTCGTATGTGCCTGATGAAATTAAAACCTCTAATACATGAATTTTGATTCTAATACTCCTAACATTTAAATACAAACCATAAAGGGTAGGCCTTTTATAGTGCCCACTTTTAATATTTATTGGGGGTTTCCATCTCTCCCACCTAAATTCTTAACTAACCTCCCTGCTCCCCAGTCCCTAGTTTAAACATTACTCAACTACTCCACATACACCTCAATACACTGGTTCCCCTCAGGTTCAGATGCAACCTGTCTGGCTTGAACAAGTCCCACTTGTTCCAGAAGGTCTTCCAGTGCCCTATAAACCTAAACCCCTCTTTCCGACACCGCAATTTTAGCCATTCAGTCGTACACACAGTACTGTCCAACTGCTATCTGTGGACAAGTTGCTATGTAGGCCAGTTTTTTTATGCACAGAATAACACGTAATGTGCACCGACTGCACTTTCTTGGCCAATTCCAAGTTCCGATATCTTTGCGAGTATGACCTACTGATTTTTGCTGGTTCCGATTTTTTCTACAAACGTTAATCAACAGCATATACAAAACGAAAATCAAATTTTCTTCAACGCAAATTTTTCCAATATTATTTTCCAAATAATATTACCCTTCATCTATTATTAATACCAACATTGCATGCAATGCACATAATTCTTACATCGCTAGTAAGATAGATTAAGATCAGGGTTAAAGTTCTGCTGAAAACTGAGCGAGCTTTGCAATTTTAACGATTACTCATTTTCAACATTATCTAGTATATATTTAATAATCAGTTTAAAGTTTACCACTGAAGTTTCACCATGGTTTGCTTTGGCTTTACATGTGCTACAAATTGCAAGCTTTCTGTCGTCTTCACTGAAAACGAAGAACTTGCACGCTAATGACATGCTAGCAGGCGGCTGTGAGGCTATTGCCTGCACCACTGTAGGCATGACGTGCGGTGCACGCGTGAGCCAAACCAGTTTGGTAACGGAAATACATGACACTGACAGACTGATCTCTGGGGGAGGCCAAGCAGGGCAAAAATTGCCCGATTCCAGTCCCAGACTGGTCGATCAGTAGATCTGTAATTGGTATCAACTGAATCGGCTAGCTTTATTTCAGTGAAACCCATAAAATCTGTACTTTTCCATCTCTCCCCACCTAAATTCTTAACTAACCTCCCTTGGTTTTTGAAACAGGTCCCTGGTATCGCTAAATGGCTTTCTGACTTGCTGTACTGGAATGCAATTGAGGGTGACATCATTCCCAGTTCCAAGTAAATGGAACGCAGCAGCAAACACCAATTATACACACAATGAATAGTTCATTTGATAAACCTATAAATCTTTAAAATTTGCTAAACAAAGCATTTGGCATTTTCAACAGACCATGATCATGGTGGTAAGAATCGAGCCCACAACTCTGAAGATGCCAAGGCCTCCGCGCTGCCTGAGTAACAGAAAAACTGATTTGCGCCAGTTTAACAGAAGATGGTTGGCTCATGCCTTAATAATCAGGCTCCCTGATCACCTTCTCTCACACCTACCCTGGGGTCAAATTAACCCCAAAGGCACATGTCAGGTAACTTCTCATAGTAACATAATTATTGTAAGAACGTGTAAGAGTTAAGCTGCATTCCATTAACCTCAAAGGTCAGAACTGAGAATTGGGAATGATGTCTCACACGAGTTAACAGCGTTCCAGTACAGAAAGTCACAAAGGCATTTAACGATACCAGGGACCCATTTCAAAGTTCAAAGTTCAAAGTTAAGATGGTCGTCATCTCTGTTCACTTATATTTAACCCAGACTACCTTAAGTCCAACAAGTTGGCTGCTTAAGCAATCCTGCTTAATTAAATGGACACCAGTTATTTAACATTATTAGCAATATCAGTAGTTAACATTACGCAGTAGTTTGCGCATAAATGCGGTGCGAAGTTGGTGATGGTGAAGGCAAACATGACTGGAAGCGGTACTGCTGAAGAATTAATTCCCAAAAAAGCAGTTACTTCAGTGACGTGGAATTATTTTGGATACAAACAAGCAGATACAGGACAGACCATGGTAATATGCAAGAAGGGCGAGAAGTCTGTACAATCAAAAGAGGGAAATACCTCTAACTTATTTCACTATCTCACGCATCAGCACCCGAGTCTGTACCAGGATTGAAAACTCAGGAGCTAGCGCTACGAAACCAAAACAAAACAAGCTGGTTCAGCACAGCATCACCGAGTGTCTTGGCAGTTGTACTCCGTATGATAGAAAAAGCAAATGCTGGAAAGATATTACCCAGACTGTCATTGCCATTTGTTTGGTGAAAGATATGATGCCAATCTAAACGGTGGAGAAAGACGGCTTCATCCACCTTGTTAAGAAGCTAGACTCGCGATATGCCCTCCAAAAAAGGAAATATTTCCTACTTCAAACTACCTCTGGTATCTTTCTCGTGTATTTCAGTTCATAACCCCAGAAATCTTATTGTAGAAACATGAAAAAACGCAGACTAAATCCGTAAATCTGTCTTCTTTTCAAAAGATCCATTGGTCGGAAGTATTGAATTTATTAAAATTAGGTTAAAATAGGCAAAAAATTAAACCATGTCACCTTTGTTTTACCTGCATCGTGGGTGTGTAGTGCTGCTGTCACCCAAAGATCACTTTTCACATTATAAATAGCCGCATTAACGCATATTCAAATCGCATTTGTGTGGTCATTTGCTGAACAACGCAATGGTGAAACGCGATCCAGATACATTCCCGTCAGCGCCATAAAAGAGGGGTGGGGGGGTACGTAGCCAAGTGACAATGGCTCATTCATACACATGAAGGATGCTACATATTCAATGAAAGGAGCCATAAAAAGTGACGAGTTAGGTTTTTCCTATTTATTTTATAAAGATACCATAACTACAATATGAGTTTAATGCCAAAACAAATATATAAGAAATAAACTTAATTAATGGAAAATAAATGATGATATTTGAAGAAATGTATGACCAAATTTATCGTTATCGTCAGAATACTCTGAAATATCGTGATATGTTTGGGCCATATCAGCCACCCCTAGCAAGTACTAATAAACAGTATAGATCTACTACTTTAAATTCTGTTGATAAAGGGTGCAACCACTTTGAATTTTGAGCTTGGGGTTGTGTAGATTCCTCTGACTTCATGAGTTGGAACATTCCAATTGAAATTTTCAGCTAGGAACTTGCGAATTTACGAGTTCAGGTGAGCGCAGCATTAGTTCCTTAGCACCATTATTGCCTGACGAGCTGGCTCTAGGACCCAGACGGACTGCAGATAAGACAGACCGTAAACATACCAGAGCTGCTAAACGCACTTAACACCTTTTCCAGCACTCAAACACTCAGAGGTTTGCTTTAATGACAGCTTGTGTCAATAGGGTGTTAGTTTTCAAGTAATTTACACACTGGCTGCTAAACTGTGAGACACTATTTACATACAGCACAGTGTCACATACCCTGTGGATCACACTGAGATAGCCATTGATAAAAGCACCATTGTTATGTTTCAGAACACAGCAGGGTGACCCTGAAGGAAAGACTGAGCACCCGGATGCATGCCTACCATGGAGAATGCAACCAGACTGGCTACATGAAGTCATGTGTATTACACAGGCATCAAGCCGGACCAGAGTCTCTGCAGAAAATAGATGGGGCAGGGACTGACAAAAAAAGTTTCAGTGAGTCAGAAAAGGCAAAAACAACTTGGGCGTATGACAGCGGGACAAACTAAACCGTAACGGGCATGGGACGGTCTCAGGTCTCAGGGCTGAATACTAGGAAAGGAACAAAGATTCTTTTCTCATCCTGCCGAGAACAAGGGATAGGTGAAAACAAATACGTAGGATAAACCCTAGCCCTCCTGAGACAGCCAGGGGCCACAGGGTGACAGGGTGGAGGTAGATTTCATTTCCCCAAATAAACGTGCATATTTCGGCTATTTAAAAGGTACTGAGAAGTCCATTTGACACCCCAATTCACATATAAAAGATATCAAAAATTTTAATTCAGTGCTCTCAGAATTCCCTTGACAAGGTACTGCTATGCCTAAGGATTAGTGCTTTTCACAAACATATTATGAACATGAGGGTTACAAACTCTTTGGCTTCTTTGAGGAGGGCTGCCAACGCATACTACATCAAATAAAGATAAAAATGCAGTTTAATAAAAATCACAGTCAGTCAATTAACATATGTATGCATGCAACTGCAATTCCTCATTTAAACATACAGGGTGATTGGAAGTCCAACATCAGGGTTGCACAAACAGTGGCTTGTCAGGCCATGTTCCGCATGCCGGAAGCAGATAATGTATAATGTTTCTGAATGAGACAAAGATGTTAAACATGGCTTCAGCAACAGCTGCTTCACAACCACTGGGCCATCTGCCTGCTTGGTCGGCGATATCGCGATAATATTTTTTCCCGAAAACTAGACTTGCAATTCACTAAGGCTGCACCCAAAAATTATTTTGATAAATAATGGACAGATTAATTATTTGTTAATCGATTATAATTCCGAGGGGGGGGGGGGGCAAAAATACATTTTCAAGATAATCCAAACTGTCTTTGTACAGATGTTGTTTCCAGAAACTCACACAAAAAAAAAATAAATGTATGCTACATTAAAAGTACAAAAATAATAATTTTGTAGCAGCTGAATCAATGTAACGAAAAAAATTATAAAGTGCAACTAGCATGGTGCTTTACATTTGCTAATGTATTCAGTATTCCAGTTTTTTAATGTAAAAGCAAAGGACTACCGCTGCTGCTACTAAGAATACCATTAAATGATTTTCTAATGTTATATGTGACGGGGGTAGAGAGAACGCAAGCGAGTGTGTCTGCATTGATTACGGATAAACAAAGTAAACATTTATCGCGGCGAAAAAGCCTTTTCTGCATTTTATGCTAAAAATGCGCTCTCGTGAAATGCCACAGTCTTTTTAGTGACTGAACGACGCAAATAAGACGATTGGTGAGGAAAAACCCGTGAACGACAGGTGGCAAATTTGATTTTAAAACGTGTCCAGTTTTGTGAGCATATTTACAGTTCATCACTGTAGTAAGATAAATAACATGTTATTTAGTTTAATAAAAGGACAAAATAAAGACCTGTTCTATAGGGAAAAAGTAGCCTTAACTTCCGTTGTGATCTGGCACTATATAGAAAATAAACTTTGTGGAGCCCCCCTAATAGAATGGTAGGGTAAACACATTGAGGTATATGTAGCCACATTTGAGAATAGCCGATTGTATTGACATGTTTCCCAGAGAACCACGACTTCACTTGTGTTCATGTGCACACATGGTAACGTCATTGGTTGCACTTGTAGTGAGAAACTATCCAATCCGATACTAAACGGCTCATTAATAGAAATATTCTTAGAGTTGTGGTCTTGGCTGGTCTCGAAATAAAATCCCGAGTTCATGACAAGAACGAGTACAAATATGGCTGATTCAAATACAAGATCAAGACCTTCAAAAACTGGTCTTAAGTACTACAACATTTGATATTACTATACATTTTTATCATGAAGAAATGTAGCAGTGGTGTAGTACTAACAAGAAATTTAAGATGGGTAAACTATATGCACAGCAGTAAAAATGGTGGGTAACTCATATCCTTAACATTAGTGATCTCAAAAAAGGTGAGTAAACGTCGTTTTGTAAATTTAAAAGGTGTGTAAACGGCGTTTATGTGCATTTACCCTCCACTACATCACTGAATGAAGAATTTGCATTAATCTGAATAATTGCATAAAATAATTAAAAAAAAAGAGGAGGTACTGTTCATTTGACTCAGAACTACTTGGTGAGGATTATCACACACACACACAACTCACACAACTTTTTTATTGATCCCCGTGGGGAAGTTCCTTTATTGGGGAAATTCTTCTTTACGCCTCCCACAACTTGCTCATTGTAGAGCAAGCTGTCCGCGAAGGGCTGCCACCTGTTGGGGCGCCCAGGGAGATTATAGCGATAAACATAGCCCTGGTGCTTGTGGTCAACCCATTGGCAAACTTGGACATTACACAGAAGTGCCAGAAAAACAGACATAAGCACAAAATTAAATGGTGCAAAAATAAAGCAAATGTAATATTTTTGTATCTCAATTACATTAAATGCATTGATGAATACATTTTTGCTTGCATCACCATATCTACACATCAGAATATTCATAGATTAGACAGGAGTATATATTACTGGTGCCATAAGTGAAACTTACCAGTGCTTATTAGCAGAACAATGTTACATTATTTTTTTATGCTGCAAAAAATGAAAGATCGATCTACTAGCAAGATGTAAGAATGAATTATAAACATAAATTATAAAACAGGGGGCAAATAAAACGTGTATATGTATGTATGTATGTATATATAAAAAAACTTTTCTTTGCTACTGGGAGCAAAAAAACCGTGCTTATCATATATCGTATATACATATATACACACACATGCACACTAGTACTATATATCTATCCATCCTCCATTTGTAGTTTTGTTTGTAATTACCCGTGTCTAGTCTAACCATACAAATTCCCGGTAGAGACAGCCCAGGAACTCAGAACCGAGAACTATGTTCCCAAACTTTGGTGTGAGAGCACCTTTTGTGATTCTTTCAAATGAGAGTGAACCAACTTACATACTCAATCTCTATCCTGGCCCTCCATTTTTCTGACTACTGCATCTATAATATCGCATATGTTAGTTATTTCAATCACATCCCATTTTTTTCTTTTTATTTTATTCCATTTTGTTTCCTTCTTCAGTGGTTATCCTTATTAGTATCATTATTTTGTCATTCATTTGGCACTTCTTTGTTGAACAACACATGCTTATGAAGAACCTCCTTCACTACTTCTCTTCTTCCTTCCCTTCTCTTTTCTTTGTATACTAGTACTCATGTTCATACCTGTATTTAGGTTTACTGATGGTCAAAATGAAATATTTTGTACCCACTGGCCACATGCTCCCCCCTTCATTCATTTTCACAATTTGTAATATCTGTACTTTTATTCTTATCCATAATATCAATCATCTTTATTATTTTTCTATTCGTTTACAACTGTACCAGCTCATCACCCACAGCCATTGCATGTATATGTACTCCTGTATTTTTCTCATTGTTTCCCTCTTCCCTTTACTTCTTCCAATATTGACTTCACCAGCACGCTAATCTCACTACTTCCAAAGATTCCAGTTTGTTCTGCAGCCTCCCCTCCTTTTCCCCCTGTGCCTCTGAGGTCTTACGGCGCACCGGGGGTGGGTCTCTGAGCTGGTCTGGTGTGGTGCCCTTTCAATGGCTGCTGTCACGCCTACTGATCTCACCAGCACTGGACTGGACCAACCTGCATGACCTTCTTCTTTTAGTGCATCACACTAGATCTAGTCACGCAGAAAAAAAAAAAAATAAAACCAAGAAAATGACAAAACCAAAACAAACTCCATTCTAGAATAGGGGTAAACAGGTCGTGGTAGGAGTGGTTTGCCTGGGGCGGGGTTTTCATTGGTGGGGTGCTGTCCTAGGGGCTGCCATGGCCATCCTTCTGGCATGCCCATGGTGCATGGTATTATTACTATTATACACACACACACACACACACATTTCTTTATGTATATGTTACACATATATATATACATATACATGTGTACGCGCGCGCGCACACACACGCTTTTTTTTTATTTATTTATTTCAGGACACTTTGTTGTATGTCTGACTCTTTAATAATTTTTAAAAACAAGCGCAATGATAAAGCTTTGAAACAATAGTTAGTCTCCACAGCTCTCCACAGGCGCCAACTTCAAAACTCAGAATGTTGTTAAACTGTTTGAGCTTGATGCCACAGATTGGCCTACCAGATAGGATCAAGTGGCAGCCGAATGTTCTAGAAAGCATTAGCTGGGTCATCCTATCCATGCAGAACAAAAGACATCACATGACATTCCCATATTGCCACTCGAAGCCCTCTGTGACTGCTGCAGGGAAACAGAATTGAGAGAGGAGAGTCCACTGGAATCACGACAACAGCAGCCACTACAATTGGCTGTCTCCCGATTTCTAGAATAAATTGCTTGATTTGGGAGCCAAACAGCAAATTCATTACAATGACAGCCTGCACATAGAAGTGGAGGTATTATCTCCAGTGTTCCTGAAGTCAACAAATTTCAAGACTTCCTAAGAAAACAAACATTTTACCATACCGCCTCTCTAAGCCTCTGTGATCTTCATTCTGATTCTCTTCTTTAAGTTTCACCTGTCAGACTGCTCTCAGACAATTCTACTCTAGCTGTCTGATGCATTTCCCTCAGGGCTGCTAATTGCATAACCTGTCAGTGACTCTGAGAAATCTCTCAGAAATTGGAAAGAGTTGTTACGGAGAAGAAAAACTAACAATATTAGTGCTCTCCCTCTGCTTCAAATTCGGCAATAGCTCTGCAGGATAATTGCCTGCACAGAAAAAAGCCCAGGAGAATCTTTCAGCAAGTATAGTGCCATATGACAGAAATCAAATCTGCTCATCACTAACTTCCTGAAAGACTAAAGGCCATATAGGACACATGCAAAACATTTATTTTTAAAACCGTGCTTCTATGAAGATCATCCATGCAAGTGGACATTCCAAAGTAGCACTACTGGAGCTGATATTAACCAAAATAATTTGGATTTGGGAGGTGTGAATTTTTTCATGTTATCTTAGGACAAAAAGTCCAGCCCCTGAGGGCAGATGATAGAGGCCTGAGCGATAGTAGCGGCTCTTAAGCCATTTCACGGGTCAGGACAGAAAGTCAATGGAACCACCCTTTGACTGACATTTTTATCGGTCACCAAGTAAATGAATAAGGAAAGGTGGATGCAGCAGGGATGCACAATAATTTGGGTCTGAAAATTAAAACAGATGGACTATATGACTGTCAACTAGATTAAACTGTAATCTAAGAACAACACCCCTGACTTACATCATCACAAAGCGCGGCACAGTAGCAGCTATTTCACTGAATTCGAACATAGAAGACGTGCTGAGACCGGTGTTGATTCTTATAATTAGAAGCTCGGTCAACCAGCTATTTGCGATTGTTTCGCGTGTGCCCCATTTCTTCCAAGCGGCTTGCTATCACAGTAAATACTTTATTTCGAGTCGTGCCATCCAAATTTCGCTGGATCTGTTCATCTGACCATACAGTGATTAAAGCCTGTGTTTCCTCATTTGTCCATCCTTCCATTTTATGTTTTTTATATTTTTGTTTCTACTGAATTTTATTTTGTTTCTCTGTGTTTGCTGTGCGTTTCAAAAGATGGCGGTTGTATTTTGTGTTTCAGCAGCAGGCTATTTGCATAACCAAATCAACAGCGAATACGTTTACAAGTCCCACCCCAAAGTACCAAAGAAGTCCCCCAGCTGGTTTGGCACTTTCAGTACTGGTACTCGACTGGAAGTCAGTGGAAAAGCGAAAGTAATGTACCGAAAGTATTGTACTTTGTGCGGTGGAAAAGCACCATGTCCTCCAGCACAAAGAAAAGAATATATAGTACCAGTGAAAAGTTCAGACATATCAAGTCACCTGCAAAGAAGAGTGATAGTGTCACATCACATGACCTGTCAACCTGACCAATCCAGCGTTTGAGTTGGAAATTCTGAGACGTCACATCCGACCAATCTTCCGTTCAAGCTGCACATCTAGGAACAAACATGGCTGCCTCCATGAACAAGCTTTTCTGCATTATTGCTTTATATTTTAGCAGATTTAATGAGATTCTTTTTTCCCGAGAGACAAACAAGAAACATGAACTAGTCAAACCACATTAAAAGCTTTATAAAATATTTTAGTAGATCCATAGCGATACTTTTTTGAGGGGCAAACGAACTACAAACAAAAGGCACTAACAAGTCTGGTAAAAATCTCATATTGCATGGTAGGATATTGTTTACGGTCATAATATGGCATTTTCTAAATCGACCATGTGCAATTAATTAAAAACTATTAATTCAACAAAATAAACATTTTAAAATATTTATAAAATAGAATTACTGTTGACTGTGTATGCCGCCATGTTGAAATGACGTCACAGAGGAACAACAATATTCTGCCCGACAATGTCAGAAAGAAGGCGTGTTTCCGATGGGAAGTGACATTTTTCATTACGTTTTATCCAAGTTCTGAATCATGACCAGTTCTGAGGGATAATCGAATGCAGGATTAAACCCAGCAGAGATGGTTTTGGAGGAGTCTGACCAGAAAGTGAAGGATAAGTAGCCAATGAGTGCTCAACATATATGGTGGACCACCTTCAGGACAGGTGGAAGAGTTTCCAAGGAGGCCACCTCATAAAACCAGCATAGAGAAGACAGTAGGGTTAGCCAGTCCATGAAGCAACTGAGGTTAAGGCTTTTGCTTAATAGCCCAATGGTGACATCACACTGCCGATCACTGGATTTGAACGGGCGACCAAACCCACAGAGCTGCTCCCCCCACCCCCAAATGAATTTCTTTTGTTTAATATGCTTTTTAATGTGTTTTTTTGGTCAGCACATAATTCCATGTTATTTTACAGTGGTTAAGTCTTTATAAGTATTCTAAGATGCAGAGAATAGTACAAGTAAATCTTTCTGGTTAGGTGTCTCCAAATTTTTGGCTGATACTGTATGCACATGCATAAATCTATGCTGTGGAGCCTTTCTATTGAAAACTCATAGGGAAGAAAAATGTGCACAAAACACAGTGCACATGACACAAAGATGATAAAGGGGGTCTGATGGATGCCGTGGAACCCAGGGCGACAGCTCACTCAGAATGAGGATGAAGAAAAACGAAAAAAAAAACACCAGGTCCAGATTGGCTGATAAGAGGCACAAAGACTAAAAGGGGGCACTGTAAACAAAGATTAATATCATGCGTGCCCCTGGTCTGCCCCAACTCAACACCAATGCTCCCCTCCCATCACCTACATTGTATAGTCTACCCCTGTTACATTTCTCTGGATACATGCAAGATGAAAAATGAGCTCTGAGCCAAAAGCGTCTCTCCACAGACATAATGAGAAATAGGCGCACCCATTAATCACCAGTCATATCTTAATGGATCGTAACGGTGGTCCCTCAGATATCCGGCGCCTCTGTCAACCTGAATAAGATGGGAAACAATGCCGAAAACCACACTGAAGTACCACCAGCAACACAGCATCAAAATGCTAAAATATTAAGGTGGCCTCACTGCAGAATATTCATGACTAATTTCTTAATCATGCCAATACAGGCACAATCAAATTGTTGATGCTAATTAGATTCTGTGTGTTCCTGCTTTATTTCCAAGGACAGGTTTTGAAGGTGAAGATAAGCACCGGGCAACACATACTTCAATTAAAATTCAATCATGTGACTTACACAGCAACCACCAGAGAGTTTAATTTCAGAACCTGGATGTCAACAGTTTTCCAGGTACAACAAACACCATGTTTTCTAGACCAAACTTCCAATTCCTAGCACAAAATATATGAGTGAGAAGTACTGCAGAAAATTCCCACTATCTTCCTTATAAGTCAATGTTTGTTTTTTGGCATTAACAGAATATTACACGATGGGGAGGTCCCAAAATGACATCTTGCTAGCAGAATACAGCCCAGAGGTGACTGTACAGCCCAGTCACATTAGAGGCTCTTTTAGTTGAGAGGAAATTTTTCCTAATGAATGACAAGTTCCCAGCTATGCCTTGCATGTCATACAATCCTACATCCACATAGTAGCTAGCGACACTTCAGGAACATACAAACATTAGCTAGCGACACTTCAGGAACATACAAACATTAACAGTTAATGACTCCTAATTTAAATGGGCACACAGCTGCCCAGCAAGTACACTGGGGGAGACGTAAATCAAAGGCAGACCAGTGGACACCTGAAGTTCTCCCAGTCCACAATACAGATGACGCAGAACAATAACATAGGATGGTACCTTGCACCAGGCTGCTTCCTCAGAACAATGTGGATTAATACATCAGCAATACAGCAGCAGATTATTATAACCTAAATGCACTCACATTATGCAAAAACGGCTTTTGAAAACAACTTAAAAAATCTACTTTAGCATTGCACTGAAATATTAAATGACTGCATATCATAAACAATCAGGTCAGATGTTAAGCTCCCTGTCTCAGATTTAAATTTTGATAGCAAAACAACTGGCTACTCTTGAGTAATGTTCCGAAGCGATGCCTAAAGGTTAGCAAATACAAAGAGTTAATTCTGGCCAGGGACGGCCTCATTCGACACACATGCCCAGCGCCACCCTCCTCCCCCCCACAACCACCACACACACCCTTGTGGCCAGCCAGGAGCCGTTGCTAGGATACCTGTTGAAATTGACTGGTTGGGGACTCACACAGCCTTATCAGGTAACACGGTGACTAGCTTGCAGGAGTCTGCTAAGCGTTACCTCCTGCTCAGGGGAGGGGGGACTACTGATCTCTAAAATGGTAGTACAAAAAAAAAAATTTTTAAATCAACCACATTAAGGGAAAGCCTAAGGTCGATACGCATATGAGCCCAATGTCAATATATACCAGTCAAGAAGAGGAAAAGACCCACCTGACTTTCATTATCATTCTTCACTCACACTGTTTGACGGAGATCTACAGGCTTGATAAATGACTGTTAATTAGACTTTGAACAAAGATAAACACAACTTGGGGAACAAGTTTAGATCTTTACTGTGCATACCAGTAAAATATTAACAGGAATATAAAAGCAACGGTTTCAGACTACCCATTACAAAAATGTTAAAACTATACTGTTACTATCTAAAGTTCAAATTCTGTAGCCTGGGTAAGCGCACATTTACTTAAAATAAATAGTTTTAAAATATCAACAAGAATCATACACTTAAAAATCTCTCTCAGATATATAAACACCCAGACACACCAGTTGCTCAGGATCAAGTAAGAGCACAAACAGCATGTTCTCATTTCAAAGAAGATCCAAAAGTTCAGGGAAAGACACTGATAAAGCAGATTCATAACAAATGTAAGAAGAATACATTCAGTAAACTGCACAAGATAATAAGACGCCGAATCCCCTGATATACAACCAAAATCCTGCTCTGGCCAACCATGTTATACCATCAATCCAAATCATGACACCGTAAAAGCATTAACCTTGGGGAATGTGTCAAAGTTTTACTGATAAAAAACGAGAACTGAACGAGCCATTCAAGAATAGATACAGCATTAAGACCAAGTA
Organism: Mormyrus lacerda; assembly: GCA_015163995.2. Lineage (NCBI taxonomy): Eukaryota > Metazoa > Chordata > Actinopteri > Osteoglossiformes > Mormyridae > Mormyrus > Mormyrus lacerda. The sequence goes on from JAABNX020000119.1 coordinate 16,785,493, forward strand.
TTCCATGCAGTCTCGATCCGCTGCTGTGCAGAGTAAATGGCACGCCAACTTTAGAAGCAACAGCTTGCTTGCCTTAGGAAGTGGGCCAGCCTGCGATAACGAGGCCAAGGCACCATTGTAATGTTAATGAGCTCATATAACCTACTCAACACTAAACAGAGAAAACACAGTCCAGACGCTAATAATAGGAAAAACAAGGCCCATAAACCACTCTTTGTCTTATTCTTGCCTCCCCAACAAAAAGCACTATAAAACACTAAAAGCAGAGTGAACACAACACACTCTGGTTTTCAAGTTTACCAGTTAATGGTAAACTGTAATGGCAACTGCCTTACAATAACTCTGGTTATTCAGCTCCCTCCACTATGCAAGCAGATACTAATGATACTTATCTACCCCGGTTTCGCTTGTCTTCAGATAATGGGATGGGCCAGTTTCAGTTCAGATTCAAAGTTATGTGGAACAGCCACAAAAAAGCATTGCTAAAAATGCAGTCAGGCTACAGGCACACTGATCTGCCAAAGACTTTGGGCTGTGTCATAAAAGGAAAACATTACAGTTTGATAGAGAATCAATGATGCGGCTGCTTCTATGTGGATAACTACCAAAAGCAATTTCACCTTCACACAAGTGACACCAGTGACAAAAGTAACCAGTCAAACACCCTACCATTACGACCAGCAGGTCTTTGGGTAATCAGGACACACAATGAGGCTTATCACTGAACGAATCTCACTATGTTAATGCGATAAATTCATCTGCTTGTGGCAGAGATGGATACAGTGTCAAATCAGTACCTTCAGCAATGTAGTATCACACAATCCATACTTCATTCCAGCCCAAAGTAGGAAACCTTTCGACTTAAATAAATCAGGGATATTTAAGACAAATTAATGAGTTCTGATTAAAAACTAATTGAACGTGCCCCTACAGACACGAAAGTTATAATTATGTACAAAAAATGAATACAACACTTATTTGCCAAAAATCACGGATTAGGTTCGACATCATTTAAACAGCACCACATATTACAGCACTGTATATTCCCTTTCATTTAATCCTACACCTATTAATATCATATGCGCGCGCATACACACTATTCACTTTTATGCGGAACGCCATATGTGTGCAGCATACTGCATGTGAAAAACATTTTCTCATGATTTCGAAAACAGCGCTTCGTCGTAAGGGGGGGGTGTTCAGTTTAGTCAGGCAGATGGCAAGACATAAAACCTCACATAACACTTTAAATCCCAATTAAGGTTTAAATCAGATTAGGTCGCAGTGTTAGCTATTATACAGTTGGTTCGGCGCTGAATTCGTTTAATTGGTAATTACATTGGTGCACGATACCAATCAATTTGACTCAATGATTTTCACTTTATAATTGCCAATCATAAACCTACGTTTTAAAACGTAGTTGCCAATTTCTCGATGTATCATCAGCACAATAACTCCAAATTAATCTGTTAGGAAAAAGAATCTGTTAATTGTTATATTTCCGTATTATCACGTTACGAAAGGGAAAATTAAGTTCATGTCAGAACTATGCAGGTTTAAAATTTATATTTATGTATATTCAACAACTAGAAAATGCGTCAACAGAATAAAACTGTATAAAACTAGTTGACAATGTTTCGTAGTGGTTGCGAAGGCGAAAGTGGGTCTTTTGGTCTTGTGTAAATTTCACCGGTTTACGTGTTCACCTATTCATTATTAATTACAAAATACACCAAAACAATTCATATCTAGAAAATGACGGATGACTAGTAAATAAAACATTAATTATTTTAGAATTTTTGAAATCCCACATTCTCAATAAAGTGAAAAAGATGAGTTATAATTACACGAAATCACAGTCAAATGCCGAACATTTCCCATTTTTTGTGCAGTAAACTTTAATGTATTTGCATGTGTAAAATTAGCTTGGATATAAAGACAACGGGCGGATCCATAGCATCACAACAAAGCTCGAAAATAAAAAGGTGTTGCCTGAAAAGATTAAACATATAAGCTGAATAATTGATACAAGTAATTACCTCGATTTCAACTTAATTCGTCGACTTTTTACCAGGGCAAGAAACTTTTGTTTTCGCTGGTAACAGGTAATTAAATTTTAAATAGGTTACTACGCCATTCTGAAGTACTCTACTTTGCCGATACCTTAGATATATAAAAACGACAGAGCGGGAAAAAATATTCGGAAAAACTTACTGGCACACAGAGCTCCAAGGACCAAGGAGCGGACGAAAAGCGTTAAGAAAACCATCCTCCGGTGTCGAGCGGTTCCCGTTTCTCGCAAGGCTGTGCTGCGCACCGAACTTGGGAAGAAACCCCGTACTGCCCCGCACGAGCTCGTTGTCCACATTCCGTCTGGCGCCCCGCCTCAGCAGGTGGACAGACGCTGGAACCTGACCACGTGACTTCCGGTCGTAGGTAACCGGCGTGGCTTCCTTTCGTGCTCATCTTTTGGCGGCGAATGCCTTCGACGCCTCCTGCCGCCCATTCTCCCGACGCGCAGGTGGTCTGTTCAGCTCCGAACGAAATAGCCCCTGGGGATGGAAAAAGGGAGGGCAGAAAAATTCACTTTCGCAGAGAATGAAAATGGATTTTGTCATCTACTGTCACAAAACAGGTAAACTGAACGTGAATCACGGAGTCAATGAATATAATGTATAATGAATGAGGCAGAGGGCGCGGGGTAGCACCGTTGTCTCACACATCAAAGGAAGATGGGTCGATTCCACCCCCTGCTCTGGGATGCGTTTCCCTAAAAGCATATTTGGAACCATGCAACTGTATGGGTCCAATTATGGAAGTTGTTAACTAGATCTTTACGTATGAAAGTCCCCCCTAGTTCAAAAACATGTACTAATTGTGCCATTCGATGAACTAGTGCTGGGTCTGCCTGAACGATTTTAAATGAAATTAATAAACCCAAATTAAATATTGGGGGTACGCCCCTGAACCCAGTACCCCTATCTATCCTGTACCTGATAAACGGCAGCAAGCAAGAGAAAAGACGTTCCCACTTATACACAAATGTTTTGATAGCATTCACGTGCAACGTGTTAACTATGACAGGTTAAAATAGAATGTCTTTTTAGTTATTTACAAAAACAATTCTAACTCATTAAATTATTCAGGTCGCTGAAGCATCTTGAGTTGCAAAAGGTAAGCCCAATGCGCGTGCGCACCAAAGGACGCAACACTGTTTCCAAGGCAACGCCAGTGGATATTTCATTTTTGTTTGATAAGCTTATATTAACCTATGATAACCTCGCCTCATTGAGAAGCATATCTGTAACATTATAAAACCTACAACCCTAACCAGGCAGATCTTGGGTATATTGTGCTTAAATTTAATCGACCACCAAAAAATTTGAATAAGAGAATTGGCATTGAACAGGTGAATTTCATTGGAGATCGTTATGTGAAAATGAAGTGCCTTCAGAGAAAATTAAATATTAATTGATACAAATCGTTTAGCTATAACAACATTTCAAGTAGAACCCTACAAAGAACAAAAAAGATCAGCATTTTGCATTTCATCGTCTATTAATCTGTATTTTGAGAATCAACGAGCTAGTCAGTGACGTGCGAATAAGCATTATGTTTCGGAAGCTATACTCAATGTCCACACCTACATAAGGAAGCAATGTGTTTCGTCATTTTATTTATATTTATTTATTTATAAATCGCTTTTAATAAAATGATATGTAGAATCTGTACATTTAATATTTCAGTGAAAGAAAGGCGGCTAGAAGAAATTTTAAGCACGTGCTAAAATGCTAAAATAAACATGTCGGCTTTTGTCATCCAAATGTTTATGAAAACCATTTCCATGTGTTCCATAAACTGTAAACGTACATTGTAAAATGGCTACATCTACTGGTGTTTGCAGGCAATTACGGCTAACCGATCGAGGTATTTTTCGCCACATACAAAAGAGCTGTCATTACCGGCACACAAAAGCTCTTTTCTTTTTTGTGTATGGAATGGAACTGTCTGCTCGTTTACATGTTATCAGTTAAATCGCTGAAAAGTCACACTGATCTATGATTTGATGTCATTAGAAAAGCACAGTACACATTGTTTTTACTCTGCCAGGTCAGGAAGCATCACCTCACTTCCCATCCTGATAAACTTCTACTCAGCCAACCCTGGAGTATGCCAGTCATGTTAGTTACAACCTCCTCCCTCCCCACGACCAGAATGTGGCGGGTGGTCCACTCCACTCAGGAGGTCATTGCCTGTCAGCTGGCAGTGATGTCTTCTTTGCTGTCAACACGAAGAGGGCTGTCTAGATAGCCACAGACCCCACTCACTCCATCTCCAAACTAACTCCACGGAAGCGGTACAAATCCATTGCCACCTGGGCCTCATATCATATTCACAGCCTCTTTAGTGAAGCTAGGCAGTTTGGCAAACTCAGGTGAACCCCCCATTCTACCACAATCACAGTACTGGTTTCCAGTAACATTCCTCTGCCTGGGCTGCACAATAGTTTTTGTACATTGATGTTGGTTACACTTCTGAGTTTGGATCAGTTATACTTACTGTTGTTTACACCGTCATCTAGTACATTATCCTTACACCTCATTGTTATATAGTCTGTGTCCAGAGTATATTCTGCACCACAGAACAATTGATTCCAGAATGTTTTACATACTGGTAAAGTGTTGAGGCTCACTTAATAGTGAATAGCACTCTGATCATACAGAAGCCTTAACAATGAGTCGAGCTTTTAATAAAAGGTACCAGAAAGCCTTTGAGTGTTGAAACAAAGTATCTAAAAACTGAAGCACCTTCAGCCTCTGAGTACTGTATTGTGCAATACAGGTCATCATACTGTAACTGTCGGATTCCCCCCACCCCCAATTCTATATACTGTTTTTATCAGTCGTCTTCATCAATCTGCTAATAATTCTCTCCTGCCCAGGGCCAAACCTGCTTTACTTCCTAAAATAATATTTGATTGACATTTTACCAGCCTCTCATAATCTTCTTTTGAAGTTCTATCATCACATACATGCAAATTCTTAAAAGGCAAATCCACAATACAACAAAGAAGTTTCATATGATCAATATTTGTTTTATTCCAAACATGAAAATACAGGTCAAATTCTACACAGCCCCTAAAACTTACCATCTAAAGCACTTTTTTCTCCTAACAGCATGATTCTGGAGAGCCATTATTAAAATGGCTATGTTGTCAATTTGAAACTTCAGTCAATATATTGATACTTTGGGCATAAGATTCCTTACATTAGACTTGGGGAAAAAAGCACCTTTAAATCAATATTTAAAAAAATATCTATATTCTGACACCAAAACAAGAAATTGTAGTTACATTTCATGGCTCATAATACAAAAGGTAGTGAAAAAGCAATTGCTCTAAATTGCTAATGCACAATAATTTAATATTTCCAAGTTCCATTAAATATATCCATTATACTTTATGACTAGTCTCAGGAAACTTTGAAACAACATGAAAATACAGCTGCAAAAATGTCATTTGAGATACAAAAACAGAAAAATACTACCTAGGGAAAATGTGTTTAATGTGTCTCATAATTTAGGTTTTGAACAATACATTATAGTTTGCTGTGAATAAATATAAAACATTTGGTCATTTTTAACAGTACAGACTCAAAGTCACATCAGAATAACAATGATCCCGTTAAATATAAATACAGCACATATTTCTATCTAAAAATTCATATTATGTTCACTATGTTTATATGCAGAAACCATACACAATTGTCTGTTAGAAACTATCTAAAGTGCAAAAACTTAACATTTCTAAAAAAAAAAAAAAAAAAAATACACAAGTAACATTTTCTACAAAAATATTTTTCAGGAAAAAAAAAAAAGAGGGTCACTAAGTAGTGGTTCATTTCTGCAACACTGGATGGCTACCGCGAATTCTATGAGTGCACCAGATTAGGGGTGCTGCCCCAGTAACCACCACGAGGCCCCGTCAGAGCCCAGGCACTCTGCCTGAAGGAGGCCATAGGCTTGCCCTGTGAGCGGAAGCCATAGGCATGGTGATGAACGCCCTGCCCTTTACTGGGGCCAGGTTTTTTCCTGGGTGACGGGTGCCACATGGGCACCACAGGGTAGACAACCTGCAAGAGATTCAGAAGAATGTAAAGAGTAGAAAATGTGGAACCATAAACCACTTATACCCATACAGCACTTCATTCAATCACAGGTAAGGCATGCATGCATCCATTCTTCTAACTGGTTACCCTGGTAAGAATTGCAGGGTGGCTGGGGGCCCAGGCAACATAAGCTGTAAGGTGGGGGCACACCCTGGATGGGCAACCAAAAACCGAAAAACACCAATTAGGTTAACCGTATGTCTTTGGACTGCAGAAAGAAACTGAAATATCAGAGGGAAACCCATGTGAAATTGGATCGCACACTAACGTCACACTAAGGACGGATAAAACATTACTGGTTTCACAGTAAACCATACTAAACTTCCCAACGGTATTTCGGTTTCAAATTTTATTTTATTATTAAAACCGTGGTTAATTACTGCACTTTGAAAACTCACGTTACTGTCCAGCATGAACCAAAGTTAGCAACACACTCCCAGATATAGCTGCATAGGCGCAGAACACAACATGGGATTGTTTTTGTGTCGGTGAAAACATGGCGGAAGGCAAAAGCAGTGCATTGCAAGCACCATGATAAAATTTACCCAGTTTCTTGTTACAACAGAATAAGAATCTCATTATGAGATCTGGATTTCATTTTAACGAGAAAGTATAGCTAAAATTCTCGTTACAACAAGATACGAAATAATGCTGTTAAAACAAGAAATGTGTGCCTTATAATACTAATTTATCTGGCTAAAGAGAGTATCTAAACAATTTGATTAAACAAAAATTTCTCCTTATAATGTAAAGGGTATATTATGTTCAAATTTATTCACTCAGATCCTTGTAATAAGAATTCTAGTAAACCTGTAGTTTTACTGAGCTCTCTCCAATGAATCCAGCAATGTGGGAAGGTGAATTATTGATCCTGAGTTTATTAAAATGTGAGTTTGAGATTATTTCAGCTCAGCCAAACTGCAGAGTGAGACCAGCCAAAACTCACAGTTCACAAATGTATTATGAGCATGATAATTTCAGCGGCTGAGAAAGCATGTTGAGGAAATTATGCCGCAAAACTATGTCAAATACAAATGATGCATTAAATGCAATTAACTGCTCATCCTGACTACTGCTGGGGTCACAGCCCCTTATCCAGTGCTTTGTTGAGCAAACTTCCCTTGTTAACTCCTCAACACCATGAAGGGTTTTATTTTTACATGATAACACACTGAAATTGCAAGACTGTCTGCCTCATATTCAGAAAATAGTTTTACTGATGATGACTAATGACAACTTGAAACACAATATTACTCAGCTTTTGTTTTACTACAAACTCAGTCCTCCATTCTAGTGGCATTTATTGGTAAGTCACTCACACAACTTTAGTGTTACATGAGATGATGTTCCCTCAGGACCATAGTGATACGGTACAGGACAATAAATGGAGGTATGCACAAGTGTGTAAAAAAAAAAAAAAAAAAAACACAGGACAATGCAAGGCAAATGGGTCTGGACTTAAGACTATACATGCATGATGATGATGATGATTTACTGGTATGACCAAACTAAATCAGAAAAAGCATCATTAACTTAAGGGCCCAAACTGAAGGCCTCTGAAACCCACACAGCAGATGAGAAAACGTAAAGTGTGCAATAGCAGTACCTGATAGAGAGGCCGGCCCTGGACGAGAGGAGCAGTGGCCAAAGTGTCCCTGGTGCTGTTCTCCTCGTCCGATGAGGAGCCAGAATGATAGTCGGACGTCACCCTCTCAACCGCACTGGTCACCTCCTTGGTCACGTCTTCCTTGTTGTCATCATCTCCCGAAAAACTTGCCACCGTGAAGGCTAGATTCATCTCACCATATCTTGTGAAATATAGTAAGATTAAAAAAGTGATTCTTGATTTGCCATTTTCACAAGAATGAGCACAGACAATTGAGTGCTTTAGTTTTCATGTATCCCAACTGTTTTTGTAAGTCACATATGGGTAAAAGCAAAGTTTGAGATCAGAGCTTAGCATCAGCCTTTGATCCAGCATTTTAAGGGCCAGGTGGAAATTTGGCTATTTTGTCAAAGACAGAATGTGAACTGGCGACTGAGTCAACCATGTTCCAGTTGCAAAGCCATTTAAGCAATACCAGTTCTAGCCAAGTTCATGGTTAGCCAACGTTAGCAACACCGGTTGATTGCACATTATGTGATATTTTGCACACAAGAACACCATAGCAACATGTCCACAGACAGAGGTTGGACAGTATCAAATGTACTATGGATTTAGTCAGACAAATAAGACTTAAATTCTAATAAACAGTATATAACTACAGTTTTCACATCTGATAAAGGGTGCAACCATTTTGAATTCTGAGGTTAAGGTTGAAGAGATTCCCCCAACTTTGAATCAGACCTCTGACTTCAGGGCTTTCCAGTTGAAATTTCCGACTGGAAACTTGGAAATTCCAACTCTTGAGTTCAAGTGGAACGCGTCATCAACGCCATACTAATGCTCTACAAAAATGATATGGATATGAGAAACTGAAATAAAAGACTACCGCGTAGAATCGATGCAGCACATTTGGGGAAATGTGTGGAAACCCACCTGCAGCACACCTCCCCTGGGTCCACCCACAGAGTGAGCTCTCGAGGAAGTCCCAAGTCTTTGTACAGGACCCCACTCTCCTCACAAGCTCGCTGCAGCTCTGGGTCCTCCCTCTGAAACCTATTCACTCGTATACACCTGCAATGAACACAGCCCCCGTGCATCATGACTGGAAAGCGTCAAAATGCTAACAAAATGTTATGCTACTACCCAGGCCCACCGCTACAGAGCTTGGACCACACAAAAGCATTTCATATTGGACCCCCAACCCAGAATTTATTTTCCAAATTTTTTAGGGCCCCGTTACTCAGAGGCCTATGAGATTGTCTTACTTCCACCCGTGCCCCCCAGTACAGTGGATGACACCCACATACAGTACCTGAAAGCCTGACCCTTGCTAGGATTCTCTGGATACCAGTGCCCCCTATATTTCTCCTGTAAAGCCACAGTGAGTCGTTCCACAAATTTCTCCACTTGCTCAGCCTCCAGTTTCTCCGCTTTCCTTATGAGACGCTTCAGGAAGAACACCACAGCTGCTATTTCCTTCCTCATGTTCAATGCTGTATGCCCTTGGTCAAAATATAAATCTGGCAGGGAACAAAGAGAACTGATTGAAACACTACACTTATATAATGGGTGCGTATGACACAAATATTCTCAAACTTCACTACAGGTAAACCAAGTATTATATTGCAGTATGGAGTTTCAACTACAAGTGTGGTTAGAGCAGATTGCTATCACCGATACATACTGCCACGCGGTCTCGCACCGCCGTAAACAACAATCCGCTACCACGTGTCCTGCACGCGCGGAAAATCCTGCAAAAACACTACGGTTCTGAAATATCGACCAGTTCAAATAAATTAATTAGGCGTTAAACTCGGACCGATGTTTACAAAAACCGTACTGACCGTCCCGTTTACCGCGCCCATCACATCTGTCAACGCAGTCAGAGAGCATTAACGCGAAACGGAAACATATGGCAGGACCTGGAACGCAAAATGCAAATATCTCGTTTCACACAAATAACGCCGTATTTAATTTCCTAAATACAAAGGTATTAATAGAGTTAAATATTCTAGAAAATTCAACTGAACGCAACACAGATTTTGTGACTATTCAACAGGCTGTCTACTAGTAGGCGAATGATATTACAATATGCGTAGTAAAATAAATAAAGGCTCCCGCTTTGAGTTCTTTTTCAAACCTAACGATATCTTATCCGGCGGGACTTTCCTCTGGAAAGGCGGGCTTAGTCAAACAATATGAGTCGGGGTTTTCTTCCACTGATACCACATTGCTGACCCTGAATCAGTTACAACATCGGCCGGAAACTGGGCAGCGATGGGATCTTGGCTCATTGGGCAGTCCAGGGTCAGTTCCCAGCACACTATTGTAATAATAGCTAGACTTTTTAGAAAAGTACGGTCATACTGCCATAGAGGAGAATGCCAGGTTAATAAAAAAATTCACCATCTAGGAGCAGTGAGGTGGCAAGTCACGTGCAGCAAGTTAATGAATCATCCGGACACGCGAAATTCCCTGAATGAAATGCCGTTTTAACTGATTTACGCCGCTGGAGTTCGTTTTTGTTTCTATAAATAAACAATTCGTTAAATCATCTTTGCCAATCGTTAAATACAAAGTAAATTCAAAGTAAGGCTGCAGACGCATCATAAACAAGGAGCTCGGGATGGCTTTATTTTAAGTCTGTTACGCGTACGCATGACGCTTTAAGCGGGCCGGATTTAATTACGCTCGCCTTAATCGGAACCCCTAAAGAAAGCCATGGCGTCACTCACCGCTTCCACTGGCCGTCGCTGTCACCATACGAGCTGCCGTAGCTCCTGCCCAAGACGCTTCCAGCTAGTGATCCCGCTCTCGTTCGCACTCGCCGCGCGCACAAGTCTGTGGACACAGGGGCTGCGGCGACGTCTGACGTCATCGGAAATGCGCGGCAATCCATCAGGGTTGTAGTAGCGCCACGAGGAGTTTAGTCACGCCCACCTGCTCTTTATCGTAAGGAAGCGTCGCTTCTCCTTTACAATAGAGATGGGAGGTACGTATGATATGATTTAATACCAGGGTTGGTATCGTCAATACCTATATTTTTAAGTCTTTTGTGTGCATTAAATGGTAAGGATGGAGAATGCTACTGGGAGAAAAAAAACACAACGCAATATTTACAACGCAATAAAAATTGCAATATTTATAAAACAAAAAAGGAGCTGGAAATTTACCCAAAATAATCTATACCCAAAGAGAACCTATCTACCAAAAGTCTGTAAATCAGCAGAAGCCGGTGTTGCACAGTGCCAACAAAGCTCTTACTTTTCCTATCGTCTATATCAGGGGTGTCATACTTTTTCAGCTTGCGAGCTATTTAAAAATGGCCAAGTCAAAATGATCTACTTACTATAAAAATTAAAAACATATTTATGTATAAAAATATGGAGTATACTTATTACTTTTGTAGTAATAATAATGATAATAATAATTAATATTCTTATTAATTTCCCTTTGAGATAAATACAGTTTGTTTGAATTGAACTGGGATTTTAGTTCCTTCACCTAAATTTCTTTTTCTCAGCTCGCTTTTCGAAGGGAAGTTAATGTCGTAGTTTTTTAACAGTCCGAAAATGCCGCTCCACATTTCCCTTCTTCGGAATAGCAACGGTAGACTGACAGATGAGGCAAACGCACTTCGAATAAGACATTGTGAAAAAAATCCTCCTCCCATTATGTATGGAAGTGGTAGGTTTTTGACTTCTTTTATTACTATATTTCTATATGATCTACCAAAACTATCTTTGCGATCGAGAGTTTCTAGCTATTGAAAAGATCAGGGGCTAAGTCAAGTTTACCTGGGGCTTGACTTTTGTTTCTGGAGGAAGATTGCCATCTGGGCTAAAATACTCGGGGCTATAGCCCCAATGATCAGACTGAATGTTGCTCATGATCCTGAACTGTTCGAAATTACTGCTGAATGGAGGAGCCAATAGCATAATGGAAAAGAGCATGGAATTGTGGAAGACTATTGAAGATTATGTGGATGTCCTCAGATCCTGGCTCAAGAAATGATACCTTGAAGATCTTACAAGATGTCTGGCCTTCGGGGCACAGAGCGGCGAAGCAGCACAGAAGCCGTGGGGTCAGGTAAACAAGGGATTTATTTGGAGACCAACAAGGAACACGATGCAGCACAAACAACAGACGTCAATTACCAGACTGGGGAAACATACTCTAATGCGGACTTAAATACACCACACTAATTAACAACAACGAGAAACAGCTGGCAACACAGGGATTCCACATGAGGTACATGAGGGGACATGGAACACGGGAGGATCGGACAACTGGGGCATGACACAAAACACCTCAATGAATCTGGTGATATAGCAGCATTTGATTGTTCAGTTGAACAAAAGGTCATGCACAAGACACCAGTGGCCCAGTGCACCATAAAACTTCAGATAATCATAACCATGTACCCAAGAACAAGAAATTGGTTAAGCAGGACCACAAGACAGGTTCTCAAACTGAGAGCATAGTCATCATCTAAGCTGAACAAATCATTCAGCTTGTTTTGATTCACTCTGGGCTTTAGTGTTTTTTTAAAGTGTTTGTTATATTTTACAATGCCCTTTTCAAATATCATATTCAGCCCTTTCCAGCTAACTACAATTAGATCACAAGAAATTGCTTAATGATCTGTTTTTTATTTTTTACCTTTCTTATAGCAAGATATTCTGCTCTTCCTATACGTACTGCCCATGGCATGCTGATTTTTTTTTCTTGTTAATGGCATCTAAGTAGGGGTGCTGCTAAGGATTTTGGGCCCCATGAAATTATATCATATTGGACCCCCAATACAGACCAATCCAGTTATGTTCCAGTTTTTTAGGGCCTCTTTCACTCAGGGGCACTTGGAATCAATCATCCAAACCCCTGACTATTAGCTGCACATTAGTCTCCTACTTCACCTTAATCAACACGATGTTAATGAGATCACTATGCAATGTTTAGCCTACTGTTATTTTTCCCAATTAGATTATATTATAACCGACAACAGGTTTGTTCTAGACCTTATATACTATAGGGTAGATTTGTTTTGTCCACCCGGCTGTCACGCCCAGCTCTGTCCGATCCTCCTGTGTGCCACACGCACCTCGTTACCTCGTGTTTATGCCCGATTGTTTCCACCTGTTGCTTGTTACTGCCAGCTCGTCCTGTGTATTTAGTCCGTGTCTCAGTCTGTATCCCCCAGACTTGTCATTGAATGTCTTGTGTGCGTTATCCGTCTCCATTAAAGCCCTTAGTACCCGCCTGCCTGCCTCTTGTTTAGATAGGCCAAAAACTACATGAAACATGGAATTAGAGTATGTGCAAAAGTAAGTGCCTTGACTTAACCAGCTGCATTGATTAAGTCAAGCAGGTATCAGACTCAGGTGAAACACATTTGTGTGCTTAATTAATCATTTAATCAGACCAATGAAATGAGACATCCTTGGGAAAGGGTTTGGCCTGCACTAATTAAAAGAGAAAGGAAACCAACCAAACCACTGTTGTCCCATACAAATCAACGATGCCAAGAGCAAAGGATATATCCAAGGATATGAAGAAGAGGGTAGTGACAGTCCATTAGTCTGGGGAGGGCTATAAGACCATCTCCAAAAGCATCCATCCATCCATCCATCCATCCATCCATCCATCCATCCACCCACCCACCCACCCACAGATAAGTTACAAATTGAGGGCCTTCAACATGACATCAACTTTGCCCATCAAAAATATCACCCAGAAGCACCAGAAAAATAAAATCAGGTAAAGGCCAACCCACACATCACCTCTAGAGAGTTGCAGACTTCTCTGGCAGCATCTGGGACAAATGTGCATATGTCTACAATCAGAGGAAAATTGAATAGCCATGACATTCATGGGAGGGTTGCTAGAAGGAAGCCTCTACTCTAACAAAAGAACAAAGCTGCCTGTTTCAACTTTGCCAGAGAGCACTTGGATAAACCAGAGGCCTTCTGGAAGTCCATTCTCTGTGCAGACGAGTCCAAAATAGAATTATTTGGTCACAATCAAAACCGACATGTTTGGAGAAAAGCACACGGCATATGAAGAAGAAAAAACGTATCCCAACAATGAAGTATGGTGGTGGAAATGTGAAGGTCTGGAGCTGCTTTTCTGCTTCTGGACCTGGACGACTCCATATTATCTAAGGAACCATGAATTCTTTGGCATATCAACAAATTCTTGACCAGAATTTCCTGCCATCAGTCAGGGAATTGAAGTTGGGACGAAAATGGATTATGCAGCAAGACAATGACCCAAAGCATTCCAGCAAAACTACAAAGGAATGGCTTCAGAGAAAGAGGATTCGCACTCTGGATTGGCCCAGTCAAAGTCCGGACCTTAACCCAATTGAAATGTTGTGGTGAGACCTGAAGAAGTTGGTATATGCCAGATGTCCCTCTAACAATTATTTTATTTAGGTGTCTAGGAAAAGTCAAGATTAAGCTGTTATTCTATAGGCCTATTGAAACTTCAGCATATTACTCCAGTCTTTTCATTATTTTCTTTTAATTATCTTGCTGTAACAACCTGGCATGTAACCTCATCTGTTTTAAAGGCCAAAAAGTGGATTTTTCTGCGCATGTGCTCCATTTTTTTCTTCTTTTCAAATCAAGAGTCACATAAGTGAAACATAGGGCTACTAATTTTGGCAGATGAAGGTTTAAAAAAACACAAAAGATTTAGGAAAATATACATGTATTTACTTCAATTTTCATTTATTCACTAGTTGAAATCGAATGAATTTTAAGTTTAATTACTTTGGGAGTGCATTTGAGGTGACGGCGTACCTGAGAGGTGCCAGGCTCCTGTACAGCTTAAGTGCTGCATATACAGTGGGTACAGAAATTATTCAGACCCCTTTCAATTTTTCACTCTTTGTGATATTGCAGCCATTTGCTAAAATCATTTAAAATTATTTTTTTCCTCATTAATGTACACACAGCACCCCATATTGACAGACAAAAAAAAA
>JAABNX020000119.1:16800350-16829170 GCA_015163995.2 Mormyrus lacerda
GGTTTAAGTCAGGGCTCTGGCTGGGCCATTCAAGAACAGTCACAGAGTTGTTGTGAAGCCACTCCTTCGTTATTTTAACTGTTTGCTTAGGGTCATTGTCTTGTTGTACCCACTGTAGGTAGACAACATAATAGATTATATGTACATCAGAGGGGGTGGCATGCTGGTGCAGTGGTCAGCACTGCACTGTCAACTCGAACCTCTGGGATCTGGCTTCAAGTCTCTGCCTAGGGTTCTGTGTGTGGAGTCTGCATGTCCTCCCTGTGTCATTGTGGAGTTTCCCCCCACAGTCCAAAAACATGCCGAAGCTGATTGGAGTTACCAGATTATCCGTAGGTGTGCTTGGGTGAGTGAATGGCATGTGATTGAGCCCTGCAATGGATTGGCACCTCATCCTGGGTTGTTCCCTGCCTTGTGCCCGTAACCTCGGGGATAGGCTCTGGAGCTCCCTGAGACCTGCAATTAATTTTGGAAGATAAATGGATGCGCATCAGATAAGTGCATTAAAATAAGCAAGATGCAGTTTCTTGTCCCCCTCCTCCCCCAAATGCAAACATCAAACCCTACCTAGGATTTTCCCCCAAAAAATGGAGGCCAGTGGTATATGGGATCAACAAAAAGTTATGATGACTCCAGGTTAACTCGTCCCTAGTAGGGGCTCACAAAAGGTCAGTGTCAAATCATGTGCATGCATTTGGTAACTCTAGAAGTTATTCACTTTGTGATTCAATCTGTTAAATGGAGATACCTTTGTGGGTCATGCATTATGTGTAGACATTTGTATAGAACGAGCTGTGGTCTAAAGGTTAAGCATGGTTTTCTCCAGTGTATAGGTCTGTCAGTCAGAGCATTGCCCCCCTTATTAGATAGGGATAACCCACTACTTGAGGTTAACAATATCCAGTATCTGTTATAGGATTGCAGGTTACTACCACTCAAACCACTCAAGGTTCTTGGGGCCCTATATTGGCCAGATTCAGGGACTTTTTGAGCAGGGTTCCAGAAACAACAAACCCACCCCTGGCCCGGGGGCCACCTCAGCTGATAACCAGTTACTAATTACTCCTTGGGAGCCAGCTGAATAGAGGTAGGCACAGGTAGGTTGTCCTGCTCAGCCATGAAGAAGTGTCATTGTTGTCTTTCAACAGTGGCTTACATTTACAATTCATTTGCAAGATGCTCGTTGAAATTAACGAGGAAGACTATATGTATCCATTTCTGCATGTTTTCACTTCATTTGACCCATGCCAGGTGCAACCTTATGTGCTGGAAAATATTTTCAAAAATAAAAAAAAGCATCTTTGCATATATTGGTTTGTTGGAGTTTGGTGGAGTTCAGAGATCAAAAGATGAGGCAACTGCCAGTGGCTGGAACGCAAAAAGTAAAAACAATTTTTCTTCCAGTAAGAATACCACAGGAATTGTTTAGGGTGATTTGTTTAGATAACTGTAATATCAGCCATGGGAAAGAGACAAGATGTCTGCAATCTGAGATAAAGTGTTGGGGATCCCACACATGAGACTCCACACGTACAATGTAGGCCTTTGTTTTCCAGCAGATGTACATCTTGTTCCATTAATGCGTTGTCCTTTCAAGTATCCTGCTCATTGTGTGGAGTCTAAAGTGAGTGAAAGGAAGACAAGAGGTCCACCCCATTCAAAAGGGCCAAGGGCTTAGACAACTGCAGGGGTTTCTGGAATTGCCTGACTGCGCACCTTAAGGTGATTGAACAGTCACAAAAGACAGAATTATTAAAGGAAACCTGTCACCTTAACACCTTCTATTCAAATCAGCCATTGTCAAATACACAATATTTGAAATAAATGCTCTGCTATTTCAAGTCTAAACAAAGTGTGATGTGACTCTTGAGAATATTAAAATTCTCTGGGTCAATATGACCTGAAAATGACATCCCCCCAAATAATGAGGATTAAGAATAAATTTCAGAGATGGCAGGAGACGCAGGTTTCTGGTTTCATGCAGTGTTTTAATTTTGCAACCAGTTAAATGTTAATTCTCTTAACTGTAAATCAATTTGAGAAGCAGAGAGCACGGAATACATGTAGGTGAACCAACATATTGACTGCCAATCACCTTAAAGCAGGATAAAGTGACGACAACATATTGATTTTGGTAAAAACAGACTAGAATTTGTGGAATTTTGACATTAAGTAGCATGAACACCCTCTGTGGCATGAGATGAGAATTCTTCCGGGTTGTTGGAGTGACATTATTAGTGTGTTGTTTAGGTATATTTGGATGCTGAATCAAAAGGACATACGTTGTTTTGCCCACATTTTTATACTATATGTCATGTGTTCAAATTTGATATGATCCCACATAATGGAAAAATGTAGTTGCAGACTACAAGCAGCTTCTTGCTCGCATTCAGTTTTACCTTTGTGTAGTAGGCATTCATTTGACATATACACACATTCTATTTTCCAATCAAAACAAACTATTGGAATAGATAAGAAAATATTTTAATATTTTGTAAAAATACAAATCACTGGACAGGCAATTCACAAATGCAGTGAGCTGAAAGTTATTGCATTTTTCTCCATGTACGCATCACAATAAGTAGCCCACAGGGCTACACCTATTTATAAATGCCAGATGTGGGTTGCAGGTGTCCCAGCACAGATAAACACACACAAACTTACTATGAACGTACAGAAACCTGTGATAGCACATTTCCTGTAAGGCAGCAAGGCATCAGTTCAAGCCATTCATTAGTTAAGGTAACATCTCACCGTGGGCAACCTTGAACCCAACACCTCGGATACAATGTCTAGTAGAACATCACTCAGTTAAGTCAAAAGCATGCTCGAGTTGCACACCAAAACCAAGCTAAGGTCAGATCTATTTCAGTTCGAAAAACCTTCCCAGTAGAAAAACCCCAGTAGGGGCAAATATTGCTCTTATAAAGAGAAAAAATATTTGGGGCATCCAAATAAAAGCAAAGCAGTCTTATTGCAATAGCGTGGTCTGAAGGGAGGAAAAACAAACGATTAATTTATTTCTTCTGTTCCAGCAATCAGCAGTGTACAAAAATAATAATAAAATATTATATTATGAGTTGTATACACCTTCGATGGCCAGCAGAGGGCAGGCACACTTTACGTTTCACTGAAAAGCACAATGAGATTGTCAACCAAAGAGCAGGAGGAGCTATGCTTCCTATTTGAAGTGCATAATCATAAAAACATCAATGACAAAAACATCAGCTAAAACTAACACCTCAATTACTTATCCCATCTGTACTATGATAATGCATCTAAAATGGATGACAAAGTTTCCAAAGAAAACACCTACCTACCGATGAGCAATGAACCAAGTCAAGATGGTAGAATCTGTGTGCCAATGACATGTAGCTGCACCTCTGATCAGAATGACAGCAGAATAAAAACCAACTACAATCAATTTAAAATGATATGTAGTCTATAGTGGTACACATTTCAAATACACTCAATCTCACAAAGCTCACTGGCATACAACATGGGGGCGACATTTTTAAACGGCCTATGAAACTTCACTGTGCATTTTCACAATGGCTACGTGAAAACAGCACCACTTTTTATCCATCAAAGGATGGCATTGTTGGCATGGTTCCCTCAGCTCCAATTAAGAACTTCCATTGCACTCTTATACCTCCCTACTGCAAGTTATCACAGCAACAAGGAAACTGTTACCCAGGCGGAAACAATAAGCCAAGAGACGCAAAACCACATCCAAAAGCCAAACTGTAAACCCAGTTCAGGGGACCAAATACCATAAACCACTGCTGATGTGTTTGGTGAAAGCGTTGTACTGTTACCAGAACAAAAATCTCAGAGGTGCTAAAAAAATCTGACCACAAGACAGATATTGTGTCAGCGCCACACTGCTAGCGTAATAAATAGAAAACGTCAGAATACCGTCAAGTCTGAATCTGGACAAAAACGTAAAGGTTATAACTTAAAGATTAAAAACGGCAGATCAACATTAAACATGTACTTCCTGTTTTGGTGTACATTTAACGCATATTTTGAAAAAAGCACTAATGGGTGTGCTCTTAAATGAGAACCACATAATTCATTCTTATTTCTGCATAGATGAAGCATGTGCTCTGCGGACATCTCAGATCAATGCTGAAGGTTATACATTCAGCCCTAGTCTCTGCTTGCCTCACAGATGACCTGGTTTACCCGAATCATGATTTCACCCATACATAGTAACATTACATGCTACACGCACACACACACCTATAAACCTTATCTATCCAAATGTAAGAAAATAATACTTTGAGACAGAACCAGATATTTTTCTTGGGTTAAAAAAGGGGGCTGGAGCAGTCCAGTCAGGCCAATGAGGTGGATGGAGTGGGACATGGTCACTCCGGTGGCGTGTTGTTCGCCTTGACCCCTGCCCTGCCAACCTGCAGCCAGGGGAGCTTGCCGCAGTTCTTGAAGAGTTGCTCGATTGCAATGTGACGGACATGCAGCTCTGAGGTCAAGGAGTCCTTCTCCTGGACGACCGCTGTCAGCTCCTCAAACACCTCTTTGGAGACATAAGGCACAAAGACAGCCAATTACACGCAAGCAATGAGAATGCAAGTCCTAAACAGAACAGTAAACATGCCACACAGAGTTATTATAATTATTCTGAGACAGCTTAAAGATCTGAACCACACTCCCTTATGCATAATTTAGATCTACTTTCACTGTGTGAAAAGAAGTCCATTTTAAAGCGTCCTTGCAATAAATGAAAAGTGAAACCGGTCAGCATCTGCTTGCAAGAATGGTGTGAATTGGGGCGGATGGTCACGTGAGGGACATCTGAATTACTTACTTTGAAGTTGCAGTCGCAGCTGTCCCTTCAGCTGACAGAGCTCATCAACACTCATTCTGTTCACTGGTATGAAAAAGATAGAATGGGCCTGTATAGTTAGCTCCCAGTCTAATAGACGAGTGCTCTTAACCTATATAGAATAGGGACACAGAAACCAAACTCACACTCTTCCTGGCTATGGCCCTCAGGCCTGCGTTGTCGAATCCCAGCTGGCTCGCCGCCCTGCTGCTGAGCCCGATGTACACCATTCCTGCCCACTGGCCACAGACCAGCCCCGGAGTGGAACGGGGCGCCTTCACCTTCCAGGACGCTCAGTCCCAGCTGTTTCGTAGAGTGAAATCCGAGCATGCCCTGGGAGTGGTCCGGGACCCCTGAGGCTGCACCCTCCTCCCAGCGAGGGGCGTAGCGGGGTACATGCGAGCTTGTCCGGGGCACTAGCTTGCGGTCACCCTGCTGGCTGCAGCAAAGGAGCTGGTGCTTGACCCCACGGCGGCTTGCATCTGCCGAACCATCCTTGTTCTGAGCATATTGGATAATGCGACTTATCTTTTGGCTCAGAACGCTCTTCACACCCTCATAAGTGCTGCGGGATGCTTTGGTCCGGGACAACTTCTGGTTGGCGATGAGATGGTACTTCTCAAAGCAGTCTCTGTGACCACGCAGGGACTTGGAGTGTAAAAGGGCGGAGCTGGTCACACCTGCAAAAGGGAAGGACAACTGAGACTTTGATAAGTATAGATGCACGCAAACTAAGGTGTTCAAAGTCTAAGCAGTGAGGCTGAAACACACATGATCACTCCACAAAAGCCGCTTAAAAGAGAATCACTTCCCCAAAACCATAAATGAAAAAAACCTATTGGCACAGACACCCATCCAGAAAACGCATCTTAAAACTTGAACACACACAACAGTATAGCTAACGTACATCAAAACCACCCAGCTACCACTAATACCTCCAAATGTTATGGGATGGTATTTGAACCAAGCCACATTGCGCCTTCCTCCCCAGTGACCCCTTACTGCATACACAAGGGCTTATCACAGACATCCTAACTCAAGCTGAAAGAGGCTACGAAAGAGTTGCAAAACTGCTAAATTGATTGCAAAACCAAATTAAAGTCTGACAAACAATATTCAACACTCCTGAAAAATTTGAGGGGAGGTTCATCAACAAAGTTGGACAAATTATTCATATGTAATGCTTTCCAGTTCAAATTTTTGATGCAATATAGTTATAAAAGGATTCAAGATTAGCAAAGAACTGATCTCATACTTCCTAGAACAAAAACATACTGCAAGAAAAAGACATACACACCCACAATTCACATAACAGCAGGGGCCTCCTCAGTGGTGCAGCTAAATGAAAATGTATCTACTACATAAGGGATTCAGGTTCAATGCCAACTGTCCCACATTAGTAATCTGTGCCTCCCTCCCCGCTGGGCCCCTGTCCTCACTTGACTTAAGTGAAACATCATTCTGGTGAGGTCTGCGGCCAGTTCAGCAAGGCAGCAGATGACAAATGAATTACTGGAGAACAAAAACGGGGCACGATGAGATGGGAGGCTCGGGGGGGGGGGTGTCACCTTGCTGTGGGACAAAAACAGGTTGTTGCAAGTTTTTAAACCCTGCAGATTGTGCCAACATGCTATTATCTCACTAACCTACAAGTGAGAAGAGAAAGGGGTTCGGCCCAGAAAGCCCAACCAAGCACTGTTTAGGTGACTAGATGCTTTCACATTTAGGGCAATTTCAGCAAGGCTATATGAACAAAACAGGGCATATGGAGTATGTATGGCTCTGCCACCATAAACTTCAAGTATATAAATCAACACCATCAGACTCTTGGCAGGAATGTCACAGCACTTTTTTAGAACTACCAGTTGAAATCAAACAGCATGAAATCCATTAATTAAAGCGAATAAAATATTGACTACATCCAGCACTGCAGAGCCACAGAAGGCTAAATGAGCAACAAGCTTCTATATGTGTTGAGTCGCATAATGACTGTTGTCTTTAAATTCATGCTGGCAGGCACATGGCAGAACAGGAGCTTCCAGGTTTTTGCCAACAGCAAACAGAGGCTTTCGTTTAGTTGGCCCCTGTGGGCCCCGTTTCCTCTCACTGCCTGTGTTACATTCAAAGGAAATGTATAGCTATGTTTAAGCAATTTTACAGACAAAACTGAGAAAGCCTTGAATGGCTCCACAGACAGAATAAGCAGGAGGCTGCACAGGATGCCAAGCTGGATGTGAAACTGATTTCTGAAAACACTCTGAGTCACTCAGTGTTGTCAGCTGACCACACATTTGTACACTAAACTCCTTGGAGGAGGGGGAAAGATTCAGCAAGCTTAACTTTCTGGAAATATCTACACCTTGCTATTTGTTTCTATGTCACCAGGCTCAATGCATTTCCAGTAGTTTAAGTATAGTCTTCATTCTTTCATTTGTCTAGACCTGGCAACAGTAAAATGTAGGAATGTATGATCCAGAACAAGCATAGATTGGACTGTAATTTCACTAATAACATCATAACCAATTTAATGCTTACAATTCTGGTGAATTGTTCAGAAAATCATGTCCAGCTGTGATGGCATAAGGTGATCAGTAATAACTGCTGGTTAACAGCCACTCTACAGATAGCAATTAAGTCAATACCCACAGAGTGTCTGGCAGGACATCACTGACTCATTTGCCAAGCATAACAAGATTTGAAGATATTTTATTGGCCAAGATGTTCGGTACCCCTTCATACATTTGTGTGAGATCCGCCCTCCCGTCTGTACAGCAATAAGGCAATGGGTTTTTTCAAAAGGCAAGCACTGCAACAGTACAGACCCTTGATCTTTTTGCCCCAGTAAACTTGAGAATGATCCATTTCCACTGGAAGTGAAAGCAACCTGCTACTTCACCCACCGTCAGCAATGTTTACACAATAAAGCTTTGCCTGTCGTTTGTGGAAATTGTGATTTAACGGTATGAGCAGTTGGGGAGGGTTAGCAATAACAACCCTTTACAGCCAAAACTACATGTCTGTACATGATACCAATTCTGCACCATAAACAAAATAGCCATTTAACTCACTACACTACAAATTCAGATTTTCCAAAATAGCAGTTCTCCTGAGCAATGGTGTGGTAAAACAGATGTATAACTTGCAACAACAGCTATACATGCTAACAGCATTAGCTGTGGTCACTGGAATCCTAAAATAGAAGACTGTTCCAATCTTTTACAAAGCCTAAGCTTCTCAGCGGCAGAGTCAGCATTTCAACGTTCAGTCACCTGTGCTAATCAAAAGACCTCAACTTTACACTGGCAGAGGCCCCAGGTCACTCAGAGGTGCCAAACAGGCCCGTTTCCTGGGGTGTTCCCAGGACCATAGATATCCCTCGAGCACATCAGCTGTTCTATATTGCTAGCACTAGTGTTCAGCAGAATTTCCACTTGTTTAGTGCCATGAAAAAGACTACAGGTGGCTGACAGCGCTCATGCAACAGTGAAGCTGGTCTTTTAAACACAGGATCAAACAATATCCATGAGTCTTGACTGCAACTAAAACCACATTTGACGCGACGCGAGACCATGCATTAGTAGGTTACAACTTCCTTACTCAAGAGACTGCCTACGCCTGCAAACAGCATCAAACTTGTTGACAGTTCACTTGAATGGTCCATTATTCATCTTTCCAAATAGTACCTCTTGCTGATTTTGGTCTTTGTGCATGACTAAGCAGTTACATTGTTTATAGCAGTCAGAGGACACACAGGGAGTATGTCCGAAAACCACCTGCAGGGTCTTATTCCACATTCATCCTCATCAGCAGCCATCAGACATGATGAATGGGCTGAGCACACTGCCAGCTCAGAGATACACCATTGCTTCAAAACTTTAGTATGACTGCAATGTCAAATTACACGGGCTGAGCTTAGAGTAAGAAAGGGAAAATTCATCCATCTATTTCAAATACCTGACTGTCCTATACATAGGGAGAATTCAATTGAAGGCAAATTATGTGCTAATCGTTCAGTGAAATTGCAGGGCTGCAGAGCAAAGTGCCAGCGTTGCTAGGGATTCTGGGTACTCTAAAGCCAGGACAGCATTTGGCTGAGCCAACCGTGTAAGCTTCTGTTAGCTGGCATGTTAATCAAGGAGAAAGCCTAACGAGCTCCTTTTGTCATGCTGGGATGAGGGGCTTAGGCGCTGGCTGGAGGGCCCGGAAACATCAAAGCCCACTACTTCCACTGGTGCTCAGCACTCCCGTTTTATCTGCTTGGCTCTTCATCTTCCGCACCTCGCCACGATTTGCAATTACTGCCACGCATAGGCTGTTTCCCCTCCACCCCCCGACGCCAAAGGACAGATGAGGAGATTTCCATTTCATAGCACAATCAGGGGGCTCATTAGGGAACCAGAAAGCCCGAACAATGCAGCAGCTCACAGCGACGAGAGGGTTTATGTAATGGGCACGCCAACAGAAGCGGTCCACTTTCCTTGAGTGCCCTGCTGAGCCTAAGCCTGGAGTGGCATCTGAATGGCACAGCTGTTTCAGGAAAATAATGACAGAGGAAACACCAATCTTTGTAGTCGCTGTGCAAAAATAGCTGCTGCACTTCTGACCATTGACACGGACGACAAGCAAAGACCAGCCCTTACCCTGAACCTGCCTTACAGCGACTTGAAGCTGAGACCAGATTAAAAGTAAACAAGTGTCCTCAGGCATGGAAGACTCTATGGGCTTGTAGTCTCTCCAGAGGCACTTTTCCATGGGCATACAGAAACCCATACAAAGAAAAACTAGTTACAGCATGGTTCCAGCTCGCTTTGGTTTACCAGTGCAGAAGGGTCGGCTTAGTATAATTATAATTTTTTCTACTCTGCTAATTTCTGCTAGCACGTCTGCAAGAATTGCTACATTATGCAAGTATCAAATGCTAACAGAATTAGCATTCGCTTGTGTAAATTCGTATTATAAATCCATTCCATTCAGCTGTTCTATAGTACTAGCAGTATTAGTATAGTACAGTAGTAAGTAGGAGGTTGGAAGCTTTCAAGATCTGAGTTGTCTGGAACGCATCAATACACTGCGATGTGCATTACTTAACGAATATATAGAATATACCCCTTTTCCCTTCAAATTATTCAAGTGCAGAACACCGGTATTTTCCTGAATTTTAACCAATCAGATGGTGGTGATGCAACCAGCTTGGTTTGGACACGCTTTTGGCCCTACTAGTAAGCAAAGCCATGTCAGCGTAGTTACACCTCAGGACATCACTCACCTAGAAGTGTGCTTGGGCACCGAGACAGTACTGCTACTCCACATCTGGGGTAGAGGTTGAAAAAATGAGTTTAAGCATGCAACTGACTGGGGTGAGATAGCTGTTTGAGGACAAAGCTTCAAGATCTGACTACTGAAACTCAACAATATTAAATGAGAGAGCGAGAGAAATAGCTGGGAGAAGCACATGCAGGTCAACAAGAATCAGTAGTGCTGGGAAACGCAATGTCTTAAGCTACGACCTTGCATGGTCCAGCAGAGAAATGGCCTTCTAGCTTCCTTCAAACACTGAGTTTACTACCAAGTGTGCCTAACCTGCACTCTGTCCAGGGAATCTGGCAAGCCTTCCTTTATGCATGATATAGCAAAGCAGCAGGCAAGAGATGAATCCTTTTCTTTCCCACCAACTGCCATGACTTCCCTGTGGTGTAGGGGAAAAGAGGCTGGACCTGGGTCAGGAATGCGAAACAACAAGGGGGCTCTGCCTTCCAATGTTTCTGCGAGTCTCCTCCTCGTATTGCACAACACTCCTCTCCTTCACATCTTGCCACACAGATGACAGTTCATCAGGAAGAAATGGCCCCTGCATAACATGCCAGCCATCTACTGCAAGACCAGCTTCATCAATTTTTAGCATGCAATCATCTGCCAGCAGGATTTATGTAAAAGGTCTTGTTGAACTCCTATGAGATCCTTAAAACACCATCTTTGTTGCTAGATACTGAGACCCATAAAACAAAGTCTGACTAATGGTCAAGCTGTTTGCAAATATGAATATGGTGCTAATTTAATCCTGGGGGATTTCCCTTCCTGCCAAATTGGCATTAATTGCTCTTAGAAAACACACTTTGAAATGCATTTCTCCCTGACAGGCTATCAACAGAATCAGGAATCAGATGTTACATGTTGCAGCTCACTATAATCAAGGGGAAAAAATGGCACCCTGCCAGATTACAGGCTATGTAACCGATGGCATGTCTGCAAGTGACCTAAAGAATCAAACTACATTTACAACACAAAGACCATATGGCAACCTTAGAAGGATTCCCTCAGAACACTAGCCTTCTGTGGTGAAGAGGCCCATAGAAAGTAAGGAAGTGGTTTGGATAGCCTCTATGAGGCTGTCAGGAAAACCAGGAAACAGCAGCTCTTTTTAATGCACATTATATCACTCCGTAAAGTCTTAAGCACATGTAACAACCATAGTATCACACTGAGGGGAGATTCTACTTCAGGAATAACTTTTTTGTAGGCAAAAAATTTGTAGGCAAGCCTGAATAATAATAAATAATAATGCAGATCATAATTAATAACAATAACTACACAGTAGTGTACCATGAGTTGACACACTGATGAAGCCAAGCAATGTTTTCATGAGCAGTGCATGGATTCATTATGAGTGATTGCGTTTAATTTTTGTAAAAAATTTTTGGCAGCCCATTCGTACATATGAGCTGTCCATATATCAGAGGTTCTTAACCCAGAGACTGCCTGCACTCACAAAGCACCAGAAGCCTTATCTTATACACGAGCTATTTTAAAAGCTGCCACGTGCTTTTATACAGCAACATACACTTGACAAGCAATCCACAGCATGTCTACTATTTAAGTTCTTCTTCCTAATAAAATCCCACTTGCCCCTGTCATGGTACATCAAACGGTCAAAGACCCAACGGTCAAAGAATCCCCCAGTCCCACCCTACCACGCAAGTGAAATGTATGTTTAAAAGTATTTCACTTGCAGTTACACAAATGAATATCACAAATTAAGATCAAGAAACATAAAATGCCCTCTATTGTGGGCCACAAAACTCCACTGGCACCTCCCCTCCTGTTTATATACGCACTTTGCCAACACTGGAACCTTTTTGAGGAACAAAAACATTTTTAGGAACCAGGAACTTCTGCCGCGTACCCACCACATGAACCTAGTGTAGTTACTCTGAGGTAGTTCTTAAAGCTTACTTGCTTGACCAAGAACTACTGGGTGGGGCTGACTGGTTGACCACAAACGCCGGCACTAACTTGAAAGTAATGTGGAAGTGCGGGGAGAAAGATTGACGCAGTGGAGCAAAAATATGTAGCATAAGGAATTATTCTATCTCAGTTTCATTAAATGCCTCATCTTTTTTGCTTGCATCTCCATATTTCTGCAGCAGAAAATTCAATTGATAACCAACATAGCTCTGTCTAAAATCACTAGTGCTGGCAGTGAAACTTGCCAGACCTTATTAGCAAAATAATCATTTTTACTAAAATGATGCAAAACATGTTGTGGGCCGTATAAATAAAATGTAAATAAAATGCAATTTCTCCTGAAATTTCAGACCGCGTGATCAAATTTGTGTGAATTTTAACTTATTAACTTAATGAGCTTTTTGAGTATCCCATGCTTATTTAGCAAAAAGATCACAGTCCCCTGTTGTGGTAAAGTGACACGCAAAAGCGGCCATGAACTACAAAAGAACCCACTCAAGATGGCCCAGTAGCCAGGTTCCTGAACTTGGAAAAGTGCCAAATGACAAATGGACACTGGGGTGAGAACCTTAACCAAAGCAGCCTAGTATGAGCTACCCTATAGACAGGGATGCACATAACTGGTGCAGAAGTACGCATTCACCTTTAAGAATGATACGTGCGGCAATCGATTATTTTAAAAGCGCAAATGCGTACTTATCTTATAATACAAAATAATGTATTTTAATGTTTAATTGCCAACTCAACTTCATTTGTGGTTCATTTTCTTGACATATCAGCGCAAGTACACATAAAATAAGCATGCAATTGCACATTTACAAACAAATGATTGTCGCACGTATCGTTCTTAAAGGTGATTGCATACTTGCTAGGCAGTTACGTGCCTATAGACCTCCACAACTCTATAACTGCATATGAATTTACAGCAAACCACACGCTCAGGGTGCACTCGGAAATGCACCACCGGAAATCACACTAGCACAGCACAACACCTACCGAAAGGCCAGTAATCCAGTTACGGGTGAAGTGAAAGTCTCCATTGTACCCCATGTTTCAGAAGATGCAACAGTTAGATTAGCTGGGCCCCATCTGTATCTTTTATAAACTGACTTCTGAGATTGTGTGGAAGTCACTGGCAGAACGGTGAGGCCGGGCAGAGACATGGAGAGCAAAATGACGAAGCATTCTCACAAGCCTGAGCACAGAAAGCATTGGAAGGACCAGACAGGAAGCAAGACACAAGCTCGTGACAAGAAGGTACTCA
Source organism: Mormyrus lacerda (assembly GCA_015163995.2). Taxonomy (NCBI): domain Eukaryota; kingdom Metazoa; phylum Chordata; class Actinopteri; order Osteoglossiformes; family Mormyridae; genus Mormyrus; species Mormyrus lacerda. Next base: position 16,813,706 of record JAABNX020000119.1, read on the forward strand.
TCAACAAACCGCCTCATACTTTGCAGGCTCCTTCACGAGGAAACGGGGAAGAGAGAAAAAAAAAAAAAAGTACTAAGTCCTGTTAGAATCCGCATGAGGAAACATGTTCACAGCTTGTTTAGACTAAAGGACAAGAAAAACAAGGAAACTCCTCAAATATGGCAAGTGATCATCTTAAAAGCACTGAATGACTGTTTGCAAATGACTGTTTGGGTCTTGTTTGCAAATGAGAAAAACAGTTAAGACATGTTTAGAAACCATGTGGACACAACGTTTCTGTTTGTGAATGCTGGGAGAAGTTTTTAATTGCATCGTCATGGCATTCCCTCCATCTTACTCTTACCTTCAATGCTCAACTCAAAACAAATGTGGCAGAATGACAGTGTCCCTGTGTCCGTCTCCAGCTTGCAGACGCTGCAGATAAGGTCATCATTCAGGTCAATGTTCACAAACTGCTCCCCTTCATTCATGGTGTATGTCTGGAAGCTGAGAAAAACAAGTTGATGAAGAATGTTAATGCATAAACAAACAAATTACACAGTAAGCATAACCAGTACCAAATTTAAGTTGCCCAGTCTCCTGTTCATACAAATACACCAAAAACAAAACAAACAAACGAAATAACCCAGTAGCAAACTGTCCCATGAATAGCCCTCATGGGTAAGTCATAATCAATATGTGGTTTCATAAAAATAATGACGTTATCTAGCTGTACATCAGTAATGGTAAATACCAAACAGAATGCAATACAGGGCACATAATTCACTATATTTGTAGTTCACTCTGAATTGTGAACATCACAAGGTCAAAACCCAATCCATTACTACAGTAGTTTTTACAATGAAAGACTGAATTACTAAGTCCGTATAAGACCACAACAATTGTACATTACTTCTGCATACAGTTATGAAATTCATGTGCTTACACAGCAGACAACAGAAAGAACTGCACCAGTCAGGAAGGAAAATCTTTTACCACGAGTACTAGCTGTATGCTTGAGGGTCTAATCAGATTATGGAGTGAAGTGCATCTGCTCTTCACTTAAATGCTCAGAGGGGAGACACAACTACTATAAAAGATTTTTACTGTGGATTATCATAGACAAGTGACATCTCTTTAAATGACATAAAAAGTCACCGTAACACCCCCCCCCCCACCAAAAAAAAAAAACAAACAAACATCAATGTACATTTTCATTTACGTTGGCTGAGACACAAACAAGCACTGCTTCATATTGATATTCGGTCTGGTATGGTTTTGGTTTTAGTCATTTGTACAGTTAGACATTTTACTGACACAATTCAGGTTATACACTTTGTCTACCTGATAAAATAGTCAAGCAACCAGATGGAGCAAAAGATTAGTCTGTATGTAGAGGGGAACCCTTAATTCATAGGTTTTAGTTAAGCATCCTGCAGTCCCACATGCTCTAATACCATCATGCCCTCCTTTGTGTGTGCATAGCCTCCACAAAACGGACCTGCTGAAGCTCAACTCTCAAAAGGGGCCAGCTTATAAACAATAACAGGACCACATTATCCCAGCGATGACTATCCAGACGTCAGCTGACTATTCGTACCCCAGTAAATTAAAGTATTCCTACCAAACATCAAAGCTATTTTCTCACGTTTTACAACAAAGCGTAATCGGATATTCTGATACCTTTACACCACCGAGGTCGGAAATAAAAAGCGGGGGTGAAGGTGCTCCCATACGTTTCGTAAAAATGAACACGACCAAGACCAAGAACAGCAAAGGAGACTATTCCTGCAGTACATCTGCATTTCTAATTTTATCTTAAGTTACTCATCCGGGAAACAGCGTACTTCGCTGGTTTTCCAACTTCATCCATCTGTGGATGTTTCTCAGTAGCTGTTAATGACGAGAAGTCAATACTAAACAATGAACCTAATAAAATTAGCCACACATTGCTAAAATATTTTGTAAAAGATAACCATCTTACCGAACATACTAATATGGACAACAGTAAATTCCCAAAATAGTTCGACTAAACAGCATCACCGAGTCAAACGAACCAGTTAGCACGCAGGACACAACACAAAGTTTTTCATCATAAATAATCCAACGCATATCTTTTAACTTTGGTTTTTTTGGTTCTTTTTCAGTCAAGACAGCTGCTATCCAAATCCAGAATACATATTTACTATCCGGCTAACAGCATTTGTTATAAGAGTTATTAAATGACTTCTCAAAATAGCTTTACCTGAACCGATTGGCCGAACCGCAGCGAGTCAGGCAGGAAGCCCCAATATGTGGTTATAAAACGGACAAAAAATAACTGTAATTTACCTTCTATAAGGCCAGGGCAGCCTAGTTTAGCGACCACAGAATTTGAAGTCCGCAATTATGGGTAGTCCCAGCTCCCGAGCCCCAGGCGCGATCTTCCACAACGATCAAAAGAACCGTCGTCTCTGAGCTAAGCTAACGCAACGCTCCAACTACTGTTTACTGGAGGGGGGGTTGGGCCGAACCAATAAGACGGCGTCGAGGAGGGGGCGAAGGAAATTAACTTTTGTGAATTGTTTTGAACAACTTGATCCCCTTACGCACGTTTCCCTCCCTGACGACAAAAAAATAGTGCTGTATAGTGCACGGCATGTAGTGTTTACTTATCATTCCTAGAAGTACTGATAAATGCGGGTTTCACGTGTAACGGGACCATACAACGGAAGTTATGGGAGTACAGAACGGGTGTATTTTTTATAAAGTAGGTAAAAGCTATGTACGTAATATCTAGATTAAATAGTAAATATAAGATGTTCGCATACATTTTATTCATACGAAATATTTTGAGTAAACACTGTAGCATGGTTCATACTCTAGAAGCTTACGAGTAATTTAGGAAAACTTCGTTATTCGTTTCATTGCTGCCCAACGTACTGTGTATAGTGTAAATATGAAATAAGAATCACTGGATTTAATTGACGGCCATTACATGAAAACGAGATTATCCGGGAAACGAAAGCTTTAAAATAATTTTTATTTACAGTCATATACGGGAGTTTCCTTGATGATGTAGTCGCCGCATCACGTGGGGATTTCCAATCAATAGCTGTTTGTTTTTGAAAAGACGGAATTCTCAAACAATTGAGATTAATAATCGACGGAATGAACTCTTACAAATGACTCATGCTAATGGTTCCTTAAATTAGAGGCAGACTGTTTCAGTTCCATTCTTTCCTTTTATCTGAAATTGTCGTTGTCCTTCCATTACTATACACTAGTATACGTATGTATTACAAGAAATAATTTCATGAACTGGGGGCGGCATGGTGGTGCAGTGGTTAGTACTGTTGCCTCACACCTCTGGGGCCTGGGTTCGAGTCTCCGCGTGTGTGGAGTTTGCATGTCGTGGGGTTTCCTCCGGGTACTCCAGTTTCCCCCCACGATCCAAATACATGCTGAGGCTAATTGGAGTTGGTAAATTGCCCATAGGAGTGCATGTGTGTGTAACAGGTGCGTGAGTGTGCCCTGCGATGGGCTGGCCCCCTGTCCAGGGTTGTTCCCTGCCTCGTGCCCGTTGCTTCCGGGATAGGTTCCGGACCCCCCGCGACCCAATAGGATTAAGCGGGTTGGAAAATGGATGGAATTTCATGAACTCATTCACTGTGACTAGTATTTCGTGTTTAGGTGGATTCGCTTCATATGCAAGTACTGGCCAAAAGGTGCAAGCAATATGTCTTGGTGCAAGTGGTAGCCTATGGAGTATACAATTAAGCATATGATTATATATAAACTCAAGACATTCATTAATTTTTTCAACCCACTTTATCTTATTGGGTCACAGGGGGTCTGGCACCTACCCCAGAAGCAATGGGCACAAGGCAGGGAACAACCCTGGACAGGGGGCCAGCCCATCGCTGTTACTATGCACTCACACATGCACACCTATGGGCAATTTGTTAACTCCAATTAGCCTCAGCATGTCTTTGGACTGTGCAGGGAAACCAGGAGTACCCGGAGGAAACCCTACGACAACAGAAGGAGGACATGCAAACGCCACACACAGGTAACCCAGGCAGAGACTCAAACCCAGGTCCCAGAGGTGTGAGGCAACAGTGCTAACCACTGCACCACCATGTCACCCAAACTCAAGACAGAAGTTTAAAAAAAACAATGAATAGAATAAAAGTAAAATAGAGAGTAATTCAGACAGAGGCTGGTTAGATAAGAAAAGGACCTATATGGGCCAGTATTAACAGTAACAAACATGGGTGCATATATAGGTAGTGCTGTTGCACACCTCCTAGGTTGGGGTTTAAATCCCACGTCAGCTCTCACGTGTACAGTTTGTACGTTATCCCTGTGTTATGTTGGATTTCTTCCTGGTTCTCCAGTTTCCTCCTGCAGTCCAAAGACATACAGTTAGGCCAATTGGTGTTTATGAGTTGCCCAGAGTGTAATGAATGTATGAGTGAGCATGTACATGTATGTGCCTGTGATGGAGTAGATGGCATCCCACCTAGGATGTACAACAGCCTTTTGCCTGGAATAAGCTTCAGGTCCTCCCCTCATTTCTGATCGGGATAAGAAGTTAGAGTATGGATGGATGGATGAATGGATGATGCAGATGTACCTGTTGTTTTTCCCAGTGAAAGTACAATGGAGAATCTTTAATCTTTATGCTGCAGTGGTATATACCTTAACAGTAGCCTGTGAAGAAAACAATATGATCTTTCACACCATTATTGATACACCTTGTTACCGTCTCAGGCAGGTGTCAATTGTCCAATTGTCTTTACTGTATAGCAAAAAATAATGAAGTGATTGAAAATTTAGGGCTTAAGGGAAACATTTTATTCCCCCATTGGCAGTAACGTATAAATATTAAGGTAGACTACCCAGGTCTGTTCAGTAAGATATGTGCAAACTGATTCCACCATTTTAGTGCTCTTGCTTTTTGTGCAGATTAGATAGCTGTTTATTTCTTAGGTGACAGCCTCTCCGTTGGCCCCCTTCTTCCAGTGGGAGCAGGTTTCTCTTCAGGGAACCACAGTCAGAAAAAAAAATAGATTAGCTCCTTGTAGCTTGGTTCAGCTTGGCTCATACACATATTTTATAGCACTCTGATGTAACCTGAACCTGCACTCCTATATATAGCTGGCATAAAAGAATGGAATTTCATTTTGCATTCATTTCATTGCATCAAATAGCATATTTAATCTTTCTTCTGCATTTTAATTTGAATTTCGTAAAATACTTAGAAATAACAATAATTTTACAATGGTGGACTATATTTGTTTATTGCACTATCACTTTTAAAATACTGCAATAAATATAAGCATAATGCAATCTTGAAGAAATTCTAGTAATTTTACTGTTTGAGCATGTGAAGATTACATGTACACTGTTATAGGAAAAAGAATCATTTTTACTTTAATACTTTCATTCAGGCCTGGTTCTATCTTTTCAGGGGCTCTAGACAAAGCTTCACTTTGGTCTCCCACTGCATGGAAACTAGGTGATCATTTCATTTCCTTCACGATGCAGGTAATTCAGGGGCCCTAGGTAATTGTGCATTTTGTCTATAGCTAGACCTAGTCATGTTTCTGTCTGCACATAAACATTTTAATTCCATGCATTTAATTTAATTGTGTAGTTTTAATTTATGTTATTTTATTTATAATCTTGTGTAATTGAGCTGTCTAGTTTGCCTATGCATGGATCTGGCCCTACTTTCCTTGGTCATTAAGGTGGACATAGATGTGCTGACTATTAATGATCATAATCCACCCATGTTTCCACAACTTACCCTGGAGAGAGTGGTGAGGGGAGTATGGCATAGGGCACAAGGCGGGCACACTCTGAATGGAATGTCTGCATCACAGAGCTAATGAATGTGATATGTTAGGGAAATGAGGAGCACCTTCACAAAAAGAGCTCCATTCTCATTAACTGCTAATAATTATAAACGTCAATCAGAGTAATTTAAGTTAAACTCTTTATAACATGTCCATATGCACAATTTCTAACGTGTTACTTTAACCTTGAATCTGAGCGGATATTCACCATGACGAAGCTTTGTAATGCCATCTAGCGTCAGGACAGTGAAATAAACTACAAGGGCTGATTTTTTTTCCGGGGTGGGGGGGGGGGTAATTATTTCCCTTATTTTCTCTGCGCTGACGTCGTTAGTTGAAAAAGGTTGTTAAATTTACCTACACCGTGTCCCTGTATATTGTACATTGGATATCCCAGCGCAGACATTGCTAATTAATGATGTTCCTTCTCTTATGGCTTGTGATGAAGGCAGAAATAAAAGCCGCCATTTTCTTGTTCCATAGAATGTAATGGCTTTAAAGTTCCAACAGATGGCGTAAAACACATAGAGAACTTTTAAACGAAATGGGGGGTGGGACTTGTGAAAAATACTGCTTGAAAACTGAAACTTGTAGTGAACTTGATATAACAAGTTCCTGCAAAATGAAACATGTCTTTTCTTGAATGATTCTGAAATACAATTACTTGTTTTGGGTCAAAGGTGATAGTGTATTACTCTCAATTGTGTCTAGAGCGGTGGTCTGTAGCTCGTGGTTAGGACACTGTGCCTATGAGCAGAAAACCTCTGGTTTAAATCCCAGGTTTAACTGAGTGATTTTACCACTGGGCCTTTGAGCAAGGCCCATAACCCTCCCCCCCGTTCCAGGAACTGGCTAACCCTGCTTTTTCAATTGTACATCACTTTAGAGAAAAGCATCTGTTAACTAAGGAAATGTATACATGTATGGTTATACGTCTTAAAAAAGATACAGGAGACTGATGCATGTTCTGGCCACTCATCATGGACATGGTTGCAGGAACAGGGTACAGGTGCTTTTTTTCAGTTCCTTTGAGGACATGTGATCTGTTATTCTGTTAGACACCTGATAATATAAATAAATTATAGTACATTTCAGAAATACCTTTTAAAGCTCTTTCCTATGCACTTCTGTTTTGTGATATTTGATCCTATTATATGATATACTTTATAACAGTACAACAATTTGAGGTAATCCCACTTCTCTATGACAGACAAAGCCTGCCCCCCCATTGAGTGGTATGTTGCGCAAACAGACTACAGGAGTTATGGCATTTAAAAAGGGCTGCTCTATATACTTTATGTTTGTAGACTCTGTTAACCAGTAACCTTCCATGAGGTCAGCATTCGACTTTTTTTTATTTATATACAAAGTCATAAATCTAGAAAGTCAGGGCAGCACCAACGCATCAACTCAGTGACTGCAGGGCAATCTCTGCAGGTAACGGCATGTCGAGATCTTCACAAACAGTCTTCCATCTGACCCAACTGGTTCTTCAAGGTCTGAAAAGGTTCTGCCATGGCCGAGTGGGATTTAAACTGCACTGCAGATTGCCTGGAAACAGAATTTACTGGAGAATGCATTTTAGCAATATGGACAAAGGTGGATTAAAATCGATTATATTTAGTGATTTTGTCATCTCGCCCAAATATATTTAATTGCTTTGGAATGTTGATCAGACACGTTTTTTATATTCCAGTATATTTCCCCAGTATATTATGAGTAAAAAAACAAAGTATAATGTTTTTTGCATGAAAACTAATTGTAAATAAATATGGATAATGATAACATATTATTAATTCCCAGCACCTCCACCCTTAAAACATTGTTCATTCTTTTTATATGAGATATGTATCTCCCTTATTTGTGTAGAGAATTAAGTAATTAAAATAGTAAAATGGTAATTAAAATTAATGGCACTAAGTCCTTCCAAAAGTGACTCAGATTGAATACTTATTGTCTTATTAATGGAAGAACAGATCTTTAGATAGTCATAACATACCCATTGCATTATTGTGAAGAGTAGTGATTGTGAAGAGTAGTGATTGTGATCTAACAGACATTATGGAGACTGATGCAGAGATAGTCTGAAACAGGTGCCATTGAACAAGAGTCCTCTTAAAGGTTGAGGATCTGTGATCTTCTGGAGCCAGTTTTCTTCTGGAAATGAGTCACAAAACACATTAGAGTGACCTGGGCTCTTTCCAGGGCTCTGTCTGGTCAATGTCATTTATCCTAACTTCAGCAGCATTTTCTGATGTTAACTTGTTACATAAAGTCCAATTTCCTCTGTGTGGGCCTTGACAGGACCTAAATTTACATAGTTCTAATATGACATTTTTGACGTTGGTAATTGCTGGGTTGACACCACTTGTGGCAAGTTAGCTAGGCGTGCTTCATTGAAGCGTCTTTTAGGGGTTTGGCGTGCCCCGCTGCCGGCTTGTTTATTGGGTGAGTTTGCTGCTCCGTCGCGTGCATGGAGTCATATCAATGGGTGGCGTGTCACTGGGTAATGTGCGTCTGCGATGAAACACTGCCATTAATGATCCTGCTGAGGTGAGTCATTTGCATCACATGTTGGAACAAAGCGTGAGCTCCGAGGAAGCTGGCAGATGGCTCCTGTCATAACAATGATGGGCTGGCAGGGTGGGAGCAAGTTAAGCAATTTAACAGGCAGGATTCAAGAGATGCTAGATGCTGCTGTATGATGACTTCACCTCATCCTACCCCTCTTTAAAAATGTTTGGATGTACAAAGCTTGGCTGCTGAATTTGCCTTTTCTGTTCAGTTCTGTAGAATGTGGCAACATCACCCAGACATCTGGGTGTCAACAAATTCCGTTAAGGAAGCTAGAATTGTGGCTGGGACAAAAGGAGCTGAACATTTAAGAACATTCTACATGCGAATGATGCAAGCGCTGTTGCTTATGGGGGGAAAATGATGCCACAACAAAACACACCTTGCCTGGTCATATAAAATATATCAATAATCCAAAAGAGAAAACGAGAACTAGGATTTCAGCAAAATCTTTGAGAGGATCAGCTGAAGACAGGAAAAGCTGTTGCGGTGAAGGTCTACATGTAGCTTTCATCACCTTTCCTTGGTAGCTGATAATGGTCGTCTCTCCATTTAACATATATCCACCCATCTTATCCATCTTCGAACCACTTATCCTGGTCGGGGTTGCAGGGGGGCCTAGAGCCTAGACCGTGCAGCCCAGGACACACATACAAACATACAGTAGAAATGTCATTTAGTAAAATGGTATTTCTTTGGACTGTATAAATAAACTGGAGTACTTGGATGCAACCTGCATGCAAAATCCACAGCAGTGGGATTTGAACACACAGCCCTGGAAGTTTGAGGTCAAATTCATCATTAAAGCCTTCCTATCTTCTCAACTGTATCAGCATCTGACATTTTACTAAATGGAGGCTTTAACTCCTAATTTTAAACCCTTGTTTGAGTATATAATTCATCGATAATCAAACATTAATTTTAGGGTTAGAGGTTCTTGCGGTATACAACATTGCACAAATATTTTTAAAATTAATTCTGAATAAAATATGTTATGTGGAACATGAATACCAACAGCATGATTGTCCCTGAGTTGTTATTTTCCAAGCTTAGCAGGGATCAAGCTGTTATGTGAGCCAAAGGATTCTCTGCACACCCATTCCCTGTAGTCCCACCCAGAGCTGTAGCACATCTAGGTGGACCTGCTGAACAGCTCCAGAAGTTATTTAACAAAATACCTCAATCTCCACCAGATGTTCCATCACCCCAAACACACCCCATATGCAAGCTTGTGTGTTGCCCCTACTGGCCATGCCAACAAAACTGCACCCCCAGTGGTCTGCCTCTAGGTTGAAGCCACACTAGTGCTCTGCCATTTTCTGTAGGATGCTATGTTGTGGCTTCACCCTCCTAGGGTCCACTCCACATGTCTCAATTGTGATCATATGGTCACCTGCCCTACACTGGTCTATGAATGCTCCACCAGACTATTTACAACCCCCAGGAAGGGAACCAGGCTCACACCCAGCCTGTAGCCCCAGGCCATGCATACTCAGGATCTTCAGATTTATGGCAGGACTACAGCCCTCGAGGGCACCTAGCACCCCTCATACCTAGGGGCTGCCAGAACTCAGCCTAACCCCCAACCCCCACCACACCCAACCAACAAGCTGGTCAGGAATGTTCCAGAAGTCACATCTGTGGTGGGTGCAATGATGACATCCCAAAATGACTCAGAGGTTCACTTGTCACAAAGGACACGAACAGGGGAAGCTCTTGGTGCATTCCAGGGGAGGAGGAGGACCCCCTAGAAGGCATGAATTGGTACACTTGTGTGAGGATATCCAGCAACTCTGCTCACGTTGGTTGCAACGTTGGAATGGATTTCTTATATAAAAGAGAACCACCTCTGTGACTTCCTGCCGTTTGCCTAGAAGTTCCTCTGTACACAGCACAATGACACACCACACTGTACCAGTACTGTGGATTTTCCTCATGTAGTGACACCATTTCCTGTTGTTTACTATTTATCATGCACTTGTGTAGTAAGATTAATGAGTAATAAGTGTAAGGTATTGATTCCCTTATAGTAAAAAGAGATTACACAACTACTAAATTCATCAAAAGAAAAGGCCATATTAGCCATACCAATAACTTCTCAAAGAAACACGACCAGAGTTAGAACTTTAGAATGCAGAAACTTTACTCTTTCGTTATATACAAAGCAGCTGCGAATTGCAGGCAAATACACAAACAAATAGTTGAGTAGCCATTGAATGAAGGTTTCTTATTACAGTTTTATCAGGATTCTGGAATGAGATCATATAACCCTTTGACAGTTGGTCGCCTGGTGACAGGTGGTAAGTGCCTGCCTTGGGCTGTAACCAGGGCTCCCGAGGGCGCCGATCTTACCAGGCAATTAGCTGGCCGCCCATGCATAAGACCATAAAGAAAAAAAAACAAAAAAAAAAAAACAGGCAATTACAGGGCGCTCCACACACACCGCAGCATTTCTCAGGTCTCTCCCCTGCAGGCAGTGGGAACAGCACAGTGGTTATCAGAGGGATGGAAAGGCGGGGCGTCGGGGAGAATTATATGGGGGGAGGCATAGCATTGCCATCCTGAGATCCCCCCCGGGGGCAGTTCCCATGGTCGAGCAGAGGGGGGCTTGCAAGGCTCAGCATGTCCACTTTGACAAGAGACATCAGCAGCTCCAGAAAACACAAGATTATACAGGTTTTCTTGGGCCAAGAGCTGTACCAATGCACTCCCAGGGCAGAGAACAGGTGACTAGAAAATAATGATGAGAATACGATACACTGCTCCCCTTCTCATTTCGAAGAAATAAAACTTGGCCAAAAACTAATGGATGCAGTGACTGACTAGTTCCTGTCGGGTGAACCATCCATCTCCTTGGCACAGATTTGTTGATCAGCTAACTGAACACACCTTTCTGACAATGAAATGTTAAGATTCGACAGTGAGTGCACAGGAGGACAGTGGCACAAGGCCGTGTGTGTGTGTGTGTGTGTGTATATATATGTGTATACACATATATATACACACACACACACACACACACACACACACACTTATCTGTGGCAAAAGAAACAACCTACATAATTTTAAGCACATTAAAAAAAGCAGGGAGGCAACGCAATTGTAGCACAACTACATTTCTTTGCAGAGTATAAAAATGTACTTCACAATAAGCTATATTATAAAGGATAATAAAGTGAGAACCATTACTTGGTCCCATATTATATACACAGTATAAATATGTTTAATGTTCTTTTTCAACATACAAATTATATTGAATAGAGAAAACATGCCTATGAGAGATGAAGGCCAAAGGAAATTCTGGTGTCCTGCCTGAGAAACAGTAACTTCCTTTACCGAATAATTACAAAATATACAATGGTTGTAGGTCTTGGAAGTCTCTCCAGAACCTTGCATGAAAGGCCAAACAGGCACAGGAAGGTGTCCCAGTCTATAGATCCTTAAGTTTCATCTCTTGCATCTCAACAGGAAGTAGAGGCACAGGACAGGGAGCTCGGCTCCACTTCGTTGGGCATCTCATGCTTGGTGAGTTTTAGGATCACGATCTTCCTCTGCCGCAGTGTGCCATAATTGCCAGGCTCCTGACCTGGGAACTGAGGGGTAGTTTGGGAAAGTGTGCTCGGAGAAGGTAGGGGCATCTCAGCCCCATATGAGAGGAGCACGTGGACAATGTCTGTGTACCCTCCACGGAGGGCCAGCTGCATGGGGGTAAGCCCTCGCTCGTCAGCAAGGCTGGCACTTTCCGAACAGCTCTTCAGAAGCTCCCGGACTACATCGGCATGCCCTTCCTCCACAGCCAGGTGGCATGCGGTGCGTTGGGCGTGGTTCACGCTGGCCACCTCGGCGCCCTCTTCCAGCAACATCTTGACAGTGGGCAGGTGGCCATGCTGGGTGGCCAGGTGTAGTGCAGTGCAGCCCTGAGCAGTCCGGGCCTGGATGTCAGCCTGGTGCTTTATGAGCAGGCGGGAGGTGCTGGTGTGGCCTGTCTCAGCAGCCACATGCAGCGCTGTACGCAAGCCGGTGGCCAGTAGGTGCACGTCGGCCCCTAGCTCAATGAGGATGCGTGCCACCCGGTACTGCCCCCGCTGGGAAGCCAAGTGTAGTGCCGTCCGGCCGTCGGACGTCTGGCTGTTGATGTTGGCCCCGGCCTGCTTGACCAGTAGCTTGACGATGGGCAGGTGGCCTTGCCAGGCCGCGAAGTGCAGGGGTGTCCAGTTGTCCTTCCCAGGCAGGTGTACGTCTGCACCGCGACTCAGCAGCACACGGACCACGTTCTCCTGGCCGTGCTGACAGGCAATATGCGAGGGGGTGCGGCCCTCGAAATCCACCTCATTTATGGAGGCGTTCTTGTCCAGCAGCAGGCGAGTGATGGCCTCGTCACCATTCTGGGCAGCGAAGTGCAGAGGTGTGTACTGGTCCTCATCCCTGGCATTGACGTTGGTCTTGCGGCCCAGCAGCAGAAGCTCTGCCATGTTCCTGAGTCGCTTCTCGGCAGCCAGGTGTAGCGCAGTGGAGCCCTTGCCATTGGGCAGGTTGGGGTTTGCGTTGTTGAGGAGCAGGAATTTGACGGCCTCCTCATTGGCCAGCTGGACGGCATAGTGCAGCAGGCTGAAACCCCCCTCCAGCAACAGATCCACATCCTGAGGCTGCAGGATCTTCATTAGCTTGCCGATGTCCTCCATTCTGATCGCCTCACAGAGCTTCTTTCTCTGCACATCCAGTGTCCCTGAATCTAGACCAAAGAACAAAAAACAGAAAAACACCCTGACTCACTCCATTCAGTGATATGTTGTTGTATTTCATTAATCATTAGCTTAGCACTCACTTATTCACATGATGCCAATAGTTGTAGATATTAATAGAAACTTTACTGGAAGAGCGCTATGAAGTTCATGTCATTGTCTACTGATACATCAAATTATCTTTAACTTGCAATGCACTTGAAACTTATGTCAAAAAACGAATAACTTATGGACAGCAAGGCATAACCGCATGGCCATTTAGTATGAGCTCTCTGGGCATTCTCCCTGCCCTGCCTCTTGGTTGGCCTGCCTCCACTCTTACCGTTGGCCATGTTCTCTCGCTCGAAGGACAGGGTGATGGAGCCTTGAGAAGAGAAGGCAGAATCCACAGAGGAGATACCAGAGAGCCTCTTGCTGGTGTTATCCTTGCACTGGGTGCAGTCTTCTTTCATGCGGTCAAAGCTTCTGGAAATCCCAGAATCCACCTGGCTCAATAGCTCAGTCAAGCTGTAATCCTTCTCCGGCAACATGGCTGACTTGGGCCGGACTGGCCTGGACTCTCTCTCCTGCTTGACATATACATCCCTGTGTTATTACTAGTGAGCCCTGAGTTTCATCCAAACAACAGATCAATGACTGGACAGTGTCAGGAATATTCTGTTTTGCTGTAGAATATCCAAAGCAATGTGTAAACTATATAAAAACAGCATTTAAGATGCATGTTCATACTGCACATAATGCATGCTTTGTGCTTAATAAACAATCCCTCACGTCCCCTACATGGACTCGCAGCTACCTCAACATCAAGCTGTAAACAAGAAATGCTGTCAAACTGCATTTCTGCCTTATCCTTTTCTGGGAAAACAACACTTGTCAGTATGGCATATCTTAAGAAAACAGAAGCCGTCACACGGTGACACGTGCAAACATTAAAGATGTCGAGGTGCTGTTTATGAGAGATTTCTGTGTTTTTTTCCATTGAGATGTTTTGTTTATTTTTTATTTATTAATACACTATTGCTTTTTTTCCAGTGGAGCATTAAACAAAGACAAAGAGGGAATTTATTTTTTGCTTTACAATGCGACATATTTAAATTTTGATCTAGGGCTCTTGCAAAGAATTTCCTGCAGGTCACTTGTAAAGATCAAAGCTGTAAACAAAAAATACTGTGACGCCTACAGGGTAAATATTACATATGAAAGATCTGACTGTGCTGGGATGTTTTCACTGTAAATTTAGCCACTGGGCCAGTTAAAAACAAAGTAGTAATCTGAGAGATTAATGTTTTTGTGGTGATGTGAAAGTGATGGTCTTACCTGGTCAAGGCATCCCTGCATGGGACATGGGCTGGCCTCTGGCTCAGTAGTTAGAACCCGGGCCTCTTCACCGGGTTTGGCGCACAGCTCCTCGGCCTCTGATGTAATCTCTGGGGAGAGACCCAGGGCGACGTGAAATACCTCCACCGTCAGGGCAGCAGATGGGAGCGGCATGATTGTTTATCGTTTCACAACTTTGCATCTTGTTTTCCATCCAACTCTCAGCGGCATTGTTGCACGGTAACAATCTTTCTTAATGGTCATAAATGGTATCAAGGTAAATTCTATATATAGGGAGGTCCACATGTACTGGATTTTTGGTAAACCACAGCACAGCACTACAAAGGAAATCTGTGGAATGATCGCTTAACGTAGCAAACTGCAGTTCCTGTTTGTCTGACTTTCCTTATGAATGGGTCGATGTTGCAAAATAGTTGTGAAATCCTTAGGGGCAGGGACGCGTCTAAGTGATATTTTTTCAGCTCTTAACTGTAGATGGAGGTCTGCATTTGGATATGAAATGGTCACAAACTCAAGCTTTAAGTATAAATGAGTCAGAAACTGAGAGACAGCCCAAGGAGCCCAAGTGGAGTTCAGGCTTACCCTGGAAGCTGGGCCGGGCCTGCGGGGTCTCGTGCCAGCACCTCTGCATCAGTGTTATAAAGCCATTACAGGCCTGGGGCCGGTTGCGTGGCAGAACCCCCAAATCTGGCCGTATCCCCTTCACTACCTTCACCATGATGTGCAGGATGTTGTTCTCCCCTGTGAAAAGGAGCATGTGTTTAACATATGGCTACTGGTACAACACACTCTGGCTAGCACACGGCTACCTGTATACCACACTCTGGCTAGCACACGGCTACCTATACACCACACTCTGGCTAGCATAATCGCTATCTATCAGCTTAAATCTACTTTTCAAATCACAACACAACACAACAATTTCTCCAGCTACACATTACATTCATGGAAAAAGTACCACCTATTAAGAACTGTGGTCGTTTTCCATA
>JAABNX020000119.1:16829270-16844848 GCA_015163995.2 Mormyrus lacerda
ACACAACAATTTCTCCAGCTACACATTACATTCATGGAAAAAGTACCACCTATTAAGAACTGTGGTCGTTTTCCATAGTTTTATAAGGCAACTCAGACCTTATGTACATGGAAATTATAACTAAATGACTACCAGGTAAGTAAAAAAAATGTACTACCAGAAAGAAGTCAATGATCTGAGCACTAGGGGACTGATAAAATCTGCCTTGGCGCTCTATTTTCTCAGAAATGAAATGGGAAACGGAACGCGTTTGTGTGTGAACAGGCTTGCAGGCGTCATACGTAAACAAACACAGCGATGTCTCATAACTACTGACTTAAGAGACGTCATGTGAATGACTTGAAGTGGAGTAAAGTTGAGTAACTTTCTTTTTTAAATTGAAGAAGATACTGAATGAGCAGTGTTACTTTTATATTATTATATATTATTAGTCATTGATGAGGAAGATGGCTTCACTAATCACTGCCCAATAACTCAAAGGAATTAGTAACAAAGTGATGTATTGTATTACCTTGATATGGCTTCTTTTGTGTGAGAATGCCCCAGATCACTATAGAAAAACTAAAACAAGAAGGGAAGGAGTTAAATGACTAAAATAAATAAATAAATGGCTTAAATAAATAAAATCAAGTACTCAAAACCAAGAAATATAAACAAATTTAAAAAAAAAAAAAAAGCACAAAAATGAGTAAAATGTCAGAGATTGAAATGAATGTAAGACTGTGATGATGTTTAATAAGTATGGACTGTCACCTGTAGACATCGTGTTTAGTGTCAGAGACCCGCTCCTTCTCGATGATCCTCTCCGGTGGCAGGTAGGCAATCGTGCCACAGAATCCATCACGACTTATGTCGTCGGCCCCGGAGAATCCATTCCACCGCGCCAGACCAAAATCCGATATCTAAGAGATGAGATGGCACAGGGATGTGTTCAGACAACTCCCCTCCACCCCGCGGTGAGGTGAGGTGAGCTGAGTGAGTGAGCGAGTGCAGCAGCGGGGTTAACGCAACATGCTTTGGCAAGCTCGCCGAAGGCAACCCTCAAAGATCGCACGGCACTGCCTGAGCCCTCATTTGTCTTCGCTCAATGCAGGGTGGGTACCTGGGCAACCAGGCCTTCTGCATGAGGCACGGAGATCCTGACTCAAGAACGTCTATTTTGAGCTGCCTTTGATGGGCGAGACCCACGTTACTACACTGTACCGCTTCGTGTCGAGACTGGCCCATGATGCATGTTTACATACAGGATTTATAAAACTGCACTGCGGGGCTACAGTTCCCACCCATTCCGCACCATTAGTCATTGAGTATTAAGCTCCTGAGGAAGGGCTGCTGGGAACCTGCATTGGAGGCCAACTTAGTGCTTCTCTCCCAAAGCATCCATTGTCAAGTGGGCAGAGATTAAGTATGAAAACCTGTCCCCCAACAAGCAAGGCTTTATTAACATAGGAGCTCCCCAGACTTAGCAATACCTTGAGCCCAGACATTTGTCATGCGCTTACAAGGGCCTAGCTATCTGATACCTTGACGTGATAGTGGGCGTCCAGCAGGATGTTGGCGGGCTTGAGGTCCAGGTGCAGCAAGGGAGGGTTCATGCAATGGAGGAAGTTCATGCCGACGGCCGTCTCGTGGATTATACGGAATCGGAGCTCCCAGGGCAGAGGCTCTGTAGCTAGCAGCATCTCCAGGGACCCCGTCTCCATGTACTCCATCACCAGCCCCTGGGGGTTACTACAGATCCCATACACGGGCAAAATATAGCGGAACTTTGCTGCCTCCATCTTCTTGGCCTCTTCCAGCAGCTCAGCTTGCTCCCTAATTAAGAGAAGAACCTAGCTTCAGCCTCATTTGATGATTGTATTACAAGCATTTTGACTGACTCTGCCATGGTCATGTGTTATCAGATCCATATGTGAATGGAAAATTTCTGCCATGTTTTCAGAGCAAGCTGTGATTTTAGGCACTTGTGTGTACACCTCTGGTTGGTCCCCCTCATTCCACAGTTTAAAAACCAGCTCAAACTCAGGCTGCAACATTCCTGACGTCTTTAACGTGCCACTCGTGTGTGACTACATGGCGATGGCCAGTGACAGGTTTATTGGACAGAACTATCTTCATAATTTGTAACCAAGAGCATCATTCCAAGTCCTCCATCTAATGGAATTCAGCACAGTGTCTGCGATGGTTGAAGAACAAGTCACGATCGATGCATCTTGTCACAAACCCCTTTAACAGTTATCGTTTTTTTATTTTAGCTCTAGCTCCGATTTAAAAAGGACAACTATTGGCGATATGAACATTAAAAACTGGCAAGTTAATGCATGATGTATTTACCCACTTAATGAACTTATTCCTCAATATCAATGGATTTGTAATGTATTAGAGGTTTTTTACTGCACTAAACATGTACTGAAATGCACCAAGATCATCATAACTGCAGCCACTATAACTTTCATGTTACATAAAAGCAAAAAATATTTACAGCCTATCTGCTTGTGGGAAAATGCATCCGCTAATGTAAGTGGCATACGAGTGAGGAAAGGTTGAGGTCAGACAGAAATCTGTAGCCTTGTGACAACTGGGCTTAAGGGTCTTGCACATGAGACCAGTGGTGATATGATTCTTCTGCCAGCAACCGGATCTAAATTTATGACCTTGCAGACACAGGTACAGATTGCTAATGCAGATAGCTACATGTGGCTAAAAACATGTTGGGGGGGGGGGGGGTGAGCTAAGAAGAATAAATGCTGTTAGCATTTGTTTTCCAGACCCCCCCAAAAAAATTCCACAACAAACCTCTGACCTACATTATTTTAAATTGTCTTACTCGTTGGGTAGTGGAGACAGGAGGAGAAGCCATGCCACGCCATTTGTTATTGGGAACTTTGTTCCCTTTGAAAGTTTAGTTATTAAAATATTAACAGATCGCAGGTCAGAAGTACACAGAATGCTGGCAGGTAGATTGATTTGGGGAACTATTTTCTGAAAGGGGGGGAGAATGTTGTCGACGTGCATTTGAGAGCAAGTACCCGTAGGCTAATCTCTTCAGTTAAAGCACACTCACAGTGCTCCACAAGCAGACAATGTCTCCTTTTAAGAGCAGGCTAGCAGGACTGGTTCTGCAGCTTTGCGCATTGTCTCCATAAGCGCTGGTTGGCTAAGAAGGTAGTTGAACAAAGCACGCTTATGAAGGAGAGTGGCGCTCAGCGCAGGCAAGTTTATGTTGTTCATAGATGCTTAAAAGATAGGCTTTTGGTTCAGGTTCGCCCACCAAAGGGGCTGAAGTCATTCATGTAGGTAGCCATTGTTTGTGCCTGGCAATTGACTCGGCGAGTCTGAGATGTGGAGCAGAAAACCGCCCCGTCTCAGCCTTGACTCATTCTCCTCAAGAGGAGCCCATGCAAACTATTGATAGGTTGGAAAACCCCCATAAGCCCAGATGACACTGTGCAAAACTGCAGTTAAAGTATTACCCACAAGCCGTTTCAAAAATTACTTGGTTTTTACCTTTGTGGAGGATAATGCGGCGTATACATTTTGCTGTGATTTAGAAAACGCTTTTATAAAAAACAAAATACAACTGAGAAAGCAAGGTCATCCAGTCCCTGGAGTAATTCTGGGTTAAGGGCCTTGCTTAGGATCCAATGATGACATCATTCTGCCAACCATGGGATTTGACTCAACGACCTTCCAAACAGGGGGACACCGTCCTAACTCGCATTGCCACACTGCCCCCCTGGTGTGATTTCCTCTCCCCTGCTTCAGACTCTTCAGAACTGTTTCTGAATATTTACTGAAATTAGAGGAATTGCAAAAAAAGCATCCGTCTGTCTGTTTTCAGATGTAGATGTGCTGCAGATAGATGTCCTTCTCCAACAAAACATGCCCGTTCAGGTGCATGCCAAGGCAGGCTTCCGGTCCATCTTTGGGCGGAACATGGCATTCCACAGAGGTACAGGAATCTGTCATCTCCATGACAGAGTGACAACCACAAAGGTGGAGTGAAGCAGCCAAATTAGGCGTGTTATAGAACAAAATAAATAAATAAATCCTTGGATGCACCACACATGCAGGCATACACACACACACACACACACACACACACACACACACACACACACACACACACACACACAGGTTTGCAATTATATCTCTGTGGGGACTCTCCATTCATTTATATGGGGAAAACTCTAATCCCAACATGATGACCTTAACCCCTACCCAGCCCTAACCTTTATCATAAAAAGCAAACAAAATACAAGACTTGTGGCATTTTTAGTTCTTTGATTGCAGCCACAGATTTTTTTTTTTTAAAAGAAAAATTTTACAATTTTCCCTTATAGGGACTGGAAAGTATCCACAAGGTAAAAAGTTATGGTTTTTAATCACATTGTGGGGAAATCTGCCCCCCAAACAATTACAAAAATACAGTCAGACACACACATGCATGTGCGCAGGCACATGAAAACATAAAGAAGCCACCATTAACTTAATATTAGGGTAACCTCAGTAAAAAGAGCAAACGTGTTCAGAGGGTATACATAAACACCAGGGTCCTCTATCAACAGTGACGTTTTGCCTAGATATGGGACTTTTCTATGGCTTCATGCTTACATGCATAATTTCAGGTTACAGAGAGTGATCAGACCACATTAATTATATTAATTGAGTACCCCTTAAATTCAGAGTTTCCACTAAGCAGTAAAGTTGTGAAGGATTCTAGAGAAACATACTTCTGAATCTGCTCTTCCAAACACAGACACTATGAGAATTGTTCATGCTTCCTGTCTGGGGCACAAGTCCGGGCAAAATGTATCCCCTCTTAGCTGTTACCAAATCATATAAAAATACATAAGAACCTAAAAATATAAAATCCTTAATTATCATTGCATTCCAAATCAGATCCTCCCAAGCACATTTTAACTTCAACTCCAAAGAAATTATTATTTTTTTCATGTTTAATGTGGAAACAACCCAAAAATAGTTAAAATATTAAAATTGCTAACAGTTTTATTTTTCCTATGCTTAAATAAAACTAAAAGGGGTTATAACATATTCCTATAAACTAATTCATATTTGTATCAAACAAAAGGAAAAGCATAGAAGAGAATAAAAATGATGAGGAGAAAAAGGTAGGACACATTACTACAGTACTATTGTGTTAGTATGGTATATGACAACTTCACTTTGTGAAGTTAAATCTCTGCATTGGCTGTACGGAAGATTTTCCATGATGAAGTAGTAATCACTAATGAGTTCGGCTACTGAAAGGCAGTTTAGAAAGGACACGGTTCTCAGATCACAGCACACGGCTTACGTCACACTTACGGACTCACGGTCAGAACGGCGACCGGACAAACGCACTCCTTATCTACATGGGAAACAACCTGTACTGCTAGTAGGTAAACGGCTTAACTCCTTCTCTGCAGAGACAAAAGCCACTTACTTTTCATCCATGTGAGGACTTGGAGGGCACTTGATCGCCAGATACGTTTTCCACTGTACATGTCGTACTTTGTATACTTGTCCAAATCCTCCAGAGCCAATCTTTTCCCAGTTGCCAAACTCAGAGGAACCAAAGGTTCTCAGCAGCCCCAGACTTCCCACAGAACACTCTGGTGACTCCATGTCCTCAAACAAACCTATTGTGTGTCCAGTAGATAAGATCCCTCACTTTCTGTAACTCTAGCCTCGACATTCACACAAACACGCACCTGACCACTTTTTCTTTCTTCCTTGTTTTTTCCTGCTGTCTAGTACTGTGTGAACTCCTCCCACGCCCAGGTGATAGGAGGGGCTGCCTCAGGTGACATCATTTCCTGGGCCTGCCAAATTGCGCCAGCTGAGGCCATAAAGGCTGTATCAGAAGGCTTGGCATTTTGAGTTACAGTCCTAAAAAATCATGAATGGATTTTCTAATATTAGAAACTGTTGTGTTTACTTTAGATTTATGTTAATAGGTATAATAAGTTACTTTAAAAAATGGAGTCAAAGCATAGTGGAATGTCAGAAGAAGTAAGTCAGGACATTGATTTTAGCATTTTTACAATTAATTAAACCTTAAACATAATACATGTTTTTGTAGTGCTTCAAGAACAAATATAAATATTTCTTTACAATTTGGTGAAAAATTTGGATTTGCATATAAAATTACAGACTTTCTTATTTATGTAGTTAGTCTACTTCCCTTTGAGTCATAAAGTCTGACTAGACATTTCTGGTACATTCCGTCCTATTATTATATACAAAAACCAATTCCCTCCTCAGATTATGAAAGACCATGAATTATATTATATGGGTATTTGTTATAAAATACAAAACCAAGTGGCTAACCAATGCAATTTAGAGAATTTGTCTATTTTAGTGGGGTCTTCCATTGCCTTTGACATTATACCCTAACTTTTAGACCACTCTACACTCAAAATAGACATACAAAGGAGTCCCTCTTGCCCTATATGTGACTACTTGGTCTCACTGAACCATCAAGAAAAAGTACTTAAGACGAATCATTCCAGTAAAACAACAGCATGTGGCTCAGCGGGTTATGATGTTTGTGATTGAAGTCACTGGCTCAAATCCTGTAGTTGGCAGTGTGACGTCACCCTTTGGATAAAAAATATCCACTAAATAACTAGAAACATTCAGTTACAGGTTGAACTGTAACTATGAATAAAAGTGTTGGCTAAGGCATAGAAGCCATACATCTCCAAGGAATAATCCATTGTAAAGTGGCCCCATTGCACCTTCACCTGAAGGCCCAGGTTAAACAAAAAAATGTTCAGCATGATGGAAAAAAAGGGTGGATTTAAGATGCCCTGGGTTTGTGCCGGTGTGAACTGAAACATGCAAAGGCGGCACATAATGCAATACACCAAACTTATTTACAAGTAAATAGTTGGGTATCAAACACATCAGCATAGAAGCTCAATAAGCACAATCTGCCTTTCACACCTGAGGTAGGCAGCCTATAGGGTGGCATGCTGTCGTCACACAGTAAAAGCCGTTCAGGCGGCCGGAGTCATTACCATTTAGAGAGGTATCTGGGAATGCCTGTATCTGCAGCATGCATGGGGGCAATGAGGGGGCGCTCCTCTACTTTTGAAATGCAAGTGTGTATCTTCAGGAAAAGGTTTCGTCATTAGGAGGTGTGAGGGGTGTGAGAGAGCAGCCCCACACCTCACCCCCGCCCCACACATTGGAAAGTTAAGCAAAACGTAGGTCTCTTTCAAGGGCTTTAATTGCAGTACTATTTTCTAAAAAAAAAAAACATGATATTTTAACATGTTTAACATGTGAGGTGTCCTACATGGCTCAATGATGACAAGGGGTGCTTAAAATTTGTGTGTAAACTTTAAAAAAATATAAAGCGTATATCAGTTAAATTCCAAAATGAGTTTATGGGGGAACTTAAAAATCAAAGAGACATGCATATCTAATGAGTTTTCTGTCAGCAGTTCTAGAAATTTCTAAAGGGAGGTTCTGACATGATTTTTGTGTTTGGCTCCCCCTGCTGGCTGACTGAACTTCAATCTACAGCTTTTTAAATGTTGTTGTCATCCTGAGAGTCTGTGATCGCCTTATTAGTCAAAGTCATGAATTATAAACTGGTGATATGAAGCTTACCAAACGATGCATTCTGGATCCAAAGAGCGTGTAATTCATGTCAGACAACAAGCTCTTCACAGAATAATACCAGAAGGCGATCATGGAAGTTGATGTGAGACTCCCAGAAGCTAACTTTACTGAAGGACAACTCAGATAAAGATCCCCTGATATGCCTTTGCAAAAGAACACAAACTGTAGGAAAATTCTTTGTCCCCAGTGAACCGGAGTTCCCCCTAAGTGTAGAGATATTTTATCTAAAGTTGTGCCAGTTTTGCAGTGGTATGGAGTAATTGCAGAATGCAGAGTGTCACAGGCTACAGCTCTGGTGCAGCAAATTGGCCTTGTTGACCTGGAAGTCTGGAAATCCACAGCCCTGTATCAACCGTAGCTCTGAATGACATCCAGAATGAATCCAGTGGCTGAATGGGATCCGCATACCATCACAAATGAGTTTTGTACAAATCCTTATCTGTTGCCACGGTAGAATCCTATAACAAAGTCAGTTCTGTTTTATGTGACAGCTCAACTGACAAAAACAGCAGGGAATCCTGATTATGGCTGTGTTCGAACACAGGGGCTGCATCCTTCTCAGGCTGTATTTGAAGACTAAACCTGTCAGCGGCTGTCACGAGGCTGTCCCATTTAGAAGGCTCATTTTCTTTTGCTGAGATGCAAAAATTTATTGTGTGAACCTTCGAATGATGTAGATTACAAAGGCTACATAGACCACATCCTTTGAAGGATGCAGCCCCTGAAGTCAGACATAGCCAGTGACAGAAGATGGTCCACACTGATGACGGAACCAGACAGAACCAGAAGTTTAGGGGCTGATTCCTTCAAAGGGTGCAGTCTACGTAGCTATTGTAGGCTGCGTCCTTTGAAAGCCTGCACACTGAATTGTGGGCTACATCAACCTAATGGATCATTTGAAACCCAGGAAAAGGAGGCATTTCTAGGCTGCATTTAAAGGAGCCTTCTAAGTGGGACAGCCTTGTCACACCGCTGTGACGCTTACGGTTTGCAAATGCAGCCTTAGGAGGCTGCAGCCCTTCAACTGGAAGATGGCTCACAGTGGAGACAGCATCCTACCCAGCCTGGACTGCAGGCTGAATACATCTACATTTATTTATTTAGCAGGCAATGTACAATTCAGAAAGCAGGGTCAGACAGTCCTTGGAGCAATTCAAGTTAAGGGCCCAATGGCGAAATCACTCCGAATGAAACTTAGTAAATGATAATTTCAGGTTTATTGGCCAAATCTGAAAAACATATTCACAAAGTTCATAATATTGACTCATGTAATACTATCTGCAATCATATCTGGATTTGTTTTTCATTTCTTCCACTGTTTTAGACACTAAAATTTGAAACAGAACCAAAGTTAAATATAAGTTCTATAAGGAAAATTCATTTCAAAAGCTATTATTTCAACTTTCACCTAGATTTAGTCATCATAAAACATTTTTGTCTGATTACATCAAAAATCTTGGCCTCATTACCGTTTGGCTCTTCAAAGCTTTTACAGTATTTATCAACAGAATTAATTTCCAGCAAGTACATTCTGTGTGATGCTTCTCCAATTACAATAAAATCCTTGTTTTGTGGATATGCAGCCCTTAAATGAAAAGCTACATCTTTTGCAGGGAATATGCAAGGGCAAATGCTCATATTTTCATGACTGGGAACTTCAATACACAAATCTAGAATCATGATGATTTATAATTCACAAGGAGTGCATATACTTAGATTGAAATTAAGGACATTATACAGGTAAAAGCCCTTGGCCTTTCAGAGCCATCCTGCTTTCTCCGACCTGACTATGCTTTTACACTGAACACTAGCATTCATCAGTTATTTAATATTTTTTATATTCTTTCTTTGTATTATGTTTTCTTTTGAGCACAGTCCATGAATAAGTTGTACAAAAGCACCTGGCAACATACACGTAGTGTATGTTTGTGTATGTGCAGCAAATAAAAAATTGGAACTTGAGTTATAGTGTAGAGAAATGCTTGATATTAGTACTGAGTGCTGGGCTTGTCATAAATGTCCCGTTGCTGCAGCTGTGTGGTGAGGAGGTGGGCAGGGCAGAGGTAGGGCAAATGCGAGACTGCTTTGGAGCAAACCCACATCTGCCGTTGCCTACGATGTTCAGGGGGGTGAGTTTCCCTACAGGCCGAGTTTGGCTACGTTGATGAACTTTATTCAGATTTCACAATGGACTGTCGCCTTACAGATGCTTCTAGTTATGTTGACAGACTTAAGCCAGGATGAGGGTAATCAGGCTAGGGGTCACAAGGCCTCTAGTAGCTGTACATCTGCTGGGGGGGCTGCTGAGCCGGTGCCGGAGCTTGGACTGGCTCGGGGGGCTCAGCAGCCGGCTGGGCCTGCGGGGGGGCAGAGGGCTCCACCTGTGTCTCCTGGGCCTCCGGTTGAGCATCTTCAGCCACAGATGCATGGGGACTCCCCTCCGGGGCCTCCACGGGTCGCCAGGACAGCGCTGCCGGCTCCAGGGGGTGGGCAATGGGGTTGACGAAGGTGGTCAGGTTGATGAAGTGTGCCACTGACGAGGGTGCTGCGCCAGCCTCTGAGGGGAGCTCCGCCGGCCGGTTGTGCAGTACGGTGGGGCCACCGACAGCATCGAAGGTGACTGTGAGGATGGAGCTGTCCAGTGTCAGCGGCCGGTCGTTGGAGCCCATGTGACCCACGGCCACAGGCTGCAGGCTGGTGAACTGGGCCGCTGTGGGAGTGCTAATGGGGGTCACGGTAATGTTGTTCAGCCCCACGGAACTGGATGGGGAGGGCGAGGCCGTTGTGGTGGAATCTGCCAGAACCACCACCTGTCGGACACAATGGGGCCACCGCCCATTGGGTTACTATACGCCTATGAGGATCCGCAATACGCAAATTTACATGTACATTAATTTATTCATCATTATTTATTTGCTCAGGGGCCCAATTGTGTGATCACTTTGCTGACACCGGTATTTGAATTACTGATCCAGGGCCAGCTCTACCTTCTCAGAGGCCCTAAGCTAAGCCTTACCTGGGAGGCTCCGCTGCCAAGAAAACTCCACAAGGCAAGTAATTTGAGGACCTTAGGCAACTGCCCATTCTGCCCATAGTTTGAGCCAGACCCACGCCAACCTTCTGAGCCACACATTGCGTCCCAGCCTTATACTGAAGTCAGATTAAACTACAAGTGCTTGACTGGATCTTGGATACTCCAGATGACATACACGGACACACCTGCTGAATGCTCTCCACCGCAGAGCTTGTCTCGTCGCCCACGGCCCCTGTAAAATCCGTGTCTTTGTCAGCAAAGTCGCCGTAGTCATCGGAGTCCGAAAGCTCCTCCTCTTCCACCTGCTTCGGTTTCTTCTTAGGCGGCTTGCTCCGCCGGGGGGGCTTTTCGGACGTCAGCGGCTCCTTGTCCAGAGACAGAGGGGCCTGTGATGGAGGATGATGGGGGAAAATTAAACCCACGGGCGAGTCCCACACTGACACCTCACCATGATACCAAGGACGCCGACCCCACTACAGACCTGAACGATGCTGATGGTGGAAGCATCGACGGTTGTGGTTTCTTGGAGATCATCAAAGTCATCCACTCTCACGGTCACCACCTCAAGTGAAAGGGAACACGAAGATGAGATCTTTGTTAAGCAGCAAAGTGAACAATGACTTTCTTGAAATGCGGGAGGCAACAGCAGCTTACCTCGGGATGCTTTCGACGCATGTGGCGGTTCATGGATGCCTTGGTGGACACCTTGGTCCCACACAGGTGACAGCTTTGGGCCTCCACCTTCTCATGTGTCAGCTGCACGTGCTTCTGCAGCATATACTCCGTCACATACTTCTTATCACACACCGAGCAGGACCACGTCTTGCCCACTGTGTGCAGAAGTGGAAGACCTTGTGACTGTGGGACTCGAAAACACCATTCTTAATACCTGACACCACCAACAGATACTATTGCCAGTGGACCCGGTGGGAGACGTACCTGTGTGAACCAGTTTGTGTGTTTCCATGGTGTTCCTCTCACTGAATGTCTTCCCGCACAGTTCACACATAAAGTCCTTAATTCCTGAGGGAATATTGAATGTCAGGGACTCAAGCGGGGTCTCAGGTCACAAGAAAGTGGAGAATGCAAAAGCAACCAACCTCATGACAATTTACAGGTTCTGAGGGTAGGGGCTGATAACAGGCATATGATATGCTGTGGACCCTATTATGTTATAGGACAAGAAGCATTCATCTATAACACTTATCGGAAGGAGCAGCTACCGGATCTATTCCTCTAAAAACTAGATGTTTTCTTGAACTATGGAAGACCACAGTCAACAAATCTAAAGCTCACATTCCTCACTCCACCTCCAGGCTACAGAGCATGCAGGTAGAGATATGATGCCGTTCTGCGGGTACTTGTTATTCATCCATGTCCCGCAAACACACCTAACAGTGGATGAGAAGCCCTCCCCCCCACCCCGAAGCCTCCTGGAGACGCACCGGTGTGTCTCTTGTAGTGTTTCAGCATGTTGACCTTCTGGGCGAACTTGCGATGGCACTCCTTGCACTCATATTCCTTAATTCCCTTGTGTAGCTTCATATGGTGCCTCAATGCGTGTTTGGTCTTCATGCCTGGGGGCACAGAAGAATCAGTCCATCAACCTTCTTGACGACACCTTAAAGAGCGTCCTCTCCAATAAGTTGGCGTCGGGATGACCAGGTCAGCGATGAGGTCAGGAGGGTGTGGGAAACTCACCTTTCCCGCATTCGGCGCACAGGAAGTCCCGCACATTGTCATGGACCCTCAGGTGCTCCTTCAGCATGTCCTTCCTGGCAAAGGACTTTCCACACTGATCGCAGCTGTGGCTCTTCACACCTGGTATGACAAGGGATGAAGTTACACCCGATGATTTCAGTCAGCATACACATGTGACACACACTGCGAAGATCCTAAACTTTGGCGTTCATTTGTTTCTTTTTCGCCCTCAGCTGTGTTAATAAAACCATTGTTAAGAGTCCTGCACGGAACTGCAGATCACCTGTATGGATGATCTTGTGCCTTTCGAGGTTCCCGAAGCTGTTGAAAATCCGGCCACACATTTCACAGGGGTGGATGTACCTTCAGAAAAAACAAACACACACACAAAGGCGTACATGTTTAAGGCTACACTATTCTTTGTTTATTAGTCACACAGGACATGACAGAAATAACCTGGGGACACTGAGACCTGTTTTTCGCAAAAAATATATCCTTTTTAGTACATTTTTACCACACCCCAACTCCCTACCACCTGGGGCATTCCCTCTTCATCACCCTAGGCTCTGTCACAACATGCCCCATCACCCCGAGCTAAGCTCCATCCCTCATGACATACCTCTGAACTTCTGGGTCAGGAAGCTGCTCACGGTGGATGACAAGGTGAGCATTGTAGGTCGCCTTGAGGGCAAATCGCCGGTTGCAGATGACACAGCTGTAGCCACGTTCTTTGTGCACCTCCATGATATGCTTCAGGTACTCTCTGCCTTTGGCAAAAGTCACCTGCCACAAAACACACAAATCTGAATCCTCACTAGAGGTAACAGCCTGAGAGCAGCAATCCTCTACCCTGCCCAGATCCTGACAAAGGCACCCTTTCAATCCGGCATATTAGCATCAGTCTGCACGCGCCTCATGGCAGGTCACATGACGCAACGGTGGGACTGATCACCTGACACTTCTTGCAGCTGTACTTGTGGTTCTCCGGATCATTATCAGCGTCGTCTTCGCCTGAATTGACATCGCTGTCATCCACAGAGATTCCGATTTTCCTGATGAAATCCTCCCTCTCCTGTTCGTCCATAAGTGCAATGTCCTGAAAGAGTTTGATGGAAAGGGGACGTCAAAATGTAAAGGGGAATCTCCTTTAGGTAACATGAGGCAAAATCAGACATCTCTACTAATAAGCTCCAGTGATTTCTGCAGGTGGCATACTAATTAGTTAGCTGCATCTCTGTGGGAGGTAATTTAGTTAATCAACGTGAGACATGGTAACAAGTTCCATCTCATCTCAGAGGTTCACAGAAATCAATATGTAGACAACTGACAATCTGCGGTCACACCTTGAAGTGAACGTGAATATGATCTCTCAGGACATCCACTCGGAAAAACTTGCGGCCACAGATCTCACAGGTGTACTTCTTGTCTCCATGGGTTAACAGGTGTTTGTTCATGTTACTCCTGCAAGAGAACACCTGGACACAACGCACAAATGCCAAGATTCAGAGCCTCATCCCATGAGACCAACCTTTCATCGCTACTTCAAAAGGCCCACAGTAATGTAATTGGTTTACATGGTTTGGCAACTCACTTTCTCGCAGATCGGACAGGCTGAAGGCTCTTTCCTGTACTTAGTTCCTTCTTCTCCATTAGTCTCCATCTCCTCTTTCTTCATGTGCTTTGGCCCTGTAGCCACGGGCCGGGATCATTAGGGCTGCCTTGGCACCCCCAATAAGAAAGTCAGCCCAGGTATCGCCAAACTCACCCACGATGTGTCTCTTCTGGTGGTCCTGTTTGACGTCCTTCCTGTAGAACATCTTGTTGCAGATCTCGCAGGCATATAGCTTCTCGCCGTGTTTCTTCTTGTGCTTGGACAGGTTGCTGTTGGTGGAGAAGAATCGGGAACATATCTCACACTGGAAGGTTTTGTCATCTAGAGGGGGCAGGAAAGAGAGAGAAAAAGAACACTGTCGATAATAGCATCCTGAATAGTTTGCGATGACAGGAAATAGTAATCTGAAACAAGTGTGCTGCAAAACATTTTTAATGGGTAAGTAAGTACTCCCACCGGTTCTGCAGTTGTGGAACATCAAGGCATTCTCCACACGGAAAGATTTCTCACATGTGCCGCATTTGTATCTGTACTCCATGTCAGACTGAGAAAAACACAGATGGAACATGAGAAACTATCAACACTCAACTCTGACATGTCAGATAGTTATGTGAGGTGTCCTCTTCTCCAAGGCAGACCTTCTGAGACATCTCAAAGCAATGTCAGAGGTACTGGAGCCTTTACCTCATTCTTGCTGTGTTTGTATGAGATATGCTGCTTCAGACTCTCTTTCCGACTGAACATCTTATCACATTCATCGCACTTGAAAAGTTTGTCGCCTGAAACAGCAGGTATTAAAAGAGCCATCAGGTGAAACATGCCAATAAATGTGATGTTTTGAGAAATTAACACGTGCAATCTTCATCTACGAATCAGCAGAAAACAAGTGAAAGCGGACGGGGAACAGGATTGCAGTACCGTGGGACCGGACGTGGCGGTTCAGGTTACTGCTGTTCTGGAAGACCTTGTTGCAGAGGCTGCACTGATAGACCCGTTTGTGATCTCCACCCTGCCGCATGAAGCGCTTCCGGATCCCCCCCCTACAAGGGGATGAGAATGAACCAAAAGGGAAAAGTCGGCCTGTCTGGAATCTGTGTGCAGTTGGCAGGATCTGCCAAGGGGTCGACGGTCACCCTTACTTCCCAGGGTGCGGCACACTGCGGGTGGGCCTATGCACCTTCACTGGCACGCCGTCTAAGCCAATCATGAGGTCGGGGCCGGTGAGCAGCGACAGGCCAATGTCTGGAGGCATGGTGCTGAGGACATGCTCCATGGGGTCACCATCTACACAGAGACACACACAAGGAGTTCACGGACAGCTGCAGAACTTCTGGACTTTTGCAGAGCGGACAGACATATTCAATAATTCACCAATCCATCTTTGAAGTTAATTAGCAGACCAAGTCAGGCAAGTTTGGGGGCAGACAGCATCCGACATTCCTGAAGCGGCTGAGGTTAATCGCTTTAACCAAAGGGATCAAAGGTTTTACAAGTCCTCAACTGGTCACGGCATTTGAATCCATGACTTTATCGACACATAGAAACTGGCACAGATCTCTAACACACTAAGCACTGATAGACTTCCTGGTAGTGTAG
>JAABNX020000119.1:16854752-16865291 GCA_015163995.2 Mormyrus lacerda
ATGGGGGAATAGAGCTGTGAGCTGTGCTCTCTCTCTCTCTCTCGCTTGACTTACAGATCCGGCACAAACACAAACCCCAATGGGATACCTTTGCCACTCCCGAAATGATGATGGTGCTTTTTTTGACCGGAGACTTCAGCTGTTGCTTGGCCGACTCGTGGAGCTGCCGGATGGCTGCCTCAGCCACAGGGTCCGTCCCATTCAGCATCATGAGCTCTGATGGACAGACATGGCATCCAGCTTTTTGGTTAGGGTGAATTTTTATTATTCATTTTTATTTATGTTAATAATAATAATAATAATAGTAATAATAATAAATTATTACCTTCCATTTACATATTTAGTATTGTGCTTTTTTGGAGCAGTTGCGGTTAAGTGTCTTGCTCAAGAGTCCAATGGTGAGATCAACAGTCTAAAACCCTCAGCTGCTTCAGCTATCGTCTGCTCAGCCTTATGAAACACCCTCCTAAATGCAGACACCCAACACAGTGTCCACAATCGATACAGATGCAGATGGGTCTCACACCCCCCTCCCCCCCCCACACACACACACACACACCTGTATCCGAGGAGGACAGGGCCTTGCTGACGGTGGCTACCCCAGCAGATTTCTCTAGGGTCATTCTCTCAGGCAGCTTTTGTGGGGCCTTCAAGGGGGATTCTAAAACAAAACAGCAAAAGACAGCCATATCCATCAACACATGGGGACACAGAAGCAGGAATATCGATATCATATTCAACCCACCACAAACGCGCACAGATCCATTTCTGTTCAAGCTATGATTTAATTTTTAGGAAAAAAAATATTGAAATGTTCAGAGTACTGCAAACACTGTCATGAAAGGTTGAGTAACTCATACGAGTCAGACAAACTCCACTATGAGCTGTCATTAGCCTTCTGGAGTACCTTTGACCTTTGATTGGCTGGCCAAGCTCGCACCTGATCTGGCCACGAATGAAAGGGCCCTTCCCGGCTTGCTCTTCACCGCAGTGACAGTGGTGACAACAGTGCCACAGGGCATTACCGTACGGTCCATCTCCACCTTCTTAGCAGGGGCAGGGGTGGGTGTCTGCCAGGAGCGCACTTCACTGGGCTCGAGGTAGGTGAACTGTGGGAGATGCAGCACAAAGCCTCACTAATCCACACCCCACACACACGCATGAGAACGTTAACCTAAAGGGACTACAGCCAAAGACTTGGCTGACTGGCATAAAGCTCCACAAGCTAACTGGCTGAAAGAGCTGTATATTATAGGGAGGACATCCCATTAAACCCAGTAAGGGGAAACTCCAGTGTTTACCTCAGTAGAAAGTGAGCCGACTACTTTATCTTTAGCCTTAAGTGCAAATGTCTGCAGTCCGGCAGGATGCTTCTTCACAAGATTAAAGGGTACCAAAACCTCTCCCACCAATGAACCTACAATATCCATACACAGAAAAATTACGTAAATCTGCATTTGCAATTTACAAGTTGTATAAAATATAACCACAAAACTCATGCGGTCTTTGATGGGAAGAAAAACCTGACAACTCTTATCATAGCAACAGCCATGAACTCACTCTCCAGTGGCTTGCCATCATCCAGGACTTGAAGGTTCAGCTCTTTAGATCGCCCACTCAGCTCACTGAAATCAGAGTGTATTGTAGATGAGTTTGCTACGTGACTTGGAACCAGTAAGGCAGACTGCGGTGGCCATTTCCTGGGGTAATTAATTTTTTGGTCTGAGTGTCAACATGACGCACTCACAACATGAAAGGCTGCTCCCAGGAGGGGCTGGAGGTGTTGCGCGACACAGTGCTGGTGAACCTCTGGGGAGGGTCGTCAAGTCGCAGAAGACAGTATAAGTCTGCGCTGCCTAAAAATAAATCAGACAGGGGAATGGAGAGCTGGGCAAAGGGGGGGGGGGGGCAATGCTGGCTCCAGCGTCTACAAGCAGGTACACGCCTCTCAGAGTGTGTGAATTAATATCAGCAGATCTTAGCAGGGTCATTTTGCAGAGAATTTTCTTGGCTTCCATCCTATAGCACATTTCACCAAGAGGTTGAGTGGGAGAGTCCAATGCACCATGTGATTTATCAGAGGTCTTGTTATTTTGAACAAAGGGGGACAAGGTAGAGGACTAAGAGGAACTGGAGTGTCAGACAGAGCTGAATGACGAAGATTTCATAGAAAACTGCATGGGGAGGGAAGGCGCAGGATTTATGGACCAACACCTGACAGACAGACTGCATGACGCAAAGCTTTTTAGACATATCACATCTCCTTCAAGTTTGTGCTAGTTTTAAGCTTTTACACATAGCGGTCACAGAAATGAACTCCAAAAACGCCAAAAGCCCACCTCCCCGCGACACCAACCTGCAGCACCGCTGTCCTCCCGATCGAGATCCACCCGGATGTTCTTCACCAGGAGCTTCCAGTCGTGTGCCCTCGGGGGCTTGGGGGGTAGGGCCACCTGAAGGGATTTGTTGTGTGCTTCCTGGGGATACTAACACAGGGCAGATTTCACAGCCAATCTCAATAACACCTGCGTCATAAACACACAGCATACGCAAGTCATTTTAATGTCATTTTTAAAGTACTGCATGTTGCATTCCAGCATTTACAGTCTGCGCCATAAAACACCAACAGAAGAGAATCACGACCCCCAGATCATATTCTGCACACTTTAGGCAAGAACAAACTGAAATATAAATCAGTTTTCATAGTTTTGGACTGTGCAGTTGCCTATACATGTCCCATGAACGCCTATACATGTCCCTCTGTGGCTGAGGGGTGTACCTTAAGCTCCACCCCCTGGGTGGGTTGGCTGGTCAACAGCACAAATGGCTGGGCTTCACAGAGAATGTGCCTCACTCGGTCTTGGATCTCTGCAGAGCTGGGGGCTGCAGTGTAAACCTGTGAGACCCAGACACAAACACATATGTATAATATTACATTGCAGAATGTACAGTAACATATAGTGCCTTCCTCAGCTCTACAACAGGGTTTACGGTCACGCTGCTCAGAGCATGCCTAGACTAAATCGTTGATCATCCAATCCAACCATCTCCATTATTTTAGCAGTTATGTCTTTATCGCCGGTGCTGCTAACTTTGAATACGAAAATCTAAATATTAACCAGAAATATAATAACAATAATAATTGTAATTAATATTATGTACGATACTTGAAATTGTCTTTACACCTCCCTCAACTTGCTCTCTTTTTCCTTTTCTGAAGAGTAAGTTGTAGCAGCGCCCAAGGAGCTGGAGGTTAAGGGCCTTGCTCAAGGACCCGCAGATGTGCTGAGGCTGGGTTTGAACCATCTGATTACAGGCACACAGGCTTAGCCCACTGAGCCACAAGCTGCCCCTTATATGACCAATGGCTTGATTTTTAAGAAGCATCATCCGATGCCAATATGTTAAACAATATATCTGTAGAATTTGTCATTTCTCTGTTTAACAAATTTCATATATGTTAGTATAACACGACAGGCCCCATTTAGCAGCTCAGAGGCAACTGTGCGGCAACCCACCTGCGAATAGCTGGGCGTTAGCTGCAAGTCCCACGAGTCCACACTGGACAACACCCAGGAAACCTGGACTTCCCCTGCAGTTTCACGCATCTGCAAATCCAGCTGTGAGAAAGTGGCACAAGTCACATTGCTCACACTCAAACAAAAAACCCTCATTACTGCAAGATGCATGAACACGCCCACCATGTAATCAGTACCAACACACAATTTACTCATGTTCTCTACTTATATCACATACAAATCCAGTAATGGCAGAAGTTACCCAAAATTTGGTTCCAGTGTCTAACACATATACAAGAATGATTCCCTGTGAAACAATCCATGGATTGTAGTTCAAGGAATAACAAATAAATACTAAACTTCCCCTGAAAAATTACCTTCAAAACACACAATTACATCCCATGTGAATGGCCTGTATATTTTCTGAAAATTTCAATACCAATATTTGAATCACAAACGTAAAGCTTGAGAGTACATCAAAAGGGGTTACAATGAACTGAAAGTAAAATTCTCTAAAGTATGCAGATAAATTTTGGCTGGGTGGTACAGCCAAAGCACAATGGTACAAACAGGAATCCACACATGCATGCGTGCACACACACACTCAGTCCATGTACTCATATCTTTAAGGGGACTCTCCATTCATTTCTGAGCATAACCCTGATTCCAACTATGACAGCTATTTTAGTTTTTCGATTGCATTCCCAGATTTTTATGAAACTGAAGTTATCCTTGTGGGAACCAAAAAAATATATATATAAATGTATAAAATATAAATCCAAAATACAAACATGCACACGTGTGTGCGCACACACAAATTTTTACCAGTGCTTTTTCCAGTGCCTGCCCCACAATACATTTTCCATACAGAAGAGAGCACAGCTTTAAAAAGGATTGGGGGGGGGGGGCTCAACACAAACAAAGTACAAAATTACGATGTGTCCTCGAGTGACTGCTTTCACAGGAAAAGCAGATCATCTCCACAGTTAAGCAAGAAGCACCTTATGCAGTTAAAAATATCCTTAATTCGATTAAGCCAGCCCGTGGTAACGGTTCAGCTCTGCCATCTCCACGCACCTGGCTGCTTTAAATATACAAAGAGCAAACCGCCTGGCAACGCCGCCCACTTTGTCATTCAGAGGACAGAGCTGAGAGAAAGTGTGATTTGGCTCCTACCTGTCTGTGGATATGATCCTGGACCATAGAACAACAACCCCCCACCACATGCCATCCCTAGGGCGCCCATACAGAGAACCAACTGGACTGCCTTATGCAGTGCAGCAAACCAGCCAGTCAGAGAAACATAGGCTAAAGGAAGACCATAGTATTTGCCCATTTTCTTGACATTTAAATTCCTTGATTGACTGTGGAGTCATTGACTTTACTTACAGATCAACAAAAGATTAGAGAGGGAACATTCCTAATTCTGTTAGGGGTACACAGTTCCCACACAAGAGTAGCTCCCCACGGACCGGGATGACTTCCTGGAGTACTTCACTTAAGCATGATGCAGTTAAGGGATGTAAATAAAACAGATAGTCCATCACAGCAGTGCTCACAAAGTCTACGTTTTATGCATTTCTCAGAACAGCAGTGGACTCATAATGAAAGACTACTGTACTACTGTACTAAATCAAGTACTATTAAGTTTGAGACCCGCCTCCATGTTGCCACCCCTATAACTACATCATGACTTTAACTTCACAATTACATGGCAATAAAAAAAAGAAAAAAAGGTGGTTCTTTTAGGTCTGTGGAATAACTGTCCCACCACAAATGTTAGGGATTTAAACTGAGTCAGCACTCAATGCAACAATTTTGAAGTCTGAGAAGGGGTGCCTTGGATCAGTCAAAGTACAGATACAATGTTTTATGGTTAGGAGAACCCAGGACAATATCAGAACTTGATCCTTACTGGGGAGTAAATTGTGAGGGCCAATGAGAAAAGAAGGTAGGGGGAAGAGGAAGTGACATCGAGACCAATCAAGGCACCCTAAGTCAGGTGTGTGCAGAGAGTGAGGACGACAAAGGGTAAGTTACCTGCAGCTGGAGGGGACAGACTGTAATAGCATACCGCAAGGGGGCTGCGGCTGCCATCGGCGACAACACGCAGAGTGAGAACTCCAGCTTACTGCCCGTCACCTGGCAGCGTACACTCTGCATGAGGGAGAGACAAGCACTGTGTCAGGTAGGGGCTTTCAGCAGTACCCCGATAAGCAAAGTCAAAGGATGGTCCTGAGCTCAATTTATGGCCTTCGAGCTTGAGGCCTCCCAGCCTGTGGCACCCAAACAACCAGGCTGACAGCAGAGTGCAAGGGATTATTCATCTGAAGACGGGTGGTCATTTGCAACACGGCCCTGTCATCAGTACTTTAGCCAATGTTTGCTGACGCGTGCCGGATCCCAGAACTGATGTGTAATCTCCTTACAGGATAATTCAGCTCACAAGCCAGGCAGGAATAACCTCCAACTGAGCACTTACATTCTAAAACAGTGTGAACCCAATCTGCCCATAAATGGAAAAAACAGATTAAGGTAGCAGCTCCTGCAGATGGCCAAATATTGCAC
Organism: Mormyrus lacerda; assembly: GCA_015163995.2. Lineage (NCBI taxonomy): Eukaryota > Metazoa > Chordata > Actinopteri > Osteoglossiformes > Mormyridae > Mormyrus > Mormyrus lacerda. The sequence continues at coordinate 16,860,839 of JAABNX020000119.1, forward strand.
CCATAACAGACTGACAAACCATCAATAAAAAACCAAGTCCTACAGGAGCGCTCTGTTGGAAAATCAACAGTCAGCCAGCGGAGGAGCTATAAAAAAAAAATTGTTCTTGAAAATTTGCCCTGCCCCCAATCAGCGGGCTTCTACTCAAAATCAGAAGCATGCCAATTAGGCAAAGAAACATGGGTGCCGCAGGAAAAAGAGTAAGATCTTACATTAAAATCTGAAAGCAGGTGGCTGAAGGCCAAAGTTCGTATGCCTTATGATGCACATGAAGTAAGTCACATGCATTTTCATATACCTAAATGCGTTCTTGGCCTTCATGCAATTTCATAAAAATATACCTTTTCTGAGGCATGGTAAATTCTTGTATATCAAAGGTCCAATCGAAATGCTGCAGAGGCTTACCTTACACTCCTCAGACGTCCTGAAGCTGGATACATGGGTGACCTCAAGCTCTGAAGACTGCTGACCATCCTCTTCAAAACTGAGAAGCATGGGATTCTTTTATAAAGAGATAAAAATATAATAATTAACGAGGTGAACAAATGATGACTAAAAGTAACAAAAATTAAAAAGATAAATGGAAGCCACCTGTGACAGGAGCATGACCCAGAGTTTATATAAAGATGCTGCATAGCTAGGGTTAGGGTTCATCACAGACACCTTATTTTCATTATATGAAATAAGACAGCTGCATACATTTCAAATATTCCTTCCACAAACTTACGCCTGTCAATATTAAATAAGATGCAGGCCTGCATGCGCTGGTGTTGATTTAACAAACTGCAGTATTTCTCAGCTTCTCGTTTATATGCTGAGCAACTAAGGATCTCAAAAAATCGTACATAGAATGTAGACTACAGATTTACACTCTGAGGACATGACGTTTAAATAACTCGATTTCAATAGCGAATTACCCCGGGCTTCTTGGCCTCGTCGTTGAGGGCTTTCACCCAGGCTCTCCTCCACTGGCACCTCCAGCTTTTCAATGACAGCACCCAGTTTAGCAGTGCACCAGCTTCGCCAGAGGCCGCTGCCGCCGCCACCCCGGACCTCCTCAGCCCCGGATCCCCGTAAAAGTACTGCACCAGGTACACAAGAACCGTGACAACCGACGTGATGAACAGCGTGACCAGGAATAGCCACTGCACATCCTCCAGGGGAAAGTACCCCCACACGTCGTTCAGAAAACTCATGGCGAACCGAACGATGAGGCAACTACTAAATAACTTTGGCGAAAAGTTGCATCGATCTCCGCTCGTCAGATCAGTAATGCTTCATTTGCTCTTTTGATCCTGCTTCATCGTAGTAAAATAAACCCAAACCCGTCGGAAAGCCCACCCGCTAGCTGTAATAGGTGACCATCACCTAACCAGCCAGGGCAGCGCATTTGCCTGTGTTACTTTACCATCGACACTGTATATCGACACTTTCTCGTCTGCAAGGCCGGATCCCACCGTTATTGAATATCCTCAGTGGTGCTACGAAGAACTGGGGAAAGTTCGAGTATGATTTAAAAAAAATACAAGTATCGCTGTCTCCTTGGAGCGCTAAAATCCCCGAAAATCCCGTTTCGGCGGCGCTCAACAAACGGCCGGCCAACACAATTCGCAAAAGCCGGCCTCTTAATATCAGCGAGGCCCACCACGAAGCCCACGCTGCATCCCGGAGGGAGCCGCTGAGCCCACGGTGAGCTGGCTAACCCGGCAAACAAAACTGGCTAACGTCAGCCTCGGTGGGCAAAGTTAATCCACTCGCCACAGGCGTGTTTCGTACTCTGAGCGGAGAGCTGCCTCGGATGACGCGTGCACGCGCACCCCCAGTGCACTTAAAATATTATAAATATTGTAAAAGTTCAAAGAATGGCGGATTTAGCATCTTAGAGGGGCAATCATGATTGGAATAAATATCCGCCACCCTCCAGTAGTAACCACCAGCCCCGCAATCCAGCTGACACTCGACCACGGCACAGAGAACCGCCTTCGAAAGCGATGTATGTGGCGGCGCGTGACGGGCAGAGACTGTCATTCCCAGAATGCAATGCTGCTCCTTAAAGGAATAGTGTGCTGGCCGGCCATGTAACATTTATTTTATTATTATTATGACTATCCTTGATTTCGGAGTAGTTAAAATATGTTTAATTATGTAAATTGCAGCTTTTTCACTTCACAGTCACAGACGATATAACGAGCGACTCACGAGTGTTGTTTAAAAGCTTAAATTGACCTTTTCTGCTTACCGTACTGACGCCAGTGTTTACCGACTTGGCTCCGCCCATCCGGGTGTTAGCGACATTTTATTGCTGATATAGGAAAGATAAACTGAATATTGTATGGCAGTGTATTATGCGTATGATATTCGTGGGGGGAAAGCTATAGTCTTCCAAACAATATATGACAATTGGGACATAAATAGAGCTTATAAATATATATTGTTTTTAAACTGACAGTCTATAGGTTTTTATTTTTGCTTTTGGCGACCTAGTACTGACCATCGCGCGTAAACATTTAGGTCGCTAGCTGAAAAGGGCCGGATACCGAAGTGGAAAGGACATTTTCCATTGTAACTTCCTTTTGCAGCTGCGAGGAAGCAAAACAACATGAACTGCCGCTCGGAAGTCCTGGAGGTGTCAGTAGAGGGAAGGCAGGTTGACGAGGCCATATTGGCCTTGTTGCACACTATTTTGCTGCACCGAAGCACAGGCAAATTTCACTACAAGAAAGAGGGCACGTACTCTATTGGTACAGTTGGTACGCAGGACATAGACTGTGACTTTATTGATTTCACTTTCGTACGAGTGTCGTCTGAAGAGCTCGACAGGGCCATCAGGAAAGCGGTTGGAGAATTTAAGGTAATTTACTGGTACTTTAAAACTTATCTGGTATTTGTACAAGTGATTTAGTCGGTTAATCAATGTGTAGACGTTTGACATTATAAATAAATAATTTTATTTTATTGTTGAACGTAAATGTGTCATTTACCCTTGAATATTTGTAATTTCCAGGAAGCACTGAGCAACTCGGGGAGTGATGGCATGGGTCAAATATCCCTGGAATTCTACCAGAAGAAGAAGTCCCGTTGGCCTTTTTCAGATGAATGCATCCCTTGGGAGGTGTGGAGCATCAAGGTCAATGTTGTCAACCTGGCCAATGAACAGGAAAGACAGATATGCAGAGAAAAAGTGGGAGAGAAGCTGGGTGAGAAGGTTATCAACATCGTGGAGGTGATCAACCGACATGAGTACTTGCCGAAGATGCCAACGCAGTCTGAGGTGGACAATGTGTTTGACACCAGTCTGAAGGACGTCCAGCCATACCTGTACAAAATCACATATCAGATCACAGATTCACTTGGCACGTCTGTGAGCACTACGGTGCGGAGGCTAATTAAGGACACATTGGCACTGTGAGGATGTTGATCCTCGTTAACTTACTTGTGTGTGTAGGTTCATCATCAGACAGGCAGTGAAGGAAAGTCACAGTGTGATTTAAGACTTGAGAATCCCAAATTCCTTCATAGGTAAAGCCCTATGTATAGATGACAGATCCTCACTGAAAAAACTATTGTAAATGCAAGCATTTTAAGTTCATTTTGTTTTGTATTTTGTGAAAGTGAATACTGGATTTTATCCATCAAATTTTGACCTTGTTTTAACAGACATTCTGTACATGCTGAATAAAATGTCTGTTTGAAAGGGTGTAACTGAACATAATCCTGGAAATGGGAAAACACTGTTTTAAGGTTCTGAGTATTTTGTTACTGTTGTAAAATACCTTCAGATTGCTATTATTAAGCTAATTATATGTATGTATTGTCAAAGCAACTTTATTCAAACTTCAAAATGAAACCTCAGAAATAAAACTGATTGCTTTTTGAAGTCTTATTTAAATATTTTTTGTATAGATAAGTTCCTTCCATCCAATCATTTTAAAATCATTTATTCCATTATCTGATAATAGGTTATAGTGAACCTGGAGCCTATGCCAGGAAGCACAGGGCACGAGGCAGGTGACATGCAGGATGAGATGCATGGCAGGGCCCACAAACATAAGGGGTGTTTCCAGACTGAGAAAGGAAACTTACACTATGTCCTAGAATCAGGAATTTAACACAAAACAATAATCCGCCAATATAATTAATTAAAGGTAAGCAGTTTAATTTAGTTGTTAAATTTAAAGAGAAATGTTTGGTTATTGTGCCAATTTACATCTGTAACAGTTATTACAAAAATGTGATTTGCTTTACATGAACAAATTCAACTACCAACAGCAGATAATATGTACTTTTGATGTGTATAGTCTTGTGTTTACTTGCAAAATGTTGAATGAGGGCCTTTGCATTTGTGTAAAATATTTGAATGCACAGGATAATGTTAAGTGTTTTGTGAAAATGGTCTTCTCTTAATCCTACTGGTGATTTCCAGTCCCTCTGAATTCCCCAATGCCTCATCAGA
>JAABNX020000119.1:16866685-16885893 GCA_015163995.2 Mormyrus lacerda
TGCCAAACCAAGTCCAGGGTGTCGGCTGTGTTTTTAAGGACATCCATATGGGCGTAATTAAAAAAGTATGAGTAAACGGCAAAACGTACATAACAGACACTCTTTATTTCAGTAGCTAAGAAACAAAGCACACAAACAGTAGAAAATAAGCACTAAGACAAAACTGGTGCCAATTCTGAAGCCACGGTATTACAATTTGTAGTATTACAAATATTAAAATTATTGCAGTGATACTACAGTACAACCAAAGAGTTATTTTAGAGGAACAGAAAACACACCTGGAAAACTGAAGGTTGTACAAATGCTGCCATATGCATTGCTTTTAAAAAAAAGTATCCACCTATCCATTCAGTATCTTTCAGAATAGACTCAAAATACATCAGAATAGCCTATTACAAATACAAATGTAATTGATCATTTACACTGATTAAATTAACATCAAAATATTTCAAATATCTCTGAAAACTGACATATTCGCTTAGGTCGAGATTATGTCTAACATCGGGGGTAACCTGTAGCTCACTGTTCAACTTCAAAATCCACAGAAAAAAATTACAGGTCGGTACATTCAAGGAAATAAGTACAAATTGAACTGTACATCCTGTATGTGTGTCCAAGGCATGACATTTGCAAAATTCATTGTGCAGGATACAAACATTGATGCCTGACATGACAATTTGCACCAGAATTATACTGAGGTACAAACTTGATTAACAATATTTCACATCAGTTCCAAAAAAAGATAAAAATAAATAAAAATAACTAACTGGTTTCTGTATGTACGTTTAACTTGCAATCATTCTGGATTCAAGCTCTTCAATGGGTTGCTTGGGCATCCATCCAAAAGCCCGGGCACGGTCGCTCTAAGGCATACCCATTTTACACCATCATGTTACATTTCAGAGAAAACAGAGCTCTCCACATCTGTATAAATTAGTCCAAGTAAAAACAAATATATTACAAATCTATATGTTATACATGCTTCTTCTAATCAGTCTCAATCTTTAGAATAACTTGATTCAGGACCTCATAATAAACACTTGCATACAAATGCAATTTTTAAAAAAAATTGTATAACAGGACTTTATAAATGTAAATATGAATAGAATTAAAGCAACAGACCCACAAATATATATATATACATATATATATATATATATATAAGTGCTAAGAGATCTACATCACTCATTAGGAAAGTACACAAAGCAAATCAGACTGAATGGTTTACAAAAGAACACGACATATGGCATAATTGGCTTGTGTGTGATCCTAATTTTATCAGTTTTTGAGGCCAGTTGCTGCTCAGGTACAGTATAGCCAAATGTAGAATAGGAAAATCCAATGTAAGCCCACCAACTCAATACTGAATTATTAACAGCTTTTTGTCTAAATGGCTTTAAGATTATTGTTTAGGAACACAATCAACGATTACATTCCATTTAAATGCAATAGGCATTTAAAAACAATTCAAACTGTAGCACGTGAATGAGCCAGCCAATATGGAAACATACTTAAGCGTTTCTCAGTTTGTGCAAATTGCAAAAAAAAAAAAAAAAATCATAAAATTAGTTATTGTTATGGAATAGAAAAAGCTTAGGAGGAACAGTCTTCTATAATATCCCACTCCACAAAATGTCCGCAAATTAAAATCTAAGGCACTATTTATTACTTTATGGTAAATAAGTGAAGTAGAACTGACTCAAAGCAAAACAGGTTTGGGTGAATAATTCATTGAAATGGAATGTGTCAAAGTAACCCCAAAGGTTGTAGAGGGAGTTAATTTACGCTGATGTCATACTCCCTTGCACATACACATCAGCTGTATAATTTTTCCATTTTGAAATTAAGTAACATCCTCCTTTTGTTTTGAAGCCAACAACTCATTTTAGCCAAATTAAATAGTTTGAGTATATTTATGTAAATATATCATGGTAATAATATTCAGGAGTGAAAACACATTCTGACATGTTAATTGAAGAAATTACTTCATGGGATGTATAACCTCTAGAGAGAAAAAAACATTCCAAGAAGATTTTTTTTTGGCGATTCTAATTTCAAATTTTCTATGACAGCCAATATCCTCAAAATAACTAAAGCCAAATAATAACTGCCACAAAAAGTAATTTCTTCGGTACAAGTATCTGGGATTTCTGACAGCAAACAAAATATACAATAAATACTGAACATGATACGGTATTTACTGTTCAACATGTAATGGCTTTTTCAGATTGCTAGAAAGTGCCAATTCTTCCACAGAGCTAAGACTGCTATTCAGAAATAGCAAAGACTATTTTGTAAAAATCTTTACACGACCCGAGACAATTGTTAATTTGCAAGAGCACTTAATCAGTATTAAGTTGCAATGATTAAAGCACTTTCTTGTATGAAATAAAAAAGAAATAATAAAAATAATAATAGGTTACAAGGAGAGTTATATGTAACTCAGGCGCTTGATTTCTGACTTTTCAAGGCAAAATTATGACACAGGGAGGGGAACTTGGAGGCAAGCAAAATTAACAAATTAAACCGCAACCGCCAGACTACATTCAACTGCCACGGAAGACACTAACCTTTAAACACCTGTATTGAAGCACAGTGACGATAAACTTTTGTGGTAAGACAACCACAAATTTGCCAGCAAAAAAGACAATAAAAACAAAAGGCAGTTTCAAATAATCCAATATATGATTATTATATGATTTGGTTTAAAAAATCTTTGCTTCCCTTTCAGATTTAAGTCAAAGAAATCAATTTAGCAACCAATGTTTTGTCCCTAAAGCATACCGTCAACTAAAGATCAAATAGTTCCAGATAATATTTTTAATTTAAAGAACTACTGTGAGGCTAGTACAAAATGATGATGCATTTCCCATTATTTTGAGAAAATTATGCAAGATCAAGATATTTAGGACACTCTTATTGCTGTAAACGAAGTATCCAGATTTAAAAACTCACGTACCTTTGCTTGAACATACTAACAAAAAGTCAAACAAAGCCTTTCCAGCCTTAAACAGAACTTAAGTGTCATGATTTTTCACTATATCATCTTAACAGCTTTCAAATTCATCATATGACTGCCAAAGTTGCTGTGTGTATCCAGAAACCTACCTATGGTCAGATCTCATAAGCCCGGTAAATAGTCAAGGATTAGTGTGGCTCTGCTCATGGCTCCACAGGCTGAAAGCTGTCTTGAAGGTTCTGTGACAAAGCTTGCACATGTATTGCCTTTTAAAGGTAAGGGCTGAGAGTGTAGGTGCGTGGTAGAATAGGGTGTCGGATTCCTGAGGAGTGAGGGGCTTATCAGTGGTGTCTCTGGTAGGGGGAGCGCTGCCATCTTTCTTATTTTGCTCAGGAATCTGTGAGACGGAGTGTGCCGAAGTAGCTGGCTCTGCTCCAGGTGAGGCCGGATTTGGTGACTCTGCTTGAGGAGCTGGCGGTCCAGCTACCGGCAGGGATGGAGGCGGAGACGGGCAGGGAGAGGACATGTGTCGATCTGCGCACTCTCTCGTTGGCGGCTCCTCTGGAGCGGTCATGTGAGACTGGAAATGACTCCAGAGGCGGAAATTGGTCCTGAAGGCTTTATTGCAGATGTGGCAGATGAAGGGCTTGATGTGGCATAGCAACTCCTGATGGCGCTCTAGCTGCTTGTGGGCACTGAAGAGTTTGCCGCACTTCTCACACGGCCACACACCAGATTCCTCCACAGGCATCTCGACAGATACCCGTCCCGCCCGATCATCCACTGCCTCCTCTTCCGGCTCTTCCTTCACCCTCAGCTCTCCTGGTTCTTGGGAAGCACTTAGATCTTCTGGCATGAAGGATGACTCTTCCGAATCAAACATGGCTGGCCCCGATGAGTCGCTGAAGGTGACATCTTCTTTGGAGGCCCCGGCACCAACGAGATCTGACACTTTGCCGCCACCATCCTGAACGCCGAGAGTCAACTGTTCCTTTACATTCATTATATTCTGATTGTGAACCTCGACTTGGTGCCGCCATATACTGAAGGAGGATTTGAATGTGCGCATACATTCCAGACATGTTAGCTTCTTGTACTCACAATGGGTCTCATGTTCCATCTTCACTACTGGGCTTGAGAACCGAAGGCCACAGTATGGGCAGACAGTTGCATGACGGCACCCCCTCTCATGATCTCCCTGCTCAAATAACGATGACAACTTCTCGTTGCAAAGCCTGCAAGGGTACACATCTTTGTTTTTATTCTCTTTCAAATGTGCTACCTGGTCCTCCTTTTGAGTTAGAACTTCTTCCCTCTCTGTCTGAGAATCCATTTTCTCACAAGGGTGCATCTTAAGATGCTGCTTGAACTGAGACTGAAACAAGAAAAATTTTCCGCAATAAGGGCACATGTAGCTCTTGGACCACGTTCTCAGACCCCTCTTGTTAAATGGCTGAGACTGTAGCGTTCCCTGCTTGTTTCTCCTGAGTTTCATAATTAGGGCTTTTTTAATTTCCCTCTCTCGAACAATGTCAATCAGTTTCCTTTGAAACTTCTCATCCAATACTGTGTATGAGCTGGAGGATGGAGCTGGGTTCTGCATGATGCCATGCTGCGTCTGGCAATGGGTCCATACTTTGAAGTTTGTGTGGAATCGCTTATGACAAATGCCACAGGAATAGGGCTTCTCCGGGTTATGATACATGTTCACATGACGATAGAGTCCGGCATTTGACCGAAACACCTTTAAACAATTCCAGCACTTAAACATTTTGCTCTGCCTTGATTGTCCCAATTCACTCTCGTCATTCAAGTCAGAATTATGAGGTGAAGTAGTCTGTGCGTTATCACTAGTTGCAAAGTCAGATTCACTACCACCCCTGGACTTTTTTAACTGATTCCTTCTATTGTCAAGTCTAGCTTTTCTTTTCCCACAATGTTTAAAAAATCCTTTGGGCCCTTCATCAAAGTTAACTTGGAAATCTTTGAAGTTAACTGGTAAACTATCACCGACTGTAATCCGGATGATATCAGATGGATCTGCTAGAGGGCTACTAGGTTCTGTTTTCACATGGACCTCAGTTTTATGAACATCTTCCTCGTCATACTTATAATAGTTCCTGGATGTAGAACTGAGTGGCGCAGTCGCAGTTGAATTTTGATGCCTTTGCTCTGTGGGGTCCGTGTCGGTTGTTTTTTGTGAGGCCATTTTGACTACAGAGTGTATACGACTTTGCTCCTTACTGAGCTCTAACGCTGGGGAGAACACTGGAACAGGGCTGTCCATTGACAGGGATCTGCGTAGAAGGCTTTTTATGAGTGGTCCACTTCGGTCAACAGTCTGGCTCGATTCACTTGTTTGGCCAGTAAATGGCTGTTTGGGGTTACAAAGTGGAGTTACCAGTTCCTCTTTAGCAATTACAGTGCCTGCCTGTAAGCTACTGTGCTGGATTTGAGACTCACTGAGGGAAACCGAAGAGGTTAACTGTGGTCGAGTGGACACCAAGTCCACAGCCCTCCCTCTGACGAGGGTGTCTGGTGCACTGGATCTATTGTCTGGGCCCCCTGTGGTTTCGATAGAGCTTCTATGGCTGGATGCTGTTTTCCTCAATGCATCTCGTGTGCGGTCATATTCTGAAGACTTACACAGCCCTCTTGCAGACAAACTATGTTCATGTGTCACAAGGGGTGGCTGAACTGATGTTGGTTTTCCGTTACGATTTAGGCCTTTGAAATGGGAGGAACTAGAGGTGGGCTGATTGCTGCTACTCTGGCAAACGATGACGCTCCTCTTCTGGTAGCGATTATCATCCTCCTCAGAAAAGGACGTCCTCTTTCTGGAGATGCTGTAGGAAACCTGAGGCCTAGTTGACATGATGTTAGTCAGAAAAGGGATTCCTAAGCTGTATCCAAGCTCCTGAATGGCTGCCAGACTGCCTTTGTCCACAAACAGAGATGAAGAGTATATATAATTCAGGACATTCTCAAAGGCCTCTGGCTCACAAAAGTCTAACTGGACTGTGCTTTGGGCCTCCGAGTTATTCCTGGAGAATAGGGACTGGAAGTACTCACTGCTTGCAGTGAGAACACTTTTGTGCGCCTCATATTTCTGGTCTCCTACGATCAAGATGACATCACACAGCTGGCCCTTGAGGCGCTGCTCATTGAGGACCCCAAGCAGGGAGATGGCATGGGCAGGATTAATATAATGGACCAAGCTCTCCATCATTGCTGCCAGGATAGAAACAAAATAAGCATTTCAGCTTCAGTATACTATGTACAACACTTATTTAAACAATAATTTTACTTAAATGTGATAATACTTCATAAAAATAAATTATCAATGGCTACTTTTAAATTACATTAGGCATGAGCAAATAAATGTGTGCTGTAGAGTGTCAATACATTTAATGGGGTTCATTTACATATACAAGTATTTCAGGGTAAAAAAAAATATTAAGACTATGAATAATGATAACTGCACCACAGATAACTGTTATGCTTACTACAGTTTCAAAATTCCGCGCAAAATCATTCGACAATCGTTAAAAACACTTGGATAAGCGGTTCGGAACGCATTGTTCAGCACAAAACAAGGGGAAAAAATAATTCATTTAAATTTTGGAAAATCTGAATCATTTTCCCCTAAATACCAGAAATGAATCATTTTGTGATTTGCCCTCTCTACTTGTATTACTCTCACTATAACTCGTCGTCAGTGCTTGCAATACGAATATAAACTAAAGGTTAATCTGAACGCCTATTTCCGCATGCTATAGGTCGCTTCACAACACAACCACATATAACCAACCGCATAGACTAGGTTACCCAATACAGTAGATAAAAATACAGAGCGTCTTTTTACGTTTTTATTTAGATGCAATCGGTTATAGTTAAAAGTGAACAGACATAAGCACATCAAGCTCATCATTTAGGGGGGTATGCAATGCTTTAGAGGAGAAGTACATTCGTTCAAGCAGTGCAGCGCCGAGCCTAAAATCCAAATAAGAGTAGACAATCCCTGACCAGAATGCGTTGTGCGCGTGCGCAGAAGACCGCGCCTGGCGTTTCTCAGCGCGCAGACTCAGCATCCGAAACATGTAGCGACGGGTCGCTAGTGAGAGGAAAAGGAGAAAGGAATCACCTCAGAGTTACGTCAGGAAAGGCCGCTTTTCCCAGGACGGCGGCTAACGGGACAACGCGAGCGGCATCTGCAGCTGCGGCCGGAGTCGCGTAGTATTTCAACTCACCTTTCCGGCTTCTTTTCGGCGCCCGGGACAGCCTAGAACGGGCGCCGATGTTAGAATTGCGCCGAGCGTGTGGCCGTCGTGATTCCATCCATTTTGTATTTGACGTCATCCCACATCGGGGATGAGCTCATCGTCGAGAACGCTCGTAACGTGCGCTGCGCGCTGATAGGCTGCTTCCTCTGCGTAGGCGTGCGTGCCGGAAATGACCACGAGAGTGACAGAGATTTAAAACGAGGGCAGCTTGTGCGTGTACAGTAAAACCCTTAAAGGGACAGGATGTTGTTTAGTCTCAGCATATAAATAAGTTGGCGTACATATTGAACAGAAAGATGCGGTTATTGGGCGTTCCTGTTCCATTTTGCAGCAAATATAATTACGATGGAACTTGCCTTACCAGAAATGCTTATTATAATACCGCATACGTGTAGAATTTATAAGTGAGCTACGATTAATACATGTAATTATATTACATCAAGTATCAAAGAAATGTCACAAGCACTCATTTGAGCACATTATGCATTCTCTTGCAGTTCATTATACAATATAAATAAAACGTTTACATAAGAAATTCGGGAACTAATGCAATACGTAGGCATTATTAGCAGCCGCCCTTAGATTATAATCGAGTCACCAGCTCTCCATCACATCATTGCTCCCAAAGCATACAGCAGTAGGAACGTCGGGAGCTAGCAAGAGCCATGCGCATACATGTTGATTTTCTTCTTTTAATTAGGATAATGGTTAATTACAGCACAACAAGAGTCACTGAATCAAACTAATTGCCAGATGCAAATAAAGTGTAACTAATGAACTATAATAATGCTGTCTTCAAATTCCAAATGACAAGCTGCTTATTAGAGAATTTTTAAATGTTTAAATTTAATCATATATGCTTTTGGATCAAATGTTGCATATACTACATTGACATAGGGAAACCTGTAGTTTTCACACGGAATGTACCTTTAATTTCTTAAATAATTAATTTGCTTTAGAACAGTGCAGAACTGTAAAGAAATACTTTGCTGAAACCTACAAACACTTGTGAAAATCTACATTTCATTAAGACCACTAGATCCTCAGGATATTTTCCTAAAGTTATTGTTTTGTTTTACAGTGTACTATGACACTTATCAGCTAAGCTGCTAGTCCAAGATATTGATGACATATAATCAAAATACCTCTGAAAAAAAAATAAAAATAAAAACAGCCACAATACTCCTCAGAGATTTTCCTATGCTTTTGTAGTCCACAGAGTAATAGAGCAAGTAAAGACTGACAATATGAACATAATACATGCACTGATGAGTAAAATAAACATGCATACTGTATATTGTGGAACAAACAAAACAAAAAAAGGTTATAAAGTGTGAACCAATATTTTTTTCGATTACCTGAAGTAGGGAACGAGAGCCATGAACAAACACTTCTGTGGTAACCTAGGTGAAAACAACCACCTGGGACTATTAATCCAGATTTCCAAGCTAACATTCTGCTCCCTGTAGCATTGTACATGTAGGCAATTGCTGTTATTCACATTATCTACTTACAAAACAAGGCACATGAAGAGAAATCTTGATATGGTAAGCGCAGATATGAACAAATCAAAAATTAGTTATATAGACATTGTACTATATATAAGTACTATATAATCAAATATTCCTTTATAATTTATTAAAAAAAAATCTTTATGCTTTTTGTTAATCCCTCCTTAGGAATGTACTATAGTGAATAAAAGTCGATTAATATATACATATAATTAATTGCATATTTTGCTTGCTCTTGTGTAGGCCACATAAGCTTTTGCTAAGAGCTAAGAATTCATTCAAGGATCTCTGTAGAAGATAGGGGCACTTTTCTGTGTAGCTAAACGACAGGTGTTGCAGTGTGACACAGTGCTCCCAACACAGCAAGCTCCAGGGAGTTTGATAGGGAAAATGTTCTGAAGGCACATGCAGTGGAACAAGCAACCGGCAACACAAAGACAGTGTGAATCAATCCCTTCATCTTAAGGATAAGGCATATATGGTGTCATACAACATTTTTAATCATTCAGAATGAGCTGGATCCTTAAAACCTGGTTTGCTGCTTTCTTTCTTGGACTTAGTTTAGAACATAACAGCGTTTTTAAAGGTAGGTGGGATAGCTTGCAAAGGACTACTTTTCCCTGCACTTATGATCAGGCACATCAAAAACAGATTTCATATTAATTATTATCAGTATTATGTATGGTGATATGCTAACAGCTTGACTTTCCTATCTCCCTCCTTAAATTATTTTGGATTAAAAGAGATATTAAATAATATGAATTAACTGTTAAATTAAAAGGATGAAATACAACAACACCATTGAACTGAATCTAAGGCATCCCATACACTTTGTACTTCTATGTTGTTTGCTCTTTATGTACATTGTCTGTAAATAAGATGTCTTTTATATTGTATATAGTCTGCAATGTTTTGTTCTATTGTATTGTAATGTCCCGGAGAGACACCAACTGCCTGAAACAAATTCCTTGTGTGCCACACACAGACACTTGGCCAATAGACCTGATTCTGATTTTATGGTTTATTTATCTTTTTTAGGATATGAGTTATCTCCATCTGGTTACCACTTATGTTCTGAAAATCATACTGAAACCACCAGCAAGGTCATACCCTATCAGATATCCTATTCGGTCCGCATGTCATGTGGAGGTTGGTTGCCCTGGACGATGTGTCAGAGAACACACTATAAAGTGGGTTATCGCACTATGCACGTCACATCGACAAAAAGTACTTTCAAATGCTGTGAAGGGTATGAACAGGTTAACAACTACTGTGCCCTGCGTGAGTATCCCAGCGTCTGCCTTTGAAACCGATGCAGTGCTATTACAAACCTATACATTGTTTATTATTTATTATTTTTGTGAAATTACTTCTCTATTTTTTCACCATCTCACTGTTTTTTTCTGCATCTTAAAGGGAAGAACCTTCAGTCATACTAACTCAATGTTATTAGCCTACAGGGACACTAGATGGCGTCGTCGAACAAGTACAACAAGAACATTTCTCAACAATACACTTCATCCATTGTTCAACCATACACGCAGATATAGAGATGTTAGTTAGTCTAACCATGCCACCTCAAACTATACACTGTTCTCCATTTTCTTCCCTCAAAGTGATATTGAAAATGTGTTTCTGCAACAATGTCAGCTTTCAGTCGGACTGCAGAGTTCACTGCCAAACCTGGGCACTGCCCTGCGACGCAGACAGGAATTTGGGGCCCTCGGTGTGTATGGGACACAGATTGCCCAGGATGGCAGAAATGCTGTGAGGTTAATGGCTACTTTTACTGTGCCAGCCCTGTCGCTAGTGGTGAGTATTTCCACCTTAGAGGGCAAGCTGTTCACTGCAATGCATCCAGCATGACGTAGCTGTTAAATATAGCAGCTTTTCCATAGAAAAACACACTCATGAAAATGAAAACTGAAATCTATTTAAATTACTATATAATTTAGGTGTAAATAACGCCACTCATTGGTTAATACCATAGACCTTAGGAGCATTGCTGTCTGAATTATTTGTATTGTATGGAATTTGTTCTGATTTGGGTGAAAGAGATTATAGGAGCACAACTGTTACTCATAGATTGATTCACATAATGTAAATTAATCAGTTTAATGTGGGTGTGAACTTCGTTTCAAGAACGAAGATGGTGCCTTAATGTCACCGTTGTTGTGAAGATGAGTTTCTATGACATGCATTCTTTGGACAAAGGAATCCTGAACCACACCAGACTGTTGCACTCTGTGGTACGTACTTCACTGTTTGCGTATATCCTTAAGAAAAGCGAATGCTTCACGGAGACTGACGGTCTGTGTCTGGGCAGATAACGGGGGCTCTTGGCCTCCCTGGTGTCTCTGTGCACCACTTTCGCTCCCACTTGGTGGGCTACTCCAGCACAGCCTCCACGCTGTTGGTGTGCTCCTCGCTGGCCCTCTCCCTGTCTGAGAGTGCCACACGACTGCAGCCTCTCCCCAGCCAGATTGAGGAAGTCTCCGCAGTGGAGGTACAAGGTATATAATCTGTGGCAGGTGCTCAGCAGACATACAGCTAATCAGCAACACATCTGGCCTAATAATAAATGTAGCTATTACTTCCTGCAATTATTATGTTGCATTTTGCTTTCAGATTTCACGTTTAATGCACTTACATTTACCTCATGGATGGAAAGCAATACCAGCCTCTGGATAATGACAGTATAGTTTTACTGGAAAGGGCATCTGTAAGTTTTTGCTACCCTACACATGGTTTTGAATGGACATTATTATACGGATTTCTGCTATCAAAATAACTGTGCCACACATTAAATTAGGGTAGCATTTTTTACACAGGATTTAAGGCTGCCAGAAACTGCCATCTATAGTTTTCAGAAGAGAAGCAGTTTTTTACAACTAGTTTTATACTGCTAGAAACGGCTACCTAAAATGTTCATTTATTTCAATGTAATGTCAGGGTAAGAATGTAACGTCAAAGGATTAATTCCAGTTAAAACAGAAATGTAGGTTAGCTAGATCTTGTTAGTTGCTATTGATATATTGCTATTTTTATTTTAATTAAAACAAAGAAAACAATTTAAAGTAGTCTCAACGAGCAAAACAAATATATGTACTGTCAAGTTTAATTCTGAAATCTGATGCCACATTTAGGGGAATTCGTAAAAATACAAACAATATATTAACAATCACCTAGATTGTTTGTTATAAACACAAATATCAACAAAGCATGAATAACGTGTAAGAAAAACCACGTTAACACGGAAGGGTAGCAAAAATTTTCAGACATTGTTGTCATGTGATGTGTTTACGCAAGGGCTTTGAAGTATTTTTGTCGGGTGGAAAAAAAGAGCAGAACAGCAACAGAAACCTGCAGGAAAGATCTGCTTTCGTCTCATTCTCTTTGCTTCCCCGCCAATCATTTCAGGCTCCTTTCAGTTTATCAGTCATTCATGTGCAACATCTGAGCTTTTTTTTTCCTTTTTCCAAAATAAGGAAAATAAAGTCCTGCTAAACCTTACACTGTTGTGCTCTTTAGTTTTGTGTATATTGCACACTACAGATGCGGATGAATGCACCGAGTCGGCGCTCCGTTGCTGCTCGCCGGACGCACGCTGCATCAACACCGAAGGCACTTACCGCTGCATCTGTCAGCCGGGGTTTATCGATATGAACGTCAGTAATACAGGTGTACATTGTCGGGGTATGTCAGATATAAAATAAAGAAAATGAGCGTTAGTCCTGTATGAAAAGTCTTATTGTTATTTATAAACATATACTATGTGTTTAAATATGTAAAATGTTTTTTTCAGCTTCCCAGCGCCCCACAAACGGAACACTCAGTAAACTGGCAAGATTAAACAACACTGAAGTCATCGTGGCCTCCACACAACGCACGTGGGATAACCTAACCAGCAACCATATGCTGCTACCCAATGCATCTGACCCTTGGATGACAGCCACAGACCCTCCAGAACTCTGGGCAATACATCCGCCGAGTTCTCCGAGCACTGTAGTGGGCATGAATACCAGCACCGTGTTGCTTCAGGGCTTCCCCACCAATCTTCAGTCTTCCAACTCCACCCCCAATTTCAGCTCAGACACCTTCTCTTTCCGCATACCCCACCCTGGAGCCACACTGCAGCATGCAGCACCGGTTACAGGCTGTATGCGATTCTGGGCGGTTTTGGTTATTTTACGTTATGAGAAATATAGCGAAATAGAGAACACATATTTGTGTGATAATGAAATACCTAACACACCACTCTGTGGTGTAACTATTTTGAAATTTGCATTGTCTGTATGAGTTTAGTAAGACAGTTTGTCCTTGGGATTCATGGGAACCACAAAGACAGTACATTGTTTGTGTAAACATGTCATATAGCCTTAAGAAGATTAGGCCTGTGTATGGTGTTTGCTTTAGCTTTTACGGCCGCTGTGTGTTTGCACAGGTCCGGCGGCCATCACCAACGTGATGCTGGTCAATGTCACTGACTCTTCCTTCTATGTGACCTGGGCTGTGAACTCCACGGCCAGTCACACTTTCCGAGTGGAGGTGCTGGAGATGTTGGTTTTGGTGAGGACGACGCAGACTGGTTACCCCACTTGGGGAGTGACTGGCCTGGAGCCTGGGGTACTGTACAGTGTCTTGATCACTCCTTTGGCCTGCGGTGCTGAGGGTGTCCCGGTGAGACAGCATGTCAGGACAGGCAAGTGTCATAACTCAGAATTCAGAGGATGTCATTGCCAGCATGTACAAACACACCAGAATCAGTTTTGATTTGAGGCCTGAAGTACACAACAATATTACAAGATGCAATATTGCAGAAACATTTCACTATGCAATATACACAAAACTAAAGAACACAACAGAAATAACACATTTACAGCAGATAACAGTGTGAATATGTTAAAGAAATCGATTCACATAAAAATATCATGTACAAATTACGTCAAAGTGCAAGGGAAACAGTTGCTCATTGGAAATGGTATACAGACTGAGCATGATGTGTGAAAGTGTTTATAAGAGATTATATGATAACTCACAAGTTTGGCATATCAAATACTTCAGTAAAATCCCCTAAATTTAAATGACCATGCAGGAAGTAATGTGTCTGCTTCGGGATGCATTTCACATCCGCAGCTGCGCAAACCATGTCAGCCTCGGCCCGCTTGAGCAATCTGGTGTTCAAGGAGACCTTCCTGAATTTGAGCAGCCAGGACTACATCCATTTCTGCCACTCCTTTAAGAGAGAGGTACAGTATTGTTGGGCAATAATGAGATCAAAGGTTCTTCCGAAACGGTGGTTTCTGGAGCAACAGCTCTTGGTAAAAGATCAAATATTTTCTTTGACTGGGATTTGAAGTTTTTTTTTTAAAAAAACTTTAAAAACTGGGGTGCCATGATATTTTTTTGGTGCCACTTTACAATAAGGCTCCTTTTTACCGCTTGTAAATGGCAATAACTTACTAATAAAAAGAAAACAGTGGTATAACTTGTTTAAAATTTCCTATTAATAATTTACAAAGTGTTACAACACAGATTATAAACCATTCATAAACTCTTTATATGGGCAGTCTTATTGTAAAGTGGCACCATTTTATTATCCAACAGATTCTGTCAGCTCTGTCCTCGGACATCCAAGCCCTGGTGAATTCAAGTGTCGTCAGGATCCACATCTGGGGCCTAGCCCAGGGCAGCGTGATTGTGACCTTTGGAATCGTGTTCTCTCCGGATAGCTCTCTGAACATCACCAATGTGTCCTATGCTATTCTGACATCCCTGCAGAGCAGTGGCCCATACAACATGGAGTTTGATATCACAGGTACAAGTGGTAGCTGTCGGTTGTCTGTTGTTAAAGCCTAAATTACTCATGGCTTGAAAATGCTGAAAATACTATGTGGATAATGATTCCTAATAACAGGGCGGTCTGTGGCTCTCTGGGCAATGACAGCGTGTCTTTTGATCTGAAAGTTAAGGGTTCAAATCCTAACATCAGCTGAAAGTTTTCACTGTTGTGTTTCTGAGCCCATAACCCCCTATTGCCCCAATGACTGTTTGACTCTGCTTGCTCAGTTGTGTGTTGCTTTGGATGAAAGCATTTGCTTATTGAATGCAAATAACACATCAGCTTCTAATACTTTCAAAAATAATATTACATAATGAATAGTGAAAGAGTATGACCCCTTTTATCCTTAGATTTTGATGAATGCTCCCAGAAGGCAGATGACTGCTCACCGTTTGCGACCTGTAGGAATACATTGGGCTCCTACACCTGTGTATGCAATAAGGAGTACAGGGACAGTAATCCTGATTGGCCAGGCCGTACCTGCACAGGTAGGCTGATCTGTTGGCTTTCTCTGGAAATGCAAATCCTACTGCAGCCTTCGGCAGATCCACATCCAGGTTTATCCAGCAGGACTCTACATTCTGGAACATTCTCCTGTGTTGTCAGAAGGAGTGGTAAATTGACAGTGTGGCCAGGCCCTATAATTAGTAGAACAAATGACTCACAGCTGGGATGCCTACATTGTCCCAGTAACCCTGCACATCCAGTGTGTCAGCACAGTTAGATGCTGTTGGCCATAGCATTTCCATGTGCCGCCTCTGTTTGTTTCAGTCATTTCCCTTTGATTGTCAGATAGTGATGCCATTTCACAATTTACACTGGTAATTCACTCCACTCCCTCCCTCACCCTCTGGAATTCCATTCAGCATAATTTTTAAACACTTTTAATCAGTCTTCTATATAAAAAACTGATTGCAGGCACTTATCTTCTCAGTTCAATTTCTACATACTGTTTTTTTCTTGAAAAGGTTTGGTAATTGAGGGTCTTTCAAGAAGTAGTAAATTCCACAAAAAATCAGTCAATAGACAGCAAGTGGCCTCATAAAATAATCATTCCAAGGCCTTTAATTTGCATGTTTGTGCCACTCCAACTAAGAGATTAAGGCAGCTGAGGACACAGGCTGGCTTCTCTTCAGCTATGCATGGAAATTTTTGATTTTCAATGGTACCGACTCAGACAACTGTGACATTTTTGAATTGCCAAAAATGGCTTGTAAAAATTTATTGTGTCACCACTGGTAAGTTACACTTGTTAAGCTTTTAATTAGCCAAGGCTTCTGTGCAGTACCTAATACTATGACAGATGGAAATGAAATGTAACATCAAAGAGCCTGAAAAATGTACTGGTGTCTTGCTTAATAACAATTTAGGGATACCATAAATTCCTTTAACATTAATGTAGACAGTAAAATTCATATGGTAACATCACACAGTGTACAATGCAACTCATTCAATATTATCAGCATGGTAAATCAGCCCACCCTATCCTCATGCAAACATTACACCTTATGTACGTCAGCAAATAAAATGAAAAGCATCTTTATATATATTTAAGGGTGGTGTCATTTGTTTTCCAAATTAATGAATATTTTAAAAAGAGTTTATATGAAATGATTTGAAAATACTATTGTCAATGCTGGGTGCAGTGAACCCTGTAAAGACATGAAAACACCAGACAGATCACCAGAATGTATGTATATGATTATGGCATAGAAACAACAATAATTTATATGGTTATGTGTTACTATTTTTTATTGAATATTTTGTACTTGGTGTTTGTGGTGTTAAAATGAAGAGCTTATGAACTGAAAGTCATCATAAACATTTTTTTCTAATCAATTATTTTAAAAAAATGTTCCTTTTCCCTTTGCAGCCATTGCTGTGACTATGCCTCCATTACTGCCAGTGACCACAGGATCCGCTGTCCATGATGGCCTTGAACCTGCAGGAAATTCTTCCAAAACCACATTACCGTCACTGGAGTATCACATACCAGAGCTTTTGCATGCGGAGGCCATTGGTGTCATTTGTGGGGCCAACGAAATATCCGTCACCATCCTGAAACAGTTTCTCCAGGCTAGGAATATCACAGAGTCTTCTCTGTACTTAGGAATCCCCAGCTGTGGGGTCTTGAGGGGGAATGTGAGTCATGTTGAACTGACCGCTACACTGGGCCTGTGTAACATGCAGTTTCTGTATGTAAGTATGTGATTGAACATCACCACTTATTCCAACAGAACAAATATACTGTTCTCAACCATTCAGTGACACTTGATTCATGCCTGTATAAGTGCACATGAAGAATTGTGCATCACTTTGGATAAAAGTATCTGCTAATGAGACACACTATTTTTCCCCTCCAGAACAACACTCACACCATAGCACAAATAAAGTTATTCAATAATTTGAATACTGCTCCGGCTCTGAAAACGGTCCTTGCCATGCCAGTCATGTGCATTTTCAGCAACAGCATGCTTATTTCAACTGGATACAACCCTATTGGGTAAGGTGTATGTTCCCTGAATATTTAATATACTCGACCCTTTGAGGAAATCTATAAATATGTAAGTTAATAGAAACATTACATTATATTGTGAACCATGTAACCAAAATACATCACTGTTATCAGACCTATCTAGACCTTGTCAGAACTTAGCTGTCTCTCCTGGGGTGGTTTGGTATTTGTATTTTCTGTCTCATACAGGTACAATATGATCAAAGATGTGGTTGAGGGCTCTGGGATGTTTTATGTGAGATTTCAGCTCTTCAATGGCAGCAGCCCACTTTCACAGAATTACACGCTGTCCCCCAATGATGAAGTTATCATTGAGATAGGAATAAACTCTACACTGCCCCAAATCAAGACCATCATTAATAATTGCTGGGCTACCCCGAACAGTGATCCCTTGGACTCCAAAAAATACACATTCCTGGAAAACAGGTAATACCTGTTTTTGATCTGGCCATAAATTGTCTGAAAAGGACATAATCAATGTAAGGTTTGTCACTGATTTGGCCTTTTTTCCAGTATATCAAGATGTACATATTTCTTTTTCCTCAGTTGTCCAGTCTCAAAAATGTCCACGACGGTTCTTGCAAATGGGAATTCCAACACATCGCGACTCGCCATCCGTATTTTTTCCGCTGTGGATGAGAATGTCATCTATTTGCACTGTCAAATTCAGATCTGCATTGCGACTGAAGCAACCACCTGCAAAATTGTGAGCAGAGCTGACATTAATTTGCATGTAGTTTAAAATCATCCTAACCACGATAAGTGGCTAGAAGACAGATAAGTGGGGTGAAGAATAAAAGTATAATAAAAAATTACTATAAAATTAATTTTAGAATGAAATACATTTTACAGTACACAAAGGAAGATGTTTCTGTTTCACTAGGATTGCCTGAAACGGACTGGAAGGTATAATAAGCTGGCTGGAACAGGCAGAGCATCATGTGGGCCCATCTTTAAGGCTCCAGCTGGTAAGTATCCTGGTCCAGCCAGTTTGAACAGAGTAGAATGGTCAACCATATCAAAAACCGCACTAAGGTCCCAAAGAATGAGCACAGTCCCATTGCCAGCATCAGTTGCTGTTTACGACTCTAGTAAAAGCAGTTTCAGTGCTGTGTCCCTGCTGCAAATATCACTTTTGACATTGTCTTTGGCGCTGCCCGACCCTGCTCTGTGACTAAGTTTTCCTCATTTCTATGTTACTTTTGATTTTAAAAATCCAAATAAATGAATATGTCTAATGGTACTTTTCCAAAAATGTTTCAGACAGCACAAACCCGATTGGTTTTCGTGACGTGGGCTACATCATCTTGGGGATCGGGCTGTTTCTACTGTGTCTCGTTGTGCTGCTGGCATCCGTCTTCTACTACAGGAATCGCATTGGACGCTACACTTTCAGTTTCAGGCCCAAGCAAGAGAAATTTGCCTACCATATTTTTGACATATGAATATGTTAAATACATAGTACTTCAGTGTACATGTACGTTTTTTTTAGAACTAGTTATTGTTACCTATGTTTATGGGAGGGCAGTTTATATATATCTTTAATATAAAATTATAAATCATTTTAAATTTATATTTTAAGTAAAAATTTGAATATTTATTTTTGCATATATCAGTAAACGTATATCAGTAACAGTAATCAGTCCACAATATAATTAGATCCTAATGAACCATCATTGCTGGTTTTTGGTCAAGTGATACCTAGAATTTGTATATAGGATGTACTGTACTGTAGAAACATAAATGTAATGAAAACAACATAAGGGTCATAATAAATTACTTCACATACAAAAAATACAGGTGTTGTTTGTTCATTTTCTACAAGTGTGTTTTTTTCTCTTTTTTGGCACAATGTGAATTTAAAATAATTTTGGCATTTATTGTTTTATGTGTCTTCAGTATGTCATTACTGTACATGGAAATTGGTCAGTCGGTTTGGGGATATCTGTGATGACCAGAGATGGGCATAAATGCATAGAAATGTATTTAAAATAAAAATACAAAATACTGAGTGGAAAAATGTATCTAAATACAAATACAAAATACTGTGTAAAAAAATGTATTAAATACAAATACAGTATTTTGTATTTTTAAAGTA
>JAABNX020000119.1:16893835-16909854 GCA_015163995.2 Mormyrus lacerda
GACTGATTTTCATTCGGGTGTGAGTCGGGTGTCGGTATTTATAGCGGATCGGGTGCGGAATTTTATTTTATTTCTGTAGGATAACGGTTCAGATACGGGTTTAATTATGACGGGTATGGGCGGATGCGGTTTGTCAAAATCAGACTCTGCAGCCGGGTGCAGCAATAATCATATAAACAATTTTCATATAAATCATATAAATAATACATTATTTATTCATTATAAAATCCATTCATTATTAGTTCATTATTTATTATACGTCATTTTTGCGGGCGAGGAGCGGAAATTTCTGCGATAGGGTGGTATAATCAAAATCTCTCCCGTTGGTCAAATTTATATTACACCGCCCAGTACTAATAGTGTGTATGTCATCAATGCTCTGACTCAGTAACTGCAGAGATCCAAACATCATCTGGCCTTAACTACAACACAAACAATTGTGCACTGGGAGCTTCATAAAATGGGCTTCAGTGGCCGAGCAACTACAGCCAAGCTGGATATAGCCAAGTGCAATGCCAAGCGTCAGATGGAGTGCTGCAAAGCACACCACCATTGAATTCTGGAGCAGTGGGAATGAGTAAAACAGCGAATCAAGCTTTTCTCTCTTCTTCTCTGATGAATGAGTCTGAGATTGGCAGATGCCAGGAGAATGTCACCTGTCTGCATTGTGCCAAATGTGTTGTATATGTATTACAGAATACCCTGTTTGTACTGTATCCAATTACTCACGGGCCTTTCAAAATCACCTTCTACATGGAAAGTTACAACAAATGGCTGTTTGTTGACAGCGTTCCTCGTGGGACTGGGAATGCCATCTGTGTGCATTAGAGCCTCCATTAACAAATATCCATCCATCCACACCACTTGGGAGTAGATGCCATACCTCCATGGAAACAACACTGGACTCATAAATGTACTGTTGAAGATTTGGATCGCATGATAATCTACAGATTAGTAGCTGAATAAACAGGAAAAAGCTAAATTATCTCCATGACAACCAGTTATTTTACTAAACAATTGCAAAGTACAATGCAAATGTAATATCCTGATTTTCATTTTAGGAGTATTTCAAATACTCAGCAGATTTCTGCAGGGGTCAACACAATGATCGGTTTTGACGGACATTGTGATCAAGATGCAACTTTTGCTGCGGCTAGGTATTTAAAAACGTAGCCAACAAACTTTTCCACGGACACTTACATCTGTAATTGTAAATGCATCATACATAGATTTCACTTTAGGAAGCACAGCTCAGTTGGAGGAGGTTGATGTCACATTATCCATCCCCCTCCCCCCACTTCTGTGCTTCTGTGCCATGTGAATTGGCAAGGGTGCCACTTATCATGCTGAACGCCTGAATGCTGGTCCTATAAAAAACACCTTTGTTTATTCAGTTCATTGTTAATTTATGCTCCCATTCTCTTACTCTCCTTCCAGGCATTCTATATTTATACGGCTCTCTGGTGTGTTTTTGGAGACTGTGTAAGTGCTGTGTCTCTCTCTCTGTCTGAGTCAAAAAACCAGATAGTTTACCTCATATCACCACAGCCCCTGGAGAGTCCAATTAGGCATTGTTGGCAGTTAGAGAGTTTGACATAGTTTTTTTGTATTTCATTTTATTTTTTAAAAAAAAGCAAAAAAGGGCCATAGCCATGGACAGCAGTCAAGCAGTATTAATTATAATATCACAGCATAATGAGCCGAGGAACTTCAACCAGTAAAGAGCCGGAGACTGTAAATCATCCAAATGGCTGGCTTGAAGACATGAAAGCACTATCAGTCAGAAATGTTACTGCAAGGGAAGTGAGGGCAAACTAGCAGGGATTAATTTATTACTGACACTGCTACTCAGTTGCAGCTTGAAACCACGTTGGTGTTGGCCAAGGTTCTAACAGAGATTTACCTTCAGTTAGGTTGCATGCGATTCCGCAGGATTTTCTAATTAGATTACTGAAATCTTCCTGAAAAGCAAAACTGACCAAAACCCCAGCAAACAATAATTTCAGAAGAAGCATCAGACTCACACATTGAAGTTTCACTTTGTGTCATATGGTATCTTCTACAAATATGAAAACATAAAATATATGTAAATTATTTATTTTTAGAATGGTGAGGGCATGGTGAGAGGGTTAAGCTGGCTCACTTCGTCTGAGATAAGTAATTCAGATCAAGGGCGAGTGTAAATCATCCAAAAACTATCCTGTTGGCTAGTAAAAAAAAGTATTTGTCAGATTGCATTTTAACTAAACTAGCCCTGCTGGCCAGTAGCAAAAATTCTTGCGGTGGCCCAGTCTGTCACATTATTGCTTCACATTTTCAAGGTTGGGGCATTGAATCGTGCCCCAGCTGCTGTTGCCTGGGTTTCCTCCTGTCACACAGAGGCATAATTACATGAGCTGCTGTCACTAAATTTTTCCATTGCCCGTGTGTGCATGCTTTGTGATATCAATGAAGGGAGTTCCTCAGTGCTGCCCTCTGGCTGGAAGTAGAACATAAAACAGATAGAACATAAAAAAGAACCTCCCAAGCATGTACAATACTCAGCCTAGATTTATTTGCAATTGCAGGTTGCACTATACAGTATATAGCTAAAGAAGCACTTAATGGGTTTAGCGTTTGTAAAATGAACAATATAATGCATATATGTAGCTGATATGGACACACGCATCATGAATGAAACATAGCACCTTTTCTCTTGGTGGTGGAGATTTCTGACCACTTCCTAATCCTGCTGAAGCATGCGTACACGGGTTTGGTCATGTCCCTTCTCACATATCTCAGTCTGTCAGCCCCTCCCCCCTCTCCTTGAGGAGCACCTCTATGTGCAGACATATTTACAAGCCACTTGTCCCATGTTCCAGGCCCGCAGCGGAACCGGTCGCCCGTTAGCGGCCTAGGGGCAGGACGCTGGCGTGTTCCGTGGCGTGTTTTGCAGAGTGTCTATTTCACGTCAGGCGCAAAGCGCACGACTCCGCCCCCCCGGCGTGGCTCGGCTCTCTCCACCAGTTGTTCTGGCTCTCCTCCAGAGGCACCCGGGGGATGATGACTGGATCCACAAGCTTCAACTTTGGGGTCTCTATAAAGCAGCCACAAAGTTAAATACAAAAGACAAAAGAGGCAGAAGGTGAAGCATCTTCTCATCATTGCATGGTACCATACACAGCACGGTGGTCCGTGTTGAACACCCTGTGGCTTATCTTCTTCCGCTTGGTGTCCTGAGACGGTGTCCCTCAAGGCCATGCACTGAAGCCATGCCATCTTGCTCAGACATATTCAAATCCAGTCATATTAATTATAAGAAAAAATATGCCTGTATGGGAATGTGAACCCGGTTGCACCATACAGTATATAGTTAAAGAAGAGATTAAACATAGGTAGAATCAGAAAAAAAGTGTATCTCAACCCATTCCTCGAGGATGCCCAAACAGTCCACATTTTAGTTCTTTCCCAGCTCGCTGCACACCTGAACCAAACAAACAAGCAATAAAAAACACCAAATATCTGGCCACAGGCGTGCTAGGAGCTGGGAGGGAGCAAAAACGTGGACTGTCTTGGGGTCCTCGAGGACTGGGCTGAGAAACACTGATCTAAATAAACAAATCTTCAGAGTCTTATTTTAAGTAGTAAATCATCAGAATCTGGCTAAGGTTGCCCTGTGGCTGACAGTATTAAACAGGCACAAGGTGTTCAAGACAACATAACCAAATTTAAATGCAGGTGAATTTAACCTGAAATTAGTAACATGATTGAAGGTAAGTCACCGTAAACATGACATACCCACTACTTACTAGTCCCAAATATCACAAAAAAAACACCGTTCCAACCCCAAACTGTCGTCGTTGTTACATTAGCTTCAGCTTCCGTCGGTTTAACTCTCCACCTTATTCCTCCCCTTGGTGTTTTAAACGAATCAGTGTCATTTTCAGATTACATTCACAATCTGCATTTATGCAGCACAATGGGCCATCAAACGGTATGTGGCTCGTTAATATATAATTGAACAGATGACAGTTAGTTTAATTCCCTGGAATGTTTGAAGTTCAGACAGATTTTACTTAATAAACCTGTCCCAAAAAAAAAGAAAGAAAAACGATTATTCATCCATGCTGCATATTCCTGTTAATTTGGTACAGTAATGAAAGGCATAATCTCTGAATTACACACACACGCTGGGAGTGCAGCTAGGCAGCGGGAGTTACACTACAGCAGTGCCAGTGTTCCTGTGAGGTCCTATCGCAAGCCCACCCACCACATCGACTGCTGCAGTAACTAAATCCAGCAGAAGTTCGATCCCGTGCCTCTTAGAGAGAGGGATTCTTCATGTATGCATAGCAAGTGCCCAAACTGCCATTCACCTCCGTTCAGTTTCCATATGGAAGAGAATTACATAACGCCAATGCATCTGCGAGATGTTCCTCTTTGTATATGTATGTGTTTGAGCGCAAGATGGACACACACACTCATAGACGTGACATTGCACATGACGGGAAGGTCACATGTGGCGCGAGCCTGGAGGCTGTGATTACCTTGCTTTGGCTAGGGCACAACGCCACAGATGCTGGCTTAGCGTCTGAACCCAAACAATATCTTGGATTGGCTGACAGAGCTGTATGTAGTGGTACTGTTTTAGCACAAACCTTCAAACGAATCAGAACGTCACTCATTAAAGAAAGGTCGATTCTCACGGCATTGTGCAAAAAAATCAAAGAAATCAAATCAAATAGGTGAAACAGTCAGATGCCAATTTATGCGGTAGAATTGACAAGAACCAAACGTCAAAACAGTTGCATCACAGACGTAGAAAATGTCTAGAAAGTGAAATCCTAGAAGTGCATCAGGTTATGGAAATGAGTTAACCTCAACAGTCGCCTGACCGGTGCATTGACCTAGATTCTGCGTTTTAGATTTCCCCCAACATTATGCAGCATGTGATAAATTATGGTGAATTCAGTAAATTTGCATGTAGCAGATGTAGCTCTGCATGAGTGCCCAAATAATTTTAATAATTTTGATATTATGGCACAAAGCACTGAATTCTGGAATTGACCCCCAAGCCTCCTTTAATGTTCATATTGCATCGCTCTCCAGTAAAAACATGAAATATATTTAACACAATGCAAACAATATATTTCCCTGCTCTCACTGAGAAACAATATGAACATTTCCAAAGGGCGTAAGGACGTATGCCAGAATGTTCCACCAGCAGACCATTCTAGATGTTCTCTTCCATGTGGACTTCCCAGCGTAGAAGACAAGGAGATTATACTCCCCACCAGGCATGAAGCATAGAAGTTACCTGCCTATTTTATTACCCGTCCTTAAAAAAATAACAAAGACAGTCTTTGTTCTGCGTTTGCATTTATTTAATAATTCCAATGAATACGAGCAAGCAGATAACAGAAGCACGTCACAGTAAGTGTATCTGGATTACATGACTTTTTGTCTTTTTTTTTTTCTTTTTTCTTCTTCTTCTCCCAACCCCCCCCACCCCCCTTCCTTTGTGTTTGATCATCCTCAGGCCGGAAGCACGGTCTGGAGACAGCCGCCCAGGTATGCGGAGCGCGGTGGGCCCGCCAGCCCGGTGATACGCGGCAAGCTCAAGGCTGCAAAAATGGTAATGAGGCGGCCCTCACCCTCCCGGGGGGTCCATGCCCGGTCAGGGTGGAGGGGGCGCATGGCGTGGCTGGGAGGGTTCGAATATACAACAGACAATGAGACACACACTCCTGAACTCAGCATGGAGAGGCTGCCTACCGAAGCGGATGGGATTAAGGGACAAGGAGGCGGAACCAGGGTTGCCGAGCAACTAGAACACAATAGGCTCTTCACAGGAAATTCTGCTGTTCTGTCCAATCGTGTTTCAGTTCTATGATAAAGGTTTTTTTTTAACCCTAAGCAGCTGTGTCTTAAGCTGACCGGCCTCTAGTGGCCTTTAGCAAGATAAGAGTCAACTGTACAAATGTAGGTAATCTTAAGAGGACTTTAACCATAACTTCACTACACTTGATCTGATCTTGTGATTTTTTCCCCATATATAGAATATCATAAATATACACATAAGCCCTACAATTAATGCAATTTCAACAGTTATAGCTATCTTATACAGAGAATTGTGAAGGACACCAAATTAGCTGTGTGTACAAGTATTAAACATATATGATGCTGTGCCAGTGAATCTTGTTAGTAAGCCAGAATTTAGGTGTCTTTCTCTTCTTATAGAGGTGAAATTGAAGCGCCATCTCATTGCACATGCGGTTCCAACAAAGATTAAAAAGGCTTTGACCCCTTCGAGACACAGAGACACAAGGAGCTAGCAAAACAAAAACAAAAAAAACAAGATGATTAAACAGAGGAAAAATTCATACCATACTGGCAAAATTAACTTACCACCTTACAATACCTTCACTGGTCTTGGTATAGTGTAACACAAAGCATTAAGAAAATCAATTCACAGTTTGCCATAAACAGTCTGAACAAAAAATAATAATAATAAATTATGCATAAGAAAAGTAAATCTGTACAACTCGAGAGCTTCCAGCATTATTAATTTGATTTTTCATGGCACTGTCCTCTATCTGCCTGTCTCATCATGCCCTATGGGACACTCACATGATATGGTTAGTGTAAGCCAACCCTGACAAACCCTCCCTCCAAAAGGGGAGACTCGAGTCACACTCAGATAAGAACCAAGCACAATCTCTCCTTCCAATGTCTTCTGCTCATGACATGGTTTTCTACCATCAACCAACATCTAACGGACGTCTACCTTCTGAAATTTTAATGAAAATTTTGAGCTTGGAGCTTTTACTATACCCATCCTAACTGCAAAGTACTCTTGAATTTCAAGTCACACATCAGCATCTACTGGCTTGCTTTGCCATCATCATCCAGAAGTAATCGCATTACCGAATCTCCATTGTTTCCCTAGCAACCAAATTGATGAAACCAGATATCCGCAATTACATCTAACCACAGTGTGACCTTCAGAAAAGTTAATTAAGCACTTGTCCTGCCAGGGATAGCTATGTAATGGATGTTTGGATAAATGTCACTTGAGTACTTTGCATCTATACCTGACAATTTAATGGTGAACATTTTTCTCAAACAGCTCCACATACTTTTCAGCGATGACCCCCACCTCCCTCAATTACAAGGTGTTTAGCAGAAGCGATTCAGGCCATACAACCAAACTGAGTTCAGTATGGTCTAAGACAGGGTTCCCCAATTCCAGTCCTGGTGTGCTAGTATTCAACACAGTTTGTGGATTTACAAAACACACCTACTAAACCAAGTAATTAGTGACTAAGATGTATTTGAGCAGGGAAATCTGCAAACTGTGTTGGATTCTGGCCCTCCAGGACTGGAACTGGATAACTGTGGTCTTGGATAATGAGCTATCAAGGTTTTTCTGCTGTTGTTCACCACACGGTTGACCAATCACAGATATACTAAAACAGAACCAGCCAAGGTGGCTGTAGTGTTGGTTCAGCTTTACTGTGAAAACCTTGATAAGCACAACAAAACCAATCTGAGCAGAGGCACAATCGCAGATTGATTTCTCTTTAGCTCCATGCAACAAGACTCTCAAAGCAGGAGGGTCTGCAGGCTAAAAGGACAGCCGCAAGCCATGGGTGTTATGATAGAGGCTATGATGGGTACTGGAGTGAGCTGGTGTCATGGCGGACATATAGAGCCCCTCATTACACCTTTGTGGATATGTGGTCATGAACGTTGAGCTCTAATGTTTATCGATACATACTCATCAATCCAAGTCGCGGCAAAGGGATAGAAGGGGGGAGGGGGAAAGAGAGACAAAGGGACCAAGACACTGGACAAGGCGATGAGAACCCTCTAATCAATTTTGCAGCCTTCTTTCCCCCAACAAAGAAAAATAAAAGTTCAGTGATTTTACTCTTTCGCTTCAGCCAGTTTGTTGTTCATCTCTTTACTTTTCTCCTTGCCCCCTTCCTCCGGTTTGGTCTCTGGCTCATTCTCTGACGCCCGCTTTTTGGTCGCCCGCATGCCTGATGCCGCCTGCTTCTCCTTGACCTTCTTCACTGGCTTCACACCACCTGCCGTCGTCTTTTTCGGCTTCCGTGGTGGAGGGATAGGCTTCTCCACCTAGTGGGAGTGGGGAGGATTTGGGGGGAAGTGCCATGGACGCTTTAATTATCATCATTATAAAAGCAGTTTTAAAAATCAAAATACTCGAATCCCATTAACAGTTCTGCTGATTTATCTTGCTGATTAATCAACTGACAGTGACAAAGTAAGCAATTTATTTTTAAAAAATGAAGCCCCAAATCTTCCTTCATCCATCGATATGTTCATCCATCTACAGGTTAAGTTCCTGGGGCAACTCAGCTGCTCAGAAAAGTATCCAGCAGAATCAATGAGCAAAATCACAAGGGCCTTTTGGGTAGAATCATCAGCTAAGAACAAATAACAATTGTTATCATATTAGAGGAGGTTCAGACAGTGAATAGGATCTAGACCACCGTGCCGTTGAACTTTCATATTGTTGTACCTGTACAATTTCTGACAGAAGAGGAATTTTGGTTTCCAGAGTACAGAACGGTAGCAATCTGAGTGCCTTAGGCCAGGGGTGGCCAATCTTATCCGCAAAGGGCCAGTGTGTATGCATGTTTTTGAGATACCCTGTAGGTCAGCTGTTTAAACCCAGGTGTGAGCCAATCAGTCCTCTAATTAGTAACCTAATTAGGGGGTTGCAGTGAAAACCTGCATACACACCGGCCCGAATACCTGATAGAGGTGTATCGGAGCTGGAAGGGAGCAAAAATGTGGACCGTCTGGGGTCCCTGAGAATTTGCATTGAGAAACACTGTCCTGGGTTCAAACCAGCAGAAGTGGTAGCACCAAAATCATGGCCAATCTTACCTTACTGGGCTCCCTGTAGGGTTCACTGTACAGACTACGTATCCTTCTGCGCTCCAGGGCCTTGTTGTCTGATGACTGGTACAGGCCTTGCTCACCCCTGTAAGTAGCACTATAGCTGGTCTCCAGGCTGGTCTTCTCATCAGGCGGTTGGTACTGGGACTTAGCTCGGATGGCCTTAACAGGCTTGACGTCTGTGTAGGCTTTGAATTCGTTCCTGTACCAAAAAAGATAAACAGCCACACAAGCTGTGTCAGAAAACTAACATTCTGTAAGCCCTGATGATGAACTTGCACCATCAGCACAAAACTTTAATCTGTTTTTAATCAGTATTCCCTCAAATGTCAACACCCATTTTCCAAGTGCTTACCCTGACTGGGGTCATGGGGGAGCGCCTGGAACCTATCCCAGGCAGTACAGTGCACAAGGCCATAGTTCATGGATATACCAGTGCATTGAAGAAATATCAATATAATTGACAGATATTAACTAAATATCTAGAAAGACTGTAGCTGGGTTGTAAATCATTAACTATTGCAGCCTGTCTTGTTTGCAATTTGCTGGTTACTGTGTGAAGGCACTGTGTATCACTTTGCTGGCGAAGACTTGCACACCACTACTTATCGAATTAGAAAGGTAGTCTGTGCTAGATGGGGCTGAGAGCATTATCTATAGGGGGGGGGGCAAGGGCATACATGCTTGTGGGGTGCTCTAAACCTACAGTATTATTATTATCATCTCCCCAGGAGTGCCCTGGTGTATACAGACACCTAAGCAGTTAAAATAGCACAAAATAAAAATGTTCAAGTTCCTCAAAACATTAAAAAGAAATCTATCTAAAAACAATTTTGTTAGTATCATCAATGATACCACACCCCAGAATGCCTATGTTTACATTATGCATAATTTATATCAAACTGGTAAAGGAATTCCCATGCTCATTTATGTTATTTTTGGCAATGTGTAATCTCCTTTTCATGGCCTTGCCTCTCCCAGGACAGATCAAATGGCAGGTTTTAGATAAACCTTCTAGGTAAGACAATTCATTGAATGCTCTCTTCAAATGTGAATGGGGTCAGTGTTTATGCAGGAATCAGCAGCCTTTTCTGTAGGTGAAGTTGACATGTACCATCATATGGTATTACGTGGTTAGACAGAAGCCATTGCTGAAAAAGACCAAATCATTTTGGATAGACTTCCCAAGAATACCCAACTATAAAGAAGTGATATAATATTTTCTAGTTTGAGCTTTTTTTGGGGTAGAGACCCAAGACAACCCATCTTCAAGTAAGGTCTTGCTACACAACAAGAAAATTAATGTTAATATTGGCTCTGTGATCTATCAACCTGCCACAACTTGAAAAACACAGACTGATTTGAACTGATTTCCCATTAATGAAGGGAAATGACCCAGGAGGCAGCAAAATAGAATGGAGGGACCTCCTGAATAATGTAATACGGAGCAGGCCCTGTCATCTGCAGGCTGTCAGGGAGAGCAAGGAAACTGCGATACTGTGCATATTGCACTTCACTGCCATATTACCTATTTAAGCAATTTTGTTTATTAATTTTATATGTATTCCATTAACAAGCACCTTGGCAGTTCCTAATTACAGGGTATAGCTACTTTGATGTTTTGTGAGTGCCTTTGCTTTGCGTTATGCTGTCTAGTCCTGTTATATGTCACAAGTCTGCACTAAAACGTAAACGATAGCACAAGCTTGCCTTCCTGAAACCCAGACCTGCCAACACCGCTGTTGTCTGCCATCTTGCATAAACGGGGCCCATGCTTTGGCAAATGCCTGATCTTAATCTCTGCATTGGGGCTGTGATTAAGTATCATTTTTCTGAGCATGTTGGTGCCTGACAGCACATCCTTGTCAGCAGTCTGAATGTAAATAAGGCCTTGGAGGAGATGAGAACCAAAATAAAGGTGTAGAGGCTTTCCTGTAAGCCTCAGAATGGATGGCCAAGTGGTCTCTGCAGTTTGGTGATGTTCCTGTTTATTCCATTCCTTCCGTTGACATAAAAGGACCTTTTGCTTTTACATACAACACTTGTGCTGTATAATGTGCTGGTGGCGTTCTGTCTATGTCATGCTGCCTTATAGGTACTACGATAAGAACCGTGTTCCCTCCACCATTCACACTGTCCAATTGGAAAATACCTATTCATCCCCACCTGTCTTCACGTGTTCACATACCCACCTGTCCTCACGTGATCAGACCACTCCATGCAATACACCCCCCAGTTGCCAAAATCCATAATACACCCCAAAGTTATAAATGGCTCCCACAAAAGGCTTTGATTGGCAGCTACCATGCAACAGCGACATTATAAACCCTATTCCCGGGGTATGCAATACGCGGACCCCGGTCTGGATACGGACCCAGATAAAGTTCCATAAAGCAGGTGGAATAGCATTTCACTACACAGTAGCACAGCGTATGCTAGTGCGTGTGACAACACTTGCAATGTGAAAGTATTGATATAAAACTAGAAATTTAATTTTATTACTCCAATAAATTATGCATATCATAATTTTACAAAACAAGTTAGCAGTGAGAAATATGAACATATTTAAAAGCAATTCACAAACTGAACGTACTGTTTATATGGAAATGTATCCACTTAATCCTGGCAGGGACATCTTGCTGGAAAAATGAAGGTTGAATGTCCTTCTGAAGAGTTCTGAACAGTCAAACTGGCAACCTTCATATTATAAGTGCATGTCTTTAACTGCCATGCCCCCACCTGACTGTGAGCTTGTGGTACCTGTGAATGCTATGGGCAGGGGGGTTAATGCTGGTGTTATATTATTTGACCAAAGTCCGGCAGTTAGCTACAGCAAAGCACATAGGCACAGCTCATTATACACATATATATGCAACCTTTAGTGTTAGTTACACACATGTTGAAATGAGCAATGGGACTGTGTTAATTCCTACCCATTTCCAGCCTTTCTCAGAGGAACCCTAATTACACTTTACATACATTCGAATAATTACTAATTACTATGCTTTTTCATTTGCAGGCTCTCAAAACCCAACAAGGGAATATTAAAAGAGAATAAAGATGACTGACAATGCAAAGCAAACTGAATATGCCCTAAGATGTACACGGGTAAGGTTTTCCTTAAAGACTTGATCTACCAGAGGTCCTTTATGACCTTCACAGGCATCTACAACACCACATTTTCACAGAAAAGGATTCTTTGTGGAAATGGCCGGCTGGAAGGTTTGAGAGCTCTGATGAGCTCCGCTCCCAGATTATCGTTACCGTTGCATAACCAGGACCAAAGTGGAATGTACCATCTCACGCAGAATTCAGGGGTGAGTGAACACACAAATCACTAAAGGACATCCCATTAGAATCCATTTCCTGTAACTTGGCTCAATGTGAGGCTTCTATTACAAAGAACAACTAAAGGTCAGACAACCAGAAGATAAATAGAATCACGAAGTGAATTAGACTGATAATCGATGTTAGTGCAGTTCTGTAGCTTTTGGAACAATGAGCATTTTGTGTAGGAAACACCTTCATCTTCTCTTAGAGAAAACAGGCTGGTTTCCAGTTTTATTGTCATGTGTTTTCAGGGAATACAATGAGAATCTTGTGCTACAGAGTCTCCCCTAGTATAACATAGTGTTGTTGGAAGAGGCCTGGGGGCAGGGTGGTGGTGCAACATGGGACAGTGCAGTACTGCAACATCAAGACAACACAGTGCACATAAAAACGTAAGACATTAGTATAAATGTAATTTATGTTCTATACTTTTTACTTATACCCTATGTCACTGAATATGACATTTCTATACAAAGCAATACATACACTCAGAAGTCAGGCTGTATTAGGTGTGAACCATTTTATTAGCTTGCAGAAATGCTTTAAGGATAAAGGAAGTTGTTCCTTTATAGAGTCTGCTCTTAAAATGAAGCTTTTGATTTGCACAAGTACAGTGTAACGTGTCTCTTTTCACATGTCCCATCTTACTCTCCATTTTCTTTAAGGCTTACACACATAAATAGAGGTGAAAAG
The DNA here is from genome assembly GCA_015163995.2 of Mormyrus lacerda. Taxonomy (NCBI): domain Eukaryota; kingdom Metazoa; phylum Chordata; class Actinopteri; order Osteoglossiformes; family Mormyridae; genus Mormyrus; species Mormyrus lacerda. Next base: position 16,906,769 of record JAABNX020000119.1, read on the forward strand.
ACAAGGTCAGCCATCCGTCCAGCAGCCCAGCAACATTTTTATTCAGTTATGGGCCCAGCAGTGATGTAGCTACTCCACCAAACACAATTTTCAATCCAATGACCATCCAATCATAGGCACAATGGCCTAACCAAGTGAACCACAAAGCAGCCACAGCACTCTGCTACTGACCCCGTCTGTGTGTCGTACGTATTCAGCTGCAGCCTCATGATTCGCTGATCCTCTGTCCACGTTAAGGTGCAGGTTAATTGAGAGACTGGCCCTGAGTGAATCACTACATTTTAATAAATAAAATTGTTCACACATAGCCGAAAACAATGGTTCTCAACCCTTTTCCCAATTCTCACTATGCTAGCTCAGTCTATACCACGTATAGGTTTGACTTATGGATATGATCAAGCAAACAGTGCAATCTGCTATTTATGCCAATCAATGCCTATTACACAAATCTGATTGGATGTACCAGTGCATTTTAAATTAAGCATTTGTGGTTTGGCTGAGGGTTCACTAATTTTGTGCTAAGCATTTGTAGTTCCAAGACCTGTTTATAGAGGTTAATTTCAGGATTCGAGCTGGGAAATTTGATCATGGATCAGCATATAAGCTTGTTGGTTTTAAAATGCCTCACAACTCTTTCAGAACTTGCCGTGTCCTGCGACCCATGGGTTGAGAATCACTGGCCTAAAAGAAACCCTAATTAAAATACACCATTTCCATCCAGGGGCCAGCCCATTGCAGGGCACACTCACACACCATTCACACCTATGGGCAATTTAGCAACCCCAATTACCCTTAACATGTCTTTGGACTGGGGGAGAACTGGAGCACCCAGAGGAAACCCCATGACGACAGAGACTCAAACCCAAGTCCCAGAGTGCTAACCAATGCACCACCATGCTGCCCCACACTGTTTCCACTGGTAACATTTCTCTGAGGTGGACCACCATTTCAAAATCTTGGCTGAAACGGGAAAAAAATTATTTTTCATATGGGGATCAGGAGGGGTTCAGGTATTGCGGGGTGAATGTTTACTTTCGTTACGTTCGTATCCTCATGACTTTGTTGCGGGAGCCCGGACTATTGGGGATTGATTGTCTTGGCAATGGCAGCACCTAAACTAAGTATTTCAAACTGTGGGATTGGCTGCAAATGGGAAGAAGGAGGCGTTTGTGGTAGAAAAGGTTGAACAGTTGGTGTGTTGGGGAGAACGCAGCAAGCAGAAAACAGAGAGGACCAACACAGGGGGAACACAGGAGACAGGTGTTTGCGAGAAGAAGAGCGCTGAGGAAGGAGAAGTAACGGGCAGTGCTCAAAATGGAGAGCGGCGAGAGGCGAGCGGAGTAGGAGGACGGATCTGGGAGAGGAACAGAGAGGCGACGCTGAGATATACAGTGCCCACGCTTCAAGACGCCTTGCCGGAGAGGGAGATGCACAGATGCTGGGGGGGGGGGGGTAACTGGGCACTCTCCCCGTGTCGAGTTAAGTGAAAGCCCTTTGTCCTTGGCAGATCATTACCTTGAGTCGGATCTCGATTTGGGCTTCGTTTTGGGGTCACTCAGTTAACAGTGGCAGCGATTAGGATGTTGATTCTCCCTTTAGTAGATACCTCGACATTGTGCTTGTTGATATGGTGAGTGTGCACGGGTGGTTTGATGTGTTTCCGTGTGACTATTATTGCAGTGCTCTATTGAGGTGGGAAGTGCGTGAAGTGTGATTTTTGCCGTGACATAAACCTGGGTATATCTATAAGGTTTTTTTAATGGGGTAAATGAGTATTGTGTTGCAAAACCTTGGCTTTTTATCTATCATGCTACTAGCAGAATCCTCGCTTGCCTGCCTTGTTTTTGTGTCGCCATCATAGGCCCGGGGCGGACAGAAACAGGCCACTGGGTGAACAGCTGCCTCATGGACATCGCCTGGTGGCACAGACTCAATAATGGACTGTGAAGGGATTTTTATTGGGATAGTTACTCTTTTCTTCATTATGTCATTTGCTAGCTTGGCATTGAATTTGTATGTGTAATTATTTGTTATATAATACACTGAAAAAATTTCGTAGACGATCTTAAATCTCCAACATAGTAGGAATTTAGTTGGTGGGGCATGTCTCTCTCTTATTCCTTATTCACACACACATGGAACCCCGCTTATATATATCCTGCCCCATTATGGCGTCATTTGGTAATGGGAACAAAACTGTAAAGTCTGCCACTAATCCATGATATCCATCCCCTGGCAGCCTTGTAATATTAGCGGTAACTTTCTGACACGGCTCCAGTGTGAATGCGAAACCATAACAGATTACCGTGGACAATGGAGGGAGGCTTCTCCTCCTTAATTTACCACATTGATATCAGCTGAGAGTACATGACACCTGTTACTCACTTCCCACAACATACCTGCTACGTTAGACTGAGTCACATGCAGCTATGCTGTGTGCAGAGCATGTGTGCTGACATTGTTGAGTGAAACACGAGACAGGCAAACTACTGTACAGAGGGCATAACGGGAAGTACTGCACAGGATTTCTGCTACCTGGCAAAGGTCTTTTGCTTACTTAAATGCAGCTAAATCGTGTTTTTTGTTCATCATACTCTGTTTACAAGCAAAGAAAACTAAGAACTTACTGATCACTGCTTAATGCAATAAAATTAGAGTAAGACAAGAGTTCAGTGAAATTGAACGGAAGAGTGAGAGGTGTAGTGACAAAATTTCTGGATCTATGATACATTTTACTGATTACCGTGTTGTTGCTGTGATTTTGATAACCTACATGGTTCCTTTTATGTACAACTTTTTTTTGCAAAGATATAGTACTGTGATATTTTGATTTTACTAAATAAAATACGAGCATTTACTTTAAACACATGGTTGTGTGTGAGTAATCAACAGTCAGAAACTGAACTTTATAACAAATCAAAGTCAAAATAAATCATTCAAAATATACAGCTCGCCACTTCCAGGATTATAAAAAACAGCACTGAATGCCTAATATGCATTTATATTTTTTAAAATTTTCTTTGTCTATTTGCATAGACAAAGAGTGAAAATAATATTATTGCTTTATTTTCAGTAGTGGGGGGGGG
>JAABNX020000119.1:16909954-16943278 GCA_015163995.2 Mormyrus lacerda
GGGATCAATAAAATTGTAATTATTCTTATTAATTAATCATGTGAAATATGGCCCATAATGCACTGGGCCAATGAAAAGGTATTAAGTGACATGTCACATCATACCCCACATCTTCTCTTTATAGTGGTTCTCCTAAAGCCACCGGTGGGTGACAGTACCATTCCATCCTTTCCTCAGCTGGGAAATCTTTCTGTTTCCCATCCCTTTTAGGAATCGCAGAAGCCACTCTGATGTAAACATGACTCTACTGCATTATTTTAATTTCACTGTATAAGAGTTTGCCTGTTCACCTCAATTCAGGATGGAGAGCATCATGTGAGCAGTCTATACTTAGAAAATGAGAAATTAAGTATGTGGCTGACTCTTCTTACTAGGTATATGCTGGGAAGATATTAAACATTTTATTTTGGATATGTTCGGGAGATATTGTACACTGGCAGAAAAAGGTAAATTTACCAACACCTAGGTTACAATTGGCAGACCATTGAGAGTACAGCCCCAGTGACAAATAGCTGTCTTCTCAAAGGGAGAACATGGTACTTTTTTCTGACGGTGTACCCATCTTACTTGGAAGGTATTATTCAGTTCTTACTAGGTATTTGAACTGGTGACCTTTAATCACATACCCCACATGCCAACTTGCTACACCGCACACCACCCCTGTATTTACTGGCAACACAGTAAAGTTTGCAATGACATTAAAAAGGTCATTTCAAATTTGCACGTGTACCTAGTTGTCAATAGAAAGCATGAACTGATATTTACAGATGTCTCTGTGTATTTGAGCTGTGGTAAGTCATTGGTGAGATATTCGTTATGGTCATACCCTGTACGTACCATGAAATGACATACTTATTACTGTTATTATATATTTTTAATTCTCCATTTGATTTGGGAAAAGTCACCTGAAGACCAGTTAGCTTTTGCGCTAAAATTTTACCAGAATGGCTGTGGATGATGTCCAAACTAACCCAAGAATATCATTTATGTTCTGGCCTGGTGTGAAAGAATTATGTAAAAAAATCAATGTGGTTTAGAGGGATTACAGCAGCCCCTTCACTTGCATGGCCAACACAAAATTGTTGAGATTAGAAATTGAGCTTCATTTTCTCCCTGCTAGCAGTGGGAACTAAAGGGCCAATTAACATAATAGCAGTCAAATAAGAATGACAGAAAAACCGTCACATGATTTCAGCCTCAGAAATGCCGCACTTCCTTGAGACAATGCTTGCTTTATCCATGCGTCAGACACCATGGCTGGAACAATCACATTGCTCACTCAACGCAAACAATAGCCACAGAGGCGCCGGTGCACTTAGGTCCTTTCTCACGATAAAGCAGCATCCAAAGAAACAAAGAGCAGAGGTGACAGATGTACGACAAGCTGTCAGGACAGTGGAGAAGCTTCCCTTGGGCTCAATGACTTGAGTGGGAGCAGATTTCAAAACCACGGACAGTGGTTTTGAAACAACTACGGAACAATAGTGAACAATCCTAATGATCAGAACTGTGGTACAGTGTAAACGAAGGAACTAAATCATCACAGTATACACAGATCCTTCAAATTATCACCAATTCACACATATAATAAGGCTAATAATAATAATAATAATAATAATAATAATAATAATAATAACAGAAATACTACAGAGGCAGAAACCACAGCTTTAATTATGCACCACATATTATTAGAAATAATTTTCATCTGTGTATGTAAAGACATCTTTTTGCGGTGTGTGTTTTTAGTTTTTAGTGTTTTAAGCTATTGATTTTGCAAAATAAATTTTGCATGAGGGTGAATCTCCACCTTTCTTTGTCCTGACGCAGTCCACCTTCTTTTACTGTCTTTCATTTCAGGAACTATTTTATGAATTTCTACAAGATTTATACAGGGGTCCCCCATCTGGAAAAGTTGCAAAACGTGTGTTTCTGACTAAAAATCAGAACCACATATTTAACATTCTTTATGGGCAACCAGCTCATTGCTTCCCAGACCTTTATAATGTGACTTCTTCCTTCACCTAAACAAAACCAGCTGCAGTCGACAGCAGGTCTAACTGAAAACCAAGTGAAGCAACCTGCTATTTAATATATTTCAAAACATTTTCTGCTGAATATCCACTTGTAAAACCGTCAATTTGTATTGTATTTACTTTTCATTTATTTTGCAGTCTATTTGGTATTTTTATTTGTGTGTTTTCACCAAGGCTAATAAGAACATTAGGAGAAATAAATTTTCCATTTAGGGTGACTGGGCTTTTATTGGGTAGTAATACCAAACTATGATCATTACATCGCTATAAAACAGAGTATTATGTAGATATAATAGCAAGCCATATTCAACTAAAGAAATCAGTTTTTTCTACATATATTTAATTTATTTGTGCACTTCATTTTTAAATAAAACCACACTGAACTGTTCTGATATTTACTAATACAATGACCAGAAAACAGTCAGTTTAATATAAGTGAACGTGTCAGATGTGTCCCCCTAACGAACCTCATCTGGTACAATTGCTGGCGTAGATCAAATCAAAACATCAATCAGCATGTATTGTACCCATCTGCAGGGGCACTGCTAGAGATGGGCCCCCATATCACACTGGACTCTCAAGCCAGACCAATCCGATTATGTTCCAGATTTTTTAGGCCGCTTGGAATTGTCCTAACCCCCCCCCTTCCTATTTATGGCACCTCTGCCCATCTGGACACATTTCAGCATGAAAGAGTCCTATTTGGATTAGGCTATTTTCCATATTTATATGGAAATTATTTTCCCATAATGTATGGTTTAATGTGGATTATACATTATACTAGGAAAATTTCTAGACTACCACCCTAAGTTTTAAGCGTCAAGCAGCTTACACATCAGGGCACCAAAACGTTGGTTCAAAAGCCAAACTATAAACAATTCACTGTTAGATAAGGTCTCAAAGAGACACAATGAGACTTTACTTAGCAAAGAAAATGGTGGGGCTCTATATCGTGGAAAAAACATCATTCTTGAAAAAGATACAAGTATTTGACAAGCAGTAGGAATTGCCAGGGGGAGCGTTCGGCCCCTAAAGCAGGTAGCCATCATGGATGAAAAACAGCTAAGAGCAGGCTGGCGGAATACCTGCAGGGGAAACCTTGCATACATCAGCAGATACTGGCGACTCCCGATGAAAGCCACGCCTGGATGAACTTCTAAGCATCTGCACAACAATTATCGCTTTAGGGAGACTGCAACATCTCAAGAACTAGTTACAGCAAATAAGGTGAAGATATACTGCCAAATAGGAAAAAGATGTTGACTCCTTCACACGAAATAGCTTATTATTCATTTCTGTCTACATGTTCAAGCCACATATTCCGCTTTAATGTATGCTGGTTCACAATGCATTGTAGAGGTATTTCCTTGTGGTTTTCTTCTCTGTGCATGGGGTCCAAAAACCTCAAAAACCACAAAACCAAGCCTGCATTTTATTAAACTGAGTACGTGTCATAATAGCATGTATGTCCTCTCAGTGTTTAACATTTTAAAATTTCTGCTTGTCTTCCCTTCCGGAATAATCATAAGAAATTATGACCTAAACGATGCCAATAACAGTGTTGATAGCCCTGGTACTGTTCATAGGGCTGACAGGCTCAATCTCCACCACTACCTTGTTTCTGGATATTTGGGGGTGAGTTATAAGGGCCTGGGAAATCCTCTGAATGTGGTCCTTTATCTAGACTGCGGGGGGGGGGGGGGCCGCCTCCCCCCCCATGATCATGCACCCCAATCTCTACCATTTGCACAGAAGCCCTACACCAAGTGTCAAACGCTGAGAGGTATTAACTTACAGTTGACCTGCTTTCTCAGTCTCTGCATATGGAGCATGACACAATGGTCTACTCCCCATAGTCTCCAAGTGCATCGTGGGTAGCTGACAGCTGGATGGAACCTGTTGCTCCCCTCCCCCCAAAGACTTAAAAACTCTTTGAATGTGTGGCAAAAAAGATGGCTAAAGTATGGCTGCTCATTAGACGCATGAAAAGCCCTGAATCGTGGCTGAAGGATTCACCCAACGTGCGTCTTTGTCATAATTGTTAAGCGTATCCATGGAGCAGTCTACTGACGTGAATTAAGACCAGAACTGATATTCAACTTTTCTGACAGGAGAATTGTTAAGGCATAATCATGTTTGGTCATTACATTACTACAGTTGAAGGGAGGCTTGTACCTCATGAAATCGCCTGGGTATCTGCTGAATCATTCCTCATTTTGGGAGCCAGTGATCCACATTGTATGTGTGATATTTTATAGACACAGGCATGTATCAGAGTAAACTCTTACCTGTACCATGAATGTACAGTACTAATTCGACTTAAATGTGTTATCAGATCTCATGATTGGTAGTTATATATAGTGCCTACAGTATATGATTATACAGAAAGCACTCTTCTTGAAAACCTCAGCAAACAAATTACTTATGTGTTTAATTAATTAAACACATTATCAACGTTGTTTTACATCCATCCATCCATCCATCCATCTTACAACTGCTTATCTTGGTCCGGATTAGGGAGTAAAGTTAGTTTTGCCAAATCAAAGTCTGACCAATTTAGCTTAAAATACAACTGAATTATTAATGTGACTGATGCTCTTCAACATCTGTCCTCATGTAATGTAGTGAGTATCTCATATTTTGGGACTGGTCTACTGTGCCATACAAAATCTAAAAGTCTAATATGTTACACAGATAAAACAATTCAGTACATATAGAGTATATGTGCAAGCTAATAAATCATACCTCAAAGATCGATTCACATTCTCCATAAACTTAACCTCAAAAAAAACTGACACTGGCTTTACTTAAAATGGAAGCATTCAAATATTTAAATGCTTTTGCAGATGTTAAACAATTTTAAAAAATTTTTGATGAGCAGTCCTGTCACATCCGTCTAGTGACTGCGCTAGTCCTGACAGCAAATGAAAATGGCCCCTACCTGTAGGAGCTTCCGGTGACGACCTCCTGCCTGATCTGCCTGTTCAATGCATCCACGGCCGCCCTCCCTTTGTCCTCTGCGAAGACATCGCTTGTCTGTCCCTCTGGTTGGAGGCTCGCTTTTTTATCAGAAACTTTTTCTGACACTCTCTTCTTTTTCCTCTCACTCAGGATTTCCTTCTCTGTCACCTTGTCTGCAATTTCACTTTTTTCCACTCCACTTTCGACCTCTGTAGGTGCATGGAGGTGCCTGGGACCGTTAGTGACTTGGCCCTCTGGACCGGTGACTGTGGGGATCGGTTTGGGGATCCAGGGGTGATCTCCTTTCTTCGCGATAGGCCATGGTTTGAAATCCTTCTGGTACTGTGTCTCGTTGTTAAAGGGGGTGTCAGAGACTTGATACTCGTGCTTGGGCTTGCAGCTTGGCTCAGGACGCACTTTCCAGGGTTTGAAGTCCTGGCGCATCACAGATGCCCCTGAACTCTCCTCGGCTGCAGCAGCAGCTGATGCTGCGGTCGGCTGCTTGGCGACAGATTCCGTCTCGGGCTGCGTTTCTATGGCGACTGGATTCGCTCGCGCCTGGAGACTGGCTTTTTGCTGGGGCTGAACATGGAGATGCTGCATTTCGGCCACGTCCGAATATTTGGTGAACACCAAAGGCACCGCAATGTCAGCTTTGTCCAGCTGATTCCAGAAGCGGGCCATGCAGCAAGCCCTGGAGATACAGGGCCATGCCATGATTATGGCGAGTACCGGACCAATTAACCGCAGACGCTCGTATGTATTTTATATGTGTGTGTAACAGGCCTACGTGCCGCGTCCAACCTGTCAATAAAATCTCAAATACCTTATCCACGCTATTTCTCCGAGCATTGAATCCTCGCGAAAACTGGAAAAAAATCCGTCCGTATTTATCTTCAAAACTGATGATTTTTGTGATGCTCCACGACGATAGATGACTAATCCATACTGCAGGAGACCGACGTTCCGTCCGCCTTTACTAATTATAACATGTATTCAGTGTTTCCGAACAGGCACTAGAGTTCACCGATGTCTGATCTACAGCATAATTCACGTTGCACTGCGAGAAAAAGCAGACTGTACTGCTAAACGCGACCCCGCCCGCTCCGCATCTCGTACGGAGCCGCTGTGGGTCTGACGGCTCGATCACCTGGCTCCGTCATCGTAACGTAGATCCTGCAGAGGGAGGAGGCACCGCCAGCCTCTCAGTGCAACTCAACGGCCTGATCGAGCAAAATGGCTTTATCGAACCAAAGTGCCTTTTAAAATCTCTTGCAACTGAAGAAAAAAAAAACATTCAAACCCCTTCATTTTAATAGGATATTTAACGACTAGCAATATATAAGCTCTGTCATTGTGACACTTCTATAGACGTTTTATTGCGGTAAATATTGAATTTCTGTGTAGAACATTATATTTTGCAAATATTTTCCGTTTACATCAGTTGCGTTGCCGTTGTACTGTAGATGGGGAGTGGTTCGTGATCCCGACGGTAACAAATGCTCATGATGCTTATAAGGGGAACAAACGATTTCGCATCGTTTTATTATTACGGTGTATTTTTATATTTTAACAGCATATTTTACAGTTTACCATTTTTCTCCGAATTGTAAATCTGGGATAATGAGCCTTTTAAATTAATTTCTAGAGGTCTGTGCTCGGAATGTGGTAAAATTGATCTTTCCCGTAGAGTCCTGCGGGATTTGTTTGGCCATTTGGACAGATGGAGGTCGGCTTTCTATTCCAAGAAGAAGAATGCATGAGCAGATGGGGTGAAGGAGGGATACTGTGAGCAAATCGAACATATTACTGTGCATGGGAACTGGGGTAAATTGTGCTGGATAGTTCTACGACCCTGACAAAGATGGATGGTTTTTAAAATTAAAATAGAGTGACAAAAAGAAACACTGGGCATTTGTTCCTAGCCCCATGTTTTGGTTTTTGACTATCAAATTTACACAGTTTTGGGGCTTGTTATAAAATCATGAGTTAGATGCTGATTTGCTGAAAAACCGAACATGGATTTGCGCATGGAAAGTATGCTGAGAAAATCACATCATTTATAAACTGATGACTTTTGAGTGCTTTAATCCTACAGTTTAAACCATTAATCTTAAGGATTTGGACAGTGGACACTGGTTTGTTCACGTTACATGGGTTTTTTTGTAATCAAGATACTACGTGTTATCCTACCTACTGTGTAGTTATTTTAAATACATTCAATAACAATTTGGGTTAACTTAAATAGTAATTAGGGTCCCTGTGCTGGTTTAAGAAGAAGGATTTATGAATATACACTGTGTGTCACTACACCTCATGTCCCTACAGTGGATAAGCTTCTGGAAGATGGATGGATGTTCTCCTAAAGTGAGGCTACAACTCTGCTCAAAAGCTGCTGTATAACTCACATTGTATTTCGTGTCACATCGACCTGCTGAACCAACATAATTGAGTTTTTTGGACGAAATACAATTTCAAATGACCCCCTTTCAGTTACAGGGGTCCTTACAGGGGTGGGGCCAAATGCACAATGGCCCAACTGAAAACTGATTGGTCCCTGGAGTGCCCCCTCCCCTGTCACTCACCAGTTCAATACATATTATTTGCTAATGATAAGGTTGCCCCTCTGTATGAATCATACACACTGTTAGGCCCCCAACCTTAAAATATCATTGAATTCCCCATGTTGAGTTCTGGCCATCTTGGAAACGCGTCAGGCCGGCATTCATGGCAGGTATTCACCAGGCTAATAATAAAAATAAACCTGAAATAATTGGTCAAAATGCAACACCTTACATCAAGAGTTAAAATGAGAATATATATGTTTATATGTTTCTTACCAAACCCTTCCTCAAGTAATCTCTGCGAATGTAGTCAGAGATGTCAAGGAAGTTCAAATCATAGTCAACACTGAGGTTAAATGCAGCAGGAAAAATAGGACCACATGCATTTTTCTCTTGACCTTAAACAGGAGAGAGAGTGACATTTTAATAAATGCTATTTCACTGGGGTCAAAAGTCTGCCGGGTGATGTAGGTGCTCTTGGGCAAAATCTCACGATAAGACGCTCAGAGGAGGACAGCCAGCAGACTTTGGACGGAGGACTCCGGCTCAGCGCACCATCTTGGTCTTCGGCTTTGCGTGACAATTTGCCATGAAGGTTCAGTTTGCTCCGGTGGACGTCCCCCTCGCGCGGAGGCTGCAGACGGCATCTGTACTCTTCTGGGTGTTTTGCTTCCTTGGCCTGGGTGAGTGCTGCTTGCAGATACGCCTGGGGCTCGTCCAGGCTCTCTGCTGCAGCGCAGGCTCCTGTTCCGTAGCTCGCCAGGGGTGTGTCCTCCCGCACGCTCGTTTTGGCTCCTGATGGATTGCAGCTCTGTCTTTCTCTTTACCTGGGTGATTTTTAAGCATGATGTAGGGGTAGAGGGGTGTCTTGGGTTCCCAACTGTTTCAGGCTAGGACACAGCAAACAAGTCAGTTTGGGTGAATAGGAAAAGCTTACTGAAAAAAAAGAATTATTTCATGTTTTTTTTTTTTTAAACTTGCCGTAGGTATGTGCAAAACATGGCCATGATACCATAAATAAGTAATTTCTAACAATTAAAAAATGCCTTTAAATATGGTGTTAGGAGATTTTACGCTTTAGCTTGCAGTGTCTTGTTTAACACACAATCCAGTCGAAATGTCTCTTGTTTTTTCACTCGTAATGCTATGGATCCCTGCATAGGAAGTATGATTTTGACACAGAGAATAGAACTGAGGTATTAGCAGCAGCACTAGCTGCAGGGAAGGGCTTCTCTCTCTCTCTCTCTCTCTCTCTCTCTCTTTCTCTCCCTCTTTCTCCCCCCTTTGCTGCCAGGAACAGGCAGTGAGAGGGCCAGTGAGGGCACTGTCTCATTACCCTCTTACTGTGTCAGCAGGAAGGGAGGCATCCAAACTCCTAAACCTGCTTCGTCATCCTAGCCTCTAACACCCCCCACCCGTTTGGGAACTGATGACAATGGAAATGGAATTATATCTCATAAACTTTCTCAGAGAGAGACATCAAAGGATAGGGAATAGGTCTGTGCCACAGAATGAGCACAAATAGATCTTGATTTTAGGGGTACAGATTTCTTTGTGACTAACGGCAGATATTACATGTGTACAGCACTTTTGGCACCCTGTCCTCGTTGTGGATTCTGTGACTCTCCTGGGTGACGCCGGTGCTTGTCCTTGCAGCGCCGGGCAGTGCCGTACTTTTCTTTGTCCTCCTTTTCACCCGCTACTGGTTGATCAGCGTGTTGTACGCCTGCTGGTGGTTCGTCGACTGGGAGACGCCGGCTCATGGTGGTAGGAGGATTGACCTCATCTGCAGGCTGCCCCTATGGAGACACATGCGAGATTACTTCCCCATCCGGGTGAGTGATGCAACACCCAGACTCCAACGTCCTGAGCAACGGCAGAGGTTTCATCATGGTTCCCTGCACAGGGCAATTTGGGATACATATGGGTTATGAGGCTTCATGCATATGTTGTTTAGATGCAGCTTTTATGCAAAGTATATTTCTAGTCATACGGCTGGATATTTTACAAGAGATATTCGGGATAAGCTTGTATGCCTCCAGGGGACTTAAATTAATAACCTCTGGGTTATGACTCAATGCTAATCACATTGCATGACCAGCATAAAGTCAGAAAGGTCCATATCCTATGCTGGGTCACAGAGGTCTGGAGCTTATCCTAGAAGCTACAGGCAGGGAATAATGCAGGATGAGGTGCCAACACATTACAGAGCGTATTCGCATCCCATTCACTCAAACATTGACACCGACTGATAAAACTCTGTTTCACCGCAGCATGTTTTTGGACTGTGTGGGGAAACTAGAGTACCCAGAGGAAACCCCATGATAACACAGAGAGAACATGCAAACTCCACACACATGGAACCCTTGTGGGGGCTTGAGCCCTGGTCGCCAGTAGTATGAGGTGCTGTGCTAGGTACGGTGCTATCCCCACTCATGAATTAGCAATGTTTTTCTGTTACAGACATATATGCCGAGATAGAGTGGGCAAGACTGAGTCTTCTTATATGTCCTTCTGGGTTTTATTGGTGGTATGCTGTGTGGGAATTGGGGGATTGTTTTTGAATCTATCATATCATTCAAAGCTACAGAGAGAATAATCGATTTCTACATAAAAAGCTTATATAAAGATGTTATGCATGAGCTATTTTGTTTTGTGATTTGCTAAGGTTTCCTGCATTCTGGATAAATGCATCAGGGGAAATGTGGTTTGATCCTCAGGGATTTGTTGTCACGTGGTTTTGCAGTTCTCTGCCGAGTTCATTGGGTGCACTGATGCCGCGTCTACGGGATTTGGATCCGACATTTTTGTCCTCGCGTTTCTGCTGTGTCATGCTCCCCAGCTCCGGGAGGTGTGGCTCGCGGCTCTTCCTCGTTGCGAACATGAACAAAATTACCGAAAATACCGGCAAAAATCGCTTAGATAATCTGCATATATATATATATTGAAAATCTGAAGCGACTGCTGATAACTGCCGATAAACGCTAAAATTAAACTGAAATAACTTATTTGTCCTCATTATTTTTAAAATAATTAACTATTGTGTGTTATAGTGCATTGTGCATTTTGCTGTGAAAACCGTTTACAGTGGAGATTGTTAACTTGTGAGCATTTCTCTGCGGCTGCCAGAGGTCAAGGTCAGCTTGGCACGGGCGATATCGCGCCAAATGGTAAATATATACTCTCGGTGGAACATCAGGGACCTTTGTAGTTTGGACTGTACTGCAGACTTTGGGTGTGCCTGGGTCTTTTTTTCAGTTGCTCCTTGGCTGTGCGTGCGCATGTGTTCGTGTCAGCGTCTATGTAAATGTGCCAGGCCATGGCACTGACCAAACAGGAAAGGACACTGGCCGCTATGAAACAGAACTGCTTTACATACATTTCAGATAGTTTTGTATACTTGCTTTATATATTCGCCTATTTTTGGTTCCCACAATGTGGTAAGTACTGTACAACCCCCACCGCCACACACACGCACACAGTCCAAGTTTTCATATCTTTATGAGGACTTTCTATTTCGTTTCTATGGGCATAACCCTAATCCCAACCATGACAACTTTAACCCATACCCAGGCCCAACTTAACCATAAGTGACCAAACAAAATACTTTTGGCATTTTTTTATTACATTGATTTTTTTTATGAAATTGAGGTGGGGACCGAAAAATTGTCAAGGTAAAAAGTTACAAATATTTAACACATTTTGGGGAAATCTGGTCCTCACAATTTAACAACTACAAAAACGCACCGTATACTTTTATTTAATTAAATATGACATTATGCTTTACATTTTACTAACTTGTAAATAAAATCTATCCAGAGAATGGTTTTCGGTCCGACGTGCCTTTCCGCTGTAACACAATACTACCCTCTTGTGGTCAATATAATAATTGCTAATATAATAAGATAAATCCGCTTCGGGTCTACCTTTGAACGGCTTTTCTTGCGCTCTTTCTGTGTTTTCCGTGTATCATCCGATTTTCTCCTAAATGCAAAATGGTAACTCACAGTATACAAATTTGAATGTTTTTACGTGTTTTGCGTATAGTACTTGTCTTTTCTAGCGAACACTCTGTCGCGCACTTTACTTTTATTAATGTCATTATAACCTTAACGAGATTAATGAATACTATAAAAAGATGGATACATTTTTAGATATGGTTTGGTATTTTTTATTTATTTATTTTTACTTATGTGAAAATGTAAGTGGTGTTTCAGCTGTATTGCATTAACAGTCAGTGTCTTATGAAAGGAAATATTTCGGTTTATCTCCTTTTAGGACCCATAACATTTACCCACGATACACTGAACCCAATAACTGTTCTTGGGGGAGAAACTGCTTTGAAGGCAGAGATATGTAGAGTTATGACGAAATGTAAAATACATTTAAAATGGAATTATGTGTGCTGGAGACAAGACACAGTGACAAATGTATCACATCATTCAATCACTGGGGGAAATCAGCAAAGTTAAAATAATGTGTGGCTTTACCTGTTCTGTTGGCTGTCAACCAGAAAAGGAAAGAATTTACCCTTTTGTGATTTATGTTTAGTGAGGAGGGAAGCAGGTGTGATATTGTCGACAGAGTCACTGATACTTACTTGACTTCCATAAGATGGCCTTCAATTACATGTAATTTTAAAAACATTTTAAAGCCTTAACCTTTTAACATATCCAGCCACTGAAATGATATGTTGGTATGTTGCTACTGGCAAAGCAATAATTCCAAATGTGAGATTTGTTTGAAGATCAGATTTCACTTTTTTTCATGTTCAGTTCAGTATTAGTGGAAAACGTGATGTCTGGATCTTATCTCAGACAAAATCAGGCACAACATGGTGGTACAGCCAGGATGGGCAGTAAGTGTTTATGTTCCTGGATGAGTATTTTAATTGGTGGAACTGAGATAATTTGGGCAAAGGAACTGGGAGACAGAGTTAAGTTTGATGCATCACTGGGCAAAATCTTCACAAAAATGCAGGCTGTTTGCACACAAGACTGCAGTGTACCTCATCCAAGATGACTCTTGTTTTGACGTAATTCAGGACTAAGTCAAACACGAGGTACAGTTAAATTGAGCCCCATAGAGTTCAATGACTTTTGGCTCTTCCACCCATTTTCCAAAAAGAAAATACAATTATAACTTTTTTTGTTGAGAGTTTCTTTCTAATTCAGTATGTTTATACTGAAAAGTGCAATATGAAACTGAAATGAATCTGAATTGTGTTTCAAAGCTGAATTCCAGGATGGATTAAAAGCTGTATACTACATACAATGTTTCAGCACCAGTACAGTACAGTTTCACCTGGCCAAAGAACTCAAACATGAATTTCTTGTGAGTGCTCATCGGAGTACTAGGTGCAGTGTTTTTGCATGTATGCGTTTGCCGGTTGACCTGTCTTAAAAATTACATGCTTTTTCTAGTGATTATTATGAACTATATTTCTTATAGTGGCATTTCCACAATCTGGTCCTCAGGGACTCACAGTCGGTCCTTGTTTTTGCTCCCTCTCAGCTCCCACAAAAACATGGACTGTATATCGGTTCCAGAGCAGCGGATTGGGAAACACTGTCTTACAAGTTTTCAGGCAAAACATGTGGGTAATTCTGGTTACAGCCAGCTGATATGAAAGCAGCTGCGGGAGAGAAGACCCACACTGTGTTTGCAAACACTGGGCTCCAACCTGTGGAAAAACAGCAGAGAATAATTAACTTGGGCTGTGGGGTGGGGGGACGTGAAGTGCCATCTGTAACAGTCGCTGCTCGACCTCTGTCATTCGTGGAAGTATTAAGCTGGGTGTCACTTTTCTCCACTCAGTCAGGGGGGTTATAATATATTATCTAGATGGTGGCTTTAACAGAATGTGCTGTAGGTCAGTGGTAGAGCACATGCTTTGCATGTATTAAGTCCTGGGTTACAATCCTTGGCATCTCTAATGTGACATGCTCCTCAACACGTACAGACTGACTGACTGGGGGGTGGCGTGTACCTCAACAGGTTAGGTCTTTGTCAGCAGAAGTTTACTAGTTCAAATCCTGTTTTTTGCAGAGTTGTGTCCTTGAGCAAAGACCTTAACTTCTCAAAAAAATGCTTCAATGGACAGCTGACCCTGCGCTCAGATGCCCAGCAGCACTCTCACCTCATGGAGGGGTCAATGTCAGGGCAGGAGCAGCTTCAGAAGGCTGTTCAGACATAGCAACACGGCGGCTAACAGCTATCACATGAATGATAGAGATTTGGGCCTTTTTTGCTGCTTGGGATGTTAGGACCAGGGCGATGGCTGGGAGATATTGGGACATACCAAGTAGGTATGTAATTGGAGCGCTGCGTTTTGCATCAGTTGCAGTTGTCTGTCAGCACGTGCAGGAAGGCTGACAAAAAGAGCTTTATCACCCTCGAACAGCAACAACAAACAAACATGCTTTATTTGCCATTTGCACAAGTATGAGTAAATCGAAATGCTTCTATGCTTCTCCTTCCTGACCCCATCTTGCGCTCTGTAGTTTGGGGTCACAGCACAGGGTCAACTAACATGCAGGGGGTTAATGGCCTTGCTCAGTGGCCCATGGACATGTGAGTGTTCTGCTGAGGCTGGGGCTTGAACTGGCCATCTTCTGGTCACAGGCTCTGAGCCACCCACTGGCCCTTTTATTTGGTTAAATGTTTACGAGTTGGGTAGGTAGTCAGATTTTTATACCCAAACAGCTTTCAACTTCCACAAAAAAGAGGATGTGTCCAGGTACTCATGTAAGACACATAATGTACACATATTCATTCTCCTTGTGAGTGGAACTCAACATCCTGCTCTGGCCCCCGACTCCATTGTTTATCACTGTCCTGTTCCATTAAACGCCATATAAGGAACACTGAAAAACAACATGGGGTAGGGGGGACATAAAAGCAGAAAACTCTGCAGACTTTTCATTGGACACCTGCCCAGGGGGTGGGAAATCCAAAATGTCGTGCGACTTTTTTTAAACTGTGGAAATGGTTCACCTGCAGGGGGCGTGTGGCCGCTGCAGCTGCAGTACTGATTGCTTTTTACTGGCCCCTCCCCCCTCCAGCTGATAAAGACAGCCGATTTTGACCCCAAGCAGAACTACGTGCTTGGCTTCCATCCGCATGGCATCATGGTGGCGGGTGCCTTCACCAGCTTCTCCACCTGCACCACGGGATTCTGGGAGCACTACCCCGGGCTGAGGCCACACCTCCTCATGCTGCCCCTCTGGTTCCGGATCCCCTTCTTCCGGGACCTGCTCCTGTCTGGAGGTGGGGGGTGGAGGGGATTTGCATTTAATATATACAAACCAATACTTGAAGTTACACCATAGTCTACGACCATCCCAGAAGCCAAAAAAACAGTACAATATAACTTATTTATGTACATAAATAGCACCCAGTACACACAAAGATGTTTGGCTACACTGAAATATTTAGAAGTATTATAATTCGACGTGCCAAAACTATACCGTAGGTCTGGTCTCCTCGCACAAGGACAGCGCGAGGTACTTGCTGCAGCAGCCAGGGGGCGGTAATGTGCTGGTAATTGCGGTGGGCGGAGCCCCAGAGGCCTTGGATGCACATCCTGGCACCTACACCGTGCAGCTAGCCAATAAGAAGGGTTTCATCAAACTGGCAATGGAGAATGGGTAAGGACAGATGGGCTGGGCCATAGTTAGGCCTCGTTCAAGCTTATATCTCACTATTCTGTGCCCTTCGACCATCTTTTTTGACCTTTCTTGCGTCTCGGTCTGTTGGCTGACCGTTTCCCCTACAGGGCTCATCTGGTGCCTGTCTTCTCCTTTGGGGAGAACGAGGTTTACGATCAGGTGGAGAACCCGAGGGGAACCTGGCTTCGCTCATTGCAGGAGTGCCTACAAAGAGTGATGGGCATTTCCCTGCCTCTTTTCCATGCCCGCGGAATCTTCCAGTACAGCTTTGGCGTCATTCCATACAGGAGACCCATCAACACTGTGGGTGAGCAAAAACGAGGGCCGGCTGCGGGTCTCAGAGGACCAAATTTGTAAGCACTGCCCTAAGTCACTCCCTGCTAAGCTCCATAAATGATTTTTTTTTAAATATTCAAAATGTGTTGCTTCACTTAGAGTAAGACTATTTGAGTACATTCTTTGTACGTGCCGGTTTTCAAAGAAGACTTTTGCCACAAGGCGGCTCAGCACGCTTGGTTTCTGTGCCTGACTTCAGAAGGTCACCGGGTTGAGCCTCAGTCTTGGCAGAGTAGTCACATGTCTGTGTGCCCTTCAGCAAAGGCCCTTAACCCCCAGCTCCAGGGGTGCTGCACATTGGCTGACCCTGTGCTGTGTGTCCCCCCCCCAAAAGCTTGCTCTCACCCATATGTGTGTCTCATGGAGAACAAGATGGGGGAGGCAAAAAGACAATTTTCTCCACATGGTCTAATAAAGTATCTCTCTTCTGTAACTCCTCCATTTTGATATAATTGCGAAGCTCTGTCTTCCACTCAACTGGCCTTGTCTGTGAGGATGCATGAGTGAAGCACCGTGAGTGAAGTAGTCTGCAGAATCACAACAACATTTTCATTATAGCAAACAGTAGAGAGAGTGACTACTTAGCAGGAACCAAGTTTACCTTGGAACAACTCTCTCATGCACGTTTTATATCACTTTAATTATTTCAGAACACAGCTGACTTTGTAGTACCTTTTAGCAGCAAATATATCTGTTGCCACTTATAAAACTATAACAGTGTTTCTGACATTTCGCATAAACGTCATACAACTGGAGATGTTGCTTTACAGAAAGATCAGATCCTCAGATGATGATCAAGAGTTGCATGAAATAGTTTAACATAGTGTTTCCCAATTTAGTCCTCGGGAACCCACAGTCAGTCCATATTTTTGCTCCCTCATAGCTCCCTGCCAGACAGTCTATATTTTTGCTCCCTCCTGCTAGCAAAAATGTGGACTGTTTGTGGGTCCCTGAGCACCAGATTGGAAAACACTGGTTTAACACATAGCCCCTTGAATGTGTGTGTTACCTACAAAATTGTCTCAGATTTTAGATTAGGGTGGTGTGTGGTTCTGTAGGTTCTGTGCCCAGGGCTAGCGGAGTGTTAGGCCGGTGGGGAAGACCCTTAACCGGCTCCTGGAACTGGCTGAACCTGCTATTTCAATTGTACATTGCTCTGAATGCCAAGCTCTTGCTAAATAAGTAAATGTAAATGTAACATGAACGTCCTTTGCAAGCTGCTAAAGATGATCTTCTGCTGTGCCGGTGTATTTGGCCAGTGGATCTGACTGAACAGAAAGTGACCACATGTTCCATCTGCAGTTGGGAAGCCCATAAAGGTGGAGAAGAACCTCAGGCCCACGGATGAGGAGCTGGAAGCCCTGCATGAGCTCTACACCGAGCAGTTGTACCAGCTGTTTGAGGACCACAAGGAAAAGTATGGAGTTCCTAAGGAGAAGCACCTCACAGTCATCTGAGTGGTGCCCGCCTCGAGCCAAGAGGGGCGGGTTAAGACTCTTACCGCACCACAGCCCAGCAAATGTCCCTTCCAAAGTAGGACTTTCTCTGCGCCAGATCCCCTGTTGAATCAATGGTTAATTATTTCAATTTAAGCCAATCCAGTCCTCGGGGACCCACAGTCAGCCCATATTTTTGCTCCCTCCCAGCTTCCTGTCAGACTACAGAGGGAGCAAAAACATGGACTGCTGTGGGTCCGGATTGGGAAATGCTGATTTAAGCAACACCAGCATCTTTTAAATATCAAGGCTGGATACCGCATGCAAGCTTTACATTGTTTTGTCTTAAAACCTCTTTTTATATGTATGAAACATATCTCAGGGACAATTACATATGTGATTAGCAGTGCAGGTATAATGGATGTGACTCTTTGCATGGCTGATACATCTGTGAAATTTAACCTGGAATACAAGGATATTCACATGGGTTCAAAGACATACTGTAAAAAGTGACACCAGGGTTATGTGTGACTTATGGCCCCAGTTTCTTAACAGAATCTTTCGGAAGGAGCCGTCTTGGGGACAAGGTCTTGCAAAATGACATTAAAGTTCTGAAAAAAATTAAGGCTCATCTTATCACGCACTCGAATGATTGTAAAATTCCATCTACCCGCCTTACATAAGTGCTACCCAATATAGGGTAATGGTGAGCCTACAGCCTGTCTCTGGAAGCACAGTAGACAGAATCATAACCATTATCGGAATCCTTTAATTTGCCATGTAGAAAAAGTACAAGGAATTGGTTTTGGCTCAGGTGCTGGTGTGTGTACAATTTAAACATACTGTCAAGACAAAAATACACAAAACAATAAATAAATGAACACAAATAAAATTACAGAGAGAGAGAAATAAAAAATGTGTTATTAATAAATAAAGTAATAAACATGCAGAAGTGTAAATAAAGGTGAGACAACTGGGTGCAGGGTACAACCAGTTTAGGGTATACAGTATGCCAGTATTCCTATAGAGTCAATGGGAGTATAATACAGGAGTATCGGGTAGATACCATCACAGATGACAGAATCCCACATGCTCACGTTGCTGCATGTTATTGGATTTTTGTGTGAAAGCAGCACAAACACACAGATAAAACTGGACAGAAAGCCCCAGACATAAAGGTTTAAGGTGACAATGCTACCAGCTCAGCCTCCTGACCCCCCTGTTCAGAAAATTATTAATTATAATGTTCTCAAACCAGATAGTTTGGCTACAAACCAATTCAGCTTGGAGATACTTCAGTGATTTGTTTGAAAAGCAAACAAGTGTCAGTGTACACTGGCTATCTTCTGTTTGTACGTTTTAAATGAAATATTTTAATATCGATTTATTTTTGGCATTACAAATGCTTTCTAATGTTTGTTTTCACAGTAGTTATTTCACATCTGACACATGCATAAAACTAAGTAAAACTAGAGAGTAAACAGGCAGATGTGTTGATAAATGTATCGTTTGCCTGTTTCTGAGAAAAACATTATTATATGTATAATATGTATATATATTAACTTTGCTAAATCAGTTTAGGACAGTAGCCCTTTGTCACGTCCTTTGTAGTTTTGTAACACTACTTTCTGCATGATTGCAGGGGTGAGATGTTTCCAAATGACAAGTCATGTCCCAGCTGGCAAATAAAAAAAACCCCTCTGGATTACGTCCAGTGCCAGGATTTCAACAGAGTGACACTGGACGGCGCTCCAAGGGGGTCTTGGACCAAGGGTCCGTCCAATGTCCTTGTCAAAGGGGTGACAGTGTCAATCCAGAGCATGCAAGCTAGAGTCTCAGATGAGGGAGTGGAAATACTGAACTAAAAACCTTTGGGGTTTGCCTCTGGGCTCGCAGTGACACTGACATTCTCTCTGGTAGCTCCTGAGCGTCTATTTTGAGTCCGTACTGGCACAAATAAAGACCTATGCTTGGAGTGGATAACAGATCAATTTCATTCTCACCTGGCGACTGTTTGTCAAACATATCGTTTGCTTACTTATTTCACCAACACTTTTGGAATATGAAATGTGAGCAGATCAGGGGTGTTTAATGACTCGTCTAAATTAGAAAACAATCCTGAGGAAATCTAATATGACAATATCACTCCCAGGAAACACCCCTTTTTCATTCGTGTTATCCCATTTCATAATCTCATTATGCAAGCTACTCATTAGGTTAAAAAATGAATTATTTGTATAAATGTTGGGTTTGTTCTTGCTGGGGCCATGCTGGAAAAGTCACTATCCCTTGGTCTGTTGTGTCTGGGGTCTCAGTGAAAAAGACACCTCCCCAGATGTTCCAAAAACGAAACAGGTGACTAGCAAATAGAGTCAGGAGATTGTGGCTAGCTAGCGGGTTAGCAAAACATGCTGCTTCTGTATCTCCTAAATAAGTAATGTGCGTATTTAACATTTAGTGTAGTGTCTGTTTGTTACCAACAGGAGACCCCACAAAAACGAATGGTTTGATTGGTAGTAAACACTGCCTCTGTTTGTATTGGTATGTACAGCAAGTCCCACATGATAGCAGGAATAACAATGGCAAACAGGTCTGGCAGAATCACGAAAATGTATGCATCTGTGAATAGTTAATGTCTTGCTAGGCTTGGAGCAGCTTCACTGTTTTATCATGTAGTCAACCACTAACCAGGATCTTGCAAGTGAGAAACACATACAAGGTGCAAACTCACAGTGATTTCCAGCTACATGAAGCAGAGCCCATGACAGCCTGTGCAGAAATCCCGCGTTTTGACTGGGGGGAGCAATGCAACAGCTTGTGCAATGAATGCACGGAAGACCGCAGGATGTGATAGGAACTCTGAGTGTCCAATCTCCTTCATGGCGGTTTCCCATCCTGTTTAATCACCTTCTCATTTGTATGTTGACGCTAAAGCAACACTATTGGTTTCCGGCCTCCACGTACTTTGAGCCAATAAGAGTTATATATTGTAGAGGAAAAGGTAAAAGCGTCAAAAAAAGTAATCAAAGGCCACTAATTAACACCCACCACCACCCCACCCCAACCATGACGTCTCTTTGATGGACTTTTGATGGAATGATATCAAAAACAACCACTGGGGAACATCTCATGTAGTTTGACCCAACTTCACATTGATCAAAATGCTCACAAGGCAAAAGCCAGGATTTCATACATTTAATATATACCACAATGCTGATTTTGTGTCAATCGCAAACAAATAAATAGATGTTTTATACCGTTCAGGTCTGTACTAGCATTTCCCTTTTACCACATTGATTTTCCAGAGTTATCTTCATATACAAAATACTTATCAACTTCTTCACTTTGACAGTCAATGTATTCTTGTTATTCTCTGTATTCCTGTAATTATTTTGCACCAGCTGTGATAAGCAACACAAATCATTAACAGTGGTGACTGTCACTGCTGACACACAGCTGCTTTTGCCACGTTTACATAATTATTTCCTTCAGCATGAAAATAACTGACAAGTTGTACAGAGAAGTAAAATTAAAAAGCACATGCTTGAGATGAATATGAGTCATTCAGGAAGACCTCATGGTCCAAAGGAGCATTGCCGCGTGGAACCCGGGGTGGGTGGGGATTGTGTGGCCCTGGGATTCCTGCATGGAGGCCAAGTCGGTCCCCTGACACCAAGATCACAAAGGTCTTCTACCATCCAAGGACTGGTGTTATTGCACCAATGATCAAGTGGACAGAGAAACAATGAGAAAGACTGAAAATTCACCTGGCTGAAAGAATTTCTACAGCAGATTACGCTGGACAAAGCAAGGATTCCAATCAAAATAAATAAAACAGCTACCAGAATAAAATTCATAATGGTAACACAGGATGCATGTCACTGTTCTAAGTCTACAAATAAATAAAGAAGCATGCAAAATACTAACGTACAAGTTGGTAGATTGCCAAGTATTTTCATAAATTGTAGCAATCAGCATTTTCCAAAAGCTGTTAGCCTCTGCATTAAATCACACAGGCTTTTGTGCTCCAGGTCACAGACTGATTCTCACCATAGGCCACCTTGGGAAATGGTATAAAGAACACCTTAATAAACACACAGAGCACTCAAGTATAAATGCATCGCTTTACCTGCAAGGCTAATGCTCAAAGCTAACACTGACCTGTTTACACCCCATCAATATGGATGGAAACCCAGTTTACATCAGATAGCAGCATGAAAGAAGCCAGTGCACGAACAAGTGAGATTTCACATCCCTCCATGTGCCTGCAAACTATTAGTGAATTGCTGTAGGTTTATTCTAAAGGGCATTGACCTGAAACTTTTTTTTTCTCCCAGTCAACACACAACAACCCATAATGACAACTTTATCAAAAACCAAAAAACATCCCATTTATACCAGTACTCAGACCCTCCTCCAAAGTTGGGATGGTGTCACCCGGGTGATAATCAGTGCCTGGTTCTTGTCAAATATTCAAGACCCGTTCCTTACATTCACTCTTTCCTTCAAGTGCTGTGTGGCACCAGTTTGCCTGTCACATGCCATTATCTCAGGAATGTGTCTGCAGTGCTGCAAAGCTTTTTTCACCTAGAAGGTTCTTCTACCTTTACACAGGAACGCTGGGACTGTTAGAGTGACCATTAGGCTCTTGTTCACTAATCAAAGATCTTGTTTCCCTAATTTTCACCATGGTTGATGCACCAGTAACTGGGAAACTTAAATGCATCCCCCCCCCTGTTTTTTTTCCTTTTCAAAACACCCTTTTCCAGATATATGCCCTACAAAGCGAGAGATTTCAATTATTTACTTTTAAAAAGGCAAAAATTCCTAAAAGCCTGTTGTCATTTGGTCATTATTTGGTATTTTGTGACAAATGATGGAAAAAAATCAGTTAATTCTGGAATATAAATACACACCCTAAACAAAAGCATTTTTAGAAAAAGTGGGTCTGATAACTTTCTCAGTGCTCATAATGTATGTATAGCAATGCTACATTAAGTACCTTGTAAATACTGTAAAAATACTGTAGAGTATGCAGCACCAATTACAAAATGCATCTCAGTGTCTTTTGAGGAAAAGGTTACTGAAATTCATTGCACAACAGACTATTGCAACAAATTGTTAGAGCAGGTGCCATGCTGAGGGCACGCCGGGGATTGTCTGGCAGGATGACACATTCTCTAATATGGTCGTAATGCATCCAGTATTCTGAAGCTGTAAGCATCTTCTTTCCATTTTCAGCTTTTCTTTGGACAGTTTAGTTTCAGTGTCCAAAACTGAGCTTCTCTACCTCATGCCGAAGCCCAATAAAATACATATTTTTGGATTTTGTTATTTATATCAGACCTTGACTCAGAGCGCAATGAAAAATTATTTTTCTCCCCTTCACTGGGTACTAAAATGCAAAATATCGCAAATGTCCGACTTCTTTTGGCCTGGGTACAAAGTGCAAAAGAAAGTGATCAATATTTTGATTCTTCAGAAAAGATTATACTTTATTAATTCTAAAGTAAGGGTTTACTGCTATCATTTGTTTTTTTATAATAAGCATGCAAAAAAACTGTAATCAGCTTTGCTCAGCACAAAGTTGTTTGGGGTGCAAGTAGAGTAGACATTTGGAACAACACCTTCTGTGATACTCCTGGAGAAGCTACTCAATCTTATCTCACCCAGTATAGTATGCAGTTGCATAAATGAGCAAAGCTGGGGGACAAGACAACAAAAAAGCACAATATAGCTGTAGATCTAGAGGTTTTGTCAGTTTTTGGAGATCTTATCTTTAATAGGATGCTAGAGAAAGCACATCAAGTCTACCATATTTACTGCATAACAATGGTATCCAGGGTGGTTCATTTATAAGTTTCGTCAGTTTTTTAAATCAATAACTGTACATGATTTCTAAACGGACCAAAGGTCCTTGACCGGACCCATCTGGCAGTTGTCCGTTTTGGGCCTTGAATTTCAATCAAACTAATTTCAGCAACACTCTGTCTAGACTTAAACTCTTTCTTCATCTGTATTTGCACTGCTTCTCTGGCCTTCTGGACCACCGTCAAACTGGTGACACTATTGGCATCAATCCACGTTTCTGAGGCCCGTGACGACTGCGGAGAGGATACGGATTTACAGAGAAAGGCATCGATGTATCATCATAGTGTGACTGGGCACAATATAATGTGAAGAGAAACGTAAAAAAAAAAAAAAAAAGATGAAATGAAACAGCAGCCTGTCATGCTCATAGTGCATACTGGGTATAAACGGGATATTCTTAATGGGGACCATATCACCACTGGAACCTGGGCATCTGGTGCAAAGTTGAACAAAAGGTACAGGTTGCAGCTGGTGCTCTCAAGCAGAGATGGGGGCAGGCACAGCCCACAAAGCGATCACACTATATCCCTCATATTACTGGGGGAGATAGATGGAATCAAACTGTAAAATCGACGCCCAACCAATATCTTTGTGTGGTCAGTTATGTTCATTTTGATAATCTGACATTTCTTTGAACAGATACCATCCACCATTCATTTTGACAAGTGCCCATTCTTGACTTGTAGAACTTCCCAGAACAATAATAACCTTTTGCACACCTGTCAGGAACCAAGCTTACATTGGATATTTTTACTTCTTACTTTCACCATTTACAGACGACTTTACACAAGGAACAATGGTACAATACTTTAGAAAGTGGATAAAAGTAAAAGTAAAAAGCAATCAAGTGATTTTTCATCATGCATAAACTACAACTTTTACACATGTAAAAGCAGTTCTTAACCTGCAATGGTGAGAAAATCAGATTTTAAATACTAAAGGTAAAAGTTCAGTGACATTTAGTACCACACAACTGCTATTTCTGACTGAATAACCAAATCAGTAGTTTACTGTTACCTAGTATTATAGTGCGGCTCAGGTTAACAAAAAGTTACTTTAATTTACAGGATTCTCTTTCCCACACTTTACTTGTTTAAACTGTGCATATAAAAGGGAAATAAGATATGCAATTGACCTATGGTCATGAGCTGTGGGTAGTAACCAAAAGAATAAGGTCGCTGATACGAGCGGCCGAAATGGGTTTCTTCTGCAGGGTGGCCAGGCTCTCCCTTAGAGATAGGGTGAGAAGCCCTGTCATTCGGGAGGGACTCAGAGTAGAGCCCATGCTCCTCCTCGTCGAGAGGAGCCAGATGAGGCAGCTCGGGCATCTAGTAAGGATGCCTCCTGGGTGGCTACCCAGAGAGGTTTTCCATGCATGTCCTACAGGGAAGAGGCTGGAGAGACTATGTCTCCCAGCTGGCCTGGGAACGCCTTGGGATTCCCCCAAAGGAGCTGAATGAAGTGGTCAAAGAGAGCTAGGGATGTCTGGGTTTCCCTACTTAGATTGCTGCCCCCGCAACCCGACCCGGAAAAGTGTTAGATGATGTATGGATGGATGGATGGATGAAGATATGCAATTGTACAATTTTACTTTTAAGCATGACATGGCCTGTCACAGTAATGAAGATTTGTGACCACCAGCATAGAAGACAAAGCTGGCTAAGCACTCATGTTCATGTTAGAGAAAAACTTCTCATGGAACTCAAAACAATCTTAATACATTCTTACATCATATCACAAAACTACCATCTAGAATAGATAGAAACAATACAGTAATGCACGAAGATACAGATAATATAACGTTCGCACGACTTTTCCAAACAAAAATCACAGCCCTCCTCGCTGCCGTTTGCAATCCCTTATTTGCTCTGAAATGCATCGAAAACCAAGGTAAAATCGATCAAACAAATGTTAGCATAGAAAGGTATTGGCTCCCTCGGTACGATGCCCAGTGTTGCTGGCGATCAAACATTTCACCGTCTACGGTTTTAATAAGAACAGAAAATACAGTGCAAACCACAAGCGTTAGCAGGTAGCACCAGGGCTCGACTGGGATAAAAAAAAAAAATCGGACCTTGGACTTTTGGGTCCTCTGCAGTAATTTTTTCCGAGGGGGGAGAGCTACACGGCAAAACTTGTCCGACCACATACCTATCCGCGCACCGGGAAAATGCCCGGTACACCAAATGACCAGTCCAGCCCTGACCCGCATTCACTTTCCTTTATCTGTCGGAGTTGCAGCGGCTTTACTTCCACCTTTATCACTACTGCGATTGATGAAAGGTTTGGCAGCTCTCCCCGTGAAACAGCCCTCCCAGCCCGGGCTATATAGCTCCTCCCAGCCCATTTAAACCTCAGTGCGCAAAGTGGTTGCGATCAGTCGTCGGTACTTATTCTGTAGGGGCGGTGAGGATAACTCAGCCATAGGAAACAGCAAGTCTTTTTGTGTCATTTAATTTTCGTTGTTGTCCTGTGCCTCCATAATGAAGACGATACTTGCTGCTTATTCCGGTGTCTTGCGAGGTAAGATAATAATAGGCCCCTCAAACCCCGTGAAATGTCTTGCTCCGATTAATGATTTTAAACAATTGGGAAATCCCGTTGGGCCCATCTATACCTAAGAACAATGATGCATTATTACTTATGGTGTGGTTGAACTTTATTCATTGTATTCATTCATTGTGGGTTAGTTCTTCAGTAGTTAATCACATAAACACAGAAGGCTTCTAATAGAGAACTTAGAATAGTATGGTATTAGCACTACTTATATTAAACGCATAGTTACGTAAACATCGGCATGTCACCTTTAAATTAAGTGTTGGTTACCGGCACTCTATCACAGAAATGCTTTTTTGCACATAATAGCAGCTGCATGTGCGAAGAAGTGATTCATTTAATGCTACCTAATTTCTTTCTTACTTTTTTGAACAGCGTTATTTAACAGATAGATGTTACTGCTTGGGTTCGACATGCACGCCTAAGTACCTTACATGTGTTGCCTGTAATGATTGACAGGAGCCGCTGAGTTATTTTAAGATTTAAGTCATGATTTAAAAAGTGTTACAGAAACAAAGATCTGTTTGTTTTTTTATTTTATTGCATGTAGTTTTCCTGTACTTCGGGGCCAGGCTGCCTGTTGCTGTATGCTTGTGGGGAGTGTAGCACTGTACATAGTCTTTATGCATTGTGTGCCTACCCCCACTCCCATTCTCAGGCACTGGTTCCAGCATCCTATCTGCCCTTCAGGATCTGAGCAGCACATCCTGGCTGTCCCACTCCAAGGTCATCAAGCAACTGCAAGCCATCTCTGTGATCCAGTGGATCTTCACTTTCCTCTTTGTAGGTGAGCAGTACAGTTCTCTAGTCCGTCACTAGTTCAGCAGGAGGGGGCGCTCTAGGCCCTCAGGCCGACCCTGGGTGCTCTTGCTTTCTCATTACATAACAAAAGTATTTCTGGCCAGACACCCTATCTGAGATCTATCTCACATTTAAAATAATGTCTTTCCACATTTTGTCCGACTTAATTGTTCAAACTTAATGTAAAATAAGGTCCTGTTTCCCAATGCTGTTGTTTATGTCTCATTTGGGCACTATTCCTGTTTTATATAGCACTTAAAATCCAGGGAAAATGGCATAACACAAACACGAACAAAGAAAAATGAAATCGAAACATGGTGTGTGGTTTTGTAAACTGGAAAGAAAGTGGGATTATCTAATTTGCTTCGCATTTAAACTGTTGTGCTAAACCTTGTTTGGCTGAATTATTGGTGTAGCTCGAGTCTGATGCCAGAGCAGATTTGCCAATTGCGTCATGGCGGACAGACGTCATAAGTGTAAGGAAATGGCCTCTGTCTCCCTTCAGGTGCATCCTGCACGATGGTGCTGATCTACCTGTTCTGTACTGACTGCTGGCTGATTGCGGCTTTGTACACTTGCTGGCTCATCTTTGACTGGGACACTCCAAACGAAGGCAAGATTCGTACATTTGGGACTGGGGGGGAATCCAACCTGTACAGAAATCCCTGACTCTCACCCTCACCCTGGTTGCATTGTAGAGTTCTAGGATTCTAGTCTGGTTGCTAAATCTCTTACCTGTGTGTGCGTTCAGGTGGGCGGCGGTCGTCCTGGGTGCGGAACTGGACCATGTGGACCTATTTCAGAGATTTCTTCCCTATCAGGGTAAGTGTCTTTACATCGCTATCAGTTTGATTAATTCTGGGTCATCTGTAGGCTGGGAAATATCAGAGCTGGTCATAACTTGTTTTCAATAGTTTCAGGATCTCTTATCTCAGTGTTGCCGTATCCTCCGTTGAACATGCCTGGTTCATATTTAACAGGACTGGGTATTCACAACTATTTTATCTGAGAAAGCCATTGATTATTTTGCTAAATGTTTTTTTTGAAGTTCTGAGAGACAAAATCCAATACCTGTCCCCAGAGCCTCTGTTTTTCTCCTTCTTCTTTCTTGACTGTACCCCTGAGAGTCTGGTCGTTAATTGCAAGCCGGCAGACTTTGCTCCACTGATAGACTGATGGCCTATTGCTGAGGTAGTATTTTCATTCCTCTTCGCTGATGCCCAGAGTCAGAGTTCAATCCCAGATTAGGCAGAATGGTCTTACCACACAGTCTGGATGGTAAAATTCTCCATGATAGTGTCACCGACGCTGTTTGATTAGAAGTAGTTTGCGTTGACCAATGCCAAAGCTAATGGCCAAAGTAGACCAATGTGTATAAATATTGTAGGTTATTCTGACATGTCGTGATTTGACAGAGAAAGCAGTAACCCTTTGATAGTCAGGAATATCCATCATGGTTCAGCACATGTCTCCGTGCTCTAGATCCATTTCTCAACCCAGTCCTTGGGGACCCCCAAACAGTCCACATTTTTACTCCTTTCCAGGACCCAGCACACCTGAACCAAACAATCAAGAAGACTGAATACCTGGTACAGGTGTTCTTGGAGCTGGGAGGACTAGGTTGAGGAACACTACCTTAGATCAGGGGTGGGTAATCATATCCAGGAAGGGCTTGTGCATGTAGGTTTTTGCAGTAATTAGATTACTAATTAGAGAACTGGTTGGGTGGTTATCCCATAAACTTGCATACACATTGGCCCTTTGCGGATAAGAATGGCCACCCTTGACTTAGATGATTCTACTGTGGTAACAGTTAGATGTGAAATTGTGTGTCTGTCAAGAATAGATAATGTGAGGCTGTATGTATGTAAGTTTAATATTGGTGCAGTGAAGCTGTCATAATTTGGTCATTGTAAATTCCAGTTACTCTGTCAGTTCCTCAGCACCACAATGTTTTGACTCAAGATTTTATTCCAGAGTAGGGGAAAAGTCACGTTCAATAGCTGTGATTAACATGCCATAAAAATCTTTCCCTGAGCATTGTCTCCAGAGTTTGAACTTTGGTTGCGTGAGACTCTACGTGTCTGGTACTTAGATATACAATTCTGCCTCCTGGCTGTTTTAATGGCTGGTAAGTCCCCGCTTGAGGGCTTCTGACCAGCAGGAGGTGGGAGGCTCGTGGTGGAACTGCTTGTTTGATGTCCTGTGTAGCTCTCTTGCTGGTGAAGCTTTCCAAACAGGAACTCCACGGGAGTGGCTGCACAAGTGCTCCTTGTAACCATGGCCTAAAAAATCTATCACAGAATCTCCTTGGAAACATCACAATCTGAACCAATAATAATGTTGTGTATCGCTTGTTTGATTAGCTGCTGGGAATAGCACGCACAGCTCATCTTGTGTGTGTTTAGAATTAATTCCATTTGAGTTCTTTTGTTGCTATACTCAACAGAGTACTTTTTCTCAAATGATCTGCTGTTTGTAGTATCTTTTAAAATTTTTGATTATATTCTCTGTAATTGTATTAAATGAATCTACAAACAAATATCTTCACCCAGACTGAACAGAACAATGATTATGGCTGTTATTTTATTACTAGACTACTTAGATGTAGCTTATCGGGACTGATAACTCAGAGCTAAATAATTTATGAAAGCATGTACGTCACTCCTATGCTATATATATGATTCATGTGCAACAGTTCAGTTTTTGGTTGCTTTTCTAAGTAGATTAGAATGATTAATTGCTAATAGAATACAAGCCCTTCAAGTTGCCCATTTTCAAGTCGTATGATATTTGATGGATTTGTACAACTTTTGCTTTAAGTAAGTCTAATTTTTCACACAGATGGACTATTTGTAATGCAGGGGACTTGCAGACATCAATAATGCTGTTCCAAAGATGAATCTGTTGTTCCATGTAAGACATACACAATAAATGAGGCCCTTGTGGAACCCAATGAAAATGACCAAGATTTTCTTGCCTCATCCAAGATGATTATGTAGGCAGTAAAAGAAATATGAAAGTATTTCCTTAGTATTGAATCATTAGTGTCAGAAATGATATTTTCTGTTGACTATGAGTTGTGTGGAAGGTGCAATGTCCTTCACTGAAATGTTGACAGGGTGGATGTCCTGTTGCCTTTCAGCTTGTTAAGACGTGCGACCTTCTGCCAAGTCGGAATTACGTCTTTGGCTACCATCCCCATGGGATCTTCTGCTTCGGTGCATTCTGCAACTTTTCAACCGAGGCCACAGGCTTCTCCAAAAAATTCCCTGGTATTAGACCTTCTCTGGCCACCCTTGCTGGGAACTTCCGAATGCCGTTGCTGAGGGACTACTTGATGAGTGGAGGTAGGCAGTTTTCTGCAAATATTGATGCAGATTGTGTAGCGTTCATTAAAAAAATATCCATGGATATCCATCCAACCATCCATTTTTGGAAACCTCTTGTTCGATTCAGGGTCACAGGGGCTCTAGTGCCTATCCTGGATGTTACGGGCATGATCCATGAACAGTGTTTTGTAATTTATTGAACCCTGAGCTTTGTCCTCTGGCATGACCTTAACAGAACATGTGCTGAAGTCAATATTGTGCTGCGGCTGTTGGAATTTGGTTTGTTTGCCCATTGATCGACGTTTTGCATTGGACACCCGATTCTTTCTGTAAAGCCCTCTGCTGGCTTTTTGAAACCCTTACAAATAATTAAATAATAATTATTTAGGGGCAGTGTGTGGGCTAAACCTGTGTGCCTGTAATTACAAGGTCGCTAGTTCAAACCCAGCCTCAGCACATCTGCAGCTCCTTGAGCAAGGCCCGTAACCCCCAGCTCTCTGGGCGCTGCTACTGGTAGCTGCCTTTCGCAGACAGCTTGCTCCTGCGAAAGAACAAATTGAGGGAGGCGTAAATAGAATTTCCCCACAATAAAGGTTCGATTATTATTATAAAAGGTATGGAAAGAATAATTGACATTTGTGATGCTTATTTCAGGTATTTGTCCTGTGAACCGTAACTCAATCGACCACCTTTTGTCACACAACGGGACGGGTAATGCTGTCGTAATCGTTGTTGGGGGTGCTGCTGAGTCCCTGAACTGCGCTCCTGGAATGAATTCTGTCACCCTGAAGAACCGCAAGGGCTTTGTGAAGCTGGCACTGCAGAGGGGGTAAGGGTTAGGAAGAAGTAGAAAATGCCTCTTGAAGTTAATAGGGTCCGTCTGTGTATGTGTGTGTGATCTGCCAGATTCTGGCAGACACAAAAGGCAAGATACTAATTCAAGATTAAACTTATAAGTCTAATATTAATCATATTTTTGTATAGTATCTTATACTAGAGATGAATGTCTTAGGCTGATATTGTGCATTAGTGCTTTCTATGCACCTCCCTACTGCTTATCTGGGTTAGGGTCATGGGGCGAATTCTGTTTTATGTTGGAATACTACTTTCACCGTGAAAAAGAATGATCAGCCCATCAATCATGCACCAGTAGAGGTTTGGGGCAGAGTCCTGCACGTACCGGGAGTAAGTGCTTCCTGTGGAATTGTTCGTCTCAGGGCCGACTTGGTGCCTGTGTATTCCTTCGGAGAGAACGAGGTGTACAAGCAGGTGATCTTCGAGGAGGGGTCCTTCTGGAGACTGGCTCAGAAGAAGCTTCAGAAGCTCTTGGGCTTTGCCCCATGCCTGTTCCACGGCTGTAGCATTTTCTCAGAAGAGTCCTGGGGCTTTGTGCCTTACGCCAAACCCATCACCACTATCGGTGAGTTTGTTTTTTTTTTTTTTCTCCTCACTTTCAGGATCATGGGTGGGTGAGACCTGGAGCCTTTCTCGGGTAGCATAGGGTGTAAGACAGGGGTAGACTGTGGCTGGGATGTCAGTCCAACACAAGGCACATGCACACGTTTTCATACACAATCATAGATTATGGGCAGTTTGGAAACATGTCTATCTGCATGTCTTTAGACTTGGGGGGGGGGGGGTTCCCACACTATACAAGGAGAGGTGGGATTCGAACCTTGGAGATATGAGACAACAGTGCAACCCTTTTTTAAACAGCAGATGCTAAAAGTAAACAAAATGTAAAATCTGCTTTAAGGCCTGTGACAATTGCTGTTAAGGTACTGTACAGCTGTTCAGTGTTAGTCCACCTTCTGGTCAGAAACTAAATAGTGAATAAGGATAAAGGGCATATTAATGTTTAACATCTTTGCATGTAGAGCCTAGCTCTTATCAATGAAGGCTGTACTTATTTTTGCCTGCATCTTTGAAATTCTGGTGGGATAGTAATTGACTGCTGAATAGCTGCTAATGGTTACATATTTCAGTGGGAGAACCAATCACAGTACCCAAGATTGAAGACCCCAGTCAGGAGGTGCTTGATCAGTACCACGCCATGTATGTAACCTCACTCAGAAAACTCTTTGACAAGCACAAGATCCGGTTTGGGCTGAAGGAGAGCGACATCCTGTACATCCAGTGACTGTCCTGGAGCCCATAGACTATGTTCTTCCGAATAGCCCTTGGTGATCGCTGGTCCTTCGCTCTTGAACTATTCCAACTAGACAGCATGTCACGCCAAAAGGCCACGTTCTGGTAGTATTTATGACGGGGAGCTGCCCTGGAATTCTCTGAATGCATCTTATGTTTATTTCTTTGTTAATAACTGTTGTTGCTTTTCCCACTTTCTGTCATCCAACCAACAACGTTTAAATTTTCTTAGCAAAAATTGTGGCCCACTAGCCATAAATTACAGCAGATGCTATAGATCAGGCCTACCACAAGGGGCCGCCATATAGCTAAAGCAGGGTTTCACGAGATCTAGTCATCCAATGAAGTTTTTGAGGCTTCGGATTGTCAAGTAAAGTGTTCTTTACGTTCTGGGGGTATAATATTAAGGTCTTTATTTCAAAAGAGGCACAAGAATAGTGGACTCATGTTCTTCTGATGTCCTTTGAGCTGTTATCTGTTGCATTCTTTTCACTGTCATGTAATTACATATAGTTCAGACCACCAGGCATCTTTAGGGAACAGTATTCTGTGTGTGAGAGATGGGGGATGGAGACTTACCTCGTCCAAAGGCCATTAAATGTTAGGCTAATGTTCGGTTTGATTCATGGGATTTGTGTTATATGCACAAACAATGCAATTTAAAATATTTCCTCATGAAATGTAGCGGTCTTGTGTGTCAAACCAAAGATGTGGGGGGTGGGGTCTTTTTGACTAAATGAAAGCCAATGACCTACACTGTTTAATACTTCTCTCTAATCACTAGTCCTAGGTGCACCTCTAATATTCTCGGATCTCCAGCGAGGGTCACTGGTGTAATTCAGTTTTAAAATGAAGTGAAGCGTAATTGGCAGAATTTAACAGGCTGTGGTGTAACTTAAGACATAGGCAGTGGAATTTGATGTGATACTATGATGTAATACTGTGACAGAATCGAGTAATCTGAACATGCAGCAGTTTTTTTGCACTGGTTCTTGGCACTCTTTGCACTCTCTCAAATGGGAATTCACCTATTTACAAAGACACAATTTTAAAACCGTTGAGCCCATTTGTTTTTCCTTTTTAATTGTTCATTTCAGTTTAAAATTTCTTTGTGTTGTTAACTTAACACTGACCATTAAGAGAAGTGAAGTTTGGTTTGACCCCATTTAAATTGATTTATTTCATCCAATGAATATTTTTCCCTAATTTTCATTGGTCTGGATGAATGTGATCAGTCAGATTTTGGGAATTGTGATGTGCCTATGGTCTTGTGAATGTAGGGACGAGATTTCAGACTGTAACATTAAGGAGGCCAGAGGGCCACCCACATGCGGCATAGTCAGAATCTGTCAGAAACCAGCTCAAAAACAGACCTTAAGGGTGCCGGCCCAGACCCTCTGGCCCTTCAATGATGGAGTACAATGAACTGTAAACGGAACACTTCTTGAATGAATCTCTGTTGTATTCTACATGTCTGGACTGTGTTGTAAGTGCTCAGGATGATAAGAAATGAGAATCAGTGATTGTATATTAAGAACGGATTGCCTGGCTGCTGGGTTCATCACTGTGACTTGCTGCAAAATGGAGTGTTTCACACTCTCTAATTTAAGTGCAAT
>JAABNX020000119.1:16949799-16964129 GCA_015163995.2 Mormyrus lacerda
CCCCCCCCCACAAACATCCTGCCCGGCAGTTTCCTGTCACATAGCTGACCTCCTCTCCCAGATGCTCTGTCGTTACTCATCAAAGCTCATGCTACAGTTTGGCATGAGTTCCCAGTGCCCCTACCATTGCGGCCTCCAGTCACCCCGGCCATCATGCCCCGTACTGGGCCAGGCTGGTGCTGGTGTCGCTCCTTTTATTCAGTGTACGCTGTGTGATGTTTTACGTTACATAATGTATTTTAATATTTTTCGTATCACTGCAGCCATTTCCCCTTTGGGATAAATTAAACGGATAGAAAGACAGGCTTATCTGTCTATTGGTCTGTGTCTATTTGTCAAACAGACAGATGGATAGTTAAAATGTTTTGTTTTCTTACCTTTTTGGAATGGTATGAAGAAATAAGTGTTATTTGTAATTATCTGATTGCGTCTGTCATTGCGTTGCATTTCGAGCCGTTGTGTTTCGGGGCAGATGCAGCTGGGTCACTTGACATGCTTTGCAGGGTGTCTTACCAGTGAGTTCACCTTTTGTGGGAGGTTCCCTAAGATCTCATCTTCTGAATTTCCCTCATTCTCTTTCAAAAGGTGTGCTTCCCTTACTCACACACTGGGTGCCCGGTTCCTACTGTTTTTGTTCTGTTGGGTAAATGAGACGAGTCTGTCAGCCATAGGTGTCACTCATGGGGGGGATTGGTGGGACACATTCCACTCACTCAATATTCAGAACAGTGGTACCCCAATACTTTCCAGGATGTATCTTTTAAAATTATGAATAAATTAGAGCTCAACCGATTTATCGGCAGGCTGATATTATCGGCCGATATTAGGCATTTTCCAAACTATCGGTATCAGCATTTATAATGGCCGATAAATGAATATTTCAAAAATAAAATAAAAACGGACAAAACACCCTTCAACCATGTCATGAGTGTTGGCGTTGTATAGTTTGTCCACCAGAGGGCACTCTACATCGTCCCTGTTGGCAACACTCGTGTATAACGCGCCACACATCCTGCAACTTGCTGATCCAGCCAGAGTCGGGCAGAGAGAACCAGTTATCCGCGAGTGAGATCATCGGTGAAGTGTGTTCATGGTGAGTTGGTCACGAGACATACATTGCTTGAATAACAATTAAAAGAACATCCCCATCAGTTCTCTTAACTCAAATAAGCATGACAAAATTCGTGACTGTCATGTCCAGTTTTGCTGCTGTTAAATAAGCCGAGAGTGAAGCAGAATTAGCTAGTAATTACGTTACGTCGTTACATTGTAGTTGGCTGACTGTTCTTTTAACTTTTGACAATGAGACTGAAGTATTTCTTTAGCGTGACAGTTATAGCAGTGTGACGTATCATCTCTCCTTGGCCTGTTATATTGAAAATGTGTGTTTTACAATTTGCAGTATGACGTTATCCATTGCTAAATTACATTTTATTTATCAGAACTTTTAATATATTTTGATGTTCCTCTGTTCTGTTGTGACAATAAAAGAAACAAGTTTCTTTTTAAAATGCATTATCATATTATGTTAATTAAAACTCATAAATAACTACAAATAACTAATGTTAGGGAAATCTATTAATGTTTTGTTGCGCGTTTCTGAAATTTTGCATCGGCTGATATATCGGATTTCGAAACCAACAAATATTTGTATCGGTATCGGCCTTCAAAATCCTTTATCGGTCGAGCTCTAGAATAAATACGTTGGCGGAATTTTGTTCTTCTTCAACCTACTGACCGAGGGGAATAACTAACAATTTCAGTTGCTTGCATATAAATGTCTGGCATTTGTGTCTCTGAAAACATTTGCTAATGTGTAAATTTGAGCTGTGTGTTTTGAATGTGTCTGACTGCTCCCTACCTTTGGTTATGGGGCAAGTTCCTTCATATTACTAACTCTAATTCTGACCCTAACCTTTATGATTAGCACAGATGGTGAGAGTTAGCATGGTGTATATAATTATCTGTGTAGACACGGTAGTAGTGATGGCCAAATGAAGCTTCATGAACCACCTGCTGTATTTTCTGACCTCCAATAGATGGTGTTCTCTGTTCAAAAAAGGGCCCAAAGCAAACCAAGACCGCCATCTAGTGGAGTCAAAAATACAGCTTCATTTAGCCATCACTAGACAGTACCACTCAGTATATATCCAAAACTTATGGAAAGTATTAAATGACTCCCTACATCCATCAGTCCATCCAGCCAGCCATCAAGCCAGCCAACCATCTTCTGTATTTATCATTTTCCTGACTCTTTAACTGAGGTGTTTAATAAAGTCAAGATAGAGGCTAGTTTTCAATAAGGGAAAAAAAAACTAAAATAGCCTCAAACATCTTATTTTGATTGTTTTTTTTTTTTTTTTTTTTTTTTTTGAAACAATTTCAAATTATTTATCACGTTTTAACATTCTTAATATTTGTATTTCACTGTCCATCAGCTCACCTGGTTGCTGGTATGGCTTTAAAAGCTAACATAACTAACTAATCGACTAAAAGCCATCTTCTAACTGCTTGTCCTGATCAGAGTTGTGGAGCGGTCTGGAGTCTGCCCCAAGTTACCACAGGGCACAAGGTGGGGGGTTCAGGCTGGATGGGATGGCAGATCTAAGTATATAATGCTGATGTCAATTAAAATTCCACCTGTAGCTGCTTTTCCTGGTGCTTCTAAGAAAACTAGCTAATATGCTTGACTTGTTGATTAATGCATCGTGGTTGTAGCACTTCCAGTGGTTAGCGCACTTGAATGGCTCCTCCACATATAAAAAATGGGGAAAAATGCACTCAAGCACCTGAGCAAGCTCCCATATCAGCTTATGCTGCATAATAGGATCCTGCATTTAGTGTGTAAACAGTCTAGATTGGAGCTGCTTTTAATCTCCCCAGCTGAGTCCTTGAACACGGGTGTGTATGTGTAATTATTTCATTGTGCAGACGAGATTTCCACAAAATGTGATGCAAACCTGTAACTTATTACCTTGTGGTGGTCATCTGCAAATTTCTTAATCTACAATCAAAAAACTAAAAAAAGTATTGCATTTTGTTTGATTATTTATTGTTAAGAGTAGGGCTATCATAGTTGAGATTAGGATTATGTCCATAGAAATGAATGGCGAGGCCCTTTAAAGATGTGAATACGTTTGTGTGTGTGTGTGTGTGTGAGAGAAAACAGAAGTCTGAAATCAGAAGCAGTAGTAAGAATTAAATGAACTAAGAGCATTTAAATTCTTAAAACCTAAATGATAAGAGGTACTAGAATTTACCAAATTTTCCTTGATAACCAAGTTCTTGGATATCCATCCATCCATTTTCCAAACCGCCTATCCTTTTGGGTTGTGGAGGATCCAGAGCCTATCCCCAAAGTTATGGGGCCAAGGCAGGAAACAACTTGATATCTTGGATATCATTTAATATTATATTGATATTAAACTGAAGTTGAATTCTGGAGCATGGAAATTTAATTTGACATTATTAATTAAAAATTTGGTTATGCCCCCTCCCTGGCTGCCCCCAGAACCCCACATGGAGAAGCCTGGACTTCGGCATGCTTCCCGACCTCCTGGACACGTCCGTGTCCTGCTTCGTGGTCCGGATCTGGGGAGGCCGGGATGAGCAGTACCAGCTGCTCATCGAGTGGAAGGTGAACCTGGACGGGCTCCGGTACACGGGCCAGCAGGTCAGGCTCTCCCCCCTCCTGTACTTCGTCTCCTCATCCCAGGTACATCAACATGCCAACATCAACACTGACCCTCTCTGCATTCCCCAGATCCGGTCCAGGAATCCAAATGAGATTATCTTTGGATTAAACGATGGCTACTATGCAGCTGACTTTGACAATAAGGTGCATTTCTCTGCTGTTTTCATTCCATACTGTAATATCTGCTCAAGTGTCCTTCACATCTCACCGTGATATACATTCGTACTTCCTAGGATCATTCGGAAAGAAAGAAGAGCAGTTTGCTTCAGGTGGACCAGAGTTCAGTGCGTAACTCTTACAGTGTTTTCTCCTTGCTGAGGTAAGACACCACCGTTTTTTTTTTTTTTTTTTTGTCTTAATTCCAACACAATGCCCGCCCATTATTTTACAGCATGATTCCTCAAAATTTCCCATTTTCTTATTTTGCAGTGGTCTTTATTTAAGGTGCAGACGGATGTTAAAAGGCATTTTACCCCAATTTGCACACGTTCTCAGAGCACGACTGCTTTGAAAGCTTAGGCATACTGCAGATTTTCATTCATATTTTGTTCCCTAGAATATCCACTAGGTGGCGCTTGGACCAAGTTTTTGACTTAATTCTAAGATGGAGTTCTTTTTATGTAAAATTACTCTCACATGTAACATATATATTAGGACTTGCATTAATGTGCACCCGGAACCAAAAATGGCCGTTCAAATTAGACATTCAGGCATTCATTGTGATAAAAGTTCTGGGTGTGTTAAATGAACTCCTGACTTGAATAGAGTCTGCTGTATTTGAATGCGAGTATCCACCCAGACCAGATTTTAATTTTAGTCATTTTTGGCCATTTCTTTTGCATCAAAGGGAAATAATGTTTAATAGAAAACTGGTTATTTGTTTTTCCAAATAGTTTTCCCAGATATTTCAGAATTTATTTTGGGTTAGGTTTTGTTTTTCAAGTCTTAGAATGGGATTCATGTGGTCTGTTAATGGCACCATATTTCGACTCTGTCAGCACCTGTCTCATGCCCCTGAATGCTTCAAACGTGTGGTCAATCTTAAAGCAAATTTTTATTGTGAAATTAGCATTAAAAGGAGAGATTTATTGCTGTAATAAAATTATCTGTCTGTTTGACAGGTTTGGCTTTTCTGAAAGGGAACATTTTTAAAAAATTTGGTGGCAGTAAGAAACAGATTTTAGCATTCATTTTAGATCATGGCTGTCCAACACTTTGGACAGTTTTAGTAACTGTTTGGTTACTAATTAGCAACCTTAATGCAAAAAAAAGTCTCGTAGCTCCTGCGACCATTGGAGTGAGAGTGACCATCAGGGGGAGACAATTTACTATGTTTTGAATAAATGTAGCGTTCACTACTGGTGCAGTGCTTTACACTGCACACTCTTTGTAATCGAAGTTCCATTGATATCAAAATCCAATTCATAAGGATTTTTTTCTAGTTCCAAACAAGCTTTTCCTATGTCACAGAATGCCAAAGATTTAAAGAAGCTGAACTTGTTGATTTTGTCAAGTGGAGCCTGTTAACTGGCGTGTTTCATAGGAGTCTGGTTTAGGTGTGGTAGATTCTGTAGGGTGGAGGAGTCATGCTTAATGTCAGCCCTTCGACTCTACCCGAGCTGGGGACAGTCACGTTCCACCCGTCTGTAAAGGAAGACGGGGGGCCTGCGTGTTGTTGAGGGATTTCCCATTGGCGTGGATGGTGTTGCCCCCCCCCCCCTTTCGTGACATGAGGTGAACGCTTGGAATTCAGGCCAGTTCTGAGGAAACGTCTGCTGCTGCTGTAACACCCAGGGCAAACAGGCTTTGCCGATGCATGTCAAGGTGACCGATTATGCTTTTGGTGAGGCCTTTCCGCTTCCCTGGGCATCTGGGGCCTGTACAATATCTCAGCTCCAGACTATGATTTGTAATTTTCAGCCCTGGGCAGGACCACAAACACAAGCCCCCATCCCCCGGCATGATCCAGGATTCCTTTCTGCAGACTTGGAGAAAGCATTCAGATTGGCTGACTCCTGGAATACTCATGCTGAGTGTTTTACAGTCGCGCCAGGATGCGCACAGACGTATGGGAGGTCACCTGTCTTGGAACAGCGCGTCTTCGACGTTTCCGATTTGAGTAATCTTTTTTCCGAGTGCAGTGCCCTCGTCTAACTGGATGTGGCGCGTTAATCCCAGCTTCACGGTTCGGGAGACTGCAGAGGTCCCGTTGGTTAGCGCTTTGTTTGGCTCGGTCAGGTTTCCGGTCTGAACACTCAGTCTCGCAAGCGTTGTCGTTGAGCTGCATCGCGCAGGGAGTCGGCTCGCCAAAACTCAAGTCACCGCCATGCCAGTTCCTGAAGGGGGGCGACAGGGAGTTGATGCTGGTGATGGACCCTCCCGGAGGGTGGGCGGGTGGGGGGGTGGGGTCTCAGAAATTTCATTACTCACTGCAATGTAAGCGGAGCTGACACTGCGCTGACGGAGAGGCGGCGAGGCCGGGAGGCGCCCGAGGGTCTGAGTTATTGCGATGTAGTGAGGTATGTGGGCCGCGCAAGGTCCGCTACTGAACCCGATTGTGGGGGGGGTCACACGGGAAGCAGCCCTGTTTATGTTCTGTTTATTATGTCCTCCAGTTTGACTGTCCTTGGTCTGACGCCGGAACGCTTGGATGGGGCCCTCGAGGCCTCAATTGTGGTGTGTTTGTTGTCTTTGCCAGTGCTGTCGTTGGTTTTTGTCGCCGTCCTTGTGGTCATCGTCAGACGCGGCTTCTGGGGCAGCGTGACGAGCTGCATTGTAGTGCGATTCTGTACGAGTATATTGCTGGGCTTTTGAGGTGGGCGGGGGCTGACTTTTGAAACCACTGGTAATGGTCGTCATCGGTCATTGGAATTGGCAGTAGATCAGCGCTTTGTGGGAACACGGAATGGTTCTTTCTGAGGAAACAGCTGGCAGATGAGCCCAACCACGGGACCATCGTGGAGGAAAATGGCCGAGGGCCTTTGGGGAGTATGGGACCAGACTTCAGGAGGGATCAGTGGCGGGTCACATACTCTGGGTGCCGCTCCGATAAAGATGGGAGGCTTGTTAATGGGTTTGCAAGACAAAGAGGCTGTCCATTAGACGCACCTGGGAATCTGCTTTCGCAAAGCTAATTAATCGTCCTGGTTCACGATTCACTGGTAACACATAAGTGCAACAGCAACAGGCCCAACTGGGCCTTCAACGCCTCTGAAGACCCTACCAGATCCGTACCCAAGGAGCTACTCATTTCTTTATCTTCACTCAGCAGTGGTATTTTCCGTGATTTTGGGTTCTCATTTATGGATTTTTCTGGATTGTTGCCAGACCGTTAAGTCGGCCATGATGATGAGTGGTGTCAAAGATAATCAAAAAGACCCTTAAAATTTTCAGCCCCCCCCCCAGGGAAAAAAATGTGTGCAATTTGTATTACGAGAGAAAGCCTTGTTCAGGGCTTTTCCTCACAAACTGCCAAAGTGTACTAGGCAGGCCCGCAATTCTGCACGTTGAATACAGAGCCCCCAGAATTTATGGCATTGCTGTAATTAGGACACGGTGGCCTGACCACGACACCATATCACGTTAAAGACTTTTAATTAGTCTCTTTCAATCATTCCTCCATGGCACCTGGAAACCAGGCGGTTGCAGAGGCAGTAACTTTTCGTCGCTTATGAAAATAAAATGTTTTATAGCTGAAGGATCAGGCTATGGGGAGACGCGTGTTGTAAATTTTTTGATTAATGAGTTCTGGGCGTTAGCTATCGAGTCAGACCTGGTGGTTCCTTCATCTGCATTAAAAATAGCTGTATTCTCCCTACTGTCTGAAATGCTGTGGTTTTTTTTTAGCACTGGTATAGGTGACCCCCTT
Organism: Mormyrus lacerda; assembly: GCA_015163995.2. NCBI lineage: Eukaryota > Metazoa > Chordata > Actinopteri > Osteoglossiformes > Mormyridae > Mormyrus > Mormyrus lacerda. The sequence goes on from JAABNX020000119.1 coordinate 16,957,362, forward strand.
GATTTAAGGATATTTCTTTTGTTTTATTATTATATTTTCTACCTTTTTCTCACCCCTATCTTTTGTGAGACTGTTGTTTCAGCAGCATGAGAGAAAACAAAACCTGTCGTCCTTCCATGCGAGGATGCGGGGGTTGAGGGGAGGGGTCACCATGGAGGAGGCCCAACCTCAACCGCAGTGGATGCGATAAGCACTTCCTCCGCCTCACAAAGCCCGGCTGCGTTCCTGGGCACTGTGCCGAAGCTTGACCTGACAACCTACGGGAAACAATCGTCATGGTGACCTGGACAGGGCTTAGAGGAGTTTATTGCCAGTGTTTACTTCCCATGAACCTTTGAAGGAGCGTTTTGATGCCTCTGAGGAGGTGGTATCTCCACGCTCATTCTTCTCTGCTTTTTGCTGTCTGTAGGTTTTCCCTCCTACCTCATGCATATTTTAACCCTCAGCTGTTCATCCCATAATCCATCTCCTAGATGCCCTAATGGCAGTTGATTTTCTTCTCATCCTTTCTGTTGTCTATCCGCCCATCATCTTTTACCTGCTTATCCAGGTCAGGATCAGGGGTCTTTTCCATTGTGTCCATCCATCCCTTCATTTTCTCTAACTGTGTGTCCTATTGAGGGTGGGGGGGTGTCTGGAGCCTATCACAGAAGCTATGGACACAAGTCAGGGAACAACACAGAATAGGGGGCCAACCCATCTCAAGACATACTCATACACCAGTCACTCACACATGCGCACCTATGGACAATTTGGTAACTCCAGTTCACCTCAGCATGTTTTTGAACTGTTGGGGGAAACCACACGATGACATCAAGGGAACGTGCAAACTCAACACATGTGATACACTACTGTGCCCCCCCCCAATGAAATCAATGTTTTGTTTTCTTTTAAAGTTGGTGCATGATTTTTTTTCAGGGCAAATATTTTCAGTCATAAAATATTTATCATGGAACATTTTGACCATTTCTGTGCAGATGGGGAGTCATGTTTGGCCCAGTGTCTTCTTGAGTTATATTTTTTCTAGGTGTCCTTCCATATAATTCCTGCTTGGTCAACCAGTTTGTCTGCAGGAGAAGCAGCAGGTAGAGAAGGTCGGCTGCAGTAGCCAAGGACTCGGTCATTGTATTTTAATTGGTTGGGCACCGGTCTTATCTCTGCCTTAGACAGTGTCGTAATTTCAGCCACAGGGGGTGTTGACATTCTCTTGTGAGGAACTGGGACGTTTAGCTGAATGGCTGATGTTTGTTTTTCTCCGTATCTGTAATTTTCTGTTTTAGGGCTCTTTTTTTTTTAGAGTGAAGGTGACCTAAATAGAGATTTTTAGTTTGCGTTTTGAGTGGGTGGTGTGGCAGCTATTCTGCCTATTGAATTAATCATGAATATCTTTCAAGGTATGTTGTAAGTACTTCAGAGACACTCAAGATCACCCAAAAGTTGTAAATGAAAGTTCAGTCAGTCTGAAATAATCATTTATTTAGCTTTTTTATGACAGTCCTGGTGCGTTAGCCAGGCCTTGGGGAGAAAATGTCCCAGACCTGTGGGAGGCACTTCAGCTCATCGCAGCCGGTGTTCCCTTTGTTATGCCCTTAATGGAGATTCTGCACTCTGTGAGGTCTGTTTTGTACACTTTCCCCTTGGATAGGTTGTAATAACTGGCCCTTTTAAGAGTCAGCCAATCTTCTGAAGTCCAAATGCTCCCCGTTCTATTTCATTAACACACTTGTGTTTGTCCGCTGCATAAAGTGTGAGGGAAAACAGAAATATGGTCCCTGTGGATGGGGGAAGTTTTTTTTTCCTTGAGTTTTGGTTATTATTTTATAAGATGGTACTTATGTTAAAAACTAATTAAAGAGCTGAACAGCTGTTCTCCATATTAAAGTGAGAGCATGATTACTTTTCAGCTGCCCCGCGTAGTCTGCCGACCAGATCGGTTGAAATTCTCGCCTGTTTCATTTAAACACTTGGAGTCTTCATAGGACGAATGCGAGCTGTAACGTGACTGTAAATGCCTTTGTCACGTTAATATGACCAAAGTTATAAAAATAAACAGAGACCCCCTCATACTACAATTGTTCATTTACTGCAACGAAAATGCTTTTTGTTTTTGTTTTTGGATTTGACATACCATTTGTCTTTCACTTCCTTGCTTTCATTTTTCGGCCTGAAATCCAGGATCCAGCATTTCCTAGTTTGTTTAAAACAAATTCATACAAAGAATGAAACTTTCATCTCAATGTAGCACATGAATGCTTTTTACAGAATACGGTATATGCCGCAGGGGAGGGGAGGATTCGGTCGCATTTCCCCGCGTGACATAGCTGTAGCCAAGGCCTCACACCAGAAGCACGCCTTCCACTCAACCGAGCGTGCCGGCTAGCACATCTGCCCATGCGTGGTCTGGATTGATTGCATCAGGCACCGGGCCGACTTTCTCTGAACGAAAACAGCCCCGAATATTTATTTGGAGATCATCAATACGATGTATAAAGCCGGCCGAGCTTTGAGGAGATGGGGGTGATTTTTCCGCCTCGCTGCTTATCATGTGGTCTTTCGGGCCTCTGGAAAGCATTAATCTTCGGGAATGCTGCTATTTCTGTTTATTCTGATGTTCGGGTTTTTCTGCTCTCTCCTCCCCGCTTCATCCATCAGTCAGAGACATTCTTGGCCCCCTCGTCCTTCTGACATTCATTCCTTGTGCCTCCAGCGAGAGAGTCCCAGAGGCACATTTTCAGAAAGATGGCCGGCCTTCTACCTCTTCCTGGGCTGATGCCCTGCTCCGAGGGTATTGCCCCAGTGTGATAAGTCTCTGTGATCCAGTGAGTGAGATTGCCCCAAACCCCGCCCCCCCACCTCAGACTGGCTGTTGATAAGGGTGCAGACGTACGTAGGGGCTGGAGGAGATAACCTCCACTCATCAGAGGGAGGCGCTGTTATCTGATCCCACCATTGCAACCGATAAACCTGTCGAATCAATCCGTTCGGCCTTTTCAAAGGGCCATTACTATTGGCTGCCATGTTCCTGTGGGCTTAGAATCAAAAAAAAAAGTCAAAATGGATGGCTCTGGCAGAGATGCTTCTCACCCTGCTGTGTTAGATATTATTAGCAGAGCTCTACTTGGACTCGGTGATTTATGTGGGTTTATTTCACATACTGCTTTAGTGGAGGAGGGCACACTATTAAACACCGATGGGGGCACTTTATGCCGTTTCACAGAGGATGTGTCCCGTGGAGCCGAGGCTCGGAGGCCTTGTTAAATACATCCGGGGGGGGGGGCGCCTTACCAGCACCTGCAGGAAATGTACAAGACAAACGACGGGTGCTTTCATCATCGCTCCGTCACGCCCGCCCATAATGGTGCGTTTTTTCCATGGGGCAGCACAGTCAGCGGGTCCAGGGCACTAATCCGGACCACAGTGATCGGCGCCAAGGCAGCCCTGGGGACAGTGAGCTCCCGGGGCCCCGTCATGAAGCTCTGAGGCGGATGATTTCCTCCACGTATCTGTCCAATTATCTTGTTTGAGCAAATGGTAGAGTAAGGCTTGGGAGGGGGGGCAAATAGGCGGAGAAGCATGTTTCTCTGCTTAAACCCTTTTAGGGATTGAGCTGAAGTTGGAGGGGTGGGTCGGTGGGTGGGTTTTGTATTCAGATCTGAATGGGCCCCCCATGACGGCTCCTTGGATGGTAAGGCTGGCACAGTCCGACGTAAAATATGGCAAAATTATCCCCCCTTCAGCCCTCAGCTGCCATAGAAGAAAAAGCACATCTTTGGGTTTTGGGGAGGAACCAACACAAAAAAACAGGGAGAGCTGGTCTTTGAGGTGGTCATTAGGAGCACCCCTCCTGGATGTTCTGCGGAAACAGGAGTGGGAGCACCCCCCCCCCTCGTTTGTACCTGGCTTGCGTTGGAGATGAAAGGCCAGAGAGAGGATAAGAGACAAAGCAGAGCAGCTCAACGATCTCCATCACCACTATAAAATGATTTGCAGACCCGAGGGGTAATATGCTCACTGTGGTTTGTCATGCTCACTGATTTGGCCAAAAAGGGGCTCAGAACTCCACATTCTGGACCCATTTGTTACAGAAGGATGTGCTTTGGCAGTTCATAGGGCAGAATTGGTGGAAAGGCGGCTTGGATGGATTTAGCAGGGATCTTGGTTGCATTATCTTGGTACAGAATGCAGAGAGATACGGTTTTCTAAAATATGGGCCACCTGTATTTTGTACCGTTTAAACGTGGCCCTTTTGGGAGCCAGTGAGAATGTGATAATCCGTGCAGTTTTCCAGCTGTGGACGGCACGGGGAGAGCGAGGCAGGGACAAGCTGGGGCTCGCCATCAAAGGTGGTGTGATTACGCTTGGCTCGAAGTTCTTCCTGACTGCGAAAACACAGCGAAGGGGAATTGGTTAACGAGAAAAGCAAGCTACCCTCAACTGAAGTCAGCCAAAAATTCTTATGACGCTCCCGAGCCTGAGAGGCATCTAATGGTCATTTTCCCTGCTGGGGCCGCCGTGTGGCTTAGTGGGTAATGATGCTGTGGTTATCAGAAGGTTGCCGGCTCAAATCCCTGTTTCACCTTGCTTTCTCAGTTACTTTTACCCAAAGCAACATATATCTGTGAAATTAATATAATGTAGTCTTGTATTCTATTCTATTCTTATAGTCTTAGTCTTGTATTCTATTCATAAAAAATTAACTAAATTTTATTTGTGAAATCCCTGCTTTTATATATATATATATATATATAGCATTGACAATAAACAGATCTTGAGCCTGTAGCTTGTAGTTTGATTGTACTCTACATAATTGGCATAAAGCACTTTATAGATTTAAAAATATCATAGATGTTCATAGATAACAGAAGTTATCCAGCATTAAATGTGTGACTGATGAAAAATAAAGGCAGAAGATAATGGAGAAAAATAGACAAACTTCTGATGTAACTGTAGATGGTGAAGCTTGGGGTCTACCGTAAACTGGTTCCCTAACCCACTCTAAAGTGCCAATGTGCCAATAAAGTGTACTTGTGGAGCTGGAACAGTATTTAGGAGAGTATTGGCCATCTTCTGTTGAACCATGTGGAGGTTAGACTGGTTTTGTCGAGTCCCTAAGTTGAGGTGACTCTAGAGCTTAAGTTCCCTCGATTATGGAGTCTTGGTGCCAGAGGGCCCAGGGAAGGAGGAGAGGAAAGTCTCGAATGAAGTCAGCGCCGATTTTGAGATACATGTATGGAGACACCACAGAGTTATTTATGGTCGACCATGTTAAAAATAACTTAAGCATAAGCAAGACTGAAATATTAAGTTTTCCGTCATGATTTAAATTGTGCAAACGACAGAGGCATCCCTAACACTGGTTGGCGAGCCGTTCCATAAACAGCTGAAGGCTTTCCCATGGGAGTTTGTTTATTTGAAGAATTACAAGAAGTTCCACATCCTGGGATATGTCAGTACTTTCTGGAAGGCACACATTAATCAGGTAATTTAGATAAGCAGGGCCTGACCTATTTAGTGCCTTATAAGTGAGAAGAATTCTGAAGTCCATCCAGAGGTGAGCAAAATTCAAAGCATTTATTGTCATAAGTTCAGTACGAAAGTGCATTTCTCTGTGCAATGGAATTCTTACTTTGCTGCCCACACAAAATGTGTGTGTGTGTATATATGTGTATAAAATAAATAGAAACAAATACTTTTAAGTGTAATATGCAAAAGAGCTTAATATGCAAACAATTACAGCATGAGGTAGTATGGCATGGTTTGGTAGTTTGGTAGTATGATATCCGTTATTCATGATCCTTTCGGCTGTTAAGGCATCTGATGGCAGTGGGGAAGAAGGAGTTTGCAGGCGTTTGCAGTCCATAGCTGTAGTGCTGACGTCCCATGCGGTGATGCAGCTGCTCAGTGTGCTCTCCACAATGCAGCTGTAGAACTTGCTGAAGATCTTGGTTGACAAACTTCCTCAGCCTCATCAGGAAGTACAGCTGTTGTTGAGCCTTCTTGACCAGCTGTGTGGTGTTGTCGATGTATAAAATGTATAAAAACTAAACTAAACGTACGGCTACGTACATTCTCACGGCAGTTCCACACATGGCGTACGCACGTTTCTGCTCAGTTTCGTAAACAGATGGCACTCAATGGCAAGTCATTGCTACTGTGGTTTCCCTTTTTAAACTCACCATTATGACACCGTGCTATCCAATACACCGACATTAGTACAGCAGCTGATTTTTAATCAATTTGTAACAATAAAATGGTGCAGGAAAATGACCGAACTATTACAACTACCATGGCAGCTTTTGCGTTGTTGGAAGGCACAGCTTATGGAAGAATTAGAAGAGAGCATGTATTCAGGGATCATAGTGTTTTCTTGGCCCATGATAATGACTGGCTTCTAAGTCGATTCAGATTTCCAAGACAAATCCTTTTTGAGCTGTGTGCTGAACTGGGGCCAGCATTACAATGGCAGACGACGAGGAATTGCTCTATACCTGTTCCTTTACAAGTTCTGTCCATTCGTGGGTTCTTAGCCACCTTAGGCAAACTTAACCTGACCCTGAGCTACCAAATTTTCCAGCAAATGGAACAGCATTACTAGTTCAGTAGCATACAGCGTATCATTTTAGATCAGTGGTTCTCAACCTTTTTTTGCAGTGGGCCGCACTATGTCCAAGTTCAAGTCTCACGGGCCGCATATTTACATATGACGTCATCAACACTCAATAACCAGATATTATGCATCTTAAATTATTACAATTAGATGTATTATTA
>JAABNX020000119.1:16964229-16982543 GCA_015163995.2 Mormyrus lacerda
ATTATTATCATTAGAGAGTATAATTCTACTTACCATTAATGGGATACATTTATTATTATTTTATTTATTTTAAATTTTTATTTTTTTTTATGTGGTCAGCATCGCGGGCCGCATTTGCATTTGCGATGGGCCGCAGGTTGAGAACCACTGTTTTAGATGTTTTAATTCATTGGCAACATCTTACAGTAGACACAATTTCTTTTTGTGACTGCAGCACAGCTTCAGTCAGCACATGACCGGATGGTCGCCCACCAGTTTCTGAGGCGTGTGAATGTGTGCAGCCAGAACTCAAAGATGTGCTCAGCACAGCAGCACCAACACCACTTGTTTCGTCCCCAGCACTGGGGGCATCTCTGTTTATTCTTACAGACAATAGTACAAAACAGAATAAACAAAAGTAACACCGTGTCTACGCCCTACGTGTTCTTCATAACCATGCAAGTATTTCAAACAAGTATGGTATAAGAAACTCACCTGTGCTGACATCGGCGTCCCTCTCGCCCGATAAGTGTGTCCCCAATCATCGCAGCAACTCATTGCTCAAAGGGTGTGGGACTGGGACTGGGAATTCCACTACCTCCTCCTGTGCTGTTAAGACTCTTATGGTGAGCGGCCGCTCGTTTTTTTCCACATCCGACCACTTCTTTTTAATTTCGGCCACTGCGCGAATTTTGGAACCAAGATTTTTAACTTACTCCGCCACGCTGTGCCACTCCGTCAACTTTCGTTTACTGCTGATGCCACTGCTTAAACCACTAAATAATGTCACTTTTCTTTTCTCGATTTCTGTTAACGTGACCTCGCTGGAATACTTTTATCCTACGTGGTTTATCCATTGTTGTTTAAGAAAAACATAGAACAAAGTGGGTGTTTATACAGATTTACATATGCAAATATACATAATTATGGGCGGGTCGGGGTGTGGGCTCGTTCACCTACGTAAAATTTCATGGTCATTGGGATTTATAAAGTTTTATGCATTTGGATTTTTTCTTGCTTACGCACATTCCTAGTTTTGTCTGTACGCCATGTTTTAGTGTGAATTCTACGCACGTCGTTATACACGAGGCCCCAGGTGAGGTCCTCACTGATGTGGACTCCCAGGTACGTTAAAGTTGCTCACCCTGTCCACTTCAAGCTCCCAGATGAACAATAGCTGATGAGGTCTCCTCCTCTTCCTCATGTTCACGATCATCTTTGTCCTTTGTCCTTTGTCTTGTCTGTGTTAAGAGTGAGGTTGTTGTCCTTACACCATGACACCAGACCTCTCTCCTGTAGGCCGCTTCGTCCCCTCCAGTGATGCGACCGATCACTGCAGTGTCATCCGTGAACATCCGTGATGTTGTCTTTGTGGGAGGCGACACAGTTGTGGGTGAACAGGGTATAGAGGATGGGGCTGAGAACACAACCCTGTGGGATGCCAGTATTTGTGGTGATGCTGGCTGAAGTCCTGACAGATTGAGGTCTGCCAGTCAAAAAGTCCAGGAGCCAGTCACAGAGGGTGGGGTGCAAGCCGAGTGTGGTCAGTTTGTGGATGAGTTTGTGGGGGATGACTGTGTTGAAGGCAAAACTGTAATCAACAAAAACCATCCTGATGTAGGAGTCTTTGTTTTTCAGGTGGGAGAGGGAATAGTGAAGGGCAGCAGCAATGGCATCTGATGTAGACCTGTTGGGCCGGTAGGCGTACTGCAGAGTGTCTGGCATGTTGCTCTGGATGTGGGCCAGCACCACTCTCTCAAAACAATTTGCGATGATTGGAGTAAGTGCTACTGGTCTGTAGTCATTCATGCAATGATTGTGGTCTTGAAGCAGGTGGTAACAGTGCTCTGGCTGAGGGAACGGTTGAAGATCGCGGTGAGAACATCAGCCAGCTCGTTAGCGCGTGCTTTGAGGGCCCGCCCAGGGATGTTGTCTGGTCCTGCCTGGCCTTGCGGGGGTTGGTCTTCCTCAGTGAGCAGAAGGTTTAAGAGCAGGTGTGGTGCCATCATATTCTGTATTTACTCTGGATGCCTTTCTTGCTGTGTGGTTACTATTTCCTGCCGGTCACACTTCATAGTATTCAGATTTCCTATGAGCAATGAAATGTTTTTTTTCCCCTGTGTTCAATAGCTGGTCTTGGTTTTGCAGTGTTTCTGTGCAGTAGGAAGTACCCCTCCGATAAGGTTGACGTAAGTGGTCAAAGCTCATGCGGTGCCCTAGGCAAACTTCACTGCCGGCGCCCCCTTGTCTGGGACAAAGGGAAACTGGTTTGCTAAGTCGGCGCCCTCCTCAGAAGATGGTGCTGTAGGCGGCCGCCTATGCTGCCGAATGGACTGTCTGGCACCGTGCTAAAGGCTCTGTCTGTTTCAGATGACGGCTGTATTTTCTGTTGCCTTGGAAAGGAAATTAAAGGCAGACATCTAGATGCTCTTATTTTGTGTTGTTACGTCAAGGTATTGGGTGTTTTTTTTGCTTTTTCAGTCTTTGGAGAGAGAGTTTTCACTTTTATTTAAACAGTTAAGCTGAGACCATGAGCTCACTGTCATTATGTGTGATTGAAAGGTGTGTGTGTGAACAACCCATAAATGAAAATGTAATCATCTGCTTTTATACTGTGCCGTATAATCTTTCCACGTGGGAACATATAGAACAACAATATTACTGGATCTGAAATTGATCCCTGTGGGACTCCGTATTTCACTGCTGATAATTGTGATTGAGTGGAGTTATTACATTTCTGAGCCACTTAAATACAAGTCCAGTCAGACTGTCACAAGCTCAAGTGTAGCCAGTAATAAGAAAAGTGCATCGAAATTGGGGCATTGTATTGTGAGTATGGTTGCGTTTTCTGTGTCAGAGGATAACGAGACATTGTTTATGATTCTGGTTAGAAAGTTTCTGCGCTGTGGGCACGACGGAAGCTGCCCATGACATTTTTCAAGCACATTATGGGACTAAGTATGTTTGTAGTTTGGAGATGACTCCTGAGAATGTTTAAAAATAAGAGGATGTTCGGGATATTACTATAATTGCTAAGTGCATGAAGATTTAAGTTTGGTTTCCTAAGCAGATGTCTGACTACAGCCATCTTGAATAAGTCTGAAAGGCTTAAGTATAAAGATATGTTCATAATTTTAAGCATAACATAAGCATATAATGTGGTTTAAGAATGGGATCTGGTGGATTGGTTGCTCTGTGTGTAAATTCTACATGTTTAGCAGTTTTTCATTGAATAGATACAAATTGTATAAAGGCTGTTCGCAAAGCATCAAAGCTCCTTGCTAAAGTAATAGCTATCTTCTGAATCTGAAGTATAGTTTTATCCATTTGACAGTTGGAGGAGAACTTCTGCATTTATGGTCCGGCACATGTCCATTCAGTTTGGAATTCAGGTGCTACTTCAGTTTTTGTAGGAGCTGTTTCATTTAGAGCTTGTCCACATAATTTAATTATGGAATGGTGTAAGAGAGGTAAGTAATGGCCACTAAATGGCTCATTTACTGGAGAAGGAGATCAAATTGTAGTGAGCATCTCCTGACGCGTGACTGGGGAGGTATGCTGGTCCCAGTCACTTGTCGGTGGCCTCCTGGAGAGCTCAGGAGGCATATAAAACTTTCAACGAGCGCTAAAGCCGCTCCTCCAAATGAGCCCCAGTTGTTTGAATAATATTTCTACAAATGTCTTTCATGTCTTGCTGTTGTTGTGGAAACACGCTCTCAGCAGCACCCGTGGTGACATGGCTTTCCATTTACTGAGAAGCTGCTCCTCCCCCATTCTTACTTGGCGTGCTTGTTGTCAGCAGCACTCTCAGAAAGCATAGAAGCACATGGCCTTCAGATATATGATCCTGGGATTGAGTGATCGGTTTATCAAATGATTTTAAAAAATGTCAAATGACGACTTCTAATGTGCAGCTTTGGCATGATCAAACGCACATTCAGAGTGTGAAATGTCTTAGGCTCTATTTATTTATAAACTTGTAATGGATTGGTAAGTGTTTATAGTAGCCTAACTGGCACTTTCAAAGCTCTTTGGGGGGGGGGGGGGTCCGTCATTCACCAAGATCACAGGCTTTGATATTTTTCGCCATGATTTTTCAGCCTATCATCTTCCCTTGAGTTTTTGCTTTAGGCTAGAAGCTCCAGTTCAGTTTTCAGAATCATTGTCTTGTCTTTGGGGCTGAGAGTGCAGTTACGATGCCACAGAAACTCCCAAATGAAAAGAGAGACACCCCAAACACGCATTATGTCTGAAAGCCGTTCTCTGAATGACCTCCCCCTGAGTTCCGGAGTAGATTAATGGATGAAATGCCTCGGCTTTGAGAGCACTGGTGTTGTATGGCTTTCTCTGTTTGTTTCATTCCTTCTTTATTTATTTAGGTTGCTTTGTGTACCACCGTAATAAATCTCTCTGCGTCATACACGAACATCTTCTGTTATTTGTGTCCGTTCATGTATTTGTTTTCCCAAAGGGCTTCCCCTTTGCTTTGATGTGCTGGTCAATAATAGGAAAAAGGCTTGAGTGTGATTGAATTAGCATAAATGAGAAGCGGGTGGACCCAGACTCTGCCTTGTCCTCACGTTGAACCAGTGGACGATGCTCTCCCCTCTTCTATTGGGTAGGACAGTGGCCTCGGTCTTGGCTGTGGGGCCTGACGAGTCTTTGATGGTTGACTTTCCAACCTGATTTGAAGGTATCAGGGGGGCTGCTAACCTTCCTTTGGAAAACTAGTTAGCTTGGGGAGGGTGATTCGTTATGTCCACCAAATTTAGCCCAGAAAGACTACATCTTTGAACAAAGTTTAACTCTGATTTGCATTTTCCATGCGATTTCAACTAGTGATCTTTGAGCTGATTTCAGTCTAAGAGTTATGCCCTCTTTTAGTAATAAGATTGACATGTTAATTAGATTGCTATCCTGAGATCCAGGATTCCAACCTGGATAGGGTGACTCGAGATGCTTACTGCTCCTCATTGCAGGCTTCACACTGCTCAGAGGGCCATCAAGCAGACCCAGGTGACGGTGCAGAGGATTGGCAAGGAGATTGAGGAGAAGCTGAGGACGACAGCGGCCTGCACTGAACGGGTGAGTCATCGCCTCTCGCAGTCCTCTGTTGGATGCGCCAGTCTTATTCCCTGAACTACTTTCACAGTTTGGTTTTAAAGCCAGAGACCATTTAAAACTGTAGGATTAAATGTACTTTACTAAATACTTCAGCCTGGATAGCTACAAACAAACTCATTATAAATATTCTATTAATCATTTATTTACTTCATGTTTGAGTGGTGTCTGAGGGCCCAAGATGGAAATAAATAAGTAAAACTGACACTTTTGTTTTTGTTTTGAACAAATTTTTGTGTTCTCACATTTTCAGTTTTCCTTACTGGAATCTAGACAGCATAAAAGCATTTTCAGCTGTGAAAATGCCAGCCTAATCCTAGGTTTTAATGCTGTGTTTACAGTCAACATAAACTTCAAAAGTCTTTCAGTTTTCATGGGGTAACAGCTATGACATGTCTCTGAGGAACGCTTTCTTCCTCGCATGTTTCCTTCCTGTAGTTTTTTTTTGTCCCGCTGCGTTTTCGCACGTTTTCAGTCAAACCCATGTCAACACTTTATGCGGACACCAGATCCCAAGGACATGACTGTTTGGGATGGGGAGGCAGATGCATTGCCCCCGCTGCCACTTGCTTCAAAGGCCCCTGCCCTTCCATCGGCTGCAGCTGTCCGACGCATGGCTCCATCATTTCGGCGGATGGGCTTTTGTTTTGATGAAGGTTTTGGTTTGGGAAGCCCTTGGGTTGGCCTTCTGTTTTAAGGAGGGTGGGGGTGCCTCATTGTGCATTTTGCAGCGCAGAATATATCCCACATGCCTCGTCATTCAGTGAACGTGGAAGACGATAATATTTTTGATGAGTGGGGCAGGTGTTACTACACATTCGGTCGACTTGCTCGGGTGAGATTCACCTGGCTGGCGGCTGTATAGGATAACACCGCCCTCTCTGAGTCCCCTCTTTCCATTATTTATTTTTGTTCTTGGGGAGAGGGCCAGATACTGCTGTGTCTGGGTGTCGACAGAGCGGCAGTCTGCCTGTCTTGTTTTAAATCCCTCTCTTGAAGGAGTAAAGGGTTTCTGGGTCACGTGAAAGCATGCGGTTTTCTCATGGTCCTCCTCAACCGTCCAGCAGAAGGTGATGTTGCGCAGTGAGGCTTGGCACTCTTGGAACAGCCCTTGACCCTTCGTTCGTGCAAACGCCAGCAGCGATTAACACGCAAAGCAAGCATTCCTCAAGTATATGGGCCTTAACACTTAGGGGGATGTTGGCTCTATCTGCCTCTGCTCACTAACTGACACTCTCTATTTTTGTATGAAGGACTTAGAATACCTTGATAACCCCTTATCAGTGTTTACTGCGATACAGGCAGTGATTGCTATCGAGGGATATGTGTGTGTGCATGTGAGTGAGGCACAGACTAAGGCTTACAGGCAACTGTGAAAATACAGGTTTCACAAATATCTTGGTTCAGATCCCGTCTGGGATTGGAGAGGGTATGACCGAGGCTATCAAATACCTCGGAGATCCATTACCAACTTTGGTAGTTATTAAACCTCCACGCGAAGGATTACAATGTACATCAAAGCTTATGCCAGTGTAGAAAGGCTGATCTTCATTATCTTTTTTCGAATACTACAAAAGTCAAATGAGTATCGATTCTTCCAAGCAGAAATATGGCCACGAATACGCTCACGGTACACTTAGGAGGAACTGCGAAACGGAGACTGATGACCTGCATGAGGATATTTCTATTGGAGCCGCTTCGGATGCGGTGAGCCGGATGTTGGTTGATGTCTGCACTCCCTCAACACTCCTGTCATCTGGTGTTAATGTTTTTGGTGCGGCTGCTCTGTGGTGGGAAACCCGAAAGGTTGCGCGTGTTTAGCGAGCGACTGACAGCAGAAAGGCTGGTTATTTTAACTGGCCTGTTTGGCCATCCCTCTCTCTCTCGTTCTTCCTTTCTTCTCTCACATTCCCTGGTGTTTTGGGAGGTGGGTTGTCTGGCCAAGCCCACGTTCCTCACAGCCCAGCTGGAGATCGATAGCATTTCCTAGGAGTTGCCGCATTACTTAGCCCTAGCCAGGTCTTGGTTCCTCCTGTGTCCCCCAAACCCTGAACATAACATGACCGTTTCTCCTCTGGCCCATTCTTACATGCCTCTTACATGCCTGTGCTATGTCTGGCAAACATCTGCCCGCACATCTGCTCAGATTCCTGGAAGTGCTGTAATGTCGGGCATTGCCGGGGGTCAGGAAGGGAGCATGGCATTAAATTTTACATTAGATGGTAGTGTACTGTACTTACTGATGCCACCACGATCAGAAGCTCCTCTTCCTATTGCCTAAGTCTGCTCATCTGTTTATTTTGTTGTGTGATTTCTCCATCCTTTCTTCTGCACCACCAACACTCCTCCAGTGTGACTTGAGTTTATCAAGTCGCTGATTGGACCAAAGGAGGGACACAGGCTGCCCATTAACCTTTCTGTCTAAGTCCCAATCAGAAAAAAGTGTAAAAATTTGTACCTTTGCTTGTAACTGGGGCTATACCCCTGTGATTGTACTTTTTAAAGTACAGAAATGGACTCTGCGCCTTTGGGATGTTCCTCAATCAGTATTAATGTTCCATCAATAGTACAGAAATGTTTGTCAGAGTCCATTTCTGTATCTTTAAAGGTACAATTACATACAGCTCAGGGTACAGTTGGCAGATCTTTGAGGGTACAGTCCTAGTGACAAGGTACAAATTCGTAAACCAATGAGCCACACTGTGTAAGATAAGCCAGCAGAGTAGAGGAAATTTTGTCTGTGCCCTGCTGGATGACATGTAAACACAGGGCCTGAAGAACGAGCTGCCTAGAACTCTTGCTTGCTGGCTTTTTCTTCTTTCCCTACACGCGTTTTCAGATCAGGCCGTTCTTGTGCTCCCTACGGGGTCACAAAGACCCCAGGACTCCCCATGAGTGATGGTGGTGAGTTTAAATCACCCCTCCTCCCAATAATTACAAAAACAAATCGTCAAGTTGATTGCCCTTAACGAGCCATGATTTTTCTGTTTGCTGGGGAATACTGACCTGCCCAGGCTCATGAGTAGCTGCCTAATGGTCCATTGGTTCAAGGTGATGTTCTCGGTAACCTCAAGTCACTTTGTCCCTAGTCCCCAGTTGGTGTTCTATTATTGTAATTTAAAGTAGATCATTAATAAATGTCAACCCTATAATCTTATGAAGTTAGAACCCCTTGATGGGCAATTTACTGACCAATGGGCCTTGAGACTGGAGATTACCTGTGATTAAGGGTAATGGGTAATGAGTAGCACAATGGGTAATGAATATTTGGGCAATGAATATGGGTAATAAGTATCACAAACAACGCTGCTGTGAGTCATACGTGGGTTGGTTGGGGGATATATTTTGTAGAAGAAGGAGCGGGAGTGCATGCAGCTGCGGATCAGCATCCTGCGTAGCGAGTTGGAGCGGCAGAGGAAGGCCCTGGGTCGAGAGATGGACGTGCAGCAGAAGGAGAAGGCGCACCTTCAGAGAAAAGGTAACCTTGCTCATCTTCCCCCACTCGCCATCTACAGAGATGCTTCTTCCGAGGTTCAAAACGTTGCCCTTGCGCCTTGAAGTCTTATGGCTGCATGGTTAATCGACATTTGTTGCATATGGTTATTGAGCTGGTCATTGAGTAAAGGTCCTTCGTGCTTTCTTGACACACCCATGGGATGTGGGCTGTCAGATGTGAGTCCTGCTTTCAACAGCAAGGTTTAACGTATCTGGAACGAAAGCCAGAGGCTCCCGTGCCACTTGACATCTTTTTCTTGGCAAGCATGTTGCTGTTGTGAAGAGTCCAGTCCGCGACGGGGGTTTGGAAGTGGATAAAAACTTCCAAGTGGAGGGTGATGTTGGATCATGAGTGATTGTTTGTGTTCATAAGAGGTTGTGCTCTTGGCTTCCCACATCACACCGCCCCTCGGACGAGCGACATGTCCGCGGTACACTCACCTGGCCCCTGGGAGGCGAGAAGCAGCTGAGGAGCCATTTGCCCTGGGTGAGACATGGGGGTGAAAGATAAGGATGTTCAAAAGGATTCTTCATTTGACCCAGGCTTCAGGTTGTTCCAAAATCAACAAATAGGCACTGAAACCCGTTTGATCTAATGTTTTCCAAAAAGAATGTGGGAGAGGAAAGCGCTTGGGGCAACTGGACATCCCTATCGACACTCTCTCCCTTCAGCTCAACAGCTAGCGATCACAAATAGGCTGGTGGCCTGCTTCTGTTAAAGCGACAGCCGTTCTCAGAGTGACTCGCAGGTATTTATTAGCCAGTTACTCCATGGCGCCCTGGTTTTTCTTCAACTCCTAAACCCCATAGCAGCTCCTTCAGTAGTCTGACCACACTGTGATTGATTTGTTATGCTTTTGCAGTATCAAACACTGCATTTTTCCTTTTAATGCAGTCTTACTGATCAACGTGTTATGACATAAAAGGTACCCCAGTTGTGCGTGTCACATGTTTATACTAACAGTAAGCAGAGTTTCTGCTGTAAAACTGTAAAACTTCATGGGAAAACACCCCCCACCCCCCATATTTACATAGACTTCTTACCCTGAGTACGGCTGTGTGTAGCTAATGGCATAATGGAAGCAAGGTGTTTGAATGTCAGTAGGCCTCTGCCACCCCCCCCATCCCCTAACCCATAAGACGGATGTGCCCTTCATCGTCCCCTCTTTTGCACCTAGCGGGATGATGATCGGCGGTATAGTGTTTCACATCGTCACTGCCGCCCACCTTGTGTGTGAACCTAGAGCCGCAACATAGTTCAGACGCTCTCACGTTGCACTCGCTCCCCACCCTGAACCTCAGTGCCTTCCCCCCGCCAATGGCTTTAGCGATACGCGCACGTGCCTTTTGTGACATCTGCGTCATTAAGCTGCAAGCCATGAGTACTAGTCCCCCCCCCCCCCCCAACACTGACGTCCCTTCATTTCTCCATTCTGAAGTCATAAATAAGAGTTTTATGCCTGCGAAGTCCTCCGTCCGTACCGGCAGAATTGCATTTTACGGTGCAATTTAGCAAATTATATGTAGTTAAAGAACCCAGCCCCTGTCATGGGGAGATGGATGGGTCTGCTTTATTAGTCAGGTTAGTGCCACGTACTCCGTAGGTCCGGGGGGGATAAAAAGTTCAGCAGGGCGAGTTCGTATTCTATGCCAGCAGGATCGCAACACGCCTCGTTTTCCACACTTTCCGAAGCGTTACTTTTACAGGCTGGCCACTCCAGTTTTTGGGGCAGTCAAACAATCGGCGAGTGTTGATTGGTGCCGGCGGTAGATGACTGACTGGACCCTGGCTCTCTCTGCCAGACACCAGTGCCCTGTGTGTCCTTTTCATGTCTATTTTTTGCCCTGAATTTCTGACAGCAGAAATTAGCGGGCTGCCCTGGAAATCTCCCGTGGCTAGGAATGGAAACGGAAAGTTATGCGTGGGGAATGGGGCTACAGGCTTTAGCACTGCATGGGTAAAATGGATAGATGTTAAGGACGTACCGGTACAGACAGAATGCTCTATCTTGTTAATTCTGGTCACCATCCTGACCAGCTATATTAAGCTGCGTATTAATGTTTTTCAGTCCTAAGGCCTTGGTTAATCTCCCCCTGCTGTCTTTGATTTTTGTTTATTTAGCAGCCGGGCGGGCTGCAGCCGTCGTGGACACAGGCATATCTGATTCAGGCTCTGCGTTCAGCTGAATAAGGGTTCTAATGTTCTGTTTTTGTTTCCTCCTGAGGGACGTCCAGGTACCGACTTAACGTCAGCGATGCTGCGTGTATTGTGATGACCTTCCTGCCCGAGGTTTTGTAAATAAGCAGTTTCAGTTTGAGGTGAAGGTGTAGTCTGTGATTTAATCCACTCCCTTGTTTACGTCGCATTGCTGACAGGATTTCAGCATTTCTTGGTTTTGGGGGTTATCCCAGTTATTTTAATGATATATATATTTTTTTTTTTTTTTATAGCTTTTTTGAAATTTTTTTTTTTTTTTTTTTTTTTTTTTTTTTTTTTTTTTTGCTACAGTTGAGTCAATTCCAATTAGTTCTTCTATCACATGACCCCATGACAGCTCCTGTTACTTAGATGCTGGGTGTTTCTGGGAATTTTACCATGTGAACCCCACAGCCTCCCAGGGATGATTGTCAGCCAAGTTGCCTTTGTTAGCTTAGCCCACCTGCACATGCCTGTGCACATTCTACCGTCACGTCCCAGTAAAAATGGTTGTAGTTCAGAAGCTGTCCTCTAGGGGGCAGAGCATTCAGCTCCTATTCAGGAGGAGCTCACGTTGCATGTATCTCACTTGACCTCGCGTTCGCTGAACACTCATCGCTGCTCCTCTACTCAGTCGCATTCATCTTCCTTTGTCGAGCTTTGTGTCAGACTTTCAGTCGTGTCCAGTATCATTGTTTAAGAGAAAATGTGGGATCTCACTTTGCACCGTTTTAAGGTTTCTGTCCCAATATTGATCAAAATTCAACCTCTAGCTGCCCAATCCATTTTTTACAGAGGGTCATGCTGAGGAGCACAGACCTAGACATACAATGGCACAAATGCAGACCTAGCCTGACCGTGGACGGTCTGAGTAACCACGATAACCCCGAGCTCCATGGGGCTGTTCAAAACCCATGGTCTCAGTTAAGCACAGGTACTGTACAGATCAGTCTGGCTGTGGATTCATGGCTGGAAGGTTAATGCTGAGCTTCTGGTAACGAGTCCAATTAAAACGCCAAATTCCAGAAACCTCCAGCAAAATGGCTGCCTGTTCATTTTCTCTTTTTCTTTTTTTTTTTTTTAATATTTTTGCTAATGACATCAGCATTTAAACTTTTTATTTCTTTAACAGATTGCTTTTAAACTTTCCCCCCTACCTGCAGATGCAGAAATGAATCCTGTTAGGCTTTAACCTTTGTCCATACGTCTAGGAATGACCTTCTGCAAAACTTCAACATCGTCGTTCAGATCGCTGTAATTACGGACGTCAAGCTCAATATCGTTACTTATTTTTGCTCACACCTGTGCTATAATGCCTCGCGACCAATAAATGTCAGTCTTAAAGTTACAATAGAAAGAGTGGGGATTTATAAAAGCGGGTGGAGTGAGAGCTTGGGCCAGGCACCTTTGACGCGTGCGTCAGCGCAGGGACACGTTCAGGAGAGAGCGGAGCACTTCCCGTCAGAGCGACTTCCATCTTTACCACGGGCCTCAGTTGCAAAGTTTTAAAGGAAATTAGCTTTTTCTTGCAAATTCAGAATTAAGAATTTGCAGCGAAAAATGGCAGCCAGTTTGATGTGCATGGACACAAAACAGAGATTCTCTGGAGAAGATGAAGAGGCTGAGGAAAGTGGCAGATGGGGAACCCGGCCCCCCTCCTGAGTCAGAAGGGCTTCTGCATCCATGCTGGGCTCGGGGGTTTTAATCAGGAGTGTATAGGGAGAAACAGGAGATCTTAGAAATGCAGAAAAAGAAAACTTTGGTAATAAAATTGAAATGTACTATTCCAGAAATGTCATTTTAACAATGCAAACATTTATTTCATAATCACAATCCTCTCTTTTGAGAGTTTTTTTTTTTTATATTTCAGCTGGGGGGGTGGGGACACGAAGATGGAAATTATTTTGTCTGAAAGCCTCTCTGAACACTAAGGGCGTTGTGCAACGAGACATCTAGGGCGGGCGTGATGTTTCCGGAACATTCCTGGCGTGTCATCCCCAGCCCTCCCCCACCCCCCTGTTGCATGTTGTTGTTTTTCGGCCTCTGCTTTGATGCAGAAGAGACGGGCTGAGTGGCATCGCATAAAAGCCCTCGGCACACAAGGGCCATGCAGGTACGACCGAGGAATCGCCTTTCAAGCCCCCCTCCCCCCACTCATCTGTACCGACAGTATCTTCACATAACTAATCTGATGAAGATTCCCACCTCACTGAGGCGGCACGGCTTTGACAGCGGGCTTGCGAGGCGAGGGGGCGGGGCCTCTGGGGCCACCTGTCCGTCTGAGTGTGAAAGATCGGACACGTTTTCTGTAATCAGAATTCAATGTTATCTGATAGGGCATCCCATTTCCTCCTGTTTACACTGTTTTCCTTTCCTTTAAACACCATACCGCTTTCACCATCATGAGATTACACTCCTTAAACCACTAGCAAAACACGCTCCCTGTTTCTTTGCCATAGTTCTATTGTGGGCTGACAATGGCCTGTTTACCATCGACTATAAGCATTTACTGTCCGGCGTCAGCCACAGAATTCAAGTGAAGGTTTATTAGCATGCATCTACAAACAAACAGTATTTACCGTCCAGGCTGACGGTATTTGATCGAGTGCTTACCCAGGATTCCCTGTACAACGAGTGAATGGTTACTCTGATGCTGGGTTTCCCTCCTAGAATGGAAAAAAAGAATTTTTTGCAATGGAACCTCTTCTCAGTTCCTGTAGACTGCATGTGCACGATGAGGGGTATGGAAAATCATGGAGAGCTACCCCCCCAAAACCTCTTTGTGGCTCTTTCTGTACACAAAAGCATTTGGACTTCAATATAAAATAAACAAGAGCCAAGGAAATGAAATCATGACGTTCGTTGTTTCTTTTAATTCAAGATGCAGTGAACGTCCTCTGGCCATTTGGGAGGAACATCTACATTAGTTAGAGATCTTGGCATGTTCCTTGGCCCATCATTTTGAGGGATGGGTTGCCTCTGCGTTTGTTCTGCTCGCTGAGTGCTGTGGATGTTCTTCGTCATGGAGCGGGATGCTTTGTCCTGATCTCTCAGACAAAGCTGGCTGGTCTTCTGTGGAGTCGGCAAAACGAGTCTGGTGTTGTAAACTGAGTAACAAATGGGGTCTGCCTTCATTTGTGGATGGTGCTGTTTATATAATCAGGCTGTAGTGTGTGCTATGTTATCGCCAGCCATAGGGTGCATATCCAGAACGTGGTAAAAGTACCCCCCCCCAACACACTCCTGCCACCTTGGAGGTTTTCATGATCACTACCTATAAGTTATGTCAAGAGGAAATAACATTTCATGATGAAAAACGCCTTTTGATGTCTGAGTCGGATTTAATAAGACCCCGTCAAATAAAAATATACCCTGTGTACAGATTTAACACAACGTGCATCATGGTAATTTTGTGTTCTTTGTGTCATCTTTATTTATTGTCCCCTTTTTTTAAAAAAAAAAAAAAAAACAGAGGAGGCGTTCTCCAGCAAGCGTCAGAGTTTGGAGATGGAGAAGGACTCATTAAAAGAGCAACAGAAAGAATGTACCTCCAAAAGGTAACGTCTTAAAACTGTAATTTAACATTTGCTGCTACCCCAGTTAAATTCTTGAGGCAACAAAGATAAAATACACACGTGCATTTGGATGGTGTGCCTGTTTTCACTGCCCAAGTGATCCGGCTGCATCTGTGCGTGGCTGATTTGCTTGGCCTCTCATTCATATTTGTATATTTACTAAGTGCTAGTAAGCAAATTGCCATCCGAGTGGGCTTGTGTTGTGTTTTGGTTGGCCCGTGGATTTAAGCAACGCGTCGGCGTTGGGTGTGTGCTTACCGATAAAAGGCCTGGCAGAGACATTATGGGCATGTGACAATTCAGTGACCGCAGACAGAAGAATGTAACCGCCTTTTTTTGGGGTGAACGTACCTTTGACACGCATGTGGCAGTAATAGGAGGATCTACATGAGGTTTCTTGAAATGCCTGAAGCACAATGTACGACCTGCGAGGTTTATGAGAGATCCTCCTGAGATCATGCACTTTGTTTTTATCCTCTGTAGAGAACATTATGTACAGTCCTGTCATTCCTGAAAGAGGACAGATAGAGCTTTAAGATCACGTGTGGCGGTGTGACCTTGCCAACTTCCTCTTCCTGTCAAATCAAGTTTTAATCAGTATTAAATACTTGTTTTTTTCCTCAGGATATACTCTGACACAAAAGCCTGCCATTTTTTTTTTAAACTCGGTTATGCTGTTTAAATGAAGTGCAAGAAATATGTAGTCTGAGATTTTGGTTCCGATTTCGAGGGAGAATCTGACATTGGTAACTGTAACCCTAACCCCTATACCAAGGTCTCTGAAGCAGTTATCTGGAACTGAAGCTGGCAGAGACCAGGGGGAAAACATTTGATAGAACATGTGAAAGTTGTGGAATGAGGAGAGGCATTAAATCAGGCTCAGCAGTCGATTGCAGGCACTCAAAAGTGTTGACTCAAGTGTAGGTCATTTTCTTTGCTAGCTCATCTCCCTGCATGTGATTAAACGGAGCCAGGGAACATGAGAAGGCAAACATTTTTCCGGGTCTTTCTGCATGGGTCAAGGTTCCTCACGGTTTTCAATGACGCGTGCAATAAGGAACCTGCCAGAGGTGGTGAATTTTTTAATTTTTTTTTTTTTTTAATTTATTTATTTTTTTAAATGCATCCATCCCGTGGGGGAGGGGGATGTGGCTTGTAATTTGATAGTTATGATAATTGAGTTGCTTTTACAATTACTAGAGAGGGTACATAGTGCCCATAGTCAGACCATTAGCATTCTCACCTCTTCATAACACAGCCCATCATAAACGGGCTGCGTTCAGGGCTCCGCCCGGTCCCAGGTCTGCTCTGACACCCTACTGAGACCTCCCCTGGCTTTCTCTCTGTCTTGTCTGCCCTCCCAGAGAGCTGTTCTTGAAGACCAACGCCCAGCTCACGTTCCGGTGTCGTCAACTGTTGTCGGAACTGTCCTACATATATCCCATCGATGTGGTGAGCGGCATGCAAACCTCCTGATAACTTTAATCACTGAAAATACATACGCATAGTTTAGGATGCACACAATCATGACACCACAATTCCTGTGTTTTGTGAGAAACAAGAAACATAAACAGTTGAAAAGTAACTATTGTATGCAAGATATAATTTGTTGTCATCTTTGTCATCATGTCATTGTCTCATTGTCTGTTGTCATTGTCAGCATCTCTTAAATAATGTCTTAAATAAACGTTTTTTAAATATATTTAGTGTAGTGACTCTTTGTGACCAACAGGGGGCCCCGTGCAAATACTTGAGTTTGAGTGGTGACAAAGCCCACCGCTGCCCCTCTCCCCCAATTTTCTGCTGTAAAGATGGTGTCTCTCTCTCTCTCTCAATCACATCGTAATGTCACATTTCATTCCTGCAACATTTGTCACTGAAGCACCAACCAATGATGCTACTCCTCCCAATGAACCAAGGTCTTCAATCTTCCCTGAATCGGCTCGACTGTCCATTTATTTATGCCAGGAGGGGGATCACCTGCGCTTTGCCCAAGCTGCATTAATTCAGCATCGTTGTGATTCATTTGTCTTATTTCTGTATTTCTCACAGAACAGTCAGAATGATTTTGTCATCTGCGGGGTCAAGCTACCGAACTCGGAAGACTTTCAAGGTACTGGTCTTGTGCCATGATGTGACACACATCTTGCTTGTGTTTTGTGATTGTTTGGGAGGGCATTTGTGTGATCACATGACAAGTATAACTAGTCCCTGGAATTGTGGGAAAGGTTAGGTTAGCCCACTAATGTCCGAGACAAAGGAAATCTGCCCATTGCTTTTAGTGTTTGTTTGTTTGTTTGTTTGTTTATTTATTTATTTTAACCTGATCTGGCACAGATTCTTAAGTTAAATTTTTAATAGTACCACTGAAAATATCTATGCAAAACTTTAGAAATACCCAAGCATATATATCTGAATAAATCTGAACATTAAAGAGTGAAACATACCAGTCAAAAAAACAGTGTCATGAGACTTTGAGTGTGCTTTGAGAGAGCAGCTGATTTGTTAATCCTGTCATGTGACCCTGGTCTTGACAGGAAGTCAGGGCTGGACCCAGGGAGGCCCAGGCTGAAATCCTTGCGGGTGGGACATCTGTGCTCTGGTAAATGGGAGGCTCGTTTTATTGGCGGCATCCCCGATCTTGGGCAGCTCCTCTCCCATGCAGTGCTTAACCTCTCTCTAATGAAGTCGAGTCTCAGCCTCCTAAGAATCCCGCCTGTAATTCCGGAATTCAGGAAATTGCTTCCTGTTCATTTTAAGTGGGAGTTTGTAATTATCTACCCTGCTACTTTAATAGGACTACAGGCAGGCAGGAGAGGGGGCAATTCCTTTTTTGCCTCATCTCTCTCTTCTCCACACCTCTCTCTCTGTCACTGACTCTCTTAGCTGTCTCCTATTAATTTGTCATAGCAGGTTAAATAGTGAAAAGTGGCCCAGGGTTGATGGCTGCATTTCACTACCAGTCCTGTGAAAAACTTTTCAAACTTAGTGGGTTTTATGTAGGCTTTTATGAGTAAATCGAGAGTGAAATTGACCAATATTTTAGCAGAAGAATGCTGAAAGATTGTTGCATTTCAATGGACAATTTCAGTGCGGTTTTGCAGAAGTAACAAAAAGGTTTGCAAAAACAGGGAAATATTTATTTTCATGGAAAAAATATTTAAATGTGGATAGAGAAATGAGAAACCAGGAACTTCTCTGATTTAACTTTTCCTCCAGTCAGTGTGTGTTCCTGCCAGTTTCTACTGTAAAAACTAAAGGTTAAAAACAACAGGTTGAAAATGTAAGTTTCAAGGTTACAAATCAGCATGTTGCTTGGATTAACTCAATCACACACAAGTACTGTGACGCCTCCCAGTGGAGGGTTTTAGAAGGGGGAGAGGTCTCGCCTCAGACGTCTGCTCCCTGCCTGCACCCCGGGGACCCGGCTTCTTTTCATGGTGTCCCGTTCTCAGATCAGCGCTTTGCGTCTTGCGTGTAACGGTGGCTGCTTGTGGGCAGTGGGTCAGGCCCCCGGTGTGTTGGATGCACATAAATACAGATGCGTGTGTGTTTGAGTGTGAAACAGGAATGAGATGATGAATCATCGTTGTACATTTGGAACATGTTATTCAGCTCATATCCTGCATGTCACCCTGCGTGTGCTGTGGAAAATCAGATTTGGCTTTTCTGGCCAAGTCAAGCGTGACTTTAAAACGGGGATGGGGATAATGAGAGGCAGGCTTGCGTGCCCCGATCCCCCCCCCCCCAACAAAACAACACATAATATACCCCCTCCTCTCCCCACACCTGCCCGGGTCATGACAATTCACTATTTTTGTTTCAGCTTTGAGACACTCTCCTGTGGATTTCTGTCACTGTTATGGTTCGACAAACCTATTTTCGTGCAAACGTAGTGAGTAACCCCCCCACCCCCACCACCACCCCCACCCCATCCTGTCGCAAGC
>JAABNX020000119.1:16983271-17016438 GCA_015163995.2 Mormyrus lacerda
CCCTTTACTGATGTTCGTTTTTTGTTTGAGGCTTATATTTCTTAATCCCCTTCTTAACCAGGCGCTCCAGGGAGAGTGTTAGTATAACATACTGTAAGTGTAGCACACTTTATGGATCTGCAGAAATGTGTGACTTTGAAACACACTACCAAGGTTCCACAGGAAGGGGAGAAGATGTCAGTCAGTTACTTTCCTTTCTTGTGAAATAAGAAGTACTTCTGTTTTTAATGATTCTGAGTCAATTTACGGCTTCTCTAAAACACAATTAAAATATCTGATGTAAGAGTTCCTTGTCCTCTGGATTTCTTTGAATTGTTGTTTTTACAAAGCTCACATCTTTTCATTTATGGAAGTTTTGGAATAGATGGGTCTCGGAAAACCCCATACAGCCATCTGCCAGGTAGTTAATCTTTCAAATGTTTTAATCCCCGTTTAAGGGCCTTATTAAACACCACAGGCTTCGTTGTAGCGTTGAAAGGGGAAAAAAAATGCATGGCCCTGTTTAGACCCAATTACACTAAAACATTTCATCCATATTCATCCTCCGAACCAAACCAGGCATTATGCATCACTGCGAGATTATAATGCGTGTCATATTCTTCTGGTTTTTTAGGATTTGTGGAAGATGGTCAGGACATTACTAACGTTTTCTTTGGTAACATCCTGCACACATATGTGTTTCACTAGGGAAAAGAAAAAAACAGATTTGTTTTTCAACTACAGGAAGAACTCGAGTGACTGTATGTTAAAACATATGGAGCGACCTGTTGTCAGACCAGCTCTGTCAGATACACCCTCTCCTACATCTGTCGGCCTTCTTAGGTACTCTGAAGGATTTTTTTTCCATCAAGTTAAAAACGAGAGAAGCTAACAGCAGAGCCTGGTTCCTGAGCAGAATCACCCAGGTCTCCGGACATGTGACCGCATCAGCAGGTTGCTAGTTCAAATCCTGGAGTCTACAGGGTGGTTCCATCGTAGGGCCCTTGAGCTAGACCCTTTACCCCAAGGACTGTCTGACCCTGCTCTCTCAGTTTTGTGTTGTTTTAGATTAAAGTGTCTGCTGTACAAATAAATGTCAGTAAGTATAAATGAGAGTGCAGGAGTTTTGTGTGTTTAACAGCTCGGCGTGGAGTTTACGGTCTTTACTTCACCCTAATGTTTATTAAGTGAGACACGTAAGTGGAAAGTGACTTGCAGTTTTTTCCTTCTCCTTAACCCCCCCTCCCCCCGCCCCTTTATGTTCTGCAGCAAAGGATGATGGGAGTGTAGCAGTTGCCCTTGGTTACACGGCACACCTGGTCCTGATGATTTCGTGCTTCCTGCAGATTCCACTCAGGTATCCAGTGATCCACAAGGGATCTCGCTCCTCCATAAAGGATACCATCACTGACAAGCTGACGGAGAAGGAGAGAGAGTAAGAACTTTTCGTTTCAATTCCCTTACCTTAATTTTGGCATTTGTAAGTTATCTGATAGATTCTGTTGTAGATGATCTTATTGGAATTCATGTGGTCTTGGTGATTCTGCTCCCCGCTGCGTGGTATTTATTTGCAATGGGGCCGCTGGGGAGGTTTAAAACAGTAACGCATTTGTTCTGGCATTTTTGTGGCTTAAAATGGACACCACAAATTTTATCGCAGTGCAGTTTGGTTCAAAGGGTTGCATGTGCAGATTGCTAGTTAACTAGCACGCTGAGGGTCAGCCATTATGGGGGCAGTTTTGTTTTAGGCATATCCAACCTGCTCTGTCTTCTCCTGTAAGCCACAGACCCTCGCGCTGTTAATGTGAAATCATTAACCTGAGTGATGCGCTCAACACCTTTGTGAGGCCTGGGCCGGTTTTCTGATTCATCTGTGGTTTGACTCTAGCCTGAGTGCATGGCACCTGCAACTGCGACTTCTCGGTTCACATTGGCCCATGTGCATCGCGGTGGCATATCCTGAGAAATCCAGCACGATCTGCCCCCCCCCCCCCCAGTGAGAGCGTTTGGGCCCCGGAGGTCTTCCTCTTTGTTGCCTTCATCTCGCTTGTCCATACAATCACGTTGCCTCTGCGCTAGCCTCTCTCTTCCGGCATCTTCCACGGCAAACTGATTCCGCAGGGCAATATTTCTTTCAGTGCGACCCCGTTGCCTGCCAAATCGAACCTCTCCTCACACCTGTCGCTTTAGGGGGGTAAGCAAAATCTTCAAAGGACTAATAATTGTGGCTCTATTTTTTTTTTTTTTTATACTTTTTAATGGAGTAATTGGCATGTTGTTTGCTGTAGTCATCGTTGGCAGGTTTCCACCACTAACAAAAGCTGAATGCCATCGTGGCATCTTTCTTTTTAAAGTTTAATAAATCCTTTCTTTGTGTGCGAGATGAGGATGTTGCCATTGAAGATATACACACGTGTGCATTGGTCCTGGCTGTAAACTAATCCCGTCTGGTACTTGCCGGCTGGGAATGCGCTGGGTTGCGGTCAGCACGTGATGCATTGCTGCCGCTGCCCAGCAAAGACCCCAGATTTATTTGGGAAAGTTTCAAGCTCACGTGTGTGTGAATCTGTGTGTGTGTGGTCCTGGTATACATTACTTTGTAGGGACATTTGTGATAACCTATTTGATGTTGTGGGGACCATTTTTCAGTCCCTACAAGGGGAAAATGAATTTTATAAAAATCTAAAAAAAAAAAACTAAAAATGACAAAAGATGTGAATATTGTTTGGTTACTTATGCTTAAGATTAGAGCTGGGTTGGGGTTAAGGTTGTCATTGTTTGGATTGGGGTTTTGCCCATAGAAATGAATGGACGGTCCCCACAAAGATATGAACACGTGTGTGTGTGTGTGTGTGTGTGTGTGTGTGTGTGTGTGTGTGTGTCGCCTGTAAATCATGACTGGTGGATATAGTGTACCTAGGAGAAAGATGGCAGACTTCCAGCCTGTTACTGACTCCTCGCAGCTTCTGGTCAGCAGACACCCCGCTTTGGCTCAGGCTGGTTGAGTGATCATTACCGCGCAATTTCCCACAAAAAACAATGGTATGATGTGAAGGAATTCCTCTAAGAGGCAGGCGTCGGTGTGCGGCTCAGCAGGTTAGGACTCTGTGCCTGTGATTGGAAGGTCACCTGTTCGAATCCTGTGGATGGACTTGTATTGCCAATGGGCCCATGTGGAAAAACCTTAATGCTCCTGGCTGACCCTGCTTTCTTAGAATGTATGTCGCTTTGGATAAAAGCCTCTGCTAGATAAATAAGAAATGTAAGAGGCGTGGAATGGGGGCAGTAAATCACCCACAGACAGGATGCTCTCTTCTCGATGAATTTGCAAGGTGGGTATTAATTGACTTCAATGTCATATTTTTGTTTTTTTGTTTTTTTTTTTTTGGTTATGGTGCGGATGCTTGTGAAGACTCTCCAATCATTTCGGAGAATCTGGACGGGTCAGAACACGTCCCCAGGAGTATCTGATAAGTCCCCGTATACAGTGTGCACATAAGGAGGTGGGCGGCTTCTGGAAATAAACCTAGTCAGCGTGAGCTTGTTTCTTTTTCATGGGGCGTCTGTACTGCAAACCTGTACTTCGCTGCGATTTTCAAAGAGGATGTCTGAGGAGGAGAGCATTCTTGCGTGCCAATCGATTTACCACTCTTACTCACTATCTCCAGCCTGAGGGTGTGAGCTGTACCTGGTGTTTAGTGTTTACCCAAAAAGGATGGGTACCTGCAGATGACACCACGATGTGAGGATGATATAGTAACCATGGTGGCGAAAGATGCAGACTCAGGGTCTCGTCTCTTACATGAGTCTCGTAATTTTTGAATCGCTGGGTCTTCAATTACAGTGCTGGCTACTACAGTGTAACTGTTATTTTCATCTGTTTTGCATCGTAACCAAGCATCACTGCAAGAAGTAACGCAACTTTGGGCTAATTATACGGGAGGTATGAGTAGTTTTGGTCGTCGAATTCGCATTCCAATTTCTTGTACTTGGGAAGCACTAATAAAAAACAATTACTTTGAAATCTAATTGTTGTAATCAGAATTTGACAGACAAGGACGCACTTGAGTGTTTTCTCCCCTCCCGCCATTTGATGCTGAATTAATAAGTAGAACTCCGGTGACGATAAGAAAAATCGTCTAGTCTGCCTCCTCCCTCTGACGCGGCACCTTTGAGGCCCTCGTGGTTTACATTGGCCCAGGACCTCACAGCTGGCTTGGATTAATCCCCCCTTTTGTTTGCGAATTGGCTGCTTTTTTCGGTCGGTGTATTTCTCAGGTTTTGAAATGTTTGCAGGAAGGATTTCTTCTTTCAGCTCCATTTAAATAAATGTATTATTTCTCCCCCCCCCCATCTTGGACAAGGTTGACTTACCTTCCTCTGGGATGGGTGTTGTTATGAGATGTTTTTGAAATAGAGTTTAACCACACCACAAAACCGCTCAACCTAAATAAGGTAGGAGGCTGCGGTTCTCATTTAAACCCCCCCCCCCCCGTGTCTAGATTTAATGCAAGCTCCCCCCCCACTGGAAACAGATGCTGAGAAAAGGGCAAGTCACCTGGTCGTTCTTGTGCATTAGCGGGCCTCGCTTATAAGCGAATAAGGTAATTCGATGACGATGCTTTACCTTGGGTGTCAGCTGGGTTATCGTGAACGCATGTGTTGGCGTCCACCCCTTAGTCTCTCCAGGGCTTTAGGGAAAGAGAAAAAAGAAACGTACATCCTGCTTCTCGAAAGAGTGGAAGACTTGGAGAGGGTCACGTCTGGAAGGGCCGAATGGTTCGCTCTGTGGGATGCCCAAAGCCTGGCTTCCCCAGCTTTTTTGTGCCAGTCAGTTATGAAATGAAGCATTTAGCATATTTTTTCGCTTGAGTGATAAAGGCCCTTGTTAAGGTTACTCTGCGGATTACCACTCCTGGGTCTTAAAAGTGATCAGCTTTTGGTTACTGGTGCCGGTTGTTGAGCGTCAGAGGGATCATCTGTGGTTGCTATTCCTTGCGGACAGATTCCTTACATGTGAAATGCGGCTGATCTTGACCCATGGTTGTTTGCTATAACCGCTGGAAGTAGCCTGGTGAGTTAACACGTTATCTGAGATGGCGAGAAATCCTGGGCTTGGGGAGCCCGCAGTGGTTGAACCCATCCATCTTGCACCAAGAGTTATGGGTGGATGGAGTGGCTGCAGCTGGAAGACGGCTAAGCCTGAGCCCTGAGCCCTGAGCTCTTCCTGGGGTACTGAATAACCCCGCCACCGTCCCATGGAGAACCTAGATTTATACCCTCTTAACCAATAAAGCAGGATATTTACATGAACCGGATCATCTAAAATAAACCAGAAGGCCTATTACCCGGGTGTTTGCTGTGCCCTGACCAACGGCCCTCAGGTGTTAGTGAAGAGGACTGAATGTTCGAAGACCCCGTCTGCCCTACCTTCTAGTTTTTTCTTTCCCAATGTTATATCTCTGTTGTCAAATGATGTGCGTGAGACACAAGGCCATATGTCACCGTGAATGGTGGCAAGGATGAAAATTCCGTTAATAAGCTACAGGCTGACGCATAGACGTGTCAGGTGGATGGAGGTGCAGATTTGTAGGGTGGCGCCGGAGGGAAGCGTTGATTGGTTTGCATTAGGGGGCATCTCATGTCGATTTGTCACCCAGACACCCTTAAGCAAATGGCCAACGAATGGACCCTGCATGAGAGTAGTGGTATAGTTCATTGTCTGGATTTTACAATTGTTGCTATTCTGATTGCCTCCTGGGCACTTGTACAGTGATTCTCAAAAATGGGGGTACACAACTATTAGCCAATTATTCCAAAGTCGTTTTGTTGTTGTCTAATTTAGTTAATTAGAAGTGGGTGGGGTAATTTTGTGTGTTTTGAATTGAGTAGCAGAAATCAAGCCATCCAGTAGACTAAGTCTCCTTAATACTCCTTACCCTAATGGGTTAATTCATCCCTGCTATTTTGCCTCCATCTGATGATTCTGAGGTGAGGTAATGAATGTCCTCATTATGAAGCAGGCATCACATCTCCATGGAAGCGAGAGTTCAAAGTCTCTACACCTGGGACATATTATCTGCTCCAAAGGTGCTCATGGAAGGAAGGCCTGCTGCTGGGGTGGGGGGGGGGGGACCACCGCCCTGCATCGTCGCTGCGAGTCCTGGGGGACCCCCGCCAGCCAGAACAAATTCCTTGGATGCAACGGTTCTTCACAACAGGTTGCACCCACATTTGGCTTGCCAGCTTCGGTCGAGGGTCTGATCACAGCTGGGCCCGCAATGTAATCCAGATGTGCTGTATGATCGAGAGCAGAGGAGGGCTGTTAAACCAAGAGCTGCCTTTTTTTTATTAGATGGCACATTGAAGACATTGATTTGAAAGATGAAAAAAATATAAGAAGAGATTGACACACCATGACCATGGGGACTGAAAAATCTTAGCAACAATGTGGTATTCTAGACTTCTGTTGGAATTGGAGAGTGCAGCGAGTGGGGGGGGGCAGGAGGCTTGTTACGGGGTTTAGAGCTCCGTTCCCATTGCTTAACGTCTGCCATGTGAATAAGGGTGTTGGGGCAGCCCCCAACCCCCACCCCCCAGGGTCACACACCAGGCACTGGGGCTATTGGCTGCTTTCTGACATGACACAGGCAGCAGTCGGATGCAGACTCGCTCGCTGTCAGGGTGGCGGGCCGTAGGGGGAGCCGATCCCATAAGCCCCCGGATCGGGCCACGCCAGTTCGCTTGAGCGTGGAGCCGGATGTTCTCATCCCTTCGGCACGCTCCCTTGATCATTTTCATCGTTCGGGAATAATACTTTGCAGACTCGCAGCTAAACTGGACGTCCCGCATTCTCAGGTTTAAGACAATATGACGGGGGTGTGGAGTGTCATTATTCTTTTATTAAGGTTATAAAGGATGTTGGCAATTTGTGTATTTTGTACCAGTTTCTCTCTAATTTTCGATAGATAGATAGGTAGATAGGTAGATGGTAGATTGTAATATACTTTATTAATTTTAGAAGGAAATTGCTTATTTGCAGCAGAACACACAACAATAAACAGTAAGTGACAATAAAAGTGGAAATGTCACAAAGTATTGCATGTAATTCCATAGTAAAAAAAATAATAAATAGCATTGCACAGTGGGTTGTCAACAAATGAATGTTTTGTGAATGTTTTATAGCTACGTTTTTAAGTATAATATCTTTCTCACTTTTAAGTAGTTAGTTCTGGTCACAAAAATAACCTGCTTTCTCCATTCCTAAGATTATGATCTGTGTTTGATTTCGATAAACACCTGAAAATGTTTTTTCTGAGGGTAGAAATTAAAATTACGACCGAAAAGTGGGCCTCCACATATCATTATCGGATGTTTATTGTAACCTCAAGGACGGCACTGTACGCCTCAGTACAACACCTGTCATTACAGGAGGTGTTTGTGACGGATGCCGACCGCGTTTTTTTGTCAGCCGTCGGTAATTACAGCCCCCCGTGATTTTGATGGTTGCTGCCATCAGGTGTCATGCTTGATTCTCAACCTCAGCCCTGTTATTTTCACTCCTGAGCAGTTTAAATCACATATTAAAGTCATTCAAAGCTTTCTGGGAAATTCCTCCGCCCAGCATGAGTGTAGGTCGAGGCTAGAATGAAGGTATGTCAGCAATGAGCAAAAACAACACTATCCTGTCCGCTGTTATGCTAATTATGATGTTTCGCAGTTTTTCAAATAGAAGTGGCGATGACATGTGAAAGCTGCTCATATTTAAAAATTGCTCGGGAATTGTTTAGTTTATATTTTTAAAATGCTGTTGTAGAACCTCGTATGGAGGTACATGTAACAATCATTTTTTGATATAAACCACGCTCTCATTGGTTGGTTGTCCATGCCATGAGCATCTGAGAACCTGAGAATCACAATAGGAGGTTTGTTAGCCTGAATGGATGTTTAGTGGTGATGAAGGCTGCTTCTTCCCTCAGGATAATGGGTCTCTTCTAGTAACCGCACCTCAGCCCCCCCCCCCTTTTTTTTCCAGTAACACTGATCCAGAACTGTATGGGAGCCCAGTTCAACTTCTGATGGCTCTGGTTGATTGCATCTCACAGTGATCGCTCCCTGAGAACCAAGGTGCTTTTCGTTATGAGCGCTATTAGTGGATGCTATAAAAGCCTCACCTTAATGAATGGCTCCAAGTCGTCCTCGATAGAGCTGAGTTTTCTTGCAGGGGAGCGCAATCGCACAACCTTTCCGAGTGAAAGTTTTACATCAGTGCAATTTGAGGCCCATCCCAGAAGTTTAGAAATAACTCTACATCTCCCTGCTATCAAATTTTACTGCAGCCTGCAAAGAACTTCCGTCTAAATCATCAGTACCATGAATCATCCGATGTGTAAATATCCCATTTCACGAAATCCATTTTCTCTAGAAACCACGTTTGAAAGAGCCACTCGACTTTTTCCTCCATTAACTACAGATTTATGCTCCTGCGGCAGTCTCGGCACACGTGATAGGAGACGTTTGGCATGACAAGGATGAGGAACGCCGCTGGAGAGATCACGAGGACATCACGTTGTATTGTCTTGTTGCATTTCACCTCTTGTCCTGCACATCGTACAAACCAAAATGAGTCTTAAGTGGAAACACCCGGTACAGGGACCTCAGCATCCATACTGATCTCACAGCTCGTCAGATGTAATTTGCGATGTTCGTTGTCACGGGCCCAGAGATGTTCCCTGTAATGGTAAATCCAAAAGCGGTCCTGAGAAAGTGCCCTGATGAACTCCGGTTTTGGGGGAGACAGACAGAAAAGGCCAGCTCCCCTTCCCCAATGGGCCCCCAGGTGCTTTGAGCAGAAAGTAATTGAACACAGGAGCGACGTGACTCCGGACCAGAGGATAGGGGGGGCGCCGCCCAGCTGAGGGCGGCCCGTGCCCCGAGGAGTGATGGAGCGCCGCTGAAGCCCGGAAGGCTGATTGTAATCCGCTTTATCCTCGTTGTGTAACAGATTGTTTCACCACACCAGCCAAGCTCAGTCGAGTGATAAAAAGACAGGAGAAGAAAACAAGTGTTCTCCATCTCCGACCGGCCCAGAGGCCTTTTCAGCCCTGTAGTATAAGTTTTAATAAATAACGTAATAAGACGTTTTACTTGAAGTCCCAAGAGGTATTCCCGGTGCTTGGTGAACTGGGGACTCTGATCAGAGCAGTCTGAAGTTAATTACGGAAGTTAATGCGGAAATGAAAATGTGTGGATACTGGTTCGGATCTGCCGGATCTCTCGATGGCTCATTCGTGAGATACATATCAAATTCTTTTTCCCTCATGCTGCAAGTGTGGATAGTTTGAGGGTTTTTTTTCTTTGCACTTTCTGTTTGCAAGAGTGATCCATTTCCCTAAAAACAGGCCTCTTCTTTCTGGACCCACGTCTGTTCCGAATTGTTCCACCAGGGTGCTGTCTGCATCCCATTATGCTGATCACCTTTCCCTCAGGCCCAGTAATCACTTTGGTCTCATTTGTTCGTCCCACAGTGTCCCTCTATACCTGGAGGCATCCTTTCTGTTGTGTTCGGCACTCTGAGTTACCTCACTCCAATCTAGTCCATCCTTCGATTAGCTAACACCACCTACCCCTCCAACATCCAATGGCATCTCATGCTCCATCTCCTACGAAAGGGCATTTCCTTTACTTCAATGTCGAGAAGGCAGCTGGCTTTTAACAGAAATACAGAAGTAGTCTTACTAGGTTGTTGCTTTGTTTGGTAGATGTGTAACCCTCGCCATCATTCTGGTTAGTCTTGTACCTAGCCATTCGCTTGAAGCTCAGCCAGCTTAGTCGCACTTGTGCGTATTCGACTTCTTGACAATTGTACATTAGTAATGTGCTGTTCGCCTCACTTGTAAGTCACTTTGGATACCAGTGCATGGTAAATGCACTTGTATGTGATTGCCACATGCATTCCACACTCGTGTGACATGGAGATTTACATGCACTCATGGCTGTTTCGCTGGGGCCCAAAATCTGGGGACAGATAGCGGGCCGGCCGTCCTGCTCGGGGCTGTACTCTTCCATGCCACACGTCCTCCAGGAAAGTGCTAATGACAGCCCTCTTTTATTGGGAAAGGCGGTCGTCCTGGAAGGCAGGAACAGGATAGGCCAGGGGCCATCCATCCACCTGGAGCTCTGGAGCATTCCGCTGTCGCTGGGAAAGTTGGAATTTCCCAAGCTAGGGTTTTTATGCTGGTGGAACGGAAGGACAAGCTATGAATTCTGGGTCAAGAGGAGTTTTGGTCGTGGATTAAAGGGTTGTGGGATTTTATTGTTGCATATTCTTTTTAATATACATCCTGGGGTGCACAGCACTGGTTTGATTAGCTTTGTACTGAGCTTCCAATTGGCTTTTGTGATTTTTGACAGTTCTCTGTAAATAATGATGCTGTTAGGTCTTGTCAGCAATTCAGGAGATCAGACTGCTGTTTTGTAGATCACTCTTACTACAGCTATACATTTAAGGTTCCACACCAAGCTTGTCCTTCATTGAGCTGGAATGTCACAACCCAGACAGTCTGGAAGCGTAAGGGAAGTCAGAGATCAGTGGTGTTTCTGATGTCTGTGCCACAGATATGGATACGGTTTCCTAAACCCCCCGTCTCTCCTTATCTCTCAGGTTTCCTCTGTATCTGAGAGGAGAGCGCTTTCAGTTTGAGTATGGCGTCTACCTTCTCAACAAGAATATCGCACAGGTGAGCACTCTTCCTCATTCACTTTTCACATTTAAAATGTGTTATATCCATCCGACAATCTATCAATTTTGAAGAAAACAAAAAAAGCCAGGTGAGGATGAATGTTGCCTTATTTTGACTGAATAAATAAAAAGGCATTGATATGAACCTAAACAGAAATCACATCAGCTTTTCTACTCATATATTTTTGTAATCCTCCCAGTTATCTTGTCTTGTTCCTCTGGTACTGGTGTGTGAGTGTGTGTGTCTGTACATGTATGTGAAGGTGCAAACACAGGCTGAAGGTCTTGAGCTGTAATTTTCACTGACTTTTCTGGAAGCCCAGGTTTGGCCACATTCAGACTGAAGGAACTGTAGCTGAAAACACTGGCCTGGAGATCTTTGCCCCAAAATCATTAAGCACCGCATTTAACAGTCAGCATTCCATCCCATTGGTTTAAAAAGTAATAACTGAGGATGAGGAACGGAGGAGTCCAATTAGGGAGCCTGATCACTGAAGGCTAGGAAGTCACGTGTTTGAGAATAAGTTAACCCCCCTTGCCCCCCCCCCCCAACTCGCTTCAGAAGACTATTTGCTTTTGAAATATGACAGATTGAACGTCCCTAGGACAGAATGCTTCTTTTTTTCATTTTGTAATTTTTGTAGCTATTTAGTTTTGACTAAGTGCTGCTTAAAGTCAAAGGTGCCCTGGTATTTCAGTGAATGTGAAGTTACACTGCTCGAATTGCTTATTTAGAGGTTTCGCGCGCTGAGTTTGACGCTTTACAGATGGGCTGCGTGCTATAATGGGAGGAAGGGGGCAGTGTTTTCCTTACCGTTGAAGTGCACTGTACCCGGAAGGCGATCCCAGCGCCATTTTCCGCCACCTGGTAATCAGCAGCTGGTGTGAGAGGCCTGCTAAGGAATGACTCACAGCGGATGTTTCCTCCTTGCGGTCCTAGGGTGTCAAGAGGGGCGCAGGCATCTTGAAGTTCAGTGTGTGGCCTTTAATGGGGACTGGTGTGGTGCACCTGAGGCTGTGAGGTTTATTAGCAGCGACGGGCTAATGGCTGCCGCTCTCACTCATCTGCGTTTCTCATGTTGAAGGTTCTACACATGTGAAAGCGTTTGAAAGCCCCTTCTGGCCGCTCCGGGGCCGCCGCTGTGTGGCAAGGCGCGCAGTTTGTCTATCTCAAATTAATGGGCCAAACAAGAAGGCCGCCTGAGGGAGGGGGTAGGGTGTAGATGCTCAGCCAGAACCCCCGCACAGCAAGTAGAAGCAGGACCGTGTTGACTCAACCACGTCTTTCCCAGTCACATGATTATGCTGGACAGAGCTCAATATGAAATGGACTTTGGATCTATGTGTGAGGCTAGGATTCCGTTCTGCAAAGCATAGGGTGTGTGAAAACACATTAGATTTCTTTTTTAAGCCAAGAGAGTACAAGTTGCAGATGCTCCTCGAAGCAAGTCATACCTGCATTCTTCCTTATTTCCTGTTTTCCTGTTTTTGTTTTGTTTGTCTTCAGTGAATTTCCACGCTAACCCTGTTTTCCCGGTTGCCACGACAGTTCTGAACATGTGGACTGGGGGCATCCACGCCAGTGAGGAAGTTCCTCACCTAGGTTGCCAACTGCCCCCCCTGATAAGATCTGCATCCGGAACTTTCTCATGGGTGTCGGAGGAATCCGAGAGTGCTTG
Organism: Mormyrus lacerda; assembly: GCA_015163995.2. Taxonomy (NCBI): domain Eukaryota; kingdom Metazoa; phylum Chordata; class Actinopteri; order Osteoglossiformes; family Mormyridae; genus Mormyrus; species Mormyrus lacerda. The sequence continues at coordinate 16,995,671 of JAABNX020000119.1, forward strand.
GGACTTCATTACCAAAAAGCCGTATTTTATTCACATATTTATTAATTTATGTTATGGCTGGCTGTTCTGTCTGTTTCCCTGGAGATGAAAGGCAACACTGACCAGGCGCCTCATAGCTGCTAAAACGAATGTCCGTTTGAAGGGCTCGCCTGATGTTAGCCAGGTCTGATGTTCAGATTCATTGCAGACCTGACAGAGACACGTCGTCCTCCTATAAAAGTCCTGAATTTTAATTTATTCCCCGCCATGTGTAAAGCTGTAACTAGCAAGTAACTAGTAAGCTAGAGTGTAAGTTAAAGGGTAAATTTTTTGCTTTGGGGAAATAAGCAGTCAGTTGGATGTACTTAAAACAGCTAAAGCAGTGTTTCTTGACCCAGTCTATATTTTGCTCAAGCATACCTGAATCAAACAATGAACACCACAAAATACCTGGTTCAGGAGTGACATGAGCTGGGAGGGAGCAAAAATGTGGACTGTCTGGGGGACTCCATGTACCGAGTTAAGCAACGCTGGGTTATGATTGGACAATTGGGTGTGATGACGATATATTATATGTGCCAGTGTGCTATATATGTTTGGGGCACCCCCAGCGTCTGTCGTCTGCCATCTGGGAAAGCTGCTTACGGTGTAGTTTTGAGTTACAGTTGAGTGCTCACCGGCTCCCTGCTTAATTCAGAAGTTTTCGCCTGCTTTCATTTTGACCGAGTTTGACGTTCTTCTGTGGGGTTACTGTATGGGTCCACTTAATTCCAGTGGGTTTATTAGGAAATAGCCACCTTATTGACCCCATATATTTAAGAACCGGTATCTGTTTCCGATGTAATGCAATTTATTAATAGACCAGTTTGAGGGCTGGTTGTCATTATTCTGTTTTGAGAGTCATAATATGCTCCTGAATTAGCCTGCCACAGATCTGTGTGCCGGGTTGTTGAAAAAAGCCAGAGATCTGGTTTCACTGCAGTTTCTGTCATGGATGTGATAGAGTAAACATATATCTTTTATTAAATTGCTCTGCGTGCTCCGTTTGAAACTGATACAGGGTCATTGGGAAAGAGAAGCGCACCGGGGGGGGCCTTTGAAGTGCCGGCCACCTGAATATGTTGTTTTTAATTGTGCTGTCAGGGGTAAACGGACACTGTAAGTCAGGTGTAAGTAGCTCCTATGTTGTTTTTGGTATCATTTAGGTAATAAGCGCCATTTGTTTGTTTGTTTGTTTGTTTATTTGTACTCTCTCCTCAGTCTCTCCATCTCTTCCGCAGACCTTTTATTCCAGAGGGAGGTGCTAGAGTGCACACCTGCTTCCTTTTATAACATAGCACTGAATTACATTTAATTCACAGAATGTAAAAGCGAAACACAGCCCAGGTGCCTTTTGGATTGACGCATGGGGTTTCCTCCTCAAACTGGTGTGTGCTCGTCAGTCTGTTTGCCCCCTCCGGGGGGGGATAATTGCATGTGCGCAGACTTCTGGCCCAGCTATTGTCACCAGACAGACTTGCTTTGCTCAGCCTCGGTCTTCTCGTATGGAGTATGAAACAAGATGAGTTGAAAATAAATCAGCTGAACCAATGCAGACAGATTACACATATCGGTGAATTTATCCAGAAATGTAGCACTCTGGAACGGCTTTGGCTCTGTTATTATTTATAAGCCAGCATGTGGATTGTATTATATGTGACTACAACATACATGAATACCAACACGTTGGTAATTGTCACCTGTCACTGAAATCCCAGAGTATAGCTTACCTGGGAGAGGGGAGAACACGGATTGTTGAGACTTGGCGCCGTTCTTCAAATGCATGATGCATGATAAGATGCATGATGACCCTTGGATGGCAGTGGTCAAGGAGCTCCACAGGAATGGGATCCACAGGCTTGAGACCTCACCATCTTAGTGGTGGTCTCCATCATGATCTGAGGATGCACACCTCTCCCTTGAGACCTACCCGTGATTAAATAAGAGCCGCAATACCTTGGGGGCTTCTGTGTTGCCACTTGGAATTTTTAATCAGTTATGGTGTTGGACTGATGGGGATGTTGGATGCAGAAATTGGGCCTTGACATACCTGAGACCATGCTCTCTTGATATCATCCTGCCAAGAGGGTGACTGTAAGGACCTTTGACCTTGGAGGAGGGCAAGGGAAACGTCAGCGTTCACCCTTCTGTGATGCAAGGTTAACCTTGACAAGGCTCATGCAGGCCCCTTTGCTGAGGGCTACCTGCATCTGGTCTAACTTTTACCTTAACGGCGTATTTGGCCTGCTGGCTCTGAGGACCTCTCCCTCAGAACGTCAAGCATGGACTCGTGGCCGGGGAAAGCTGTGAGATTCTTGGCACGAGAGGGGTCCGTGGTCATTATCTCGCGTGATTGCACTCGGATAGAAACCGTATGAACCAGCCATGAATGTGAGCTGGAATGGAACATGGGCCTCCATATCTTACTTTCTTTGGAACATACCACTAAATAATATGAGAATTGGCTAAATTCTGGAATGTACTAATGCCCTTAAATTATTTTCAGCTATTACCTTATTTCCTTTTCATGTATTTACCTTAAGAACTTCATCAGGGACACAACACCGCCTTGTGACAGGAATAGACTAACAACCATTTATTGTCTGCACTAATTTTCTGCCTTTTTTATGTGCGTTATGGAAGCCTTTCCCAATGTTATATCATGTACTTAACCAACAGAGACTGAATTGAGTTGAGTGCTTCTGAATGACCATTTTGCCTTTGGTTTGCTTGCATCCCCTCCCTGACCGTTGGGACAGACCGTTTCTGATACGGTTGTCAACTGGCTTTATATGCCAGATGGTGAAATATCGACATGGTGCTGAATGATGTTGTGATTAGCGTCATGGGGGTCATTTCTGGACACATCAAAGTATGGCCAAGTTTATGGATCCGGTCTGGTACACGAAAATATAACCCTCCACCTAAAATCCGCCCGAGCTCAATTCCCAGAATGCACTCTATTCATTATTCAAATGTACATTGAAAGCCTGGCATTCAGTGAAAGGGCCGAGTCTTGTCTGTTTACCTTGTTGTCTGTAATTAAAGTCAGGCAGGTAAATAAGAGGGAGAAAATGTCCCATGTGATTTTTCAGTTATGCACCGAACGTTGGCATAATATTTAGAAGTAGCTATTCTAGTTCCTAGCCCTCCTGTCCGGCGGAGACTTGTGGTCTGTGACTCACCCCGACGTGGTGTGAGCAGCTTCCCAGAAGTAGACTGTTGCCTCCGCATGGTCCTCAGTCTACCCACCCAAGAAAAGCTTCATCTGCACAAACAGCCTGTGTCCCAGGTCCTCCGATGATGGAGGCTGTGTTCATCTTCCCCATCCCGTCGACCAGCAAATGATCTCCACTGATCAGATCCAGGCCAACCTAATTCCATTTCCTGTTCCAACACTGACCCCTGAATTTGGCATTTGAGCATCCTCTTTTCTATTTATTTATTTGGGGCACTAGAGTTTGCATTTTTTTTCTTTAGATGTTTTGCACTAGTACACTTAGAGGAATCAGTCTGTATGAACCAAATCTGCCTTTTAGCATTCATACGTGTGGCTTTATGTAGTTGTTTATTAATTTCTTGCTTGAATATTCAGGAACAAATTTGATAGGTAAATTATTTTACATCTTGGGTATTAAAAACCTCTTTGCATTTTCCAGAAAACGTTTGCCTTTTAATATAAAGTTTTAGGCAGTAAAATATTTTTGGCATCTCATAACAGGATTAACGGAAGCCATGGAAAGAGATGCTTGGTATTTATAACAAATCTTAAAATAACAGTTTGAAATAACGGAACGTTCCGGTGTTATAGGAGTGTCCCTCGGGCGGTTTGTACGTCGGAAAGTGGCGGCATCCATAAATATTGTACATTATACATGAAATAACTTTATCTTGGTTGCCCACCAGGCCCTAAAATAATCTGGTGTCCTTCCCCTGCCTGTAAACAGAATTGGAAATTCACAGTGCTCCACTAATCCAGAAATACAGTTTTAAAGCAGAATTCACAGGTATGGTGAAATTTATATGTACCTTATAGACGTTGGTCTGAGACACTGTAGTGCAGGGGTTGCCAATCTTATCCGCAAAGGGCCGGTGTATATGCAGGTTTTTGGGATACTGTAGGTCAGCTGTTCAAACCCAGGTGTGAGGACTCCTCAGCCAATCAGTCCTCTAATTAGTAATCTAATTAAGGAGTTGCAGCGAAAACCCGCATACATACCGGCCCTTTGCGGATAAGTGGCTACCCCTGCTGTAGTGTTTTCACTGTCCCTGAAATAAGCATAAAATGCAGCTGGAGGATAAATGATTGCATGTTATGTTTCTGTTCTTAATATGAACTTTTTTCTTTATTGTCAAAGCAAGTTGAAACCGGTGGTAATTAATGACATGGTGCATGTCAGGCTTTTGGCCCAAAGGCTGATCAGTGGTTTCTTTGTATTTTTTTTCCTGTATTCGTCAAACATAGCCAAGGTTAATGTGCACCATCACGGAGAGACCTCCGGTCTGGCTACTGAACTCATGTTCGCTAAACAAACTAGTCAGTTTGCCTCCTATGGGATGTGTGCTAATGAGCCAAGGCGAAGGCCTCATCTGGAACGTCAAGGAACCGCCATGATTGGCTGCTTGTGGCCACCGGTCCCCAAAGCAGCCTGTTATCACACATAAATACTTACCCGCATGCTTTATGCCGTTATTCACTTTGTCTGTTCTTGCCAGATGCATTTCAGATTTGTCCGTGGGTTCCATCGTGGCTGTGCGTATACGTCAGGTAGAGCTGGGATGTTAAACTTACCGTGGAGACATTCAGCCATCCCCCAGGAAAGAACGGTACCTTGGGCTAGTGGATCTCAGATCCTGATGGGAAACGTGGGCCGACCTTTCCCCAGCTACCTATTGTGTCCGGCACATCAGACCATGTGACCCAGATTATGCAGCCATCCTGGGGGTGGAACCCACGGCCCATTCACCTGCCAGCAGCGCAGAGGATTGACGACTTTGCATAGAGGCTGTTTCCATCTGCGCAGCTAGAGCAGTTGGGCAGCTGGCCCTGGCAGAGGTCCCAAGCCAAGCCGATGATTTATGCACATATCTGGAGCTGCAGTTTATATGTCACCGGCCTGCGGTTTCCAGTTTAATGTCTCTGAGCCGAATGTGGCCCTTGCAACGCCGCGATTATGTCTCTTCTGAGTTTTATTGGAATTCCTCTGGACAGCCACCTATTGCTGCTTTATGAAACACTTAAATCGTCTTAATTGAATTTCCACGGTTTTCAGTTCGGAGGAAGAGGTTTGCTTATCACAGCAGAAGTGCCAGATGAACCTAGTTCACAAAACATCCGCTCGGAAAGAAAGGATAATCCTCCCAACGGCATGCACGGCCAGCAAGGAAGCTGATGGTGCGTTTGTGAGCCAGAGTACGACCTGCAGCGAGTTGCATGTGTCTTTATAAACCACAGTTTTATTTGCAGATTCATCCCTTCCAAACTCGGTACCTTCCCAGCACATATCAGTCATTTGGCAAGCATTAGGAGATCCTAACTTCTCACAAGGCTAAAATCATCTCCCATATATCGTACGCTATAAACATTTACTCCCAAAATATGGCTAATGGATTAAGATGGTTTATAATGCTTAACGACTTGTTTAAAATGATGAATGGGCTGGTCAGATTTTTTTCAACATAGTGACCACTGTATTATGGTATTATTTTGTAATAATACTATTGTATTACAATGGATTTCTCCCAGAAAACAGTTTTAATGTTTTTCTCTTCTTGCATGAAAAATTCATATGCTTCAGCAGTCGAAACAACCTCACGACCAGATTATTTTCATTCTACCCTGCAGACAGACCGTTTTTGAGGAAAACTGAGCTAAGAGCATCAGGAAAGTGTTGGCTGTAATATGGAGTCATTTACTTAATAGCTTGGCTGGTGTTTACATCTGTTTGGAATTTGTAGCTAACCAGCATGTTAAAAGTGTCTGGTCTGGTCTTTGTTTTCCCTTGCTGTGATGTTTTCAAGCCAATTTCTGTAAAACCCTCTTCAGTATCAATAACCTCAAGTCTTTCCCAGTCCAACTACGGGAAGAGAAATGGGTCGTATAGCATCTGAGCAGTGTTGAAGGAAAACAAATATGGCTACACAAAGGTTGGGTAAGATTAAAAGGCCTTGCATGCTTTGTGGCAGATTATTAAGTTCCTGTGTTTTCTGAGGCATGCATGAGATTTGTCAGATCGCGGCTGAGATATCTTTAAAATCAACTCTCAAATCAGCATGTCTTGGCTGGGGCTGTATTTCTTGTACATGTTCAAGGAAGCTGAGTCCTTCAACAAAAGAAAATAATCCCGTGTAGAAGTTCAACCTGCCAACCAAAGATCTTTTCGTTCCTTCTCAAATTTCTTAATATCAAATGGAAGAACACCACGCTATTTAATATCTCAGACCAAGATGGCCACCCTTTCTGTTCAGTAAAGCTAACCTTGTATCAGGCTACAAACGCAGACATAACACTGCTGCCCTTCTTGTTACCTGACGTGGCTACCTGCCTGTCACAGCGAAACACGGCTCATCTGGTTGATATTTCAATGGTGTCAGCATTCCTACTGCGTGCATGTCAGGATTTCATGCCATGAGGTACGTGTTAGTGCTACTGTGAACATTAAGTCTCTCTCTGACACGTGAATCTACTTTTTTTATGCAGAGTAAAGTAAAATAAAATGAGTAAATTATGCCTATTTATGTGCCAACAGTTACATTCCTCAAATTCCCTGTGCCTCAGACTCCAGAAGTGTGGATGAAATCCCACCAAGCCACTAAAGAGGTATCCTACCTCTCTCCTTAAGAATGATTATTCCTTCTCTGGAAAGCAAGGATTATGGATTACATCAGAGCCCTTATGACATGCTGTCCTTGGGCGGTAAACTCTTGGAATCCTCTCTAGTGAAGAGATTGGCAAGCTTCATTACCATTCACCATCTCTTGTTTTTTGAGCCTGTGTAAACAACCTTGTGCTTGCAATGCGGGCTGCAAACACTGGCCATTAAGCAGACATTTAATGTGTGTTACATGACTCGGCCGTTTCATTGGGCTGAAGTGAGAGAAACTTGCTTTCTATTAATCGGAGTAAACTGCCGACGTGCCTGTCTTCCTTCGATTCAGGGTGTGCCTGTGGCCAATTATCATTTTGATGGGTTAAGCTGGCTCTCAGTTACCCACTTGGCTGCCTGAATCTACATTTTCCCCTATATTCTAGTGCCAGAGCTTGTTCTGGCCTATCGACTTGGCATGGATAATTTTACTGTGCATATCTGAGGTTTCTGGTTAACAACCTACATGGTTGCTCCACTAAATCATTATGATGGCTCTTCTACAATCAGAACTCCACACGTAGCCTGGCCCCCAATTGCGTACTCCATTGGCTTCCTATGAATTAAGGCCTGCTTATTTGCAACAGGTTTGCTTGGCTGAACTAACCTGAGTCCTACAGCCCAATTCAGTGAAGGCGAGATGAGGCAGATAAGGCTGGGAACAGGGGTGTAATGGGTGAGCTATGTGGCATTCTGGAAAGGTCAAAGCGAAGGTGTCTGAGATGGGTGTGAAAGCACAGTGACCTCACTTACAGTATGGTGCAGGGTGGCAACAACTTAATCAGATAGCGGTGCATTGCAAGCGAGATACTATGGATTCTACTTGTATTGAGCTCTTGGCTTATCTTCCAGTCATGATTTGATATAAGAACTGGTGCGTGTACTGGACTTCTGTCTTGTGTACGCATGGTTTAAGCTCTTTGGATCCCCCCATCTTTGGTGTTTCTACAAGTTAGATCAAGATAGGTAGCAAGATGTTTTTCTTCCGGTCAAATCTTAGAGGTGTGCTGTTAAGAGGTATTCGACAAAAAAATACAAGACTACTTTTAATATCACAGAAATGAGAAGATGAACAAGAAATGGCCTTTAACACATAACATTTTTTATGTTCAAGCTACTGGCCAGCCACAAAATTCCATTAGAACTTTGTTGCTTGGCTTTTGCAGTTAACATGCTGTCGATTTTGGCCTGAGAAGTGGCTAAAAAAGGTGTGAGGGTTGCTGTTTTCCTTTCTTGAATCTAATGACCTAATTTGCGTCCTCAATCTCAGTTCTCTGCCAGTAGGTTGGTCGATAGCTGCCTTGACTGAAAAGGTATCAAGTAAAATAGAAGATGGAGCACTTCATCTCCAGATTTGCAGTACAGTTGGTTTCAGAGCCTAGGGGTTTCCCACTTTCCGTTACAACAAACAAGTAACCTAATGATCTTTTGGATAGACAGAGAATAATTGCACTTTGAGTGATTCATTTTTTTTTTTTTTTTTTTTTTGGTGGCTCATTCGCGTGACAATGAAGAAGTTTGACAAGAATTCTATAAAGTCATTACGCCATGCTAAACTTCCCTGTGGCACTAGGAATGGTAGAACTGGCACAGACACAAATGGTGACACTTGGTATAGATAGAAAGTGGATAAGGTTACTAGATGATTTGGGCTTGTTCCACAAAAGAGTGAGCAGTACGTAAATAAAGTGGACAGAATAAGTTCATGCTTAATGAACACATTCCTCTTCATAGTTGACTATGCGTGATATTGTATATTTGAGATTGTGCATCTTTGTTAAACACCACTTTGTAGACAAGTCTAATTGATTTCGTTAATCCATTTACTGTAATCATGGAGATGACATCAGGTTGCGTAGCTAAATCTCATTAAAGAGAGTTTTGTACCTTCATTATTTTTTTTTAAATTTTATTTATTTATTTTTTGCTGCAACTAGGCAAATCTCTGCAACCACACGGAATGTCCAGCACCCTCCAAAGCCGACGGGACACTGGCTCACTGAAGGTCGTGAGCAGTACTGTTCAAACACCAAATGATCAAATGATGCCCTAGGCAGATGTCACCACTGAAACCCCATTCCGTAGAAGATGGTGGCTAACTATGTTGCCTAGAGGGAGGCACTGGCTGTGGGTCTTTGAGAAGGTGAAAGAATTCAGAGCACAGATCTAGGGGAGGAGAGCAGCAAGGTGTCCTTCTGGTCCTGCAGTGTTCGAGGAACTGGGATCGGCTCTTTCCAGCAATGTAGACACCCTACTTTAGGCCCCCTTGCTTTCGGCAGGAGGCCATATTCTGTTTGTGAGCTTAGTGGAGCGAGGGATTGTTGGCTCACTTTCTCCAACTGTTGCCGTAACAAGTCCTCGCCTGGTGCTGTAATGAGCTGGAGCACCTCTGTAGCCAAGCCCCGGGATGCCCGGCTCCCTCGGGCTCCATGTCCTTCCATCAGACTCTCCTTCTCTCTCGGGTTTCTTTTCTTATTCATAACACCCTTTGCATCCTGATTGCAGTGGGGCCTTTGAAACAAGAGCATATAATTGCAGCGGATTCTTTAGCATTTATCTGCTCAGCTCTGTCTCCTGCCTATGGACACTGCCAGCTTCAGCCACATGGTCATTTGTCAAGGTCCCCCTCCTCCAAAGGTATGTTGGGAATAAGGTCTGGAAACTTTCTTGCACCTCTTGGTCATTCTCCCACATGTTTAGAATTAAATGTCACCGGGCTTGGCATCCAGGTCTTACATCTTACTGAGGCGGCATGCTCTTTTCAAAGTTTGAGAGGATAGGCGTTCTCTCAGTGGCACGCATAATATCACGTGGAAAGTGCCCCGACTCTGAATTGCCGAATAGGTTATTTATCCAAGAAAAACATTTAGGGTGACATCCCTCCTCCCTTTGTACTACTGATATGAAAACTTCTGGTTCCATGTTATTCTTTCCAAGGATAATATGCAGTTTGTTTCTACTACTCTAAAAGCAGACAGCAATCTCAGAGCTTTATGATACTTGAGCTCAGGGTGGCTTATCTGAACGTGTGCTTAAGGTCTGTTGATGTTTAATACATCTCATACCCACCCTCTCTTCTGCTGCGTCAACTTGTAAGCAGACAAATGAAAGGCCTTCTTGTTCCTTGAGCGATTGCACCCTGGGCCAAGTCACAAAGTAGCAAAGAACAGTTTGATACTGGTGAGAGGAATGAAGAGAGGACCCCCTTCTCTGATATGGAAACCTGAATCATGGCTGTACCAAAAGATTTTTTGGTACTCGGCGGATATGACTGCACTGGATTCTTGTTAAAGGAGTTTTAACAGTCAACCACCTTGCTTTTTGGGTTGTTTTTAGCTTTTTGTTTATTTTTCTTCATCTTTTAGTCTTGTTTTTACACAATTTTGCTTTTTAAGTGTAAGACTCTGTTCACCTTGTGTTGGCTACAGGGGGAGGATGGAAAACGGCTTCAACGGGCCGCCAGTTCATCGCCATAGTATTACCATGTGACCCAAAATGGCAAAAGTAATTACACATGAGTGGTTTTTATTGGTGCTTAGACATGGTAAGCAAACATTCCTGGCTACCGAGGGATCCTGCCGAAATATGTTCCTTTCTCTCTCTGTGGTTCTGGCTGTGACCTTTGACCTTTGCGGCCTGAGTTTTCGGTGCAAGTACGGCTCGGTAGCCCTCAAGAGAAAGGCTGCCAGGATTTGGAAAGCAAGCCATCCGTCAAAAGCTGTAACCTGCCAGAACCCAAAGGGGAGCCACGTCAAGCAAACAGAACCTGCCTGTGTGTCACTCACTCTGGCTCATGGCCTCACTTCCCAGTGGCCGTTCCCTGTAGCTACAGGCTTGCTGTTTACGTAGAAGTCCTGTGGAAATACGGCGTGTCTAAAATACCACATCATTTTTTTCCCAAATAATAAAATTACCAGTTTTTTCTTTAAAAATAAAAAGTTTTTAATAGTTATATTTGGCAGGGCTGCTTAAGAGAGTGTTTTGAAGAGGGGTAAGGTTTGTTTTGTTTTCATGAAATAATTTCCACCGTTAATATATCTTTCCATGCATTGAGCTGAGATGTAGTACCTTGTAAACGACTTAAGCACTGTGAGTGGCTTTACTTGCTTCTTTAATGATACTTAGCCTGATTTTATATTCACCTCAGCCTGACATCCCACAGACAATTTAGTGCAGTCAGTGTCTTTTTGAAATAACGCCATTGAGTACAGCCCCAATTAAATTGGCACACCTCAGGGGAAGAGAAATTCAAAGGAAAGAAAGTTGATGAGTGTCATTTTATTTCACGTAATCTGCCAGATGTGTCACTTATTTGGACGGTAGATGTTTATTTTTAATCTCTGCTGTTAAATTAATGTCCTGTTATTGTGAAGTTCAGTAAAGAAGCAAACATTGCACTTTATTGGCTTGGGCTGTTCTGGCAGATTTCAAAGTAATGTAAAGTTGGAGTGCATTTTGCTGTAAAAATAGGCTTATATTATTACTAAATAACCACCGACACAAGCTAACCACATACAATAGTAACAAAATAAAGAAATGTATTCCGATTATATATCCCGTATAGAAGGACTTAAAAAAAAAAATCACTTCCAAAATTGGTCTCTTGTCACTGGTGGTCTTGTAATTAAATTTCCCTTTATTTTCCCTGACAGATGTCTCGTGATTACATAAAAATGTTGCCTGAATTTGCAGCAACGTGATACCCAATAAAATGTTAACGACATATAATCCGATCAAGGTGTTTCAAGTTAGGGTTTGATGACGGCGGGCATCGTACACTGGTCTGCACCTGTGATGCATTATCGCCACGGAGGGAAAAAATGACAATGAAAATTTTGGGGGTGGAGGGGAGGAATTTGGAGGAAAGACCCCGGTAACATCAACAGCTGCCAGTCTTACTTATGCTACGGAAGACAGAGGCATTGGTGTTTTGACAAAGCTTAGTGTTGGCTCATTATTTGTTTTTGCTAATTTGAGAGATTAGTATCTTCAACAATGCTTTAGTGAGGCTGAGAGCTATACTCGGAAGTTTTTATGGAATTTAATTACGCCTAATACCTTTCCAACTCTCTTATGAAAATAAACTGGCCAACTACTAGGTGTCCACACTGTGTAGTTTCTATTGGCAACCCCAGAGAACCTCCTGGAATAAAGAGCTTTGCTTTGCAGGTTGACATCTGCCTGTAAACTCTAGCTCTGTTTATTTCTATTTGACGTTTCCTAGCTAATGAGCTCCAAATTATAATGCCCCCAGGATCCTGCTCATGCCACATTGCTTCATTTCAGGATAAGTCTTGGTACAGCAGATGTGGTGCTTATTTGAAATATTGTGCTGTTCACTGTAATAACAGCGCATGGTGTAAAGTTATTTTTCCATATATTAGAAAACTAGTGTTTTAAGAACTGAAATGTGACCAGGATCTTGGAAAATCACAAGTCAGATTGAGGATAACTGAACTGCAGCAGTGTGGCTGTGATGATGACTCGGAAGTGTGGCAGGTTGAATGTGTGTCCATTCTGACTGACTTTCCATTGCAGAGCTTGGCCCATGGGCATCACCTTGGCAACAGGTGTGATGGCTTCTTGTGCTTCATGAAGTTAGCATTTTGTCAAGAGGGTTATTGATTTCTGATCGCCGTCCGTGTGAAATGACTGCTTATGCACCTTTGAAGTGAAGTATCTGCCCTAGATATACCAAAAAAAAAACTATGAAATTGAGCCCATTAAAGCTCACTCATACAAGCCCCCAAGGAATCCATTATTTGCTAACATGTTACCATTGATTGGGTTTTCTGTGCAATTTTGTATGGGTGTGACTTTTAATGAATAAAACAGATTTTCAGATTGAATATATTAGAGTTGAATATAATGTTAATCTCATTTTTATTGAAGTGGAAAATTTGTTACTTGTCTTCCTTTTTATAAGACTAGTTTTATTTTATTTTGTATTACTGGCTAAGGTTTGCATACAGTACACCCAAAGCAGAGTAATTATAGTTCATATAGTTATGTGACTAAAAGGAGCCAGTGTAGGATAGTCAGGAATCCCAGATTGACAGAATCGACCACACAGTATCTGGGATAGGGTATGTAGGGAAATGGTGGATGTTTGTTTATTTTCCTGCGTGTTCAGTCTATTAAAAGTACCTTTTCCCTTTGGCCTCTTGTCCTTGGTTGCACCTGCATTTTCCCCGTCCTCTGCAGGGTGATGGTGGCCAGCCTGCCTGCTCACACTCTTGGGCTCTCTGGCTCCATCTTATACTGAACCAGCCATGAACCAGCGTCTTTGCAATGTGCTGCTAATCTACAGTGATGTTAATAGTCTTTAAATTGCTTCAAAGAGGAAATGTATGTCCTGGCAAGATTTAAAAGAATGACAGGAAATAGCCTAAATGATTATTTAAGCGTTTCGTGTAACTAGCAAATCAGTGTGGAATGTTTTATTGCAGTACGGTTTCAGTGAAGGAGCTGTTACATCAGATGCCTAAAACTTTATAGCTTTACTTTTTGATAAAAAATGTGTTGTTTCTGCGTAGCTAAAGTTCAGGAAGATGGGAGGGTGTTTTAGCTCTAATTAGTTGTATGTGCTGTTTCAGATACTGTGTATATGATACGGTGTTCAGTGCACCCACTGGGGGAGGGGGGGGTGGATCTACACTAATAGCTCTCTTTCCTTCTTGGGTTCGGGCAAGTGCTTGGACTCCAGCTTGTCAGTTCTTGTTCAGTTTCTAGTCTCTCAGTTTCAGGGTCACATGTAGCCCTTGGCCAGGATTTTGAGTCTGAGCCAAACCCTCAAGTTGACTAAGCCCCTTAAATAAGAGTGAATTCACATTGGCTTTTTTCAGAGCTGATCTGGATGTTTTCAGAACCCTAGGGTGCTACTTGTCAATTTTTCGGTCAGCAGCATTCGTAAACGGAGCATAATAAATACTACTAATATGTTGGGTTGCTTTGTAACGTTTGGTTCTGCTTTCGCCAGTGTCGTTATTCTGATTTTTGTTTTGGTGACCGATGTGCTAAGTTAGTAAATTTTCTTCTTTAAAAATGGTTTGGAATTCCTGTAATTATGGACAGTCTTGCTCTAGCTCCCGAATATTCCACAGGAATAGCAGCGTCATTGAGTGTAACAATTTATCATTAATGACACTTTCTCTTGAAAGTTGGACTTTCTTGACGTTCGTTAATGGGTGTCCAGTGAGAGGCTGTAGAGCAGCCGTGAGTGTAATTTATGGGGCGTGGGCACGACCGCCAGCTAACCTTCTCCAGAACCTTGGAACGCACTGATTCTGGGCCATCCAGGACCTCTTCCACCACTTGTTAAGCAGTTGGATAGTTTGTCTCCTTGATGCCTTCTGGAAACTTTAAAAATTGGACATATAAGGTCAGGTTATATAGTTGGTCACGCAGTCCTGTAACATTTGGCTTTTATATTCAATTTTTTTCTGGGTTAGAGTCCATGTAGTTTGATGCTGTAGCCCATGTGTTAGAATTCATTTTTTGCAGATAGTCACAAAAGCTAATTTTAAGGTGACTGGCTCTATTTAACACCTGAGTAACTGTTTAAAGGAAAAACGGGAATAGCATGTATTATATATAATGTTCTGCCTTATATTACATGTTGCTTTCTCATAATGAGCTTGTAATGAGTTCAGATTCAGAGCAGATGACAGTGTTATGAGTTTCTGATGGCAATCAAAGGGGAGAGGGGCCAGTTCTCAGATGCTGGAGAAGCTTGATTTAGCTGCAAAAACAAACTCTACCACGGTGAAAACGTTCAGGCAAACAAAAGTCATGGCCCCCCGCTTCCTCACCATGCTGCTCGGCAGTGGAGTGGGATTCCTCTGTTGTGGCGGGTGCATCCAGCACTAAGAGAACAGACGTGGCATTGAAGTGTTATCATATGTTGTTCTGGCATCTTTGTATGGCAAGTGAAGCATTTTGGTAAGCTGCAAAGTTACAGGGAGATGGGCCAGAAGGGGGCGCTTTTATATCTGTCATAGCCAAGAATCAGATCTGGCCAGCTACAAGGAATGCCCTAGGTGTGGTTCATCTGGGCCTCTCAGTTTCCGGATGGGTTAATAGGCCTGGGGATTACTCAAAACCGGGGCTTGGTGGTGGGGGGGCTTTCAGGAGGGAGATGGGAGCTGGAGGGTAAGAATCTGCGCCGGAGGAGGTGCTACATCGCGTGTGCTGAAAGATCTCAGTGGAGTTTACACTATTAGGAACAACTTCTCTGTAAAGTTATTACAGCTTAATCTTCATTTTCCTTAACGTGCTGAAATGTCGGACAAATGCGATGGCGTGTGCTTTGTTTTTGTTCGCCTGCTTGCCGACTCGCCATGCCATCAGCTCCGTCAAGCGTCAGCCAGATGGCGAGGGCGCGAACGGCCACATTCCCTGAATGAAGTTACAGTTTTTGACTCAGCAGCTTGTCAATGGTGGCATTTTCACAGGTGACAATGTTGGCCTTTGTCTTGTGGGGTTCACTTCATGGTTTGTGTCAATTTGTGGAAACGTAAAGCTAATTGAGAGTAATGTCTAGTTTGGGGAGCGGTATGTGGCTCAGAGGGTTAGGATATTGCGCCTATGATCAGAAAGTCGCTGGTTCAGATCCGGCATGGTGATTTCACCATTGGGTCCCTAAGCAGACCATTAACCTCCATTTCCTGCAGGGACTGTCTGACCCTGCTTCCTCCAAAAATGTATGTCACTTTGGATAAAAATGCCTGCTAAATAAATTATGTATAAATTAAGTTTTACATGTGTGAGGCCTGACTCTCCCCAGGTTTGCTGTATTTTTGGGTGTTTTAGAGGTGCTCATATATTTAAACGATCGGCCTTCAGGCAGACGGGGTAGTGTTTGCTCATGAATAGGCCTTGTTCCGGGCCTAAATCCAGCGGTGTCCTCTGCCAAGAGCAATTCGCACTCTGCTCGGTTAGAGGAACGGCTTCATGCAAACCGGCCAGGGAGGTTTCCACGTGAATATTTATCTAGTCTGCAAGCAAACCCGTGTTTCTCTGTCCCCGCGATAGGGCACCGTTCCTTGGTAGGGCTGCAAGCGTATTCTCCCTAACGGGCAGCGCCCCCTCTCATGTGGGAAGGTGTCGGCCTCTGATGCTGACCTGCTGAAGGGACCATCAGATGCAGGGTTGGGGTTCGTAGCTGAATTGCTAGCCCTATTTCAAAAATTAAGATTGGTGCTGCCCCCCCCTCCCCCCATTAGTAAATCACATGCTGTCCAGTACGGGCTCTTTGAGCGGTTCCAGGCTGAACAAAAGCATCAGCTATGCTGTGGAGTGTTTTGTAGCAGAATGAACAGAGCAGAGCTCTTGAGCGCCCATAGTGTGTCAGCACCACATGTAGGTGGAAACCCGCACACACCGATTGAAGCAGAGTTTGTTTGTTTATTGAGCATTTTCATGTGTAAATGAATCACAGAGTTATTCTGGAAAAGATCAGGGATATCACGCCAACCGGGCTTTGAACTGTTCGACCTTGGGTTCGAGGAATCCACAATTCCTCATTGAGTAAGCGCCTGTCAAAACCTGACCTAAGTTTAAGAATAAACTGTTCCAGGTTTTAAAAATGTCTATATATGTATGTGGTTAAAATGATTCTATATATATATATATATTAAATGCACACACACACACACACACACACATAATTGCCTAACGCAGGCTTTAGTGGACGTGTCATCAGTCTAGCTTTAAAGGGATCATCAGAGAATATTAAAGTCCTGTCAGTATGGCCCACAAAAAAAGAGGAATGTGAGTGCGGGAGTTCTTTGTGATACCAGGGTAATTTTTCACCAAGTACAGCCATTAAACCTTTTCCTGTGCCTGTAGTCTGTGGATGCTTTTATTCTCAGTAATACCAGTATTGTTTAGGAGGCAAATAAGAGTGAATATAACATTTGTTTGCTCAGAGACATGCAGTGAGATTGTTTATGGCTCCATCACATTTTGTCTGCTCCATTCTTATTTCACATAAAAGCAAATTAATCCAGTTACTTAAAAAGAGTTGCACGCCAGGGGCTGGAAAAAAACACAGATGTTCCTGTCCAGGAGCAGACGGGTGGTGTCGGCACAGTGATGAACCTCTGCAACTGAAAGACAAGAAATGAAAAACATGTATAATGGTTTCGTTTTCCAGCCGCTGCCAGGATGTGTGTTTATATTATGGATGATACTGTTAGACTGCTGCATTTCCCATTCGCCCACCACCCAAGTGTAATACCCCTCCTGTCTCGCATGGAGAAGGCAAGAAAAATGTGGAAGATGGTAAAGCCCCCCCCCTCCAAACTCTAAAAAATTGGTTTAAGGTTCCTGCCGTTAGCAGTGGGTTTTTAAACCCAACATGGGTCAATTTTTAAGGTTGGGACCAAGATTAGTACACTGATCGTAAAGCTACATCTTCCCAGAACCGGACCATGGCAATCTGAACAGTTTACTTTCATGCAAATAAGATAATATGCAAATAGGAGAGTATTTGGCAACGCTTTACAAAAATTGCACCTTCATAATGCATTCATAAGCATTCATAAGAAGCATATAAGTATACCTTAACATCAATAACAAACATTATATGATAACAAACATTATAATCTTATAATGTGGGTTATTAATGCATAATAAAGCTGTTAAGGTATGTTGATGTTAATGCAATCTTACCTGCTGTTTATGAATGTTCTGTGGATCTATTATGAAGCTACAATTTTTGTAAAGCGTTGTCCAATATTTTTCAGCTTCAAGCAGAATAATTTCAGGGTTATTTAAAGTATTTAGCTTTTTATTTCATTTTATTATTCTATTTTTTTATTATTATAATTTTTTTTTTTACATTTTTATATTTTTCCCCCTTGTAAATTAACGTGTTCCCGCTCATGAAGAATGCTGTAGCTAAGAAAACAATTAATGGTCCTTTTTGGAAAGTGGATGCAGGTTTTTGGTCAAGTAAAAAAGTGACCCCTACTGTTTTATACAGTAAAGGTTGTTCAGCTCTGTTTTAATTTTATTTTTATGGTTTTTATAATAGAAATGGTCAGGGTGTCAAAATATACCTGCAAATAAGAACATTAGTCATCAATACAGCATTTCTGTAATTCTCTGCCCTGGTGAGCTAATGAGATTGGAGTCCTTAGCAAGTAGAGTCTGTAACTCTAGCGACATGTAGCTAGGTTGGTTTGAAGGGAAGGCACCTTTTGTTTTTGCCTTGGTGGGATCAAAAGTGGTACAGAAATCTCAGGAGTCTTGTCCAGTTGTCCAAAACCAGACTCCAGCTGAGAGGTTTAGCGACTCATGGTGGTCTTCCAGAAGCTGATAATGCAGTCATGATGGGCATCCAGAGTCTTGGCACATCCTACACTTCGAGTGGCATATTGGTTAACCTCTAACCGCCCCTACCCCCCAGCATAGTTTATAACGTTTTTCCTGGTTCTCCCTCCAGTTAAGGTACCAGCATGGCCTCTCTACACCGGACCTGCGGCAGACCCTGCCTAACCTGAAGAACTTCCTGGAACATGGGCTGCTCGTCCGTTGGTGAGTGCCTCGCCCCCTCCCCTCCGCTCCCAGTCCAAGTGTCCACTCAGGATTAGCTATCACCACAGGGCCATCTTCTCTGCTTTAAAAAATAAAAAAAAAGCCTGAAGACTGGGACCTGGGGTCTCCTCAAATTAGTGTGGCTCTCAAATGAGTGACAGCCCTATCAGGAAGAACTCTCTGAGCACTCAGATAATGTGCAATAATAGAGGGGACTCGGGTGCTGGCGCTGCTTTATGAGTTCCAGCTGCAGGTGGGTTCCCTCCGAGATGCTCGGTCTCATCTGAGCCGGCCTGTGATAGCACATCTATAACCCAACAGCAGTATTGCAATCAGACAATCCCTTGTTGTCGTCCTAACGACACCCTGAAGGCAATATCTTCAAATTTGGCCCTGTTTTTCCAATTGTCTCCTTGGGTCAGCCGAACGAATGCCATAATTAACGTCTACTAACTGTATTGTTCATGGGCAATGCTTTGGCAGGAAGGAGACTCTGCAAAAGAGGCAAATCTTTGAGTTTATCTCACATTTCCAAGGCTATAACGTCAACCAGATGATATTTGGCCTGTGACCCCTCTTGCAGCACAAACCCTTTTTCCACGGTGGAAGCATGCAGTTCAGTGGCTGCACGGCTTTCAGGCTCCTCCAGATAGCTGCAGCCTCGAAGGCTTTCATCTGATGTTCCTGGTGGTCTCATGAGGAAAATGGTGACCATGGAAGTTTGGTTTTGACATGTTGAGTTGGTTTTGCCCATATTTCAATACACATCCTGTGTTAACATCTACTGTCTATACCCTTCCACTTGGGGGTTGAGGTTGCAGGTCATAATGAGCGGTTACCACCATAAACAGCAGCTTATATTAAACTGTAATACGTTAAAGTATTGGGAAACTCCCACCCAGATAGGACCTCTAGTACGTTCCGTCCTGATGTACTCAGCATGGGAGTCAAACACATGATCTTGAGTACAGTAAAATCATAGGGATATCCATGTTTTGTTTTTTTTCCTGAAGGATTTAGCGTTTCCCCCCTCTGAAAGGTGCCCTCCCTTGAAAAAAGGTTAAATCCAGATAGCGTTTCTACAAGCGGCCAGAGCCATGAATTATGGGTAGTTTTGCCGCACAGCAGCTCCTGGGAGAGAGCCTCCAGGTAGCGCCCAGAGGGATCGGGGCTCCGATTCCGCCATGCCGGGATGTGCTACGTGTCCAGGGAGCCTTTCGGCTGTCTCAGGATCGCAGACATTTCCTCCATATGGGAGAGTAAGTTGTGTTTTTAGAGCGAGAGAATGGGGCTGGGTTTTCGCTGGCGTTTCACGTGGTAGTTACCGTGAACCTTTAACATTTACTTCTCTGTCATCTCCCAGGAGTGTTCAGCAGGCCCTTGAGTGGATCTGCCGACTGAGTTTGCAATAAACAAATTAATCTTGTTCTTGCGCTTAACCCCTCCCCGGGGGGAGTCCACAGGCCACTGCCCCACAGCTGCACACTCGATTGGTCTGTGGATGGCGATCGGCAGCCTGTGAGATTATATATCCAACCCCTCCCTGCTCTGTTTTTATTTGTTTGGTATGGTACATTGAATCAATCGGGCTCTTAGGGATAGGAGCGTAGCCTGGAGTTCAGGAAAAGAGCGCAAGGGGGCTGTTTTTGGGCAGTGGGCGGGGGTTGGAGCTGGGCCTGGACATATTTATGTACCTTTTCACAATGAGTGATATGGGAAGCAGAATAAGGGGATAGATAAGTTCAGGAATGACAGGCTGTAATGTGGAAGGGATTCTCCGGATTAGCAGTCAGTTCACAGCGGGATGCGAGCTGATAGCAGCGTCTGACCCAATGCGAAACATCCCCGTAGTTAAAGGGCCAAAGAGATAGGAGACACATCAGTCAGTCTTTGAATTCCTGCAGAGTGTGGAGTCAGGCCTCCTGTATGGATCTGAGAAATGGATGCCTAGGTTCAGGTGGGGTGGCCAGGCCCTAACTAACTGCAGGGTAGAATGAATATTAAGCTTAAGATTCGGTAAAGTGAAACGGATATTTCCAGAATGTTGGGAATGCAGAAATTTTCTGTGTAATTGTTGAGATTGAAATTGGTGCTTTTAAAGCATCTACTTTGAAGGATGTGGGGGGATGGAAGCTGACAGAGCCTCATGGCTTCTGAGTAGTCCTCTGAATATCGTCAGGGTTGGGAGGCACGTTCGCATTTTGAAGAAGCTGGAAGTAGCTTAGAAGCATCATTACAGGCGACCGTAAAAGTGTCTGGGGGCTGGTGGTAGTAAATCACCGTTCTCACTACGTCATGGTTGTAGGATATTTGTATCTTGACCCCCCCCCCCCCCCCCGCCAC
>JAABNX020000119.1:17020292-17033746 GCA_015163995.2 Mormyrus lacerda
TTTCTCCCCCCCCCCCCCCCCCCGAGTCCCTGTGTTACTATGTTTGTTTCCAGTTGTCAGTGGCCATGCTGGCCATGTACAGTATTCATAAAACAGAGAATTATAACTAATTTAAATGTGCAGGGCTGAGCTGTGCTACTGAAAACAATGTAGATCACCATCTCGACCAAATCAAAGTGTTACACTTTATGAAACAATTGTGTGTTTATTTTAAAGAAAAAAAATGTATTTCCGGCGTGTCAGACTCATCTTGCAATAAAGGGAGATTAGCCGGATATTTTGATTGTGTTTTTTTATTTCCTCCTGTGTGTCTTCATGGATGCTAATTGGAGACTGGAGTCATAATTACTGCTGGAAGCAAGCTCTGTTTGGCTCATAGCCCCAGCATCACCTGGGCCGACTGTAACATGGTAGCCAGTGAACACATGCCCTGTACTCAAATTAAAGACCCATGAACTACAGCCCCCCCCCCATTACATTACCAAGAAGTGTGGGTATCATTCTGACGTAAAGCATTGTATTTAAAAATAAATAAGTAAATACAGAAAACAAAGCATTTTCCTTTAACTGCAGTGTTTTCTGACATTGTTTGAACAAATGGTTTGATTGTACATATCATTTTGTATGGAGGGCCTTTTATTATTAAAGACCATGTTCAATCGCATGAATGTGTTTCAGGTCTTTTTACTTGTGTGTGTGTGTGTGTGTGCATGCACGTGCTTGTGTGTGTGTGCCACATCCACAGCTGGGGGGGTTAGACCCTCTTTCCTCCCACCCTCACAGAGGAAGGACACACACTTCATTAAGTGGAAATTGAGCTGCTAACAGCTACCATATTTTGGATTCAAGCTTTTTTTGCTCCCAAAATCCATAAGGTATTTTTGTTCCGTTACATCTGACATAGTTTCTTTCATAGGCAGGGGTAGGGAGGGTGTGTGTGATTCAGTTTTGGGAACAGGAGTGTAAATTCAATAAAATTTACAGTCCAGGGTTAAACCATGAATACTGATGATTCTGACTGGTGCCTCATTGCAACATTGCCTGAATCAGGATGGAGAAACAAGAGGCTTCAAACTATAGATTCAGAGAAACTTGTTGGCTGACATGCACCGATAGCTGGGTACGCATTCAGTGAAGGTCTAAGGGATTAAGGCTGGAAACTGCCGGCGTCGTGGCACACTAAAGTGTGCCCATCCCATAATTACCCGGTTACCGTGTCTCTCATCGCAGCGGATGTGGGATTTCAGAGTTTGACCAAAACCTTGATCCGCTCACGATGAAAGACCCTGTAGCATTCAACAGTTTTCTTATGCATCTCGACTGCCGTCGTCTGTCTTAATAGTGTCAGATTTCCTGTTCTGGGAAGCTTAGGGTAAATCACACAAAATAAAATCTGTTGACATGTTAAAGGAGGACAGTCTCGGGTGAAAGCCGTTGCTTTGTAGAGGGTGATGTCCTTTATCATTCACATTAAATAGTATATGTTTGATTTGGTAATATCACCATTTCCTTCACAAATCCATTGTTCCTCCCTCATTAAACAAAAGCATAATGACAATGTAACAGTGGTGGTAGTTGTTTCCGGGGTGACTTCAAAGAATTGCGTTACATCTGATTAACAGGAGACCAAGAAGGAGAAGTGAGGAAAGCAATTCCTGTGATATGGCGCCATCTTAACTCACGTGATCCATCTTGATTTCCCTACAGCGGCACAGAGCTATGGACAGACTGGGCACAACTGTGGGCGGAGCTTAGCATCCTCTCAGCTTATCATGGCAAAAATCCCCAGATCCATCCCATAATAACTGTCCTCTGACTTTCTTGCAGAGCCTCTGTGTAGAGGGCTTGGTTGGCAGCACTCAGGATTAACGGCAAACTGTATGGGAACAATTTACTGCTAAAAAAAAAGAAAGAACAGCAAAACACATTCTGACATCTGTTCTCTCTCCAGACGCCTGTATCATGAATTTCAGTGGTGGAGGTTTATTTATTTATTTACCTCCCGCCCCCGGAAAGATTCTATGTGACAGTTTATGAAGTGTTGATGCAAGGACTTGCTCTAAACATTTGCAGTCTAGTGTGTTATGTGTGGTTTTAGTGGACCCTTTGGAACTATGGGTAAAAAAAAAAGAATTGGCCCAGCACCGTGTTGCGGATTGTCTGGTACTTAACAAAGCTAATAAAGACACGCCTTGTCTTTTCCCTTTACCACAGTGCACAGCATGTGTCCATAGAATCACATAAGTTCCTTCTACTTTCATCATTAATTGCTGTCTTAAAGAATTAACTTTGCAGGTGCCAGCACTCTTACAATTGGGAAGATCATGACCTCTGCAAGTGTGGCACATCCTATCCCCAGAACAAAACAGGTGACGTTGTGACATAAGGAAATAAATTACTGAAGTGGTCAATCCTTTTAAATATCCGTGGAATGTGCTGGAAAGCCTTGATTATACGATGGTTTCAGAAGATTTAGTCACATCGAATTATAAGACTGTGTTCATGGTGGAGAAAATGCCAATTTCCAACTGAGATTGCTTGCATATGCTAAAAGAAAGGAGTTATTTTATTCCATTCAAATAAAGGTGTCAGTAGCTTATCTGTGGTTAAGCTACATTTAAGTACATCTTTCCAAGGATTCGCTCTAGCTAACATTCCAACTATCATTACGTCACTTTCAAATGGAGATTTGTGACCAAAGAAAGCTTAAAGCTTCCCTGTGGGAGAAATATATTACATAGTCTATATATATATTTTTTTTCTTTTTTATGTATAGGCTTGTCTGCAGTTCTTTAGGAATTTTTCTGATCCAATAAGACCGTCGCTGCAAGTTTGTTTTTTCACCAAACAGGAAGACAAACCATAATGAACATTGGCTTCCACTACGCATCATACACTCTCATGTTCTAAAATTTCATTTGATTTTCCATTTCTGGCCAAAGATAATAAAAATAACACAAAAAAACTGAACTTGTGCTAATAAATGCTTCATGATTCTATTCACTGGTGAATTTGGGGGTATTTGGGGGGGCCTGGAATTTGCTACTCAGTAACGACATAAAATTTTATAATTCATAAAAACAAAAATAGCATAATCAAAAGCAATGGGGTCGTTCTTATAATTGGCTAAATTAGATGAAAATTACCTTTTTTTGGTCCAATTAATAAAGCCTGACGTGTGTAGCTTGACGCTAAGAAGCTAGAATGCTAAACTTGCCTAGCTCTGAAAACAATAGCTAGAGGATGAACCATTACCTCACTAGGAACGAGAAGCCAGCAGAGGACCTCTCTGAGAAATAGGTAAAAGACCATTCCTGGCTTGCACTGATATTTTTCCAAGTATTTTTATGATATGGTAGAATTCAATGGATAAAACACAGTGTAATAAGGTGCCTTTTTGTAGTGAAGATAAGTATGGACCGGTCACATTCATGTGAGCACAAGTGTGCTAGAGAAAATTAGTTCAGTTATCGAGATACATGCCTTATCACTATAATGGGCATCTGACAGCTCAGTGTCAGGAATTATCACTGTATTTACTGTTCGCTTTCAAAATATTAGACATTTTTGGCCTTTTCGTTATCATCTGGATGAGTGCTTTGAATGTTTTTTGTGTGTCTTTTAGATCATGAAGTCAGAGCTTATTCATGCGTGAGAAGCTTTCTGACCAAAGACCACCAACTGGTGCTTAAGGGCTAAAACGAGGGAGGGTCCCACATCTGGGGGAGGGGGGGGGGGTTGTATATGTGAATAAGCCTCAGCTGTTTTGTCTTGAGGTTTTTTATTTTCTTGCTTGACTGACATTTGCTACCCAAAACCTGTGTTCTGTGTATACAGTGGATGTTGTATGTTAACTGTTCTCTTTATTACCTTGTTTTAACATTCTGGTGACATTGAACCCTATCAGGTAACACATCCTGTGTAATTGATGATCTTTCTGCTCTTCTGTTCCTATTTATGTTACCTATTGAATCTGCAGCTCGGCAATCCATAGCACACGTTACGCCAACACGCGTTTGCCGATGAGAAATTGCACAGAGAGTTTCTACCAGTGTTAGACCAACAGCAGGCATAATTCAAACCATCACCACTCCTTGGGATCTGCGCCATGCTTGTGTGGATGGCCGACTCCGAGGAAAAACCTGCGGATTCATCATACGGAGCCATCTGACACAGACCGCTCACCCAAGTTGCAGCGGCGTGAAATTCGAAACAGAGAGATCCGCATTTCACGTCGTTGCCCAAAATCCAGACAGTAAATGTGATGAGCCATTTCCCTAAATGTCCAAATCTGATGAAAGGTTTACTTGATTATAGGACCGTAACAAAAATACCACATGCTGTGGCATGGAT
Source organism: Mormyrus lacerda (assembly GCA_015163995.2). Lineage (NCBI taxonomy): Eukaryota > Metazoa > Chordata > Actinopteri > Osteoglossiformes > Mormyridae > Mormyrus > Mormyrus lacerda. Next base: position 17,024,646 of record JAABNX020000119.1, read on the forward strand.
GGGGGTGATATAAACAGTTTGTTCTCTGTAAATATTAGTGGCTTCATGCATTTAGGTGGCGCAAAATTTTCAGGGGCGTCAGAGTGAAGAGTGGAGAGTGATTCTCCAAGCTGATGATGTTCCTGGGGCACAAAAGGAAGTGTGCCCTTTGACCTGACTGAATGATGCCTGTCACAATGAATAGAGGACAGGTTCTGGACAATTTGAGTCCCTCATGCTACCCTAATGATACATGATATAAACATTTCTCCGATCCATGGTCCCTGAGAGCCTGAAGCCTATTACAGGAAGCACAGGACACAAGGCAGGGTTCACCCTGTCCAGGATGCCAGTCTATTGGAGTTTACACACTCATGCACATATGGGCAATTCAGGGCTGCTGATCTTCCGAACCACATGAACATGAAGAGAACATGCAAACTCCATGCGCACGGAGCCAGGCTGAGATTCTGACCTGGGACCCTGAAGGAATGAGGCTGCAGTGGTGCCCATCATATCCCCCATTTGACTGGGAGACCCATGTGTGCAGCCCCATATTTGTATGTCACACCACAGTTCTGGGGGAACATAATTTCATGCCTCTGGACTTAGAAGTAATTCATTTAGATTCTATAATGCATATGCTTTGAATTCCTCAAAAATATTTCTTTAAACATTTACAATTTCTCTTTTTTTCTGGCACTTTCTAGCTTGTATTAAACATTAATTTGGAGCCGACTCTTATCAGACTGAAATGTTTGGCATGCACAAGTACATATTTATTGCAGCATTTCAGATTGGGAACCACGATGCTTATTACAACAGCTCCCCACCTGCTTCGATTTGAGTCAAGGGTCACTTCGTCATTGGGCTGTTTTTTCATGCAGTGCACGTCTCCAGCTCGCACAGCAGCTGCTGTTGCTTTCCCTCTTCATGCCACCATATCTGGAAAACAAACCTGAAATACCAGAGTCTTCCATGAGTGGCCCTCGTCCAAAAACAATTCCTCTAATGTGCAATTTCATGGTGGTTCATGCCTTGTGAAATGTATTTATGTCGAAATGCTTTATTGGATTAATATTGAGATTGGACCAGTTTAGCTGGGTAAACAAAGCCAGAGGACCGTATCCACGACTTCTGACACCGTAACCTTTCAGCATCCATCATAAAATATCATCGCCTGGGACCACTGCATGTATTCTTCCCCACAGTTAGACTTCCTGTAATTATTTAACAAAAAAAAACAACTCTTTTCTTCAGGTATACTATGAATGACGTAACTGATATTCCATTTAAGTGCTCTCCCAGACACGGAGTTGTCTTACATGTGACTCGTGGACAATGGGCACCAATAAAACCTTCTCAAAATTTGAAAAGCAGCGTCATGTTTTCTCCGGGGAAGTTATTTCGCTTGTTAACATGGCCGTTTATTTCCGCATGTCACATTGTGTGCCTGTCAACACTGGCGACACGGAGATGTAACCTCAGAGTCTGCTGACAAAGATCTAGATGGTCACCTTGCTCCTGGGGTACCCTCTCCATCTTTCCCACTCTGTGGCTTCCTCATGGGGGCACGTTGTGTCTCAGCAGATCTTTAAACCCTTACAATCAGCATGATGGGTGATCACTAACCCACAATGGCTAGGAACAGATAGGAAATTGCCAAGGGCGGTCTGTGTACGTCTTTTGGGAGCACAGGAGTGTTGGTGAGGATGAACCCCACCATTATCTTCTCAAAAGGCAGGAACCCAGACGCTGCTGGTCCTGGGATCATCTATTGTGAGAACAAAAAAGACCTGTGATATGAAAGGCATCACTGCCACACTTTCGCTCTCAGGGGACTCTCATCGCCACCTTAACCAGTTTCACCTCTTCATCCTTTGTCACTGATTGCCGGTTAAAGCACATCGCAGTTTCGAGAGCTGTCCAGCAGCTGAGAATGTTACACTATCACTAGGTGGCCTAACCAAAATTCCTCATAGTTTGGAGTTTTTCAGTAATACCTGAAAGAAACATGCAAGAAACTAAAGGCAGATAGACCTAGAAGGTTGCTCGTGATGCTGCTTTCAAACTAGAAATGACAGCTAGGTGTCTGAGACCTCATATGTGAAACGTAGGGACTCACATATGGAAGAATCATGTTGCTTGTGCCAGGAAGGTGAGGACTTTCTGGTCTGAAGATTAACTGCTTCTAACTACAGATACAGATAGAAGAGATTAATGGAAATCACAAAAAGTGGAAAAACAGACATATCATGTTTACCCCTCTAGAAATGTTCGTCATTTGGTCCAGACAGTTATTTTGGTCTAGTTCTGCATTTTCTGCACTACTGATAAATTTGTTGTGACATTCAAAAGTGAGATTCCCATAACTTTGTATATATTCGAATTACAATGGACCAGACAGCAAGACCTCAAAAACTTTTTTTTAAAACTGAGTATTTGGACTCAGAAATGACATTCCCCTCTTCACACTTACGGTGGTCACTCTGCATGTGCCCAGCAAAGCGTTCAGCTTACGCTACAGGCTGCAGTTTGCACACATAATAATGTGTTTACTTTATTTAGCGAACACTTATGCCTGGAGCACTGTACAAGTGGGGCCAATGACACATTACAAACATACAGCTGTCAGGTGCCGCTGTACTGAGCCTCCAGTGAAGGCCCAGGCACATGTGTAAGTAGTTCTGGACCAGGAACAACACAGCAACGAAACAAGAACCTAACAAGGAGACTGATCAAATCACCAGAAAGTGTTGCATTAAGAGCATTACATAATAATAATAATAATAATAATAATAATAATAATAATAATAATTTTGTGTCATTTTGTGCACACAATCAAGCCTGACATGCCCACATAATAATACAGCTCACAGATTACCTTAGAATGTGTGCACAACTTACTTTTTAGCATGCTGTCAGTTTGCTGTTTCAAACTCACTTGGCACAATATGTCTCCCATTCCAGTTGTAGAATGTTCCTCTATATCTGACAAATAGCCACACAAAGTTCTGTGGTGGGGAATAGTTGCAATTATTAAAAACTATATTGTCCATTAGCATTCTCCATTCCATGTTAGCTTTATTCTGCTAGATTCGTCACATATTCACACAAAGTACCAGCCAAAGTGATGGTAGAAATTATGGATTACGGTCATCTAGATATTAATACCACACATGTAATAACAATATCCATACAGCCTTTATAATAATGCAAAATATCTCCCATTCCAGAGTTATTCTCCTGTATCTTTTAATGGACAAAACTGCACTTTGTGGTTATTTTGGTACTATTTACATATTTCTGTATCAGATTACCAAAACAGCACAGATAAGGAAAACGTGAACGCAACTTAATTCCAGAGCTTGACATAGCAAATAAAAATCAAGAAAAAAGTAAATTGTTTGTACATTTTTATGATTTTGTTAGCTCAATTTAGTATCTTAGGGGCACATTAAGCTAAATTGTGTGCAGGATTTAGTATATTGTACACACAAAATAAAAAAACAACAGTTTGTGGCCCTGCAAGGCCCCGTAGTATATGCTTGTGTTTTTTGTGGCTCATTATACTCCAAGGGGCTGAGATTAAAGATCCTCCATGACCATGAAGCTGTGTCTCCACTGCCATAGGGTTCCTGCTTATGCCACCAAAATTTACTGAGCCCAGCACCCTGTCCACATCCCTCCCACGCCACCCAGAGCTTAACGAGCCCAGCACCCAGTCCACATCCCTCCCACGCCACCCAGAGCTTACCGAGCCCAGCACCCTGTCCACATCCCTCCCACGCCACCCAGAGCTTACCGAGCCCAGCACCCTGTCCACATCCCTGCAGTTTCAGTTACTCTGACGGACCATCATTCCTTTGTCACACAAGGAGTAATCGTCTGTCGGGGATTACTACTTCACTCCCCACTGGCGACTGGTGATGGTCCACCCTTATCCAGCCGCTGACTCACTGTGTGACCATGCGAGAAGCTTTTCCCTGCCATACAAGGGTAATGCCAAGTGACGGACACTATAATGGATACGGTCCTGCAGGCTTGCCATGCAGGACCATTCTGGAACAGAACCATAAATCAGATTTTCCACAATATTTACAAAACACTGATTTTCATGGACACACCCGTGATAAGAATTGTTTATTAAAATGTTTCATTATGTCATTATCAAAATTCTGACACATATCAGACAAATACTAAACCTAACAGCATAAAGTCCAAGACTCTTTTAAAATGAGCATGTGCTGCATAGCTGAAGTAGTTATGGATCAACTGCCAGTGTGCTGAAAAGCCCAGATTTGAATCTCAGATTGACCAAATCTACAAATGACCATCTTGGGTGGACCAAATTAGTTTTCAGGAATTTCCCCCTGGGATCAATGAGGTTTATCTTATCTCAGTCATCAGCTTTTTATCTACTGGTGACTCACATGAACTACAACTTGAAACCAGCTATGAACTGGTTCTGTTCTTCTTGATGTACATTTGACTTTTAGGAAAATGGACTTATTCACACGGACCAAGAACGAGGGAAAAAGTTCATCTCTGTACCTGAGGCCATATTAAGTCAGCTTTTAACAGGGAAGTAATTGCTCAGACGTATGGAGGAGGTCAGGTTTACGGAAACCCAGGGAGCCGATATCATTTTGCTTCAAATTGGCAGCTTGGTTTTGTTCTGAGGTGTCTTTCAATGTCTCATTATGCACATGATATAAACAGCTGGCGTGCGATTGGGGCTCAGTCGTGGACGGTGGGGGTGTGGGGCCCCGCCTGCTCCCAGGGTGTTTCGAGAGGCACTACCGAAAACCACGTCCGGCTGTGTGAGAGGAAACAGAGAACCCCCCCCATTCCTCACTCTCAGTAACACATTTGACAGTATCGAAGAGAGGAACCACAACAAATCGTCCTCATTTGAATTGCTATGAAATGTACCATTACATTGGGAGGGAGTTGGATCAGGGATAAATGGGGTTCCTCATGATGAGCTGTCATTAGCTCCCACGTGCATGTTTCAGTATAGGGCTGGGGGGGGCTGGCTGGCAGAGGAAAGGAGCATTTCAGTTTTCAGCTTACTGCTGTGAAAGATTTGTTGCTCCCACCGCCATGCAAATTGCAGGTCTTAGACACATCCTGGACGTGCAAGAAGCCTTAGCATAGATTTCCACAGTCATTTGACGCAATAGTCTTTTCTGTGCTGTTTACGCCATGCCAATGAGCATGAGGTCAACAGCTGAGGCTTTCCCTGGTGTCTCCTCACCATTCAGGCAAACCTGGAGAGAAACAGCCCCTTTGATTAATTCTAACTGATGAGCTTGGTGGCACCGAAAATCCAGCAGATGTTTGATATGACTCGCTGTGACTGAATTGGTACAGTGGCCGGCGCTGATTAAATTTCTAGTATTTAAAAATTAAAATACACAGATAAATGTCTTTGTTGCTGATTTCCATAACATTTTTTTCAGTGACATTAATTGCCAAATATCCCCTGCCTCCGTACATCCTGGGATGAGCTCCAGACTGACCACGACCTTGTACTGAATGAGTAGTTGGGGAAGATGGATGGATGGATGGATAATTGTTAAATATATTTAATTCACAAGGATGCTATGGTAACAAAAAACCTATTACTGTACATAAAACAATAAAACAGCAAGACAAATGGGGCACTTATTGCAGCTTTTTTTGCAGGAATTTGAAGGAAAAATACACCATTTAATTTCAATAAACCAGAGTACTCTCTAATGCTACAGAGGTGACTTGGCTCTGATTGGTCAGCTGTCCTTGGAATCCTCTGCGTGAGTTACTGAGGCATGGCTCACTAATTGGAAAAAGTCCGTCCGTTGCCACATTATGCACACCAATACAGTCCGTCTGAAGTTTGAAGAATTAACATCTTGCTGACTGACAAACCACAGAAATACCACAATCACCAAGCGAATTGGGGATAGTTCGTAAAGTCAGGTTATTAGTGCTTCTAACGGGGTAAGAAATAATGTGGTCAGGTGATCAAAGGAGAAATTCCGGTGCTGATCTCCCCACTTTGACGAGCTGTTCTTGTTGTACTGTTTATGTTTGTGTGGCATCAGAATCCACCACGGCAGATGTTTTCAGAATGCCGGCATCCTTTCAGCTTTGCGTTCCCTCCCGTGTGCAGTAAGCAATTGCCTGTTCTGCTAGGCATATCACACAGACATACCAACGCATACACAAACACAGAAACACAGAGGGTCATCTTGTTTTCATTTTTTGCAGGGTATGACAGACCACCAGCTCACTTTCCCAGCTGTCACATCTTGGTGCAGGTGTCTGGCAGCTGGGACCTGCTTGTCAATGTGGGTCCCCAGAGGCACAATGACAGAAGTATGCTGTTTTGGGGGTATGTATCAACCTAGGGGCTTACCTGGTTAGTGCCAGAGATCAGAAGGTTGCCGGTTTGAATCCTTTGCTCAGCAAAGTAACCACATCTCCACTGGGCCTTTGAGCAAGGCCCTTAATCCCCCAAAAATCCTCCAGGGGTGCTAGATGAATGGCTGACCCCATACCCAGACCACAAGCTTCATTCTCGGCTAATTTATATGTGTGTGTGCCTCAACCAAGATCAAGCCCAGGCAAAAGGAAGCATTCCAATGTACCTGTATTAATATAAAGGCAAACTAAGCATCATCTCATTTGCTTCCCGCGCCAGATTGTTTCCTAGTGGGGGCACTGTCCTCTCACTGGGATACTGGCTTTAAGGCTAATGTATGGCACTTACTGACTTATCATAGTCAAACAGATAATGTGCCAAAACAGTAGAGCACTTCTGAATGGGGGGGGGGGATTGTACCCTGGTGCTTTTTTAGCCTTCTTACCATCTGAGATAAGCAATGGCATGAGGAAAGATGTAGGACTATGTATAAGCATATTTAGGCAGGGCGATTCTTGTTAATGATATATGTAACTCATATTGCAATGACGAATGGATCGGTGCTGTGTTCTGCCGTCCGATAACCCTGCAGTTGAAAGGGACTCTTTCGTATGCTCTGATGCGTCTGGCGTCCACACCAGTCTGTGTGCACTTAACGTCCCTACGCTGGAGACAGAGGCAGGTGCCAAGCCTAACACCGGACCCCCGGCTCAATCACAGGGCTCTGTTGACGTCAGAGGTGGTTATCTGTCTTCATGGAGCATGTTCAGGAAGCGCCTGGCCTCTGTTTTTTTAGTTGGCAAAAGATGAGACTGATAGGTGCTATCAAATGGTCCGTGTTCAGGTTTCCCGAATTCGGATTAGGTGGGACGTGTGCTTCAGATCCACGGGTATGGGTGGCACGTGTCTACACCTGTTTTTCCGAAAAATCCCACAGACTAAAGCTCATCCCCATTTTCGGTGCACATTCTTGTGCAATGCCAAAGTGCTTTCTGTTGCGGGGAAGTAAATGAGTCCTAACTGCACATTTTGAGTCACGGCAGATTCCTTCACGACTTTCAGTGCACTGTGATAGCTGGAACGTGTGGCGGCTCACATCTCTGTAAACATCGCAGTGCGTGCGCCGCCAGATCGGGCTCCGGGCCGGAACAATTCCTGGTGGAGGTTTAAGTGCTCACAGCTGAGTGAGTCGAAACCCGAACTCTGCTTTTCTTATACGGAAGGACCCTTACAGATAACAGCTCTACTAGCCCTGTGCTAATCAGCCATTGCTAATCAAGCAGCCTTAAATAAATGCAGCATAAGTACAGAGGAAGTTCCTCATTTAAAGTGTTGGCATGGTTGACAACCACCAAGCAGGCCTAATTAAAGCTAAACGGGTCTCTATTGTAGTTAGCAGCGGGCATCTTAATATTTTATGTATTTTCTGAAGGCCCTTGTTGAGAGATTCCCAATGTGACCACTAGGGACACAGCATGGGTGAGAGGGAGTTAAAGTATCTGCAGGGCTTGTGAAGGGGGGAACATCAGACGAGGGGCGGGGGGACTTCAAAAAGGTCCCCAACCCAAGGCCAAGGCAGCTTTGAGTACAGAATATGTAGCTGATCAAGGCTGGGATTCGCAGAGATTTATGAAGAGGTAGGTCTTAGTCGCCAGAGTTATTTGTGTGACAAACACAGCACATGAATCCCCTTTAATCCTGGCCACCGCTCATCGAGGGGCCCGGATCAGAGGGAAAGGTGGAAGATGGAGGGCAGAAGAGAGTGTATTTTTATGACCTGCGCGCTGGATCATGGCACGCTAAGCTCAAAGCACTTTCGCTACATCTGAGAGATGTTTAAAGTGAGTCTATTACGGGAGGCTTGATTTAATGCCACGCCGGGAAAACTGCAACTTAAATGTAGGACATAAATTTCCTCTTCTGTAGATGCTCCCTTAATCATACATTCATTTTCTGGAAAGCTTATAAGAATCTCAGTCCCCCTTTTCTGCATTCGATTTATTAGCGACGTGCTGCTAAGTGCCCGACAAGCCTGACCAGGATAAGTGGCAGGAAGATGGATAAATAAATAGTAATCAGTGGAGGAGAGCTTCACCAATAATATTCTACCGAGACACAATGAGGTGTCCTACGACGGGTACCCACATCTGAGCCCCGCTCTGATGGTCTCACCATGTGTCCCGAGGAGGTCCAGAGAGCACAGACCGGCTTGTGTTCTGCTGGGTGGATCAGAAGGTCCGCTCTCTCTCTCCACCCCAGAGATGTCTAATGTTGGGTGGGCTCTTTCAGGAACGTGGGTGGAACTGAGTGAATAGCCCTCTCTTCAAAGAGTGCTGTGCTGCTCAATGAGGCCTTCAGCCTACAAAATGAAAAGGACTGTGTGCTGGTTTTTATGCCCTCAGAATTAGATGGGGACTCTTCTGCTAGGAGGGGGTACCTGTCCCAAGGCTAATGAACTTGATCTTAGAATGGAGGGAAATAATCTATTTTACAATGAATTATTATGGGCCTATTCATGTATATTTATGGGCCTATTCATGTATATGAAAGGCCCATATTACTATTCTGTTAGTAATTATGGGCCTATTCATGTATATGAAAGGCCCATATTACTATTCTGTTAGTAAACTACTTCTCCCGAAATTGCGCTCAGCCCGTGAAAGCGACAGAGCTGAATTCGGTGCCAAATCGAAGGGCTAGATTAGACGAACGC
>JAABNX020000119.1:17040405-17086572 GCA_015163995.2 Mormyrus lacerda
ACCCCCCCCCCCCCCCCTGAAAGAGTTCAACCTACGGCTTATTGAGCAGGGAAGCTACTGGAAAGATTATCAGTTTTGTTGGGACAACGCAAAAGAAAATAAGGCATGTTTCGTTCCAATAGTGCCTGTGAACCTCTCACCCCCTTCCCAAGAGCCCTATGTGAGCAAAAGTGAAGAAAACAACCCAGTATGTTACCGTCGCCCTGGCAGCTTTTGGAAATGTTTCCTTAATGGTCCCTGCAGTAAACAGAAATGAAGGAAGCAGGCTGACCTATTTCATGTGAATGGTGATGTGCAGGTCACACCGATCTTGGAGGTCTGGCCCAGGGGACCTGGGTGTGCCTTCTCCACCATGTCCCTGGACACTTATGAGGTGCTCTGTGCTGTCAACGCTAAGAGGGAGTGTTTTGGGGGGGGAGGGGGGGGGTTGTCAGGAGGTTATATCCTGCCCACCAAAAGACAACATGGTGTCGTTTTCGACTTAAAGCCTTCAGTTTTGTCTTATCACAGGAAGTTGTGCCAAGTAGGTTTTATGAGAGCCAGATGGAATTGACAGTTGACAGACTTGTCAAGCCATTTTTCTCAGTGTTTAAATAATTATTTGTTTCCCTGTCCACTCAACATAGAAAGACACTGTTATTTGTAACAGGCAGGCCAAATGTAATCCCAGCTCCAGGGCAAACAGTCCAGCCCTCTGAGATGCTGATGGACCACCGTCTATTGGGAAGAATGCTAAGAATACTGATTCAAGGGCAGAAGCTCTGCTAAAGTCATCAAAAAACAAACCGAAATCAAGGTGAATACTCTCATAGCCATGGTCCCGAGGCGGTACCGATGCAATGAATTGCTTGGGTGTCTCAGGGAACATGAAAAACTCTGTAGTCCTAATAATGCAATTAGGCAGGCAACAATGGCTTTGTTTATTGCTGCTTTGAAAGTAAAGTACTCCGAAAAGGGTTTTTATAAATTAAATATGCTGAATATGTTTCTCATTCTGAAGAATGTAGTTCAGCACCAGTGTTTCTGCTTTGGGACCTTGTTGAGGTTTTCTCATTATAATTCGACTCTTGGGTGCTGCTTTGTTTAGGTAGTGGTCTTGCAGTACAGTGACATATGCCTTCTCATCCCCTGGACCGTGGGTGTTTCCGGATGTGTTACAGAATAGACACAGAACATGGTGCAAAGACAAAGCATCACGGTCTATGTTTCCAGGGGGATTTTGAGTCGGAGATCTGGAGGAATGGAGAACCTTCCAAGTAAACTTTCTTGTACTGTAGCTCTTATGGGAAGGCTAACCAAAGACAATACCTTTCAATATTCTGGGTTCACTGCCCAAGCTGCGATTTTTATCAGTAGGACTGGCCCAAAATGGTCTGAGCCACATTGCTCCAGTTTCCTGGTGAGCTCCATCCGTACCTTCAACTGTTAATACATAACTGTTAATGTAGTATCCATCCATCTCTTCCTTCATCTTGGTTCAATATCTCTCCCCTTGAGCAGAGAAAGTAAACAACTGTTTTGCCGCAAATAGTTTGGTAAACATTCACTTACAGGATTATAAAATGCATTAACATTCTTCATCTGGGAATACAGAGGATAGGGGGGCAGCTTGCTGTTTCATAGGAGAGAGGAAATCAAAGCCGTCCTTCACCCACGGCAGCTGGGGGAAGGCAGGGACCCCTGGGGGAAGAGGGGGGTGGTGATCCCACTGCTCTCTGTGTTACAACGTGTCTGTCAGGTGGTCTGAAGGGAGTGGAAAGAGTCAATCTCCCCCTTGGGAACCTATGCAGAAAGGTTGTCGTAGACATGCCCTCTGGCTCTAAAGCGCCCCCCCCCCAGCCCCCTCTTTTTCCTCTTCCCCTTTTTCGTCTCGTTTAGCTGAGCCAGGCTTTATATGAGCTTCAGCGGGGTTCTAGCTTTGCTTTTCCCTATCTGTAACACACTGCTGAAAAATTAAAAATGCTTTTTGTAGTCTATTAGGGGTTCACCTCAGCCCAGTCTTGGACCCATGCATTTTCTACGTGTCCAGAGACTGTTATACTTTGTTTTACTCATTTCCTTTCCTATGTCCCCCCCCCCCACCTCGCAAGAGGGGGTATCAACTAACACCTGACATCATGCTTGCGAGCCCGGCAAACAGGAAAAGGATGGGGTCATGCCTCGGGCCTTGCGTGGCTTGTCTGACGTGATCCACCAGAGGCGTTGAGGCAAAACAGACCCGTGAGAGGAGAGGAGCGTTGCAGTGGCCCTCCCCAAGGGACCGCACTGGGCATGTGCATTGATGTGGCAGTTTGGGAAAGGGGAAAATGATGTCTGTGTCTCCCACTGCTTATCCTCTGTACTCGATCACAGCCCCCAACACACACCTCTAATCCTTCTTAGCAGAGTGGAGGCCATGCCCACTTTTCCCATCTGCAATCCTTTATGTCAACACAGAAACATGGTGCCGGTGACTCCGAAGCACTATCACTTCCTCGGGGGGGGGAGTAATAGCTCCTGTCATGCATCTCATTTTCTTCAAGTCCAGATCCAGTTTTCTGAAGCCATGGAAACAAGTGGCTGCAGTTGTGCTGAGCCACTATGCCACTGGCAGATTAGCAATGGAGAGTCGGCTGCTTCATGTTAGAATTCCATTAATCATGCGACATGTGGTGGGGGGCCACTTCATACATAACTCGCCTCAGGGTTAGACCCCCCAGATACAAGTGTGTTTCCATGTTGGTCATCTCCCAGATAGCATGTATTTTGACTGGGTAAAACTGTAAAAAAAAAGAGTTTCTTTGCATGGTTCTTTATATTTCAAAAAACAAACCTGCAATTGCTTTAAAATGCTCTGTAGTCTTAAGTTATGCAAATTGCATTTTGAGAAAATTTTACCCCAGGTACAATGCTCATTAGGTAGGTTGGAATATTTTTTACCATTATTACATTAACACATTATTTTACAAAAAAAGTGCTGTGTGATCAAAACTCCCTGGTACCATGCAAATCTAACATCTCAACTTCCTGTCTTCTACTTTTCGTAGAGCTGACCTCCATTCTTTAAGTGGGGCTCAGAGCTTGCAACGAAGAAAAACAACCCCGAAATGAATACTTAGACCAATGTTTCCCAATCCTGTCCTTGGGGACCAACAGAAAGTGCACGTTTATGCTCTGGTAGGGAGCTGGGAGGGAGCACCACAAGCTGCCTGAACAACCTTGCTCTATATGAAAGACACAGATACACATACAGGTCAGAGCCATGTACAATGGCCCTGGAACAATTCAAGAGCAAATTTCCAAAATTGAGACTACCAATGACCTAAAGTCAGGCTTCCTTTGTCTTATATTACAGTACTGGGAACCAAAACCCACTCAATCCTCATGTAATAAATGAAACACTTTTGTTAAATTTCCAACACTCAGTATTCTTGTAAATGTATTCTCTAGGCTAAGTGATTCAAGGCTCTAATGAGAGCATGAGTGTGGATACAGAGTCCTAAAATCCCCCATGTACCACCAGAATTCAAACCCAGGATCTCCTGTTTATTAGGAAGGCACATTAACCGACTAAGCCACAGCTCATCCAGATGGTGGTGTTAATTCAATGCTCTCAACACAGAGTCAGAGTCATGGCCCAAAAACATCACAAGCACATAGTCCATCCCCTAATATAAATGCTCAGACACTACTGCCCCCCCCCCCCAAAAAAAGCATCATAGCACATGCAATAGCAGCTACACTAAGCAGGGTGTGGAGGGTTTAGCTCTGGCTGCACCATCTTTCTCTGAATTTCCCTGGCTAATTTAAAAACCTCAGGCGGTGTTCCACGGAGCAGGTTAGCTGGGTTAACTTAAGCTCAAAGTCATGATTGTCCAATAGGAGTTTAGGTAAGAGGCATTCCTATTGGACAGTTACGATCCCTAACTCCAAGCAAGTTGGGGGAGGCGTAAAGAAAATTTCCCCACAGGGAACAATAAAGTATGAATTATTATTATTATTGTTATTATTATTATTATTATTATTATTGTTGTTAATAATAATAATATTAACCTGGTTATCATACATTTTGTTGCCTGCCATAAATGCTACATTTAAGTATTCCACAAACACAACAGGCAATGGAAAGAGGTGAAGCATGAAGAAGATCTTCACCAAAGCCACAACAAACATTTGTCCTGGGGGAGCAGGCTGGTTTCATGAGAACATGGTGGGCATTTTTTTGCAATGCTTAGTTTTCTGGTAGCTCCCTGAGAGAAGGCGTAATTCATGTGAATGGTGGGGGGGGCCTTAGGACCATGTGGCCGGTTCAGACAAAGGGTCTGTCAGTGAGAGACACCTGTGTGAGTGGTACAGGCCTCCCGGCCCGATTCAAAGCAGAGCGAAACCGAAGGGGCACTCTCCCCCCGAGCCTGGCGCTTATCTTGGTGAAACAGTAATTACACTGGGGGTGAGGGGGGGGGGGTCACAGAGAGCAGGGAGCTCACATTCCCTGAGTGTCCGGAACAATACCGTGCTACCGCAGCCTGGTAAAGATTACTGCCACACAGCCAGTGTCCCTATTCCGGACTAAAATGCGAAGTCTTTTTGCAGAAGTATCTGGAAGCGATATATTAACATTGGATTACAGCGTCTTTTTATGGAGGTATATTATATTCTAACCAGCTTGCAACGCAAAATATTATTTAAGTACATAATTGCTACTTTTAATGCCTCCTGATGTAATGATACAATTACAGTAAAGCCTGTTTACAGACTAACTCACAGTAATGAGATACACCCCATTGAAAGCACATTAAAAAAGACACTGTTGTGAATTTATTTCAAGACATCACCTCAAATTTATTGCATTGTCCTGTTTTGTCTTCGGGGATGATCTGTGTTTGTTTTAATTGTTTTGATCCGCTCCCTGCCGTCTCCATAACAAGTCTCGCAGTAAAGTGGTCAGGCCGCCTCGCTGAAGGAAAATCAACACGGCGGCCATCCAAGAAAGGCATGAAACAAAGGCTTATTGGGATATAGGAAACATTTGTGCCCTGAGGTTTTTTGTGTTCGGCCTGTGCAATCCCAGCCTTTTTTTAGTCTGAAGCATTTGGCCATGGTTTCATAAGTCTAATAGCAGCGTCGGCAGGCTAATATCTGTGTGGAGGCAAGGGAACAGACAACATCCCACATGCAAGGAATACAGCGGCCAGCCCGATCCAGGAGGAATCAGCTGAGCCATAGTGTCCTGCTGAAGATCTTGTGATGTGAAGAATGAGATCAGGTTGTGGCTCAGCAGGTTAGAATGCTGTGCTTGTTATTAGAAGGTCACCAGTTTAAATACCATGGTTGGCAGTGTGATTTGGTTGTTGAGCCCCTGAGCAAGACCCTTAACTCTCAGTTACATCAAGGATTGTCTGAGACTGCTTTCTCAATTGTACATTACTTAGAGTGGATGTTTCTATTAAATTGATTGAGTAATTATTCAACCAATTCATTAAGATCCCTTGACTAGACACACTGAATGGGGAGGCATTTGATTGTCTGACAGCTTGCACAGTGGGGGATGCACCTTACTCACAGGTGCCCCCTAGCCCAAAGAATGGGAAGTGCAACAATAGCAGTGGTGTCTAGAGTATTAGTGATGGGGAGAGTGATGTTGCACTTTGGGACGGGATCCTTCTGATGTGCCCCAGAGCAACACCAGCCAATGAATAGAGGGAGGAAGAAGGAGGCTGAGAAACAAGGAGATGAAACAAGCCGTCGGGTGGGGCGCTAATTGTGGAAGCTCGGATCAAGACCAAGAAAACACCCTTTAGCGTGGGCGACCTATCAGAGAAGACTTTCCAAGGCGGCGCTGGCCAGACCAAACCTCTGCAGGGAGGCTGGTAGTAAGTTAAGGGTCCCTAACACCTGGAACATAAAATAAATGTACATTCCCTGGGATTTTTTCCCAAGGTTTCTTCCATCTGGGCTTCTAGTCATGAATTACCATGATCACTTTGTTATGTTAGTCACTTTGGTGCAAACCGGTCACAGGCATCTTGGGAAGAAAAGAAGATCATATTCTATCTTTCGAGCACCTGGTATTATCAGTGCACTCAAGACACATGCACAATTTATTATTTTTTGCGTTATTGCCATTTGTATTTACCTAGCTAGTTTTAACTAGTGCTGCGCATTACAACCCAAGGTATGCCCTGCTTGTGTAACCGACTGGTCCTATCTTTTCTATCAAAGAATAACAGGGCTTACATAGCTTTGCACTGTTGCTTTGTTAATTTATTTTGGGCTCTGTGAATGATTACCCAATCACCAGTGAGAGGCCGAGCAGGAAGGAGAATTTTGATTTGTGTAATGTTAAGTCTGAAACAAAAAAATACCTCCAGATCAGATAATAGTAAAGCTGCCCTTTGTTCAAGCCTGTAACATAACTCTAAGAAGAGGAAATTGAGTTTTGTGCAATATGTGTAGTTCCCATAGCCAATGGGGACACGTAATAGCATTCACTATCAAAGACACTGCAATTCAAAATTACAATTGTAGTCCTGCTATCATTAGCCATAGTCATACTAAAATGAAGGGCCACCAGTCTTACTATTAAATACCTTAAAATGTAATTTATACTATATTCCATTATTGTACAAAAGTGCAAATCTATAGTAAAATGGAGAACCTATTTATCTGGGTATGAATCGGACACAGTTTTTTTTGCAATGTCTTAGAAACTGGCCTGTCTACTTGATTTGCTAACCGAGCGACTGGCGAAAACTGCCAAAAAACATCAGTTCAGCTTTGTGGGAAAGCCTTTCGGATATATTTTAGATAATATGGAATTCTGCCAGTCTTCTGAAGGGGGATTTTAGTGTCCGACTTGCATCCCATTTCCCTGTGAGGCTAATTTTTTTCAGATGACCGAATCGGGATAACCTGGAGCACAACTTGATCCCTTTGACCAGCTGATCCTGAAATTCAATCAGGCATTTGTTTTTCTTTGCCACGTAAGGTGAAGTGATATTCCTTGCAAATGTGGTGACACGTCTGAGCGGCAGACATGGAGGCCCAGGGTGCATTGATAATGAATTAAGCCCATGTAGATCGAGGCAGCTTCTGATCCGGCACCCGTGTGAGCACCATCCTTGGACTAATGACAGGCCACTGCAAGGATTGACCTTCCATTTCCCCCAATAAATCTAAGCAAGGCACGGTGCCCTGGGGCTTCAAAGGGGCCCAGAGAGAGCCTGGTGGCTGAGGGTCGGGGACATGACAGAGGCAGCCCAGCTGGGAGTCAGAAGCTTGGCTACCAGCTCAACATTTGTCAGTCAGCGGCTTGCAGGGGGGAAGCCCCCTTTGGGTGTGGCTCTGACAGCAGAGGTGTAGGTGGGGATGCGGTGCCATGGGGTCAGCGGGCCGCCTTGATGTCCCCAACCTTTGACCCGGACCACTTGGGGAGGGCTGGGTCACTTTTCAGCACTTGGCAGCATGAGTCCAAAGCCAACCTGAAATCAAAGACTGGTAATGGCCAAAGTCTATATCAACCCCTCCATAAATGTCCACTCGGGGCCTCCTCAACAAACCACAAGATGTAAAGACCTGGCTCGCTTCAGACATAACATACTGCCGGGCGACAGAACCGATCCCTACTGACTAAACAAAGCCAGTGGCTTTCAAGGAATAATCAGCAGAGGAGGGAATGGGTCCTATATTTCAAACAACTTAGCGAAATTCATCCCTTTCAGTGAGCCGAAGCATTCGGAGGAAGGAATAATTAAGTTTCCGGGGAAACGTTACGCTAAGCTGTACTCCATGTCATTCAGACTCTGTACCCAAAAGTTGCTTTATTTAGGTTAAGTCAACACAAAGCAGATTTCAGGTTTCCAAGCCGGATCCCTGCAAGCATAGCTTTGAACGAATGCGACCCAAAACCAATGTCGAGACATAGGATGAGTCGGGGTATGTCGGGGTAAGTCAACAATGGGTAGATTTCGTGGTGGGCCTGTTTTCCCATGCATCAGTGTGTCTTTCTTTATATAAACTGAATTGACATTTGCGAACAAGAAGTGACCAAGGCCGAGAAGGATTCTTATCAGCCCTTTAAGCAGTTTGAGTAGTTTAATAGCCTTAATAACTCAGCGTTCCTTCCTGTGATTCACTGAAAAATCTGACTGGAGCTGCAGGAATGTGCAGTTCTTAACGTCCCTCTGGCGCTGAAGGATTCTGGGTCCAACCAGTAGAAGCGGGGGCTTCCCAGAGCACTTCTGAAACATATTCGCCCAACACCTTGCGTCTTACATCACTCGGGTTGAAATCAAGTATTTCCCGCACCCTGGAAGACGGGCCTAAGGCCCTACAATTTTGTGCAGAGAGTATGATTCTTCTGAGAGCAATGATTTATGGGAGATAATTTCAACCATACCATTAGGGCTCATAAGCTTGGTGGCGACACGGAATAGTTTTTCGCACGATTTAGGAATGTGACGGTTGGACGCGGTGAAGCAGAACATTGCGACCGCAGAGCAGTCTGCTTCTGCTCTCAGGTGCCTTGTACCTCTGTCCCTGATCAAGGAGATCACTCCAAAACCTGGGGAAATGGTGGGGGGGTTTACCCTCATGGAAATGGTGCCAACAGAACTACTTTCGGAAGTGCTCCCCACGTCTCAGATGCTGGGAACAAGTTTGTAGGTGAGCCAAAACCCCATGGTCTCCTCGAGCCTCTCCCAGGCCATGCTCACGGAGGCATGTCAGGTTGGGGGGGCAATACCAAAGGCCTGATCAAAACCAGAGCCTGGGCTCGGCATCGTCCCAGAGAAGATGGAGCCAAACGGAGCTGGATGCGGTTCCTACAGAGGCGAGCTCCTCTCCCTGAGCTCTCTGCTTGAATGGAGATGAATAATACAAACAGGAAAAAGAATCAAAAAAGAATGAAGGGGAGCTTCTTTTCACATCCACAAGTGCACCGGCACAACATTTCCGGCAGAACGCAGGGTCATGCGCAGGCCTCAGGGCCGTCCTGCTCCACGTCACACAACTGGCTCGCAAGGCAAAACGTCAGGTTATATACTGTACGTCACGACCTGCTGTGGAATATATAATGCACCCTGGGCCCAGGCATAACAGCAAAATGTTTATATTTCTGGGCAGAGAAAAACCCCTTCGCCGCAATCCACCGGAAAATGTTTTTACTTACCAGGGGATATTCACGATGTGCCCGCAAACGTGTTGTCCATTAGCTCGTCTGGGAAGCCATGCACCTCAAAGGGACCATCCCGAGGACCGACAATGTCACAAAAGCAGCCCCTTACCACAAATATGTTCTATTTTGAAATTCATAAATAAATATATCACTTTCAGTTTACAGCGATTCTAAAAATGAGCCTCACAAGCATGGTCTCGCCTGGTTACGATTATTCAGGGAAATAAACTGGACAAATTCTAGCAAAATAAATGCAAAAATTCCTTAATATGAAAATGCTGGCTGGTCTCAAAGTGCATTCCGTGACAGAACTGATCTTTCTTTTCTCTTTTACAAATCATAGAATGATCAATGAGCATTTAAAACTAGGATGTTGATAGTACATGTAAGGTATTCTACAAACAGGGCAGAATGTGCACTGACAGCAAAGTAAATAACAGACATGATGTTAATCAAACTTTTAAGCATGGCCATGCAATAAACTTCCCCTCAGAACTCAAACAAAATTAATGTCTTCCTCTCATCATAATGGCCACTGTGCTGCGATGTCTTTCAGCCAAATATTACCTTACGCTGATTTCCTCACCTAAGAAACACTGACCCCACTTTGACCACGGGAAGCACATTTCCAGCCATCAAGTCGTGCACTGGGGCGGGGGGTGAAATGAGAGAATGGGCTGATTTGTTTAGGATCTTTGTGACTCACGTTTAGCCCGGGTCAGTGACTCAGGTCTGCCGCGCTCCATGGGGTGGGGTTGAGCATTTCAGCTGAGGATGGTGGTGGTGGTGGTGCTGGTGGTGGGGGGGTTAATGACATGTCACTTTCTCAGGGGTGATCAGATCTGGATGTCCTTTGATTGGGGGGGTGGACAGGGCTCTGGGACCTTCCAGGCTGCCTGGCAGCAAGAGAGATCACCGTGGAATGTTGGAGACCCCCACTCTACCCCTATAACCCCCCCAACCAGCTGCACTGATGCTGACTGTCCCATTTCTGTGGGCATCCATCACCTCATGTTCATTCTACAGTCACTGCTCCTGAGATGAGCACCACTGTTTGCGGTCATAAAAATTCCCACATAGCGGGACACCAATAAATCTCTTTGTGGTGAAGCAGCCGGCCCTTCGGAGATCAACATTAAACACTTGAGCTCCCTTTAAAAAAACAATATACCCAAAGCCACGCTCTCTCCATGCCCCCTCCATGACCATTGTTCTCCCAGAACGGAAAGCTATCCCTGCTGATTTATTGTGTTCTTCAAAACATGGACCGCACATGGTAGGGAAAATATCTCTCTGATTAAACAATCATGATGTGTTTCCTACGGGCCGAGATGCTGCTGGAGAGTGTGCAGATTACACTGGAAAACAGGCTTTGAAGTGTCTGAAGGACTTTCCAGTCATGGGGTGTGATGTGTGACCCTACCTTAGATGTTCTGTTTCTCAATGCACACACACACACACACACACACACACACACACATACACATGCACACACAGTCCAAGTATTCATATCTTTGTGGGGACTTTTTATGGGCATAACCCTAATCCCAACTATGGCAACCTTAACCCTCACCCAGCCCTAATCTTAACCATAAATAACAAAAAAAAAAACTTAAGACTTTTTTAGTTTTTTGATTGTGGCCTCAGATTTTTATTAAATTGACCGAAAAAATGTCTCAACAAAAAGTTACAGGTTTTAATCACAATTTGGGGAAATCTGGTCCCTCCAATGTAATAATATTAAGAAAACAACCCACACACACAAAGAAACATTATATTTACTCTTTTGAGGTGTTTTTTAGTCGCCCCAGGGTTGTATCTTGTCTCACTCAGTTGAATCACTGCCCAAAAACATGTTCTTAGAGGATACTCTTAGAAATGTTATCAGTCCATCCATTCATACTGCTTACTTGGATGGATGTATGACTCCTTGAAGAGCAACTTAATAAACTCTGTTTGTTGGTGGTGGTGGTTTTGAGACCCCAAAGGTTCTACTCCCAAGCATTCCACCATTTCATGGCAAACGCCACCACAGGTGTATCTACACACACACGTATCAAGCTGGGTTCTTCAGCAGATCCGGAACTCCAGCGATAACTCACCAGTCAGCCGTATTCCAAAAAATAAAAGGGAGGTACCAAGTTTGAAAACGGTCCATGGTCCAAAATGCAAACAGAAGTTCTCTGACAGAGACGACAAGCAGTGACGCGCCGGCTCAGTGTTGTGCTTACCCTGGGGAGCGAGTAAAACGAAAGTCAGAGTACCTTTCCAGCTGCGTGTCTGGCCTCCCTTTACCGGTTCCCTCAAAAAAAAAAAGTTATGGTTTGCAGAGAAATATGCATGACAGATGGTGCAGCTTGCAGCAGCGACGGAGTCGCATTTGCTAGCCCACTCGAGATTGGGGACCCTGAGGCGTTAGCTGCGGGCTGAGACGGGTGGGAATGCGAGAGATTCCCCGCATTTCCCGCATGGCGCAGGACACTGTGGCTCCCCCATGCTAATCCAGGACGACCGCGGACATGAAAGAGCAGCGGTGCAGCTTTGATCTCTTCTTAGCCTCAATAGCACCAAATTGAAAGCAGGAAGGGAACGTACCGGGAGACGGAGGGAAAGAACAACAAACACGAAGGACAGCAGACGCAAAGGCAGACCGACAGGGCTGAGTTCATCTAACGCTTACAACGGAATGATTAGGATGTGGTAACGTAGGAAAGGACGATGTCACAGTGTAGTACAATAAATAATGTAAGTTTTTGTATGCATTTTTGTTTTGCTGAGTCTAGCTGTCATACGACTCAAATAAATACATGTGGGAAATTGTTTTTTAGAGTGATTTGTAACACCAACTGTATGCAATCACTTGAAAAAAAATATGGCTTTATATAATCAATAAATATTTGGGAAATAAGCTATCAGAGTCCTAATCACCCTGTATACATCAATATGTTTGCAGGAGGGGGTGAACTTTTTATCATGTGACCCCTCTCTCAGCCAATTAGAAAGGAGTAATAGCATGCACATAATTTCCTCTGACTCTGGGGCACGCTCAGGCAGATGGTGGGCAGCAACTCCGGTTCTGTGAAAACCGGGATCCAGTGCAGCCCAGCTCCCCCTTGGTGCGCAGGATGGCTCTGCTCCACATTATCCAACATAAATCACCATACCCATTGCTCCCCACAGCTTCACACTTGGAGGACAGACACTGGGCTGGGGGGGTGGGGGGGTGCTGGCCAAAAAGCATTGAAACTTCAATTCCAATTATTTCCGAGTAAACTCAGGGGTCTGTTAAATGTTTTTGTTTCATACCTCCTCCCTGGAGGACGAGCATCCTCCAGGGCCGGGATGGGTGCTGCCCATGCCAGACATCCCAACAGCTCTGGGCCACTCACGTCCGGTGATGTCAGCGCGCTAACAGCATACGACGGCTGATTAATCCATATCACAGTTCGGACTGGATCTATCCGGAAGTAGGTATGCTAATAGGCTTCTACCAACCGTGGGCCAGTTCCTTGAGCACACGCAGAAAGCACGCCAAAGACACCCAGATTCGCACTGGCTGCTACGGTCTTGGCCAGGGGCCAAGTCTGGCTTTGGCAGGGAAACACCACCTCCCCCCCTTTGGAAAGACAGCCCAGGGATGGAGGCAGGCCAGAATTATGCCCCCGCTGAGCAGCAGTGCGCAGTGAGGGGATTAGAGGGCCTGTCAGACAGAAAAGCCAGGGGCGCACACAGGAAATGATCTCCGTGGATACCAGCGGGAGATGGTGCGTCGTGAAGAGCTGAAACAGCAACCCACAGCTGGAAGAATACACAGGGTCACAGGAAAAAATGGGAGTGGAAGAGACCATCACGTGCTCCTGAACATCTAATGGGTGGGGGTAAGTTGAGATGGGCTTCCTGCATAGAAGGACACCTTTCGGACACTGAGTGGTGCGTTCAGCGGCTCGGGAGTTTCTGGTTGTTATTCTAATGGCCTGGGCGGTAGTGGGGGCGGGGGACGCCATACGGGTGGTCATTACCCAGAAGATCTCTGGAGAGGCCACTCAGGCATTCGTTTGAGGAAATACAGCAGCCCGGCTGGTAAAAAATTGACTTTCCGAGTCATTACACTTAATGATTAACGCGATAATTGATTTCCACCAAAAAGAGAAGGCGCTGTTAAAGGGTGGGTGGACCCCACTACGAAGAACAACATCAGCTAACACAGCACTGTGTCAACAGTATTCTCAACATTGTGTATGGTTAATCAGCTAAACTGTTTTTGTGGTTCTTGTTATTGTTGCTGCTTTTATTTTCACAGAGATATGTTATGGGTATCACACACCAGAAAAAAATATATGAATAAAAAGACGTCAAATTGCAGCATATCATAATACCACATTCCACAAACTCCTGATGACAATAAGTATTTTTATGTCCCAGGTTCCTCTGTTACTTCTTTGCCAAAAGTGTGTGTGTGTTTCATTTCCTACTCTCTGCTACATGCTTGGAGAAAATAAATCTCAGCTTCTACTGGGAACGCATTTAGTGAGGTTCCTCACGATGCATACTGAGGTTCTTCACAATGGATACTGAAGTTTCTTTATACTGGATACTGAGGTTCTTTATGGTGAATACTGAGGTTCCTCACTATGAATACTGAAGTTCCTTTATGATGGATACTGAGGTTCCTCACTATGGATACTGAGGTACCATATGATGGATAGTGAGGTTCCTTATGATGGATACTGATGTTCTTCAGTATGAATCAGAATCAGAAAACTTTATTAATCAGGAAGAAAATTGCTTACATTATGACTGCACAACACACGAAACAATACATTGAAGTACAAAGATTGGTGTAGCTAAATTAAATTAAGCACTCCAATAAAAATTCTATAAATAAAGTAGAAGTATGTATACTAAAGTTCTTTTTTGATGGATACTGAGGTTCTTTATGATGGATACTGAGGTTCTTCATGACGGATACTGAGGTTCCTCACTATGGAAACTGTCACACCCGGCCCATCTGATCCTCCTGTGTGCCACGCCCCCTCATTAACCTCGTGTAGAATCCCTATGTTTACCGGCTGTTCTAAGTTTCCTGCCAATAGTCCTGTGTATTTCAGTCCGCGGTCAAGTATGTTTCCCCAGTCCAGTTGCATGTCTCTAATGTCTTGTGTGGGATTGATTCATAATAAACCCTGTATTCCCTGATTCTCTGTTTCCCTGCTCCTGCTTCCCTGGTCCACGTTGTGAGAGATACCAAGTTTCCCATGACTGATACTGAGGTTCTTCACAATGGATACTGAGGTTCCACATGATAGGTGCTGAGGTTACATATGAAAGGTACCTAGTCATTGAAATAATTTGCATAAATCAGACCTATAATTATCTGGACTGAAATGAGAGGAAAATAAACCACCAGCCCCAGAGTTCCTTTAATTCCTTGCCAGATCATGCTCTCAGCAGTGGGTTCCAGCTGAGTGAAAAGGGAACCAGAAGGATGGAAATAAGTGTCCTGATGCCACGGGGGCATCTCCCCTCTGGGGACATTTTGAGGCCACTGGCTGCACATCATTTTCCTCTGGTTAACAAGCATATATATTAATCGATGGCCATAGAAGATCATGATTCCCAATCCATAAGGGCATCTCCCCCTCTAGCACCCCCCTCAACCTCGGAGTGCGCTTGTGCCTTCGAAGAGTCTTATCATCAAAGACGTGGGCCGTAAATAATACATATGCTGTCCCACTGCTCAGACTCTGCGCCCAGATCCCAGTCCTCGCCCCCTGTTGTCGCCGCAGTTAATCAGACTCTGCTGGGGACTCTTTCTGCGTCTGCTGGCTGCTCCTTCAATCTCTTGGGACAGGCTAAGGATCCTGTCCTGACATCGCAGATTTCCAGGGGCAGCGTGCGTATTCATGCGCCAGCGAGTCTGTATGTGTATGCGTGCACATACATGCCAGTGCATGTGTGCGTGCGTGTCAGCCTGCATTTCCCCATGCGTGAGAGCGTGTGTATGCAATTGTGCGTGTGTGTGTCTGGGCCCCCTGGCTGCGGGGCATTTCAAACACCTCCCAGGGTCTGCGCAGGCGAGCCGGGGGGGTGGGGATGGGGGCGGGTGCTCTGTCAGCAGCATGGCTCGGGTTCGCCACGTGGCCCCCATGCATTCCTGCATGAGTTCACGACAAAGGTCAAAAAAGCCACCCAACCACACTGAGCAGTCCTCCAATCACAGACAACATGAAAAGGGAAAAAAATACAATGTTGAAAAAATTGGCAACTTCTCTCACATTTCGACACTCCTTCCCATCTTCTTTTACTCCAAAACAGGCTAAGATCAATTCCAAGGGTAACAAACAGATCTATATTCCAGTCCGATTTGTGACTGTAGTCATCCCAAAGTAGAAATGGGACGTGCACTCACACAGGCGTGCTTGGCGCTTTTGTCTGTGCTAAATTGGTCGGTAAATGCATGCCTTTCCACTAAACCCACGCAACTCGGGCTATTGACCCTACGGCGAAACATAGCATATTGATCATCTTATGATAAAAGTGTTTTCCAGAATCGGTTCTGACCCTGAACTTATGCCTGCTTTTCTCATACATGGTATGACAATAACACAAGGGAACTGCAATCGGAATTTGGCCTGAGCCACAGATGCACCTAGCATCCTCCCCCGCCAAAAAATGCAAATATAGGAGGTGGACTTTGGTTGTCATGGCACCGGCACATTTGGTGGTTGATCCTGGCTTCCTGTACCTTCTGCCATGCTGTTGCTGTAGTTGTCAAACCTCTGCCTCCCCTGAACCTCTACCAGTCTGCGAGATGTTATAGAGCAGATGGTATTTTTTCCATCGTTGATATCGGTGGTGGAAAATATCACAGCCTGAATCCTGCACCACTGACATCGGGATGTCGTTAACAGCCATGGTCTTTGCTGGACAGTAGATCAGGAGTTTCCACACGCAGCCGACTGACTATCCGCCACTTACCCACGCCGGCATTCTGTGCATTTCATAAGGTGTCTTCCACTCCCACCAAACTGAATAGGCTGCCTTTTGTCCTGAATAGCCCGGATAAACCTTCCTAAACATCACCACACAACTACCTCTGACACTTATCCCACCTTATTTATCATATAACTCAAGCACTTTGTGCACCTTTTTATTTATTAATTCATTTATTTTACATGTCATAGTCTTATTTATTGTTCTTGTTGAACTGTGCGAGAAATCCAACATCCTTGTACTCTGAAACTGTGTGAAAGGCAAATAAAGTTTCAGTTCAATTCAACATACAGTGCTCACAGAAAGTCTTGGGACACTTGCTTAAGTGAGTAAAAATATTGCAGATGTATTGAATTTATAACAAAAATCATCACTTTATGAATTTGTTTACAAAAAATATATACATAATACATTACAAATGACTAGTAGTCTTAAGTAAAACTCATTTTCATTTTAAGTGGTAATAGATTGAAACCCAAATTATAGTCCTAAAACAGTTGTTCTGAGTTTTAAAAGTTTTTTTTAATTATTAACACCTTTGCAATAACATAAAATACCAAACATTTGTGTTTGGTATACCTTTGGTGGCCAATGTCTATAATTGCAATTAATAGAAAAATAGTAAGAAGGGCACTGAATGTGCCACAATACACAGAAAATGTCTGTGTGGAAGATACATGCATATATGTTAAACATTGCTTGTCAATGGACTTGTGAAACCAATAAATTAGTAATATCTTTACTGAATTAAGCAAGTGCAAGACTTTCTGTGAGTGCTGTATAATGAAGTAAATTAGTAAGTTTAAGGTGCTGCTATGAAAGCCAGTTACGTAATCTGATGAGTTTCAGATTCCTGAAGTGCCACAAGCTTGATCTGTTATCAAGGCTGTGCTTTTGACTCTCTACACCTTAAACTCATGCCAAAGCCCGGATCTCCTGGAGTTTTTTTATTCCTTTCAGAAACTCCAGCTGTTACTCTTTGGTTGATTTCTGATTATGCAGTGAACCTAATGCTCATTACCACAAAGACAGCTGCACTTCCCAGCTGATTTTCAGCCGCTCGGTCAGGATCTTGTCATGGAATACGGTTCATCGAAAGCCTCCAGGGAGTACCTGCACAGAGAAGCATGTCCAGTGGGAGCAGTCATGCTCTGATTCACGTGTCCTCTGTTCACGTGTCTCATAATATCAGTCCCACACCTGTCACGAAACTGCTGTAATTACGGGGCCCGAATTCTGAGCTGGCACGAAAGGCTGCAGGAAATCCCCCAAGCAAACCATCGCTGTGCTGGAATGTGGGCACCAACACACTCTCCCCCCATGCCTGCAAGTCAGCACTCCTGTGAACACCAGCGAACACACCGCGAACACCAAAGAGTGTATCGAAAACACTACCAAGTCCACTGTGAACACCACTGAATGCATCGCAAACAACAAAGAATGCACTGAGAACACCACCAAATGCACCATGTACACCATCAAACACACCATGATTGTCAACGAATGCACCAAAAACGAATCCATCGAATCCACTGCGGAGATCACAGAATACACCAAAAACACCATAGAATGCACTGAGAACACCACCAAACACTGAATGTATGCCACAGAATACAACAAAAACATCATCAAATGCACTGCATGCACCACTGAACGCACCGTGACCAGAATACCACCACAGAATACACTGAGAACACTACTGAATGCACCACTTATATCACTAAATGGACCATGTACACTCTCTGGCCTGCCACTCTCAGACCCCACCATCCTGAAGCCTCGCTGCTGTCAGGCCTGCTGCCCTTAGGCCAGCCGCTCTCAGGCCCACCGCTCTCAGGCTCTGCCGCTATTCAGGCCCCTTCCAGTTGGGCTGATGCATGTGCCATGCTTGTAATTGCGCACAATCTATGTTTCATAATTGTCAATCTATTCTAAATCTAACATAAAAAATGTTTTTTTAAATTTTGTTTTACTCTTTCAAGTTTTACTGTTTTATGTGCAAAAATTCACACAACAAAAATGCAAATAGCATTTTTTTATATGAGCAGTTATCTATGATTACTTGTCAAAGTCCTGCCTAGATATTTAATGATCACTTTTAAAATCTGAAACATTCTGGATATAAATTTAGTTACAATCTCAATTTCAGAAACATATATCACATTATCTATTGCATTATTCTGGATATATGAAATATATTAATACATATATATTAATACATATATATTTCATATACAAGGATTGAAACAGTACTGAAGCAGCATTATTACATGAATGATCTTTTATTCTTATATTTCATTGTCTTTTGTGCATATAGAGTCCTGCAGACTCTTAGTGAGAATTGAGAGTGGTGAATTTTCTCTGCATATGCATGGACCAGAAGGGGCTTGAGAGTGGTGCTTGCAGCCAGACACTACAAAAAAAAACACTTAAAACGAGTTCAAATTCTGCTTCAAATTCCCCAGTATTGCCTAGATTTTTACGACACCTGCTGAGAATAACTCATGTAAAATACACCCGTCGTATTTTCACGATAATCGCCCGTCAAAGACATCGAAAGCCGGCGACGGCAGATTGGCGTGACATTGTGATAGTGATGTTATACTCAGCATCTTTTAATATGAGGTCTGGGCTTTTCTTCCTGACGCTAATAGAGGGTCTCATTTTATAAAACGCCGCTAAGAGTTTCGCTCGAGGTACTATCTGGCAGTCACAGCTGACACATAAAATATTTATGACATGCATTAACATTCCCAAACAGACCTGGTGGTGTGTTAGATACAGGATCACAAGCTTAAAGCACTCTTCAAAGATGTCTCATGTTTATTGATGAATTTTATTTGAATCTGAAGCCACACGTCAAAACTTTGCCATTACCTGGAGATAATGTGGTAATACTTTGCTTAAGGCCATGTTTTTAGTAATTTATAGACATATTCATAACACCTTATAATGAATTCGTAAAGCATTATAAACATGGCTATAAATATTTATAAAAAGGCATAACACAATGTAGCCATTATGCACTGTAAATGCTCTATGATGTTCTCATCTATAATAAACTATAGATACCTTTATAATGCAGTACAAAGCATCCTTAATTCTTATACTGACCATTATAGTGCATTATAAAGGTATCTATAGTGAATTATAGATGAGAGCTTCATAGAGAATTCATAATGCATAATACACATGGCTATAATGTGTTATGTATGCCTTTTTATATATATTTGTGGCCATGTTTATAATGCTTTATGAATACATTATAATTTGTTATGAATGTGTCTATTACTAAAAATATGGTCTTAAGCAAAGTGTTGCCAAGTAATTACTGTAATTTAAGCTATGAAGATGTACTTCACTATGACCAAATTTATTGATGTTGTATGTTGCTAATAATAATATGTAAAATAGGATTTTCGTTAGGAAAGAATGGTAATTGAACAGAATTAAGTTATAAGGATAAAGGCTGATTATTCGGGAAGGTGGCACAGATTCCAGAGTGGCGTTCCAAGGCAGGAATGCACTAGTGGACCTCGGATGACTCTCCGCTGATGGATACAGGCGAACAAAAGACTGGGTGGGGGGTGGGGGGGTTGGAGAGGACCAATTGTCCCCATGATCCATTATGTGTCCAAATCTCCATTTGCTTCCGTTGGTCGTAGTCAAAAGGCAGGGGTTTGTGTGTGGGGGGGAAGGGGTGAATCAGGGCACAAACTGTGCTTGGCACAGTATTTCGACTGTGCCTGTGCTCCACTCCTCACCATGTTTGCCATGGCCACTAGGTCAGAGGTCAAGTGACTGAACCATTCAGCAGAGTCTGTTTTTCCACTGTTGTTTTTACATATTATTACCATTTCTTAAATATGAATGTTTCCTTTTTAAAATTATTTGTACATGGTTGCCAGCTCTCACGCATTTAGTGTGACATTTATGCTTTCAGACTCAATCATGCAAGAAATCTTATGGCAAATTTGTATTATTCCATTATAAAACCAAAAATTAGCTACATCAAAACTATTGGGATAGTTTGCAAAACTTACAGACTATTTACAAGGTAATAAAACTGTTACATACATATAAATGTGTGTGCAGACTTGTCTCACTCCATCCAGCTGAGCAAGGTTGGCAGCGCTGTTTCTGTACTGTTACAGCACTACTGTATTTATTAGAAAATCAATATTCACAAACATGGGTTTTATTGGATAAGAGTAACAGTTATTTTTTAGTTTATATGACTTGCTTTCTACATATAACAAGCTAAGTATGTCTAAATAATCTCTTCCCCTTCATCTATGAAAATCTAAAAATAAAGAGTTCAGACATCTTTCAAAACAGCCACAGTAAAACAAACATTTGATTTTTTTTATTGTATTTACTCAAACAGAAAGAACAAAGCAGCAACTTGATGCTTGGTGTGAAATGGACCTTCTAGGAACGTCTCCATTATCCTACACCCCTCCATACTCCCAGAATGCTCTTAATGCTGTGCTTTCTGCTGATTTGAACAGTTATTAGGTTCTTGCTTTGTTTGGAAGATGTTGTGTAGTTCCTGCTCCAGTACATTAAACTCATACCTGGGCCTTCACTGGAAGCTCAGCATAGCTGTATTTATGGTTAGTTGGCTCATTGACTGCTGTATATTTGTAATGTGCTGTTTAACTGACTGTGCGTCATTTTGGATAAAAGCGTCTACTAAATAAAAGTAAATGTGAATGTAAGAAGTATGTGAATGATCAGTGTCTTCTAAAAAAAAGCAAATGTAAAAAATGTAAACATAAAACAACAGTCCCTCCATTATTTACATTATTATTAATGTTCAGATGTAAACACAGCCCTGCGGTTCTCCTTAGGGCCCTTGGCTGGCCTCCCTGTCACCCATGTTTCTATACACGTTCAGGCCCAGAGCTCTCAGTCACATTCAACAACTTGGAGCACAAATATGGCCGACGTGACTGCGGCATTTCGGCAACGTCACACAAGGCAAACATTTGTTAGTCGGCGGAATTAATAACAGCATCAGAATCACTCCCGACTGGCAGCTCAGCCCCGACTGTGCTATGAAAGAGAAGCAAATATTAGGGGTCCTTTTCAGACAGGACAGGAAACATTGGGGGTTGGGGGCACGGGAGGGGGGTCGGTTTTGGGAACCCCTTGGGCTGAGTGTTTGGGTGATTTGGTGGGGGGAAGTATTTGTCAAGGAGACGGGGGAGAGTCATTGCATGTTATAAATGAAGGTCAATGCAAAATGGTTCTGTATCGTTTTTGCAGTAATGCCCTACTTTTGGGAAGGCAGGGGGGCACTTAGGGGTGGGGTCAGCGAGGTCTGCCATTGCTCGGAGCTCGATGTGAATGTCTCGACCTGGAAGCATCTGATTTCATTTCAGCCTGGGACCTGTGAGCGTGGGCCCTCCCAGCTACACTGGTGACGGCCCCCACCCCCTGCAAGATAAACAGGCTGTCCCGGTCTGAAGGCAGGGGGAGCAGGTCATCTGTCATTTAAATCGCTTCCCAAAAATGCAGCCAAATAGCCACGCTGTCAGTCCACAAATATATATTTAGTTATGCTACTTTGATGGGAGGCATATTGCACAAACTTATATTTTTTAATAATATTAATTTGGAAACACTACTTCAGGCTCTGAGGGCTGCTTGGTACACTGTGTCTGACGGCCTACAGTGTGAACACACTCACGGGTGGCAAGTAAACATAAAGATCAGCCCTGTTAGACAGGCCTGTTATACCACCCTACTTGGGGGGACGGGGGGGCAAATGACCAATGACCAGAGAGGACCCGTATAAAATCCTGGGCAAAGTTGGAAGAGGGAGGTGGTGCAATATCTCCATAAAGGAGATGAAATTAGGACGACGATTCCAAGGGCCCCTGAGTGACAGGGACCCTTAAAAAATTGGATTATAATTGAATTAGTCTGTGTTGGGGGGCCAATATGACATGATTTCATGGGGCCCAAAATCTCTAGCAGCACCCCTGAAGTATCCGGTGTATAGCAGCGCCTGTTGGGACTGCCGAACCCCACATCTCACACCGGTTTAGC
Organism: Mormyrus lacerda; assembly: GCA_015163995.2. Lineage (NCBI taxonomy): Eukaryota > Metazoa > Chordata > Actinopteri > Osteoglossiformes > Mormyridae > Mormyrus > Mormyrus lacerda. The sequence continues at coordinate 17,062,610 of JAABNX020000119.1, forward strand.
CCCAGGACCTGCCCAAATGATCTTGTGACTCGCTTTGGGACACGACCCAAAAGCTGAGAAACAGTGATGCAAACCAATAACATCGTCCTCCTGGTATGTATATAATCGAGGGGGTTGGTGGGGTCTACCCACATCCTCAATGGCATGTTTTTAATCAGAGGACGCACAAGACCTGACACAAAGATATCACTGCAGCAAAAGCTCATAATCAAATGTAATGAGTCCATAGGCTGCTATTTGTACTCAATCTGCATTAAAGACACAGCATTACCTCATTGGGGCTGTGGGGTATGGAAGCAATTAAAGGGGGAAAAGCGCACCATGGCTCCGAACTACAGTGATATAAAAATATGTTCAAATCAATGTACGCACATATAATGCCTCCATTGTGACTCTAAAGCTTGTACTTTTTACTATGGAGAAACATATTGAATGGAAAAGCAGATCTGAGATGGTTGGGATGGGGGGAGGTTTAGAGGGATCACATTTAGGTGTGATAGCCTGAGTCCCGAGTCTTATGGGAACGAATTTTGGGTTTGTGCAACTGGTGGCAAAAGGAAATAGAAAAATCTGATCAGTCAAGAGCATATTACAAAGCCAGCCTTGGTCTGGGTAAGAACAGCTGCTCGGAATCTAACCAAATGGGTGCAGGTTCAAAGTCCTCCGAAGGGATTTGCTGTCGTTTGTTAAGTATGTAGCAAACTACTGGCTGTCCCTTATCACTTTGTTACTGCTTTTCATTGCTCAGAGGACATGCTAATGCAAAATGGCTTGTAGTATTCTTTGAACATATGTGAATTTAACATATGTTAAAGCATTGTAAAAAGAATAAAATATTTTTTTTATTAAATAATTTTGACGTACAATTAAGATGATTGTGGATCAGGAGGTTGTGCTGCTGTCTCAAATCTTCAAGGTTGTGTGTTTGAATACCGCTCTGCATGGGTGGAGCTTGCATGGGCTCCCTAATGCTCTGGGGACACTGGCTTTTCCCTCTACACATTCATGACATAAATTGCCCAGAGTGAGTGTATGTTACTGTAATGGACCAGAATTCCATCCAGGGTGTGTTGCAGGTTTCCTGGAAGACATCTGTCTTGGAGGAGCTGTTCTATCCTGGGATTGGTTGTACTGAGGCATGTGAGTGGCCCTTGGTAGTCTCATAATAATATCTGATAGGTCGGGGTTGACCACACCCCTGGCTCATTCCTCCAATCAGCTGCTGGAATTCATATTCCCCCCTGCTGACAGTTCGTGGGCCATGACTTGGACTAAGAATGTGAGTTTTTCGACATCATCATGACGAGACCTGTGAGGATAGTCATCTGCCTCCCCGCTTTCCACACCAGCCTGTCGGAGTGCTCTGTTGTGCATTTCCGCCATCGGTGGTGAATTTCACTTTTTTTACCAGACTTGACCCTTTTCACCCGGTGAAAGGGCAGATGCTAAATTGCACCAAGTTTTTCTTTTTTTTTTTTTTTTTTTTAAATGAGCCTCAGAAAAGGGAGGTGGGGTTGGTGTGGGGGGTGCATTAGTGGGACATCTGAACACAGTTTATCATCTAGTGTTTCTCTCTATGTGAAGGTATACGGTCATCTGTCACACGCAGCCATGTGTGTTTGATTTGCATTATTAACAACAGAAATTAATGATTCCAGCAATTTCCATGGCAGCACTTTGGCCTCTTCATCACGAAACTTATGTCATTCAGACGGCGCACTAATTCAAGACTTCAGCGTCCCTTTTATCCCTCAGCAAACACGAAACGGCTGTTCTGTATTGGCTGGAGTTGGTAATGTAGCCTGCATACACCACGTCCGAGCGCCATCAAAATATCCAATACGGTGCCATCAAATTATCTGTGGCTGTGTGTTAGATTCAGAACAATGCAGCTGGTGAGGGTGAGGGGTGGGGGAATCAGGGAACAGCTGGTAAAACAAAAACCCCCAAAGGCACTAAGAAACGCAAAAGCTAAATTAGCAGAGTAATCAAATCTGTGTCTGCGCTGAAACTCTGACTTTCAGAAGCCAGTTGGTGGACAGAGTAACTTCACAAACACCAAAACAGTTAAAACAGCGAGCATCATTCCTCTGTAAGATCAATTAGCCTGCTGTTTTAACCGGCTCTGCAATACCTCGGCGTGCAGCCCAGACCATAGAATGCAGTCTCACCAGATCCTGTGATTTCGGTTCCGTTTGTTTACTTTTCCCAGAGTATTTAACTCCTCCTCTTTTATCTTTTCATCTCCCCTCTCTCTCCTCTTTTTTTGCTCGTTCGCTGGTCCCATTCCTACCAAGACTTTGGCTCCAGCTCAAGCTGAAATGGCCTGAGAAGGCCACTGACAGTACTTGTTTCACAGTCTTGAGGAATGAAGATCTTAAAATGTTTTGGAGTGGATGCAAATCTCTCTAAAGTTGTGGTTTCACAGCTCATTTGGTGCCCCTACACTTTTTTATGTAACTTTTAAAATAAAATCACATTGTTTCTTTTTTTTATTTCAACCAGATTATGATATGTCTGATTATCCAAAAATACAAAATTATAAATGCATATGTAGGATATATATAAAAACACATAGGAATGTCTATTCTGAGAAATATGGGAAACGCCTCCGAACGTCTGCAGGTTCCCTTCCTTCTGGGATCACGGTGTGTTCTGCTTTTAATAAAACTAATTTAGTTCCTGGCAGGACTGACATGCAAATGACGATTTTGGAAGCCAGGAGACTCTGTCTTCGGAATGACCTTTGACCCTGTGTCCCCCTCAGTAAGCTCAGCCCACTGCAAAACCTGCATGCTCCTGATGTGTTGCGTGCCACCCGCCCCGCTGTTGCCCCGGTGACCTGCCACGGGAGGCATTTTGATGGCTTTGGACACGTTAAATAGGGATGGAGTGGCCGTGGACTGCACATACTGCTCTGGGTATTTACAAAGACGCGGGAGGTGTCTCCCGCTAAAGTGCGTTTACAGTGCGGGTCACTACACCCCAAAGCCTTTATAGCTCCACTCAGGTTCTTTGTCCCTCCTTATTCATGGCCAACATTTGAACAGCATCTACCACAAAGCCGCTCGCTATTATATTGTCCGTTTTCAATCCCCATTGACATTAACCTCCAGGATTTTTGCTGCTGTCCATTAAAACCTCTTTTTCCCCACGATTACTAGGTAATTCAAGCCGTAGGGGGTGTTTCTAAAGGACTCAAAGATTCACTGCAAAACTGACACTTTAAATTTAGAGAGCAACCACTCTCAAAGAAAGGGGAATTATTTTAAATTCATACGCTCAGGTTTTGTGTTTGAGGGTAAATTGACACTTAAACTGAACAATATGCTCACATTTTTGAGTTTTGGTCCATTTAACAAACAGACCTTAAGTGGAATAAACTGTGAACGAACAAAGGTGCATTTTGTTTTAAAATACCTAATGAAAAGTCTGCGGATCCCTTGTACAAATGGGCAGAGGTTTTAGGGCTCCCAGTCTTTAGCATGCATTCTTGTTCTTTTTTTATTAGTTTAACTATTTATTAATCACGTAATTTGTTTGTTACACACATATGTTGAACCCTAGACTTTTATTTGCTGCTCTAAGTCAGATGGGAGAAGGGATCTGTGAAACAATCTTGGTTCAAAATCTTTTTTTTCAATACAAGACAATAGCCAAATATACCACATTAAAAACAGTTACAGATCTGAGGTCAATTTAAGGTAAAACTTGTTTATGAATTGATAGATAAAATAAATTAACCCTCAGTAATTACCTATTTAGCTAAACTATACATGGTGCTTTAGTCATCTACCACAAACCAAGAGGTACAGGGTGGGTCCATACTGTGTGTGCATTGTGCACGTAAACAGCTAGTTTGTTTCGCTGTCTTATTATTTAAAGGTCTGCTCTGAACAGTAGGTCTGGCCACCAGGAAATCGCCTGACACTTGGGATGGCCGGTCGGGGTTCTGCTCGCAATGAAATGAAATGGCATTAACGTTTAGACTTGACTGAATGCAGCATGGACAGCATTCTGGTATGAGCTATGAAATGTAGCCTAAATGTTACCAGCGACGTTCTCTTTGGTGTGGTATTTCCCCATCACCAAGGACCCGAAGCTGTTGTAGGTAAGATAAACTGCCTTTCCAATCCATATGCGCTTGTGCTGTTACTGATGGGAAGGATTCATTACAAAGGCAGTTAAAATGCTTTTTGAAAGTTTTGTTGGAGTGAAATCTTTTGGAATTTTTTGTGATGGTGGCAGGAGCCTATCCCAGGTAGCACAGGGCAGGAGGTAGGGGTATCGCCCTGGATGGGACGCTAGTAGATGAGGTGAATCATCAATTGATATATGTCGATGGAGAATAGATTGGAAGAAAGAAAGCTGGAGAGTTTGTGCAGTCAAGGATACAAATGCCTGTGAGGATTTACTGTTTGGACGTCATTATGTGTGTTTAAGGTTGAGGAAAATAAATCAAGACGAGCTGCGGTTTTTCCCTCACATTTAAATACGGAAACATTCCAGCTAATTTATATATGTGCTCTTTTCTCTTTTTCTTGCTTAGAATAATGTTGTCAAAGGTTACACTAAAAGTCTTCATAAGCTTTTGGACGAGTGCAAAGTGTTTTATCTCATGGTTATATTTAATATGCTTTACAGTGAAATGGCAATTACTGCTATAATTAAACAGAAGCAAAACAGCTGAAATAGATTTTTATTTATTAGGAAATATTTTATTCCATATAAAGCAAGCAAAATACTGAGAACTTTTCCTCATTTTGTGAGATTACTGGTAGTAAGCCAACTGGTCTCCCATTCAGGGAAAATTATGAGAAATTTCACAGGGAGAATTTCTTTTTTAAAATCTGCGTGACTCGTAACTCTCAACATTTTTCTGAAATAGTCTTTAATTTTGAATTAGGAGGCGTAATGTATGTGCCGTAAATCAATACGTGTCAACATTAACCACGGTGTTCAGTTACGGTGGCATGATTTAACCATAGAAATATGTGTGCACCTTATTACTGTAATTAGAGGTGCTGGCTAACTGATAAAGTAAGCTGTGTACCTCCTGAATATGACACACATGATTTATCGCGCCACCATTTTAATACTCCGATGAAGACACGGCCCAAAAGCCAGTCCAAAAGTGGTGACATAATATATCCTTTGTTGAGTATTTGTGGGTGTGAAACTTCCTTTAGCTGAAAAAATGGACCTTAATTATGATGCGCTGTGACTAAACCTTCTGGTCCTGACTGTATGAGGGTGGAGACGCGACGTAGCACCATCGCTAATTGCACATAACAAGTGGCCCTTTAAAGACAAATAGAAATGGAGCAGGACGTTAGAGTGGCACCCACCAAAGCATGCAAGCTCCCCTGAGACATAAGAGGAGCCACAATTAATCTGGAGGGGCCAATGGTATATAAGTAGCCAATGATATGTTTTGAATGGATGAGTGACAGGAGAGTGGCACTGCAGGGACCAACCAGCTTTCTGCTGGGGCCAGTACCCCTGTAGCTCCGCCTCTGTACATATCGCTGTTCCTCCGATCTGAACAACAGCACATCTGGACCCAAAGCTGAGGTCCTCCATAGACCCCTTATGACAGACATGCTCAGCAGACCACAGGGCTTTGATGAGCTCACCTCTGGCAGTACTGAGCAGTAGATGTTCTTTCCTCACCTACGACACTCACACATCCTACATCACCTCCAACACCCCTATGACATCAAACTTACACTTTCAGGCTCAATAAATTAATTTCACCATGATGTACGATCAGTATAACTCAAATGTGAGGTTGTTCATTGAGACAGAGTTCAGCTCTTAAAGATTTTTCTGAAATCCAAACAAATTACAGCATTGGCCTTTAATTCTGACAGCTAGCAGTTAGTGAAATAAGCTTTTCAAACTGTTTATAGTTAAAAAATAACCTCAACCGCAAAAGTGAGTAGGTCTCGTGTAGCCAGGATAATGACATTCTATGGCATCCTCCTGGCACTGCGTTACTCCCATGTGTTTGTTGACCGTTGGTGAAGCAGGAGCTCCTCACTGGAACTGCAGCACATCACACTCTCATGCCAGAGGCTCAGCTCCAGCTATTATGTACTTTAATAGGACATCTTGAGATGTATTAAAGTCCTAGAGCGGGCCGAGCCAGAACATTTTATGTTAACGAAAGCGTGCAGTGATTTGCATCCAATTCATTTTCGTAATTTTCCTGAATTATATAACAAGAACTGGCAGCTGGGACCAATAAAATCCATCCATACATCTGTCTTTCCGACGTCTTGCCCAGTGCATAGTTCTAATGAGCCTGCAGTCTGGTCCAGGAAGCACAGGACACCCCGGAAAGGAATAACAGGCCACCACAGCACACACACACTCAACCACAAACTATGGCCGATTCAGAGATGCCAAGTAACTTAACTGCATGTTTCTGGAATATGAAGTAGCCAGAGGAAATCCACACGAATACGGAGGGAGCATTCAAACACCACAGGCACAGAGGGGGGGGATGGATTCGAACACCTAGCACTGGGTATGTGTCACGATCCGCTCCGTTCCATCCTCCCGTATGCCACGCCCACCTCATTACCCTGTGTTCCGGCCCGATTGTGTTCACCTGTGTCTTGTTAACCCCTGCTTGTCAGGGTATGAGTCCACGTCTCCCCTAGTCTGATGTCGGTCATTGTTATTGTGATGTTCCCTGTTAGTGTTTGTGCCTGTCATCCGCGTCTTTATATTAAACCCCGTTTTCCCCATCCATCTGGCTCCGCTCGCTTCCTTGCCTGCTTGCCTGCCCAGCGAAACGTCACAGTATGTGAGCATACCTGAAATTTTAATTATTAATACTGCACTTAATGTCATAGGTGCAAAGACACACACACACATACACACATAGACAAAACCACTTAGTGATGCCAATTGGTCTAACTGCATGCGCATGCTATCCTGCACTTTAAATTTATTTAAAAGAAAAAATTTGTGATCCCCAATTCAGTTTCTGATAACACACTTGTACCACTGAGGATGCCAGTGTAAACCAGCATGAGAAACCTGTATTATGAGGCCCTTAAACGAAGGCGTAAATCTGGGTATGGACAATAGAGACATGTTGTGGGAGTAGCATGTGTGTTTAGGAGTTCAGAGCTAATTTAGTCCCTATCAGTGCTGAAAACAAACCTTCGGGTTTGTCCTTAAACCAATGAAAAATGCTCCAGGGGCCCAGGATGGATGGCTGACCCTTTGGCCTGACCCAGGCTTCACTCTCACCTCCATATATATAAATATATATATATATGTGTCTTAAAAACAGACATCGAGGTAAGATATAAGAACTCTAACACATTCCAAAGTACCTGTACTCATACTTGTACAAATGGCAAATAAAAGTTTCAGTTCACTTTCGTTTCATTACGTCTTTAAGCTTGTTGTGTGGCCTGTCAGGCGCAGGGCTGCAATAAACAGAAACATACGGCTACATTTCTCACACAAGCTCAAAATCACCAGTTGATAAATGCAGTCGTTTGGTTCCAGGACTGGCCTATAAAAACAAGGCAGCTGGTTCAGTCCTGGACAGGCTGCATGGAAATGGGAAACCAGATTAAAAGGCGATAAAGCAGCGGGGGGGAGGCTAATAATTGCTGTGAATTACAACTCACAACTTGGACAAAACGAGCTCAGTCGGTGCTTAATGTGTGGAGCCCTATGCTGGCCCACTGGGTACTAAGTTTACTCCACACCAGCAGAGGTGGGGGTTTGAATCCCACTCATGCTTTGCATGTGTGGAGTTTGCATGATTGTCTTGTGTTTGACTGGGTCTCTTCATGTGAGTACAGCTTGTCCTGTGACAGGCTCCAGACAGCCTGTAACATGTACTGGATAGGCAGTTGGAAGATAGACAGATGTTGTTTAAAAGGTATCTGGTGAATTTTTAGCCAAAGAGCTACTTTTATTTTGACTAAAACCCCCTAAATATAGATGTGTCATTAATCCCAAAGGAAACTGCAGAAACAGCTAATCTCCCCAGCAAAGAATGAAACCCTGGTCTCCCACAGGTGGGGATTCTCACCACTATACTACCATGGAGTTCAAAAGGATGAAGGTGTGAATGAAGACATACATGTAACATCTGGTAGAGTTGGTAAAGATTCTTTAATTCATAAATATTTCTTTAAATTCAGCATACAAAAGACAATATGTACATCCACACAAAAGTGGTTTCATAGCACAATGTCATGGGAACCCCCCCCCCCTTGTGATTTGAGTTCACATGCTCTAAAGTGTTAGCTTTGACATCATTCATTATTTTATGGAAACATCTTTCAATGCAAACATTTTTATTGTCCTTTCTGGGGGACCAAAAAAGTTATCTCCTAGTTTGCGACAGTGTAGAACAAATGTCCATCCAGACACAAACTACACAAGATCCTTTTACATATTTGACGTGTTCTTTCACTCTTTTTTGTAAGAGTACCTTGGATAATGCAGCAGGTTTCAGAACCTTTAAGAGTTCCTTGGATTGGTTCTGCAGCACGAGTTTAAGTCAGTGTTAGTCCTCGGTTACAAAGGAGAGTCCAACTGGAAAGAAACCAAGGAGGTTTCCTCAAAAAAAAAACCCAGCCGGTATAATTTCAGTAATAAACACATACAAAAATAGGCTCTCGATATCCAAATGTGGCAAAGGTGTGCACGTTTGCGGAAGAAGAAAAAAAACACAAGGAGAGTGGTTGCCACAGTAACGGACCATCGGGGCCACAACACCCATGTCGACATTCGGCAATTTTTTTTTTAAAAAGTCCAAAACCATTTTGAAAAAATTATGATAAACACAAAAAATAAATTGTTCTGGTCAAAATATACACGCTGTAGCTTAAGACAAAAGTAAGCCTTCTCGGTACATAGTGCTTTGGTTATCTGTGAGAGGCCAGGCCCGGCCCTGAACTTCCTCACTTGCACACGTATCTCTCCACAGTCCTCTCACATTTCTTGCACGTCACATAGCAGCACCAGTGGTACTTGCAGTGGCACCTCTCCACCAGCTTCTCTGTGTATGGGTTGTAGCCTCGGCCGCAGCACATCAAGTCGCAGCTGTCGCTGCCGTTGGAGGTCTTGTTACACTGCCTGCGAGGGCGAGGGGTGACAGAGAGACAAAGCGGTAATACTTCAACAGCAGAGCAACAGACACCACACAAATAAGACTAGGAGGACAAAATTCCCGCCGTTGCATTTGAGCCTCGTTGACAGTTCACCTCAGGACTGGTGCTATTTCAGCACCACACTCGGGTTAGGACACCCCCTTCACCACCACCCCCCCCCCACCCAGCCAAGCTGTTACACATAATATTACAGCAGTTACTCTCACGATTAACTGAGGCAACATCTACAGCTCATTGCAGTTAATGGACCGGGGGCTGCCATATTTTACAAGCCTCCGACCCCGCCATGAGAAAATTGTTTTCACAATTTCAGCACCATAATGGGCTTAATGGTGAGAGATGCTGGGTAGGTGGTTACTACAGTAGAGGAGGGGTGGGAGTCTTTGAAGTCCAGGGTAGAAACTTTACAAAGAGACTCTGTGGCATTGGCCAGTTTACGAGATGGTCCTGTGGGACATCTGCTGGAGATATCCAAAGCTTTACTTCTCTCCTGCCCTTAATAAATGCTGCACCATCAGCTTTTGTCACTTGTATATTGGTCCCTACTTTCACTCAACTTCTGGCACCCTAGATACTGAATTACAAGAGGTCCAGGATCAACTTCCATTCAACAAAAACAGCTGGCCTTCTCAAAACCAGCCATTAGCAAACACTGGACTTCTTATGCAGTCACATCCTCAGTTAACAATTTAAGAAATATTAATACTGCTGCCCATTCTAATGCTGCCCTGAATATGATGGAATTCATTGAAAGAACAAGTTTTATGTGAATCATAGAGGCCTTGTTTAACAATAGCATCACATCTCGATGATAACAAAAGCTGGAGCTGTGTGACTCTTTTGTCTAAATATAGATCTGCTAGCCAAACATCCTTTATCTTATCTCTATGGAAATGGATGCTTTGGGCACAGTAAGTACACCTGATACACAGAGCAGCTCAGCACTATCTGTCTGGGACAACGGAGCTAAATCCAACATCCAGGCCTATTAGCCACACATCTTTTTAATTCTTGTTCGAATGCCATCCTGCCAAGGTTCTGTGAAACCCACCCTGTAGCTTCTATTTCACTGACATTGGATCAAAAAGGACTGGGATCTTTAACAGATACCAGGCACGACTTCAGACGCACCACTGTTAGTCTGGTACAAACCACTGTCAAAATAAAAATGACTTTTCATGCTCTGTTAACCAAAATAATAAGTTCATCAAAGTAATTGTCCGTGTTTGAAATTTCAGGGATGCACCCTCATCATGGTACCACAGATATTACACTCAGACAAAGACAAACATAGGACCTTGCAGTCCCATCAAATACAAATACAGTTTCGTCTAATACAGTTTCAACTCTGCAAAAGTTCTGTGAAACCCATCAGCAACATGACTAAGAAATGCCTTTTGAGGCTGTTTTATCTTTTCTCTAAAGACTACAGTTCTTATACAGGGTAAACTGGGAAGATAAAACCAATAAAACAATGCTCAGGAATTAAGATGCTATCTCAAGTGTGGAGCTGGTCTGCAGGATCAGATCTTCTAGACTATCTGACACTTACCTCAGTACCAAATAGCTTCAGTATCATGGCACAATTGATCCAAGAGACCTCCATTTAAAAAACATGCTTCCTAATAAAACAGTCTTAAATTACGCAGGTCTTTTGAACTTAAAGCCATTTCCACTCTGCGACATATTGGCTAATTGATATCAGCTGAGCCCAAGAATAACCACATTACTCAGTCATTGGCTGATAACTGCAGCACGTACAGCACTTGGGCAAGGCTGCAATGGCCACGTCAGCACCACATGTGCAGACACACTTTCTCATGGATGAAACATGTCCTTTGTAACAGAAGTCGAGTTACTCACCTGTCCTGAGTGCCAATGGAGCCAAGTTTGTCATTCTTGGTGCAGAAGTCTGGCGAGCTCTGCAGGTAAACCAGCTCATTCTCCCTGACTGGCCGGATGTCAATGTCCTTGGGGACGAGCTGCTTGCGCGTGCCCATGGGCCGGTGCACCACCTTGGTTGCCGACAGGTATTTCGTCTTCAGGTCCATGGCGATGTCCTTCAGGTCCTGCAGGCCTCTCCAGCAGGTTCTGATTGAGCAAGAACCTGAAACCCCATGACACTTGCACTTCAACTCCAGGGCGTCTCGCAGAGCCTGAAAAATGGTAAGATGATCAGAAAGATGCGAACAGCACAGCATCTTAGCGGGAAGTTCTAGCATTGTTCAGTTTTCTAGTCCAACCTTCCAAAAGCACGATTTGATGTATTCCACATTTATTTTCTGCTCCCTTAAATCTGGGCAGCACAAACGTTTGGATGGCCTACCAGCTCCATGGTTGGGGCTTCCAATCCAGCTTTCTACATGCGAAGTGTGCATATTTTCCTTATACTTCTCAAATTCCAGAAACATGCAGTTAGGTGATTCATAACATGTGTGGCTGCGTGCCGTGTGATGGAGTGATATCCCATCCACCATGTCCCCTGCACCATGTGCCATGATTCCTGGGATGTGCTCTAGGCTCAGTGTAACCCTGTACTGCAGTGTTTCCCAATCCGATCCTCAGGGACCCACAGACAGTCGACATTTTTGCTCTTTCCCACCTCCACTGTCTGGCAGGGAGTTCAGAGAGAGCAAAAACTTGGATCGACTCTAGGTCCCTGAGGACTGGATTGGAACACTGCTCTACCGGAAAACTGGTTGGAAGTTTGTAGCTTCTTAACTTGTAGATATGAAATAGGGCATTATTTTGCCATGCATCGCATTTTAATCGGGGGGGAGCAAGTGGGTCATTGTACCTGTCGGCCCACTTCACTGTTGTGCAGGTGCATGAGCTTGTTGGCGTGAGACCCAGACTTCTTCATCTTCATGGGGGCATCCGAGAACTTGGAGCCCATGACCAGGCCGTAGTGCAGGTTGTCAGCACAGCCACCCCATCTGTAACCCGGCTCGGGGATCTCCCCGGGGATGGGTCCGCAGGAGCACAGCCGCAGGTCCCCCGACGTGCAGGCTCGTGCGATGGTGTGGCTGATGGCGGCGGCCGACAGAGCGTACACAAACGCTGACTCCCTCGTGCCTGCAATGGAAACACGAGAGGTCAAAATTTCATTCAGCGCTCCAATGTGATGGTGGCACTTTTTGGGCAATTCCCAATTTCATCAAAGACCACCCTGGTTCTCCTAGAAACATTGTGGGCATTCGACTGCTTTGTGTGATTCCAAAACTTAAACAACGTATCAGGGCCGAGCCCATATATCTTGGAGGGGGGGAGTGGGGGGTGCATTTGTAGCAGAGCATGTGGAAACAGGTTTAATGACAAATCCCACAGTGGTCATATAAGTGACAAAAGGATGATGGATATGAAAGAACCACACCTAGTTGAAAGTGCCCTCGTATGCTGACCACTTGTGCTTGGCAAGACATTCTAGAAGAGCTTAGAAGTTAGACAGATGCGAGTCCAGTCTCATCTGGCAAGGCATCATCCACTCATCTCTAGCTGCTGCCAATGAGCCAACTCTTTGTAGTGCTTTCATAACTTCAGTCAGATCCTATAAACCTCACCTGGCAATTGGTCATTCCTGTACGAGAAAACCTCTTGGCATGTACACAGGAAAAAACATAAACCTAGCAGACAAAAGAGGCGTCCCTATGTCATGTTCAGACTGATCTGCCAAGTGGTACAGCACGCATACACCTATAAATTATTTCCTCAGCCCAATATAAACAAACTGCAGTTGGCATAGATAAAATGACTTACAGGATATACCCATCGCGCTTGACTGTATGCAAAGCCCCCGCTAGAGGCGCCTCATGATTTCTCACACAGAGAATAGATCCTATTGTGAGGTGCCACAAAGAAATCCCACATCCTAACACAGGAAGCCTGGCACTTTCAGGCCGAAAAGATCGGCCAGTTAATAATGCTTTAACAGCAGGCTTTGTGGACAGGAAACTGAACCGCGGAGATCGGTTGTGGGGTTAGTGGGTGCCTTCTTGGGACAGCACAGCAGAATAAAGAATGCCAGTCTTTGCCTGGCATATTTCATCCTACACTAAACCACCCGGGGAGGATCGGGCAGGGGGGAGGACCTTTGGAGTTACTGCCTTTTGTTATAATGGTCAGTGCTGGATGTTTCCGACATGAGGCCAACAGGTTCCTCGGAAGGTACAGAGGTTCTACCATGTGCCGGGAAGATGCCACCGGGGACATCGGGAGTCCATTGAAGATGGAAAGGGAGTGCCGCAAACTCTCCGTACCTCTTTCCAGGTCCGGCAGGTAGTTGGGCCCGTTCTCGATGGAGGAGCAGTTCCAGCGCATGTCGGCAAAGGTCTTTTGGCACGTCTTTTTGACTTCACGTGCTGCCTGGATGATGGTGTGCATGAGCTCCAGGTTGCTGCGGCAGAGCTGCACCTGTGAGGACACCAGACCCTCCAGCCTCTTGCAGTGCTGGGTTTGGTTCACGTGTAGTGTGGGGGGCGTCCGCGACAAGGCCCTGCTCAGATTACCGCACACACACACACACACGCACACACACATACACACACATTTTAATACTTCTCATCACTGGACACACAGCAGTTGAGTACTGAATCTACAAATACCCTATAAAATACAAATGCTTCATAACTAGTTGCTTATAAATAATCACTAGAAATAATAAATTTGCTAGAAACAGATACCATCCCTTTTAGTAACTGTAAATAGTCCCACATAAATTACTCTAAATCTCATACTGCTAGTAGTAGCTGTTAATATGAGTTAGAAACAAGGTAGATATTTTTTTCACCGTAAATAAATGTATTGCTTTTGACCTGGAAGCTCTTATATTAGAAGCATGTGGGCCCCCCACATGGAAACAATTACATTTCAATAATTTCAATTAATGCAATATGATGTGATACGTTCTGATGCGGCAAATGCTTAATGGCTCTTTAACAAAAATTGATGGTTATGAAATTGTCTTTCTCCAACACACCATATTTGTCGAATACTGTTGCAGCCATTTAATTGTGCGTTTCAGTCTTATTGTGGAAACAAATGAATGCACCCAAGTTTTCAAAAATTTTAACGCAACTTTAAAAAATTCATTTTCAATCAAAATGAGCGCTGAGAGGAGAGCTTATATTGGCACATATATACATTTTTAGTCTTGACAGCCGGGAAAATTTACAATTTAATTGTAAATAAATATTATATAAAAGCTGACTGCCAATGGAAATGTTAGTCTAATCAAGAATGGGGGTGTCTGGAGTTACAGAAATACAGACCGAAACCAAACGGAAATTTTTCTTTGACAAGGGCAATTGAGACCTGGGATTCAAACGCACCAGGACTTTTATTGACAGAAGGTTTAAACAATAACAAGCGGTGATCGCAGCCCATGTTCTGCAGGTTACCGAAAAGCGGTTCGTGTGGCGCCTGCCAACATACCATACACCCTGCCTGCGTTACCCTGGGGAACTCGCCGGCCTGTGCCCGCCTCCCCTCTACCCGTTACCCGGTCGCAACAGGTGTTTACGGCCGCATCTGTTTTACATTGCGGCTCGCCTCATCAAGACCGCGCCTGCTCATACTGCGCTCCTCGCTGAAAGGCTGTTGAGAAACAGCTTAGCCATAACTACAGATGCCTATTGTTATGTCTAAATCACGTACAGAAACATGTGTTTTACGTATGGAGGAGAATGTGGTTAATTACCCATAGTGTGCAATGCCGAGTTTTACACTAATTTGAGGGTTTCCAAATGTTCTCTCCTTTTCGAATTTCGTTTTTTTAAGACGTAAAGCCTCTCTCGCCTGTTTTAATGTGATGAGACATTTGCCACAGCAAACTGGAAACACAGAGGTAGGCCTATATTCATTCTGGGTAGCGTTTTGATAAGCAACTCCAAGTAACCAAATGTTTTTATAATTCTGACAGCAAGTCATATTTCGAGCGTAGTAATTGACACCCGCCTATGAGGCAGATTTTGAACTCGGCTAACATATATATGCAGCAACACTTTGCGTTAAAGTGGTTAGGGGCTCTAAATTGAATAGTATACATTGCCGTTGTATACTTAAGCATGGATTTCTCGTCTTCGAAGCCGAATAAAATAGAACCAGCGTACCTGCAATGAAAACTGTAACTCGAAAATATAATAATATAATACGATATAATACAAAATCATATTAAGAAATAATTGCGCTTACAGCCATTTGATGCCTGAGCAAAGGTGTAGAAGTAGCAGAAGGAGATGCAGCGACAGGCCAAAAGTTTTTTTCATGATGATGGTCCGAATGAGATACGACAGGAGGGAGAGTCGCTGGGGCGTCTGTGTTCAAGGTGCGGTCAAAAGCCAGCGATCATTGTCTTCTGCGTCTTCTTCAACTTGTCTTCAACCTGACGAAACATAAAATGATTTTTAGTGTAGAACAAATACCAGCCCTGAGCCAAAAATGTATTCTCCATATATATGGGCGCAAAAAAACTAACACCATTATTTCTTAAATAGGGCTGGATTATAATGCGAAGATGATTTATTTTAAATCTTGATATTTCCAGAGAGAGCGTTGTTATTCCCGCTACTTGTGCGTCCCGGTTTTGGCATCATAAACACACTTTGATGGCTTTAAGGCAACGAAAGTCCCAGGATTCAAAACATCCGCCGTGATTCCGTGAATGGTATGATAAATTGATAATAACTATATATTTCCAGGAAAAAATGCACAGTGTAGATATTTAAATAATGATACAATGTGTATAAATGAAATACCGTTTAGAGTGTGTACAATTCCATCTGTTGCACTGTTACAGGCACCGTTGTCCAGGAATACTGTTCGATCGACCTCTATACGAACAAGAAATTTCAGAAATAACAATATTAACGTTTTTACTTTGCCGAAAGATCACAATAAACCGCGTTGCGACAAATTGGCTTGTAAAAACATGCCATATAAAATGTGATTGATTGAAAGTAAGCGGAGTTTTTAATTCTTCCCCAGTCCTGTCACGATGGTTCTACCTTTTGTAAAAATGGACAAATCATTCGCAGGCCTATCGACTGCAGAACTCTGAAACTCTTCGTGCTAATTAACCACAGAGCACGGCTAGTTACATACCCCTGTTAACATGATTTATAGTTTTAAAATAATTTGAAAAAGATCGATTTTTAAATAATTCATTGAAAGCATGATTAACGGTAAATAATGGAACTTGGTCTTTCTACCGTGAACAATTTGCTTGAAAACAGGAAACAATGAAGACTGTTTAAAATAACTCTTTGAAGTAGTTCATTTACAATATTGCAGTCTATACGTTTATACATTTGCTTAACTTAAGTCCGTTCAATTAGTTTATGGGTCACTCAATGGAATGGAAACCATGGATTTAAAAACATAGGCTACCATGGGTAAATCTATGAGCAAAATATATCATATTAAATAATTATGATATTTAAAGCATCGTAACACATATGATTTAGAAATAACTTTGCGCTTGAAGAGGAATTTCTTTCGTGTTTACAGCTCCGGTAAGTAGAAATATGCCGATGTGATGCAGTCAGACAAACAGTATAAAATACAGTTGCGCTGGGTTAGCGCCGTTCAGAGTTCCTATAGTCCTCTTTGAATCTGCAGTTTATGTTACGAATGGTTGTACTTCTTTTGCGAGAGGTATGCTGTAGTTTCAGGTAAACGCTTTTCATTAAAGCCGAATAAAACCCACATCTTTCCCCCTTCAGGTCGAAACGACGTCTTCGCTAAAATACGGATCTCTATGAATAACACATATTTTACCTTTTCAAAAATAAAGTTCTGTGATCAATTATCACGGTGATATTCCACAAGATATCTTTTTTCAGCCAAGGTCCGCCATCAAACGACGTTTTGTAAATCCTCAGTATTCAGAATCGGGCTCCAGAAAAAGCAGAAAGCATCATTCAGCTGGTTCTTCTACGAGTTGTTTCGCATTACGGGGACGCGGCAGGTTCCCTGCAGCCGTGCAGCCTGGCTGTAGTAATGCTCAACTCCCGATAACGCTGCGGCTACCATTTATATCCACCCTGCGCCGCTTTGATCTCACTGTGATGTCAGCTCTAATTAGCATAACAAAGTATACAGGATTTCTTATTCCGAAGTGGACGGAGGCGAGCCATATATTGCGAGTTTTTAAAGCTTTATATCCCTGGTTATTAATTTTAGCCCTTTTAAAGAGCAGTATTCTCAATGGATCGCATTAAACATCCGCATTTTCTGTATGTATTGAATACTATTATAAAAATCAGGCTTCCTGCGTTGTACTGTTTTAATTATGCACGCAGTTTAAGTGGTGTGGTGTAATGTGTTTTTTTGTAAGTCACTATCATTCCTAAACTATTTAAATGTCACACATGCTTTAAGGCGCTAAAAGGATAGGCTATCGATCGTATTTTTGTTTATTTTTTAGATGACAACATCTTTTTAAGTTCGCTAATGTTACGACTGGCGGAAATGATCAATTTAAGTATTTCCCGCATATATCAGCAATAATCAGGATCCATATTCATTATACTTTCTGGAAACATTTTTGGGGATCAACGCCAGATTCTCCGAAATATCGTGGCTAAAATCACTGCTTTTATTGAGAGACATTAATTTCAAATAGGCTTTATACAACCATGGAAAATGGCTTCTGCATCATTAAAAGTCAAGATGTTTTCCGTGCGCGTTTGTCGTTAACTTTTCTCCAGCAGTGAATTCCGCATCACTCGCTTCTTTCTTCACTATAAAGCAGCGCCACGTACTCAACTCGTTAAATAACCTTGCAATTAAGATAAATTCAAACAAGTTTCCTTTGGAATCTATTGTACAATTCCAGTGTTTTGCTTTAAAGGGGTACGTTTTATTTGGAAAGAAAAATCTTTACGGGAAACTACCGGGAACCTGGGACAATTAGCTATATAACCTCTCCCCTAAGAGTAATTGTATGGCATTTAAATTATGCTGAGCTTTCCAATCTGAGTCAAGAGATACACTTTTATTTTCGAGCGGATGTGATCTTTTAAGGTAAGGTAAGAAACGGAATGTTAAACATTTTTACATAGTTTACAGGTAAACTCCATATTCCATTGCAAAATGTATGTTCTTTCCACTATAAATAATATTCCACGTCATAATATATGAATTTCAGTGAGAGATTAATTCCGTCTTCAGTATGACGAAGTATAGCATCATACGCAGTTAATTAAATCCCCTACCAATGTTATAGAGCGTCAGTAACCTGTCTACTTACGTGATCTTGTGACATGTAATAAAAATATAGTTTAATTATTATTTTGTGTTATCTGTATAATTGAAATAATTTTACGCGTCTGAACGGAATTTATTTCGCCTTTTTTAATTTAACGTAACGTGTATTCCAATTTTTTTGTATGAATGATTCGCCTCTAGGCGATTTAGAAATCATTCTTTGTGCAATGAGTTACTGATGTAATATGCAAAATATGGTCGTTTTGTCGTTATTATGCACTAAGCACATAGTATTGGCTATACTGAAAAATTAAATGAAATTAAAACATCACATCATTTCAATGTATATATATAGTCATAAATGTCTTCGCGCTGCTCACCCTACCTGTAGGGAAGTAAGATATATATGTACAGAATAATTGTGATGTATTATTATTATTATAGTAAGAGACAGTTGACTATAATTAACAATAGGTTTGGACCTGGAGAAATGTTTTTCTTTTAATTTTTTTATTTTATTACTTTAAATATTCCTCTTTAGCGTGCAGTCTAGTATAATAGCTAATCCTGTCTTGGCAAAATGTGCTCTTCGTACTGTGTCAGAGATCTTGTTATATTTGCAATATGTCTACCACTTGAAACGCCGTTAGCCGTTAGGTTATTAACAGCTGTCACGGCATTTGACAACCAATTTGATTATCCAGAGACGTTTTCCTCATCCAGTACGTTCTTGTTTCCTTCTAATCGCCTTCGTTTGCGATGGATTGAAATTATTTAGGCGGGCGTCTTGCCATCAGGTACCCTCTGGTGTATCAAGAGCTCCACACTTGTTCAGGGGTATGTAATATAGTCCTTTGTTTGGGTCATGGGCTCACGGAATCGTCTTCAGTGTGTTCACCGCTAATCGGCTTTGGAAAAAGGTGTTTGAACTCATGCATCTGTGTTTTCCTGAAATGACTAAGATATTCGATGAAGTGGGCGATTTATTGATGCACTGAAATGTGCAGTAGTGCCATTTAAGCAGCTTGCATTTTAACATCGTTAGGATTATTTTCCAATCGGGGAAAATTACACAGATTACTTAATGACGTTTAAGGAATTGTTTTATTGGTTGTGTGTGTGTTTGTTGTTATGTGTAAGAGCATGCAATAAAAGAATAGGGTGGAAGAAGCCTGTCTCCCTTGCCAGTAACACCTTAATCTGTTCCACAAAGAGGATGCGAGGAGGCTATACAGTGGTTAAATGTTTGGGATTTACAGTGACTTCAATCAACAATGCATTCCCATTGTCCTCTGTCTCAGGAAGATCACAGCAAAATCAAAAGTCTGGAGGCCTGCCAGTGGATGACAAAGCGTCTGACCTTTAACCCCTGGGACTTAAATGTCAGAAGTTTCCCTCCCAATGCTGGAGCTGGTTGGCCTCTATTCAGAGTTCAGTGATGCACCTTCATCTATCACACCCAGTGTGCTTAGACTGTACAGCTGCAGCTCTCATCATCAGATCTCTCTCTCTCTCTCTCTCTTTCTTTCTCTAGCCATGGTGCTCAACCGTCGATCTAACCACAAGTTTACAGATTGATCCTCCCTTCTTTTCTAGCCACAGAGCTCTGACCCAAGCTTCCTCTCCAACCAGGACTGGAATGTGTCACAAGCAAACTTTGATGGAAGATCAGAAAAATGTTTCACTTATTATTGAAAGGCAACTATAACTGAGGAATGTTTACTGAAAACTACATGCACTAGACACATATAGCATATTGTTTGGATTATATGCGTTTCTGTGTGTGTGTACATATATATATATATGGGCATGAGGCAGGGAACAACCCTGGACAGGGGGCCAGCCCATAGCAGGGCACACTCACACGCTGTCACCATTCACACCTACAAGCAATTTATTAACTCCAATTAGCCTCAGCATGTCTTTGGACTGTGGGGGGAAACTAGAGTAGCCAGAGGGAACCCCACGACGACACAGGGAGAACATGCAAACTCCATACACATGTAACCCAGGCGGAGACTCGAACCCGGGTCCCAGAGGTGTGAGGCAACACAGCTAACCACTGCACCACCATGTCGCCATTATTTATGTATTTTTTTTTATATATATATATATATATATATATATAAAAAAAATGATGACTACAGACAACACAGAAATAACAAGTAAATACATATATTCTTCGTAAGACTATATTCTACATCATAAAACATAATTTATGGATTTAGCAAACACTTTTATCCTAAGCAACATGCATATTTTGAGAAAGCAGAGTCAGACGGTCCATAGAGCACTTGTGGGTTAAGGATCTTGCTCAGGGGCCCAACTGTAAAATCACACAACTGACCCTGGAATCAGTTCATAACACAGCATCCTAATCTGCTTAGCCACAGACTGCAGTTTTATAAATATGATAGTGGTGGCTATTTGGCCCAAAAGGTATGTATTTAATGACTGAATTCATGCTTTACTGAATGAATGTGGTATATATAATATATTCCTGTTTCTGTGCTCAGTGACAGGAAAGCTTGGCTCCGATGGGGAGTTGTGTAAATTATTAATGAAAGTGACCTGGTGTGCATCTCTGCATGGTGTGAATAATTTTTTCACTGGTCAGCTATTTGTGGGGAATCATTGATCTGGAATGTACGATACAAGTCATCTGGGTGTTTAGATTTATCTGTTTCTCAAGACCCTCAACTGCGATGATCTGAACTATCAAAAGTTCTCAAAGATAAAGAAATACCCCTTAAGTATCCTTGGAGGACCACTGAAGTTTGATGACTCTCCCTGCCCACACATTGGTCTGATGCAGCTGTATCAGTGGCTTGTAAAAGATGCTCGTGAGATTCTGTGGTTTAACAATCATTTAGAATTTGCAAATATATTTGCTACATTATCTTCCAATCCTGAAAATCTTAAGCTGTTACATATGATACTTGTATGGAAAACATCACTAAGTTTATTTAACATGGATCATAAACTAAAGCATTTTCAAAAATGGTTTACTATATATATTATTCTTGGTCAGTCTGTCATAGTCATACTAATATTTGTGGTACAGATGCATTAATTGACATTATTAAATTTAAGACATTTAAAAGAAAATCCATAGCTTCCTATTGCATGAAGTTGAAGACACAACCTGAAATTTGTTGTGAAAACAATGCATCACAGACTTAGCATCACAGGCGTAGCTAGATTTCTTGCATGGCAGTAATCAGACAAGATTCAACCCCACTGTTGCATTCAGATGCGTCATTATTAACCAGTCATCATTGTAATGGTACAGGAAACTTGTACAATAAATCAAAATAGGTAGATCAAAAGAAAATTATACATTCAAATTTGCCCAAGATCTTAATATCTATAGACTAAATGTCTGTGTCTACAGTAAATGTCCTTTAGTCCTCTTAGAATAAAAATTCCTGTGAGAATTTTATAAGTATCGTTTTGCAAATACGTGTGTCTTTAGGAAAAAAAAATCTCTAAAACTTTTGAGTCGCCACAAGTAGCATTACATATCAGATGTTATATATATAATTCAAATAGTAAGTAACTGAATAAGGGAATAAAAGACAGAAATTATAAATTATACATTGCGAAAACGTATTAGTGCAGACGTACCATATCGCTCCCTAGAGTGCAGTAAGGCTGCGCCGATATATCGGGTGTAGAATTTCACACTTTCACAGCATTGGCACCTTGCAGCCTTTGCTTCCGAATGAGTTTCTCGTTTACCAGGACTCTGATAGTTAATGGATAGAGTGTCAGATGCAGCAGATTCTTTTAAGAGCCCTGGAAAAACAATAATAATTAGATTTTAATTATACATTATTTTAATAATTATTATTGATATTTTATTGATCCTCGTGAGGAAATTGTCTTTATGCCTCCCTCAACTTGCTCTATTTTAATGACAACGTATTTCTCACGTGTGTCTTCGGGAATCTTTTGATTTATGCATAATTTCCTGATGAATTGCCTTGAAATTAATGTGTATTTGTTAGAGGGGGTGCCACAAATAGCTTTGGAAAGATGCTTTTTTCGTTAACCGAGTCTGTAACATCATTTGCTATCCCTATTACCGCATTCGCTCTGATTAGGGTCACAGGGAATTTCATAACTAAAGAGAATTTGTAATTTACATTCACATATCATATATGTGTCGTCCTACAATAACTTAATACTGGATTTCTATGTAATTTCTGATTTTTAAAAGAGAATTATTTTAAAAAATCTTTTTAACATTTTTTTTATCTGTTGTTTTTTCATCCCCCCCGCAGGAAATACGTATAATACAAAGATTTAATTACAATTGATTGAATTTAATTGCATCTTATAATTACACTGAACTATATAACAAAAAAGAATCAGAAATATATGCTAAAAGTCCATTGTTAAAACTTTGTTGAAACTCGGCAGGTTTGATTTATGAGTTCAGATGTGTGGTCTTTAAAAAGGTCCAAAGACAGCTTGGTGGAAAGATTCGGACATTCCAGGGACCCTTGAGTGTAGATTACACTGTTTTCAGAGGACCCCCGTTTGTTTTTTTTTTTTGAATTTCCCAACTTTTTATTTTTTTTGAAAAGGTTTCTTTTCAAATACCAAGAGTGACTCAAAATACATTCCCCAGATTTGGTGAGAGTGCTAAGCGATGGAGAGCGGAGAAGAGCAGCTACGCCTCTGCTCATCTGATGCTACACACTAATTCAGAGGCTGCTTAGGTTGGATTGGTGGTGAATGAATGGCATGGAAGACATGTAGTAGACAAAAAAAATCAATGAGATGTCACTGACAGTCATCTTTAGAAATTCTAATAAGTGAAATGCAGCTTTGACACTGGGAATAGTGCATCAGTATCAGGATATCAGAACAAGCAGATAACACCCGTTAATGATGTTTGTTTCGATTATTTTTTTTTATATGCCTGTGTATTTGGGTTCGCAGTGAGTGACATTAGCGGCTATAAACCTGGTCACCAGATAGATAACTCCTCTTTCCTTCAAGTCCGTTTGCTATATTTTGATTAAAAAGCTGGGGAAAAAAAAACATCCATGTTAGGTGAGGAATCCTACCTTCATTGCTGTTTGGTGATACAAGTTTCAGTCTCTCCTCTTGGGTGAAACAGGTGAAAATACTTATAAATGAAAAAAGAAGAGCAAGCAAATAACATATGAACCATGTTGAGAAAGTAAATAATTATAGCAAACTGTCTGTCAATGTGAACAAGCTATGAATGGTTTTTGTATGACCCAGGAATCATGTAGATTTAAAATATTTAATCAGCATAAGACATTAGATATAAATACAGGCAAAATTCTAACCAGGAAGATTTTAATTGTGAACATGCACTGTCTAGTTTTATTTAAAGAATAGAAACTTAAGATTTTTTGTTCCCAAAATCATGAAATCATGCAAATATATTCTTAGCAGACCACAACAACAGCATAATAAACTAGTGATGCTAAATGCCAGAAATTAAAATGAAAATGATTGCCTTCTTGCCACCACGGAGAAAGACCTTCACAAGGTTAGTTGAGCTAAATCTGTTCAGCCTCAAGCAAAGGAGACTGAGGGGGGACATGATCCAGGTCTATAAGCTTC
>JAABNX020000119.1:17086672-17121348 GCA_015163995.2 Mormyrus lacerda
CAGAGCTAGATAAGATTTTAACAACCCTGAGCTATTAGTTAAGTTCTCCCCAAGCGAGCTTGATGGGCCGAATGGCCACCTCTCGTTTGTATATTTCTTATGTTCTTAAGATTCTTTTGCAGGGTAAACTAGAAAGTGTCAGAGGGCTTCAAGCGTCAAGAGTGTCTTCACGTCACCAGACAGAATCGTATTATTTCTGACGGAGTGTTGAAGAGGAGCCAGTGTCAGAGTGTCAGGGGGAGTGATAAGGAGTGTTGGGGGGGGTCGGCACAGAGATAAACCATCTGGATACGGTGTTGGTGGAGCTAACTCTGATACAGTTCACTAACGCCTCCCCACTCTGACCCGTCGAGGGGGTGGGTGGGTTACAAGGGCAAGTGGGGGTGTCAGGGCCCCTGAGCACAATAGATAAATTGTACTAATACATCTGTTTTTTATCATTTTCCAGCAGCATTAGCGGGGGGGGGGGATAAGCTGGAGTGATGGAGCAGTGTTATAAATCGTGAGGTGAGGACACTTAGTTCCAAATGAAGCGGTAGGAAGGCCTGCCAAAACATTAGCGTAATCACTTAGCGTCAGGGTTAGCCTGCTCATGCTAACTGGCAAAATTTGACAATGGCAACTAATTGGGGTCTTTGAATTTTTAGTTTGTGTGGCAGGTGTGTAGCTGGTTTTGCCAATCAGAAATGTGTTGCTTTACCACAGATCATTGGATGATCTGTGGTACAGCAACCAATATCAAATATAAATATATAAAAAAAAGCAGCATGGTCTGTGTTTTACATGTGGAATACATGAGAAATAAGATGAAAATTCCTGGATCTGATCTTGAGATGTGAAACTGTGATAACTAAAACCAAACGGCTCATTTGTTGGTGGTTCTGCATTCTGTTACATTTTATTCCAGTTTAAAAAAAACTAGGAAAAAAGCAAGATAGCCATCTGCCTTTTGAAAGTGTAGCTAAAATGTCATTATATATGGACATTAAATCCATATATAATGGTCTTAAATCAGGGCACAAGCCCAACTTTCAAGGGGAAGCCAGCATAGGATTTGGTGACAGTCTCAACTTTCAGAGATCAATCGACATTTCGCAGAAAGCACGAAGGTGTGAAAAACACCCCCTTTGATGGATCTGATACGGCAGCACTACGTCTGTTTCAAGGGCGTTTCAGTCGAGCCATGTTATTCTCTGACAGAACCAGGCCGCCGGATCCTACATTTGTCTGTTAGTCGCCAGAACCGAAATGGTCCATGTTGAATGACTATTCACATCCCCCTTTAACAGCGGGGCTCGCGTCTCCATGGCGAAATGAGTCCCAGAGACGTCGGCAGTAGTCCCATCTGCAAACAAGGCTGCTGCCTGCTGGCAACTTGTGAAAAACCAGACGTGCCTTTCTCGGCAGGAATTCTGGGACTGCCGTTCATCTCCAGCTCCGGGTCAGGGCATGTTAAATATCTTACAGGGGATCAGATTTAGTTGCACTTACATGTTAAGAAGAATCTTTTATCATGTGACGCACATTTTCTCCAGTCCTTTTTATGTTACCCGCTTGCCTTTAACAGCCATGTTATCTCTTTTACGATTGGGACAGTAGATCAACATTAACAGTTTAAGATCAGCATTCCAGATTTCAGTCTCTGCAAATAAAAATGCAGAAAAACAAATTAAAAAAAAAAACTGAACTGGATCAAAATCTAGTACAAAATCTACATCTAAGGCAAAATGTGACAATTCAGATTTGGCATCTAATCCAAAAATGTTTCTGTGGGGGGAAAAAAACTAAAAAAAAAAAACAAAACACTGACAAGACATAATCAACAACACTTGTGGCATTCAATAAACAATAAAGAAAACCTTGAAATGCCTTTGCAGTTAATTGGGAACTTTGACTCACAGGTAGACTATATAGTTCAGAACGCAGATAAAAATGAGATGAAAACCTATTTAAGATTTATTATTCAGATTATGCATTTACATCTATCCATATTTCAGCAGCTTATGTTGTGCAAGGTCATGGGAGGCTGATCCCAGCTAGCACAAGGCACAAGGCAGGGGTTTACCCTTTATGGGAAGCTGGTCCTTTGCAGGGCACATACACGCACACACAGATACATGATTACAAGGCAGCCTGTGACAGTTTCCAAAAAAAAAAAACTGGATGTGCCTTTGGAACACGCACAGCAATGGTACAGATTCTGAGCTGGATCCCAGTGCATAACAAAGAGTGTGCCATCGATCTCTCACAGGCTGCAATTAGACAAAAATGCTTTGTAAAAAAAAAAATAAAAAAAAAAGGGCAGGCAGCGGCCATTACCTCAGAAAGATCCCGATGCCGGGAAGCAGATGCGATGCCGTAAAAAGGAGCTGCCGGCTGTTTCTGCAATTTGAACGATTTTTAAATTCAGTGATAAAGCTAAGATGTAACAGACAGAGTGCTTTCGTCTGGTAGTATGGACCTTGTAATTCATACATCCATTATCCAAATGCTCATCCTCATCAAAGGGACTTGGAGTCTATCCCAGGCAGGACAGGGCACAAGCCTGGGGTATACGCCAGTCCATAACAAGGCCCACACAGAAGAACTGGATGATTTAGCCTATATTGTCTATGGACTGCGGGAGAGTGTATATGGGGAGGATACATACTTACTGACCCGGGGGTGGGAATCAACCACATAGCTCGGAAGCTGTGGCCACGGTGGCCCCCTCCCCGATAGCATCCATCAATCCCTAGCAAGTTTTACTGTAATCCATCCTTTCTCCAGTACAGGGTCAAGCGGACCCTAGAGCCTATCCGAAGCAGTCAAGTTAACAGGTTAAGGACACTGGGCAGGATACCAGTTCACCGCAGGATGCAGACTCAATTTAGGGATGCTAATTGGCACTGTGGTAGGACATGCAAACCTCACGCACGTATAGCCCGGGGGGGGGGTAAGAGCCTGGTTGGGTGAACTAAACGTTATATGCCAGTAAGTTAAGGGACACACCAGCATGGACATGCCAATCTAGGAATACAAACCCTTACTTCGATAACAAACCCAATGTTCCAGGCAGGAGGAACAGACCACTGGAACTCTACTGGAATCAATGAATGCTATCTCTGTCCATCACGGTCACTTATGTAATGATACTGAAAGACTTCAGACTTAAAGATACATGAAACACCAACTTGGGTTGTTTACCCCTGAAAATTATTTTGTGTCCAGTGGTCCGTGACAGAACACAGTCATTCATCCACAGTGGGGCCTTTAAATCTATATTCTTGGTCTTGTTAGGCAGAAAACACACTGTGTGCACATGGAGCTCTCATTACTACACCTTGGCTGCACTCCAATATCTTGAATTTTGCGGGGAAAAAAAATGTACCCATCCGGGACCCCAGAGGTAACAGTTTACCACATTGTCAGAAGGACTATTACATAGCTATTAATAACCTGGGAATGTAGTGTCTGGGATGTCAGATTCATTTGGGTTTCATAAACACTTTAGCTCAGATTGGTTTCCAGGGAGCATATGCCAAAGTACAAGATATCTGCAGATGAAAGGCTAGATAAACTGACATACCACCAAACATCCCAGCCTGTTACCATCCAAAAAGAGAAAACAGCCACCCAGATAATACAGCCGAGTAACATCTCGAACAGGCTTCCTCCCCGACACAATCGTAATATATTATACACCCTACTAGAGCATTTTAAAACAACTCAACGTCAACACTAGCCAGATGATGTTATCACCAGCTGCGGCTAAATTAGGCCCGAATTACCCCACCAAAAGAGAGCAGAGACCAGTTTATTTTTGCAAGAAGTACAACTAATGGAAACCCTGAGTGGTGGCGCATAGTTACTACAAAACATTGGAAGGTGAGCAAGCCCCCTAGTGGCGGTTGAAGGCATTGTACTTAACTTTAGTTGTCTTCCATTCAGTACTATAAAGAAATAAACACAGACACATTTAAACTGAAATTATGCTTCATTTCTTACTCTTTTTTTATTTGACAAATATATGTCAATGCTTACTTCTTTGAAGGGGGGGGGTATTCAGAAGTGCATGGATTTCAACGTAAACACCAATGAAATTAGGAGCAAAACCACCAACGTGACATGAGTTCTGATTCGGCACCCAAAAAGGAAAATGAATGAAACAAGGCAATGGAACTTCTTAGAAGTTTCTGCAGACACATGCTAAGGGTTTCTCTTTTTATTGACAGTTTCTGATGCACATAATTATCATATCTTTCCTCTGTCTGGACCTAAACCTACAGCTTGATCCTAAGAACCTTTCGAAGCCTACAAGGGACTGCCAACAGTGTTTAAAGACACCTGAATCCGCTCGATCTGGGCTATCATTTACAGTTCACGCAACGACTTTTAAGGCACACAAACATCAGGGCCCGTTGAGGGCATATTTTTGGCAATGTATTGGTCCCATTAGGCAGTCCTCCACTTTTAACCTAAAAATCCATAATAAAAAGAAACATGACAGAAAAAATGATTATACTTAAAGTTACACAGAAATGGTAAATCTAAAAAAAGTACTGAAATCTAAAGTCTAGGAAGAATTTAGTCAATGAATCAGCAGTACATAACAGCCAATGTAAGAAACATGTGGGCTCATGATAACGCAGGAACCTTTCAAAGTGGATACAGCTCAGAGAGGGATCTCTTCTTTTGTTGCATGAATTCTTGAAGGCTTTTCTTCCCTTGTTTGAAAGTGCTCTCCTTCCTCGCAAATGGCAGCACGACTAGGACCCTCAGGAGTGTCTCGATGTTGGTGAAGCACCTTATGTCAGAGACCTTCAGCGTATCCAGCACAGTGGTGGGCAGGTACGCAGCTATTGAGTCAGTCCACTTGGACTTCCAGGACACCATCTCGAGGAGGAGGGAGCTTATGTCAGGAAGGTCCTCTTTGTACGTGCCGGTTATGTCTGTCTCTCGGCAGCCGCCCTCGGTTTTCGACATGACGTAAGGCACAATCGCCAGACACCTCATGGCACGCAAGGTGTGGTCTGGAAAGAGTTCCGTGATCTCGGCAATAGAGTGCTCCACTGCCATAACAGACACTGTGCTCCTGTAATGCTTGCTAAGGGCTTCTCGAAGCACTGGATGTAGCAACCGAACCTGCAGCTTGGCAGCCAGATCCACTGCTTCTTGAAACCAGGTTTCGTGGTAGGCGTAAACGTTGCTCTTCACCTCTTCCAGGGAAGTTAGAAGAGCAGGCATGGAATTAACAACCAACACCATGTCTAGAGGCTTGCCCTGGAGACCCTGGCTTAGTTTTTTGGTGATACCAAGCAGGTTTTTCAGCACAGTCACTATAAAAATGAACTCAAAATCACCGATTACCCTGGACAAGAGCTGGGCCTGGCTTCTCTGATGGCTCTCTGGACTTCTCATTTCATTCAACACATGCATGAGCGGTTCCAGAAGCTCCACCACTGTCTCAAAAATGTCATGGCTCCCATCCCAGTCGCTGTTAAGAGTGTCCCTAAGCTTATTTTGCTTGCCTTCATCATGTCGAAACACCCAGGAGATTGTGTCCTCCAGCTTGCTCTGCAGGAGCATGTCAGTGGAGAACCATCTTAGCATCTCCTCGGCAGCGACCACACAGCGAGCAATGCTCACATTGGGGAGGGATCTAGCAAGCCACACATTAAGGGACACTGCAGAGCTGGCGGTCCGTACAGCCATAGGGTATTTCTCTGATATAACAGCAGATACAGACCTCATCAGGGTCCCAACATTACCAGTGCACAATGAGGCCTGTCCTCGGCAGAATTCCATATTCAGCCCCCACTTTTCCGACAGCGCCGTCTCCATGGCATCCGCGAAGGCTGGTGGATCCATGCAGCAAGGGATGAGAGCTAGAGTCTCCTCACACTGAATGTCCTGTTTGTCCAAGTACCGGACGCACACGGGGACATAACGCACAAAATCAATCTCCATAGCCTGATGGGTAATTATCGTGAAGAACTGTGAATCCCACAGTTCCTTGAGAATTTCTTCTCGTTCAGAGGCGCCATAAAAAGATATGCTGGAGTCGCTGCCTTCAGAGTTCAGCGTATCTGGCGCATACAGTTCAGCCACGTTCTTCAATGCTAGATGCAGGTTGCTGGTCTCCTCTGGGTTATCAGAATTCCTGTCCTCCATGATACATAACTCTAACAAGAGATGACAAATAAAATGTATAGCATTTGTTATTAACCATAATGAATCATAATTCTTAAAGCAAGCCAAATGACAATACTAACCACTCTGCAGCTGCAGGCTTTTAACTTTCTGTTGTAGCTATAAATAAAAAAAAAAATTAAAAAAAAAAAAAAAAAGAGAGAAAGACAGATTATTACAGAGCCTACATTTTTGCTCCCTGTCAGCTCCAGGTAGGAGCAAAAACATGGGCAATCTGGGGGTAAGGAATCACTGATACATACAGTCCATAAATAATACATTTATATTGGGTGTTGTGCTATTAGTACTTACTTGATGAATTGACTTGCATGCTTCTGGGTCCACATTGATGCACTGGTTGATAATGTCATCCAGAGACTGGAGGGTCGTGCGATACATGTGCAGCATTACGGTATCGGTTTGACTGTGCTTACCGATCCCACCGCTCAGGAAGGACCTCATGGAGTTCAGCGTTGTTTTCATGAGATCCCATTCCATGCTGACACTCGGCAGCACAGCGACCACCTTCAGCAGGGCACTGATGTTTATGTGGTTTTTTGACTCAGGGTGCAGAAGAGTCTCAGAGATAGATGCCGGCGGAGAAACATCCTGGTACTTCTCCCTCCAAACACCTGCCCAGTTACAGACATCCACCTGGAGTGTGTCAGGTTCTGGGAGGTCAGTCTGGTATATACTGCCCAGTTTTTCTGCAAAATCTGTGAACATGGTTTGTGGATTGCAAGTCGGAAGCAGGGACAGCAGTTTCAAAGCGTTCAGGTGGCTATCAGAGAAGTTGTACTTCATTTCCTCCACTAAACATTCTAAGATGGGAACAGTCAAGGTCTTCTTGTAGTAGTTTTCAGGTGATTCGTAGCTGGCAGATTCCTCTGGGAAACTGATCGGGGCAGAGGTTACTTTGGTAGCCAACCGAGTTGCTTCCTCGAACCACAGGGGATGTATGGTGTCAATGTTCTCTAGCATGTTACTCAAAGACTCTATGATCGGCACAATCTTGTCAGCCTCACAGAGGATATCGGCCGGATTCCCACATCGGAAAACCGTGCTGCAGTTTCGGAAGGGTAAGCATGCAGTCCTCAGGAGCACCAATATGACCACAAAGTCAGTGTCTCTCACAGCTTCAGAAAGTAAGCTTGCATGGAGGGACATGGCCTCACTCCACACAGAGCCAGCATTGCTACTCACCCAATCCAAGCAGCTTAAGACTCCTTCCAAGGTGTCCACCAGTATGTCAAAAAAGTCTTCCCTTTTCTTCCACCGGGAACAGCAGGTTTCGGGAATTTCGGCCAAAGCTTCCCTGGGTGTATTCAGCAGCCCGTCCATGGCCTGTGCCAACTCCCCCTCCAATTTAGGAGACTGCTCGAAGAACAGAAGAAGATCCTCCACTATCCCCAGCACCCTGCTGACAGCAGTGATTGGCAGAGCACCCATGAGCCAGTAAGCGAGACCACAGGACTCACTGGGAGTATTTACTGCCAATGGGTAGTTGCTCAACAGCTTCAAAGACATCTTCTTTAAGGCCAAACTCCCAGCTCCAAACCGCAAGTAGGCCTGCCCACGACAACAACTCATCTGAAGGCCCCAGTCATCCATAAGAATAGTCTCGAAGCACTTTGCCTGGGTGTCGTAGTCACATTTTTCGTCAAAGGGCAGAAACCCAAGCAGCTCCACCTTGGTTGAGCAATCAGCAACATATCGCACAAAGGTGGGCAGGTACTTTTTATTGGCAATTGTGGTGACTTTATCCGTAATAAGAGAGAAGAATGGTGATTCCTGGACCTCTGAAAGCACGACTTGTCTAATGGACCCCACAAGAATATCTAAGACTTCAGCCTCGTCAATGTCCGTGCCAAGCCAGCTGCTCTCTCCCCAGTCACACAAGCTAAGATCCTGTAATATCAGTTCTTGTTCTTCCTTGGAAAGCTCAGAAAAGTGGTAGTTACTTCTTCCCAGCTTCAAAATCTGTTTGAACACAACGTCCAAGCTCTGCCTGTAGTCTCCGGAATGACCATTCTCACCATCAAGTTTCAAAGCTTCATCTGCCCTAATGTCCAGAGATGGTGTCATTTCAACATCTTCTGATCCATCCCCTGTAAATATGGAGAAACTAAAAATTAAGAAAAAAACACAACGACTGAATTTCGTTTCTCACATCATTGTAACTGTAGTTGGGAACATCCATGTTTAACTCCTTAATTTCCTCTTGGGGATTAAATAAACTAAAACTTCACTATCCATCCACCTTCCAACTTTTTATCCAGTATAGGGTGGTGCTAATCAATACCAAATTATTACAACGCTATGACGACGGAAAAGCATTTTCCACTTACCATCCTTGTGCGCTTGTGTTTCTGCATTTTTGAGACTTTTAGATTCTTTTTCCTAGCAAAAAAAAAAAAAATTTGCTTATTAAAATCTCCATCATTTTAAAAATGGTACATTTTTCTCATCAGCCCAGTATGGTCACACCTGTCTAATACTCCCACAAAAATGCAAGGATCTAGCAGTCAGATTACACACAGCAGAAAACATCAACAAAATAAAACATAAGAATGCTCTCAATTTAAATACAAAAGATCTTACCAAGCAGAGCCCCTCCAGCGCTTTGGGAGTAATCTTCAAGCATTGAGCAACCATTCGGTCCAAATCCCTGCTGAAGTTGGTTCCTACCTTGAGCATAGCTAAGCAAGGAGACCTGTCCTTAATGCTTGTTACCCTGAGGTAGTCCTGGAATACCTTATGGCGCAGGGTCTCCCCACAGTACTCAAGCGTGGTGCTGGGTAACACCGACATAATCCTTAGCAATGTGTTAATGTTCCCAAAATACTGCATTACTGGCAGACGAAGAGTCTGAAAGATGGTGTTGGGGATGGTTACGGTAACAACTTTCGTCTTCCACTTGACCCTCCAACAGCATAGCTCTGTGAAGAAGTTGTCAGGATCTGGAAGGTCGCTGCTATAGAGCGGCGGTTTTGACTTCAGTATTTCAAACATGTAGCTCACAGTCACAGAACAAGGGACCAAAGATAGGAAATTCAAGGCCTCCTTGTGATGAACTGAGAAGTGATCTTTCACAGCATTGATAAGGTTGTCCACAAGAGGGACGCTCAGTGTATCTTTGTAATAAGCGGTTGGTTTCAAAATGCCATCCCTGGTCACAATAACAATGTCAGGCACTTTGATTTGGACAGAGAGACTCTGGGCTACCGCACATGCTTCATCGAACCAATTCTGATGGAACACCTTGATGTTGGTTTTCACCCTATTGAGGGTGGCCACAATGCCACTGATCTGGCAAAGCTGAGATGCAGCACTAAAATGATCTTTCTGGAGGCCTGAGCTAAGCTCTCGAGTAAAGGAAGAGGCATTCTTTAGGGCTACCATAGGTACAATAAAATCAAAGTCTTTAATCAACCGTAATAATCTCCCTGCTTGTTCAGAAAGGCTGGCTGTCCATCTCTGTGGTTTGTTGTCCCTGATTTTCTCCAAACACTCAACCAGCGGCTCCAAGATTTGCACAAAGACTTCATAGGAGTCGTGCTTCTCGAGCCAGACGGAACAGAACTTCCCCTGCAATTCTTGAATCTTTTCATAGCTCTCCCTCAAACCCAGCGCTATCACCTGGTCCAGAAGCTTTTCCAGTGCAAGCTCACTGCTAAAAAACAATACAACTTCTTCCACTGTCTCCAGTGCTCGAGTTATGGAAGGTATGGGTACTGACATTGACCACCAAGTATTAAAAGAATAGCAAGAGCTGTGTGTACATATAGCAAGAGGGTATTTCTCCTGAATTTTGCATGCAAAGGCCTTCAGTCTGTAAAAAACATCTCCCGAACCTAGATATGCCTGACCCCTGCAGTTTTTGAAATCAAGTCTCCATTCCTTTGTCACAATCTCAAGCAGGCGCTCTGACATGGAGTCACAATCAAGATCAGCCTCTAGGAATCCAATCAATTCCAGCCTCATGGCATCAAAGCTGTCCACAAACCTGAGAAAGAGGGGGAGATATTCTCCATCTCCCAGCTTCACGACTCGATCGATGAATAGGGAAAAAAATGAATTCCCCACCTCGGATAGAATTCCTTCCCTTACTGAACTCTCGCACACAGATAGAACTTCCTTCATCTCAGATTTAGACACATATTCGACCTCCCCTTCCAGCTCTGCAAAGGCCTCCCCTGGCTGTTTGCTGTGGCTGGAGCAGGCTGCCTTCACAGCACTCCGCAAGGCCAACCTCAGAGCCTCCTTATCCGCCCCTTTGCACTGAGAGGTCTCCATCTTCTCATCCTCACCCCCAAAAGTCATTATCTGATTTTCCTCAATCTCTTCTTTTGAGGGGTTCTTCTCTGAGTCTGGAAGAGAACATCAACAACACA
Organism: Mormyrus lacerda; assembly: GCA_015163995.2. NCBI lineage: Eukaryota > Metazoa > Chordata > Actinopteri > Osteoglossiformes > Mormyridae > Mormyrus > Mormyrus lacerda. The sequence goes on from JAABNX020000119.1 coordinate 17,097,238, forward strand.
CCAAATATGTTTTCGAAGAAAAGTCACAAACTCCATTTTTGAACTCTGGGTTAAAGTATGCAGTTACCTGTGGCTTGGTTCTTGTGGTTCTCGTCATCCTGCGTAAAACAATAGTAAACAGTTTAAATCTTGTCTTTGTACTCACCCAGAAATCAGTAAAGTGTCCTTGGTGTAATTAACTATCCATCCATTTTCTGAAAGTGCTTGTCCTATTCAAGATCACGGCAGGTCTGGAGCCCATTCTGGAGGCTACGGGTGCATGGCAGGGAACAACCAAGGACAGGGCGCCAACCCATCACAGGGCTCACTCACACACCATTCCCTCACACATGCACACCTATAGGAAATCTACTAGTTCCAATGAACCTCTATGACCTATGTTTTTGGACTATGGGGGGAAAACCTGGAGGAAATCCCATAATGACATGGGGAGAACATGCAAACTCCACACACAAGAAGAGACTCTAACCCTCATCCCAGAGGTCTGAGGCGACAGTGCTAACCCCTGTGCCACCTTACCATCACAATATAAATTAAGTAATCACACTCATTTGTATTAAAATAATTTTTACCATTTGTAGCAACTCCAGTATTTCGGGATGCTTCTTGACAAAGGAGTCAACCATCTCTTCGATACTGAAGTGCACATCCTGATTGACAAAGACGAACGCCATGTTGCACAGCCTCTGGTCGTCTGGTCTGGCGTGCAGGTAGGACTTGTATCGATCCAGTACCATATCGTACTGCCCATACACGTCAGCCTCTGCATTCACGCACGGAATTGTGCCTAGTACCTTCAGTAGGCTCTGAACATTAGGATAGAATCCAATATCCGGGATCTTTAAGGTCCCAAAAACAGTCGTAGGCAGGATCCGGCGCTTGCTGGCGTGTTTCCACTTCACCTCCCAGCAGCCCAGCTCGTCATAGAAGGAGTCAGGCCTGGCAAGGTTGTTCAAGTTGGCGTCTGCCACCTTGTCCTTGCGGATGCTGAAGTTGTGGTCAGCCATGTAGGATGGGACCAGGGACAGCCACCTGAGGATCCGGACCATCTCTGTGCTGAACACCTTCTTCACAGACTCTGTGAGATACTGCAAGATCTGAATGCTCAGGGTCTCCCGGTAGAAGTCTTCGGGCGAGCTCGGAATGGCTTTCGAGTTGCTGTTCTCCTCGCTGCACTCCGGCAGAGAGACCTCAACGCCCAGTTTCTTTGCCCTACATACTGCATCTGAGAACCACTTACGGTGGAAAATCGCAATCTCTTGCATGTGTTTGCTGAGCAGCTTTAAGGCGTTTGATATTGTGTACTGCAATGTGCTACTGATGCTTATTGTTCCTTTGAGACTGGGATTCAGGATGCTCACGCAGCACAGCGTGTTTTTCAGAACCACAAGCGTGATAATGAAATGGAAATCCTTCAGGACTGGCTTCAGCCGCCTCACAGGCTCAGCGTTATCTGGGTCTTCGGCATTCATCTCGTTAATGCAGCAAAGGAGTGGCTCCAAAAGGTCTAACATGGTCTGAAAAGCATCCACGCCACATTCCCAGTGATTCTGACATGCCTCCTTGATCCTATCCACCTCCCCTTTCATGTGTCCATACAAAGAACTGATCTTGTCTTCTACTTTCTTTGAGAGAGATGACGATCTGCGCAGGAGGGCAGCGACCTCTTCCACAGTGTCCACGGCCTTCTGTATGTTCAGGAGAGGCATGCAGCGAATAAGCCACATGTTGAAGGCGTAAGGGTCGCTGGGTGCCAGAACCACTTGGGGGAATTCTTGCAGTATTTTGCTGGACAGGTCCTTCATCTTCTGGCAGATGTCTCCAGTGGCCAGGTATGTAAGTCCCCTGCAGTGTTCCATCCTCAGCCCCCACTTATTGCGTACAGCAGATAGGAGCATATAAGCCAAGCCCTCCGCATCAGCATCACAGGGCAGAAAGCCCATGAGGTGCTTCTGCGGAAATCCAGCCAAGGTGACAGACCTGATAAACACAGGTATCTGATCTTTACCTTCAATGTTAGCAACCTCCTGTAACAGGATGGAGAAGAAGCGTGCAGACCTCAGGCTGTTCCGTATCTCATCTCGCATGAGGTCCTCAGTGAACTGCAAAACTTCTCTCTGGTCAATCTTCTCCATACATATCGGGCTGACACAGTGCAGTTCTCCATGACTTCCCAGGGGCTCGACAACTTTAGAATTGACATCGTTCCTGATGCTAAATCCAGTGAAAGCCAGAGTCTCCTTAAAATACAATTTCAAGGTTTCCTTGGCCTTAGAAGTGGTGACATCCTCTTTCTTGATGTCGTCCTGTATCAGGCTGGATGTTATACTGCTCTCACCTGGCTCATCCTTCACTTCTGATGGAGGATAATCATCTAGATTGGGGGGGAAAACCCAATACATATACACACAATGAATAAAATCTAATATAAAAGCAAATTAACAAACTATTGACCACTATCACATAAGCGTAAGGTGCACAGAGAAAAGCACAACTACACAGCGAATGAATGGCAATGGAAATTTGAAACACATTAAAAACATAACAGAATCAATATTTTAAATTAAAAGAACTAACCTTTAGTTTTCTTTATAGTCACATCCTCTTCTTCAGTCTAGACATTTGAAAGGTCACAAAAGAAACAAATCTACCATGAATGTGTGAAAGCGAAAAACTGTTCATATTTATAGACCTCTTGCAAAGACTGCCAATTGTGTTTTGTAAAATGACTTGGAAATTCTTGCCATAAAATATAAATTCCACATTTGCTGTGATACTACGCTGGCCTGAAAACTGAGGAAGATGCTAAGCATGACATAATCCCGGAAGCCTTTAGCATCAGTCATACCAGCACTATGGCGTAACGTGAAGACATATCCAACATACTGATCTGTCCTGCTGAGCAAGACTCACACCTCAGGTGAGACAGCCTAGGTTTCAGAATCTCAGAGTTAAAACAGCTAGCATTGCTTTGACACACACAAAATAAGAAATGTAGCAGTGCGAGACAAGATTATACAGCACAGGGTGAAACTCACTGTCTCCCGGATCCTTTTCCTGTTAAGGCTCTGCGGAGTGTTCAAGTGACTCGTGAAGTCAAAAATTGTGGGAACAGCATCTTCTTTTAAGACTGTTCGAAGGGCACTCTGTAAGGAACATAGCTGGTATATTTAAACACATTTTTAAAAAAGATCGATACTGAAATCCAAATACATCTCATCCTGGGCATTTGGTAGAATTTTCTACCCAACAGTAGCATGCAAATTTTATAAGCTTTTGTATAGACTTCTGTGGTTCCAGTTATATTCTGGAACCTCTTACCTAATACAGGTTATGATGACCTACATTGCAAGGTGGGGTGCTATTATTTACAAAAATTTATTTAAAGGGTGTTAGATTTCTAAAACCCCATTTCATACCAAGACTAAACCTGTGAAAACATTATTCTGAATGGCAGTTTCAAAAACTTTTTCCTGTGTCAAATATCACAAGACAGTAATCCTAAAACTGCATGGACTACAGACGTTAAGGAGACTGTAGAACATCAGTTTACTGGACACTTACATGTCTACATATTACAGTTTACTGGATACTCACATGTCTACATATCAGTGAGGGTTCAAAGTGCCTGGCGCAAAGTTTATAGAGCCTGTGCAGCTGTTCAGGTGTTTTGTTCTCAAGATCTGGTCTCCGGCAGTTGTCCAGCCATTGCTTACACCTACAGACATACATATTAAAGTTTAGCCTGTTACTGCATCTAACATTCAGGCACTATGAACAATGTTTCTGTTCAAGAACTTACAAATGATATTTGAGAATATGCTTGTTTTTTCCCTTTAAATTTACGGTGATTACCTAAATACAGAGATATCATCCAAGGGTCTCTACATCATCACAAACAGAACGAGTATTATTACCTTCAAATTCGCCCACATTTAATGCAAAAAACTAAAACCACATCCCATAGGATTATGAGTACCTTTAGTAACCCTCACTGTGCAGTTTTTTCCAGCTGAAATACGGTTTGCCAGCCGGCTTACGAATTAAATCTTTCAGATCACGACTTAATGTTTTCTGTACCAAAAGTAGATTCTCTCTCGCTATGAGATACTAGTACATTTCTGGATTGTAGCTTCAGCTAGCCGTGACTGTGGTGCTCATCTCCCGAAACAGCAGGAAACAGCACAGAATACTTCTACGCAACTTTAAATTAAAGCAGTTAAGACGCCTTATAAGCAGATGCATCCCTCTTCAGTGGTGGGTTAGGTATATGGCGTTTAAGTGCGGCCAACTTACCGGTCGGGGTCCAGCGGGAACCTAAAAAACGCAATGCTAGACTGGTCTGTGCACTGGTTGCAATTCGCTGCGGCACAGCAGTCGGGCATTTTGGGCTGATTCAGAGCAGACGGTGCATAGCAGCCCAAACTCACGGAAATATATGCGCGGTGCTATATGGAAGCTACACGGGGCAATGAAGCGGAGCAAACGCAGCTCAGCTCACCCTCCCTTTGTCCGATGTCATCGCCCCCCAGAAAACTTGGGTTATCTAGCGCGGTGTCATTATGCGAGCCGCCGTAAACCAGGAAGGACACGGCTGCACGACGGAAATGAACGTCGCTCGGCTGCTGCAGGGCGCACCGATGGCCACCGCATCATGGCGAGAGCTGCCGGCTCTTTTCAGTAAACGGAAACCAGCGGCTGGTGTCGTCTTGCACTAAATGTGTAATTTCTGGTTAGAAAAATGCAATGGATGTCATGCTTCATTCTGCAAATTTGTTAAATATATACATATTTTTTACATTTTATGAGTTACATTTTAATGTTTAAACCACGTGACGGCATTTAACCACTCCCCCATGACTCACGGACCATAAATAAATATATATATTTTTTTTGAGATCGTGACTGACATTTAAGTTCATGGGTTGTAGTGAGGTAAGCGTCAGTATGAGATTAAAAAAAAACATTTTAAATCTGTATTGTTATAAGCGGAAATTTATAAACGCTCACTCTTCCTTTGGGCGTGTTAGTGCGCAAACACAAAACATCAATCAAACCCACCAAACGCGTGGGCTAGAACAGTTCGGTCATTAATAGATCTTTTCATTGGGACAGTTTGGCGTGTGTATACTTAACCAGTTTATCTTAAGTAATTGCATATATTCACACATTTATTTGTATTAGAATGCTGACTCACAGTGATAATCAATTTTTGTTATGTATTTTAATTGGCCTTTGCTTCACCGAAATGTTTCTCGCGTTAGTAGTTTATTCGGGTTTTCCTAATTTTACCGGAATCATCCATAGTTTCCGATTTTTTGTAAAGCTACTCTTCCTTATTTACTAGTACTTATAAAAGCTTCCATATGTTCACAACTATGTGATTCTCTGTTTCAGGGCTATATATACACGCTAATGATCTAAAACATTATGACCACCCCCACACGAAGCGAATAACCTAAATCGGTTCGGGATATATTAGAGGGTGAGATAAGATTCGTTACTTATAGTTGAATGGAGAGGAAATGGGCAGAGATAAAGATCTAAGTGACTTTGACAAGGGCCATATCAATATATTCAGAAGACTTCACCAGAACCGGTCCGCCATAGCAAGTAGAAAGTGATCCAAGGACGGAAAAACTGCGATCTGCTGACAGGGTGTTAGGTGGCTAAGACTTGTCAATGCAAGATATAAATGAAGGGTTGTCCTGTCTGGTATGAACCAACAGAAGGGCTACTGTGGCACAAACGGAGCGATAACATAGGGCATCAAACCCTGCTGCTTAGGGGGCTGTGTAGTTAGAACTTGTTGGTCCAGTGCATCACATGGGTGTATGATGCGTACCCCGCCATCCACATGATGCACCAGAAAATGGGATTCATTGAATCTGGAGATCCTCTTCCATTGTTCCAAGGTCCAGTTGCGATGCTTGTGTGCTGATTATGGGTACTCTTGATGGTAAACAAAGGTCAGCAGGGGCACTCTGATTGGCTAGTGTATATAGAACAAGACTTGGGTCGTGACACAGTCATTTTAATTCATTAGTGTGTGTGCGTCTATATATGCATACAAGGGCCCAATAGTGGCACAGTCAGTCCACCATAGAATTTGACCCAGCAACATCTGAGTCCCCCCCCCAACTATTTTTTTTCTTTGATTAATACTTTTTTGGTCAGTGCATAATTCCATGTTTTCCAGGTTGTTATTTTATAATTTTCACATATGACCATCTCTGGGGTTTACAGAGAATGGTTCGAAAAGAAAAAAGCATCCAGTGAGCGGTGGTTCTCTTGACAAAAATGCAGAGGAGAATGGTCATACTGGTTCAAGCTGACAACAGAGCACCTATGGCAGGGCTATTCAACTCACAGTCCTCAAGAGCCGAGCCCTGCTGATTTTCCAGCCTTCCTTCACCTGTGAGCCAGGTGTGAAGCCTCTGACCAATCAGAATCAGTAACTATTAAACTAACTACCTAGGAGAACTGAAAACAAGGCCTGGATTTGGAATCGAGGGCCTGAATTGAATAGCCCTGACCTATGGGATGTGGTGGAACGGGAGATTCGCATCATTAAGATGCAGCTGACAAATATGCAGGGACTGTATGATGCAATCATGCTAACAAGGAACAAAGGTCCAGAGGAAGGTTTCAAGCACCTTGATGAATCTATGCCATGAAGAATTAAGCCAGTTCTGGGGGGTCCAGCCCAGTACTAGCAAGACATCTAATAAAGTGGCCAGTGAGTGAATGTGTTACTGCCAGTCTGATAGCTGAGCCCCCTGGTCAAGAAGATGTCATCAAAATATGCGAAAAACACAAGACGAAACTGACTTTCAGGGGCATTTCCACTGAAGTCTATTTTGTCAGTGTTTAATGTATTAAAAGGAACATTCAAAGAATCAGTTAAACAGTTTTGATACAGAAATGGGAAACACAAACTGTTAATTCTGACAATTCTCATACCTGAAATGTTAAAAGTCTAACAACTGTAAAATATTCCTGTCAAAATCATTTATTCATTTTGCTTTTACAAATGAATCTACACTTATCATACAGCCTTTAAACAGATCAAGAGGCATAATTTTATATTTTCAAACAAAATACATTCATACTTTTAATTTTTAGGCTCCATCATGAATAAAAATGGATTTTTTGATGAATTCCTTGGCAATCTGCTACATTGTTCACCTTGCTGCAATATTTCCATGGGTTTTATGGCATTTTTCCATTCTTATATTATACCCAACATGCTAAAAGTATTTAACAAGACATTGCATTGACCATGTAATGGCAGCAAGTAATTACATTTTCAATTATGCCACTACACACACAATATAATTTAATGTCTATTATATTAAAGTGGAGAGGTGTGAACCATACCACTCACCTGTGTAAGAATCCAAATGAGACAATCCCTGAATGTAACACACAATGAAAAGCTTATCATGTACCACAGTAAAAGAACTAAACCAGCCATGGTACAGTATGGTTTATAGATGGCTCGAGCAAACATTTTTGCATTTTAAACTTTAGCCTAAATATCTAGAAAATAGATGTTTGTAAACAGTGAATACAGAAATGAATAACTGCAAAAAAAAAGATTCAGATGTTTTGTATTTCAATTTCTTATGCATAAAAATCTGAAAAGGTACAACAAAACTCTCATACACATACAATCAAAAAAGCATCTTCTCATTCACTTTCTTTTTCTTGATACATTTTAGTATATGTGTCAACCATCAAATCCAGATCATGCTTAATATCGTAGTTGATGTTGAGCAGTGCCAAACTCTTGGACCTGTGGTTGACAGGCGTGTCTGCAAGGTAGGCATTAAAGCGTTTCCGGGCAGTGTTGCATTTGGCGTTCTCCAGCTTTAAGACTGGAAGTGTGCAAAGCACTTTGAGGAAGGCATATACATTGGGGAAAAACTTGACCTCGGACAACTGCAACGTCTCGTAGATGGTGGATGGAAGGCTGATCTCCTTGCCTCTGTGTTTCCACTTGATCCTCCAGCAGTGCAACTCAGCCAGAAGGGTGTCTGGGTTGGGCAGATCATTCTTGTAAATGTCAGCATTGTTCTCCTCTGAAGTGTTGAACTTCAGCTGTCCCATGACGGAAGGGACAAGCGAGAGGCATTTAAGAGCTTTCAGGTGGTTTTCCGAGAAGACATCTTTGAGTTCCTTGATGACATGGCCCACCACTGGAATGGTCAGATACTCTTTGTAGTAACTCTCTGGCTGGATCTCCATCCCTGCTTCTGGACGCTGCTTCCTGTAGTATAACCTAGGAACCTTCACAGGGATCTCCAGAGCTGCTGCCAGGTTGACTGCCTCTTCAAACCAGAACTCATGGTAGACCTCCACATTATCCATGACTTCATTAAGCGAGTGCAAGACCGCAGTTAAACTGTTGGCTGCAAAGTACACATCCATCGCTTGCCCTTGCAGGTTCTTGCCAAAAGCTCTGGTAAATGACAGAGTGTTTTTAAGCACTACCAATGTCACAACAAATTCGAAATCAGCGAGTGCTTCTGAGATCATGTAAGCATCAGCGGTGACCCGGTCACTCCATTTGAAGTCCTCGTTGTCATGGATGCTGTCTACACAAAGCAGAAGGGATTCCAGAAAATCAACGGCCAACTCGAAAGAGTCATGCCTCTCTGTCCAACTGGTATGACACGTCTCCTTGAGGTCATTGGCTTTTTCTTCATTGCCCTGGTAAAATATAGAGATGGCGTGCTCAAGCTCAGCCTGCAACACCAGAGAGTTGCTGAAGAAAGAGTCAATCTTTTTGAATGTTGACATCACAATCTGGACACCAGTCAAGGTTATACTGTTTGCCAGGTAAATGTTCAGGGCACATGTGGAGCAGGGTGTGTGTACTGCCAATGAATACTTCTCCGCAAGTCCGGTGGCTACCGATTTCATTTTTTTGGTGAATACCCCTGAGCTCACATGAGCCTGTCCCCGACAGTATTCCATATTTAAGCCCCACTTTTCAGTGATTTCAAAGAGCAGTCTCTCTGTGAGGGTCTCCTCATCGCCCTCGAATGGCAGAAAGCCAATGAACTCCTCCCGGAGGCAGTTAGACTGATCCACGAATCGCAAGAACAGAGGAAGGTGACACTCCCCAGTGATCTCAACCAGGTCCTCGGTAACCAGCGAGAAGAACCTGCACTCCCTAATCTCCTGCAGAAGCTCCTCACGGATGCAGCTCTCACACACCTCCAGCATCTGCTTCTGCTGGGTGGAGGAACAGTATTCCGCATTGACCGCTGTCGACTCAAACCTCTTCCGGAGGACCTCCTCTCCAGCATTGATGCGGTACTCTAACAACGCCTGGAAATTGCTTGGTGTGAAACATGTGCTCTCCTTGTCTTCTTCAGCATGTCCATTCAGGGGAATGTTTTGCTTGCCTAAGACCACAAGTATTTCAAATAAGGACTTCAGGTAGTCTCTAACTTCCTTTTCCTCATCTGTCAATGTGGGTGGATCCTCACTGGCAGCTTGACCCTCTATGATGTCACTGTCGTTGTTTATCATCGTTGAGTCAGTACAGGGTTCCACTAGTGTTTGGGGGAAAAAAGGAAGAACATTTGAAAAAAGCATACCAGGTACCACCTGGAATCTGGATTAAATAAATACTGCAGTTCACTTACATCGCCTTTCTTTCATCTTCTCTAACTCTTCTTCTGTCTGTTTAAAATGATATTATTATTATTATATTTCAAAATGTAGTCCACTTGATGAAAAAAATTAAGACTGTTTCATGCACTTTTTGTAAATCATTCTATCCAGCTTCCGAACGCTTATCTTAGTCAGGGTCAACATGGGATCTGGAGTCTCCCCCAGGCAGTATGCGACTCAGGACTGATGCACACCTTGGATGGTATGGCAGTCCATCACAGGGCACATACACAAGTGAGCATACACAGGGCAGCCATAACAGCCTCACCAGTTCCTTTATCCGCTTTCGGTGTCTGCTGTGTGGATTATTAAGGTGGCTCGTTAAGTCGAAAATGGTTGGAACAGCATTATCTTTCAGGACTGTCCTGTATGGACTCTGAAAGAAAACAGTACTGAGAATGTGAGGAGCCTTCCTATTAGAAACATTTCTATAAATTTATGAGCAGATTTTTTAAAAACATTTTGCAGATTCGTTTTTATAAGAACTGTGACTATGACCTTATATATAAAACCAAATATAAAATATTGCTTACACTTTTGCATATCATAGACGTCTCAAAGTGTTTTGCGCACAGTCTGTAATGCTTATTCAACTGGTCTGAGGTCTTCTGTTCCAGATCAGCTCTGCGACAGTTTTCTACCCAAAGCCTGCACCTAAACACAAGGTAAAATTAACCAAATGATCAGATAGCAGATCAAATACTCATTCTCCAATATTTTAAGTATAATGATAGAGCGATGTAATGAAATGCAACTTAAAACGGAGGTGTATACTATTCTTTAAAAAAATGTTGCCATATGAAGTAGGAGTAGAGTACAGTGTAACTAATATACTCCTAATACATAGCATTATTTGAAAAAAATTATACATTTGATCCGTTTATTGCACTTGGACGCTTGTCAAAATACTGCAGTACCTTGCTCAAAAAAATTATTTCGCATTAACGCATGATGTTTTAAACAAGGCGGCAGCGCAAAATCTTCGTCCTGTTTAACAAACGCGGTAACCCCGCCTCGCGAAACAAAGAGCCCGATATCATTCGTTCATTCCACGCCGACAGGGAAAGGAGATGGAGTTGGAGGACGCAGTTAGTGCAGTATGCGCACCAGTCCCGGACTTAACTTTTCGCTCTGCATGCTTTGCGTGTCGATCGATACATTGCAAACGCTTTTTTGTCGTATAGTATTACGCTTTTTTATAAGTTATAAAAAGCAGTGATATGGATTTGTGTAACATGAACATGCGTGGGACACTTGGCATGCTCCTTTCCTAGCAATGTTGCTAGTATTTAGCTAAGTAGACACCGGAATTTCTTAGCACATAGGACAAATGTATTATAGTAATTATATATATACAGTCTAGAACTGCTATTAGTGGGACAATTTTACAGATCATATTCCGGAAATGTAACATTTAATGTCACCTGACGGACAGTTACAGCGACAACAATAATTTTTAAAGTACGTTGCCTCCACACGTGTAATGCAGCGCTTTGGCTGAACGAGCTTTTTAATGGGATGATACCCTTGTTTGATCTCGGACTTACCGTTCCGCGTCTCTAGGAAATCTGAAAAAAGCTAAATCCGACTGGGTGCTTTTCCTTGTGCAATTCGGGGCAGCGCAAAAATTCGGCATTGTTAACTCCTACGTTTGGTCCAGTTTAAATTATCTTACAACTACACACTGGACACGAAAAAAAACTTTCATTCAGTAAATTATTTATCTTGCTATGTGTTGCAATTTTGGAATTTAATAGGCAGCAATAAGAAGCTGTGCGACAGTGCTGTGAGTGGCCTGGAGGAGTCAAAGCGAACGGTCCGCCTCTGCCCCACAATGCACCGCTCGCTCACTGTCTATTTTGAATAATTTTGAAAAAGCATGAGGAGATTCGGTTTATATTCCCTCTGGCACAGCCTTTGCAAGATGTCACTTTCACAGATAGCAATACAGTCGACGTGCTGTTTCTAGAATAATGTATGCAACCAGAAATGTTAAGTTTATGTTTCTCTAAATTGCTCCATTCGCACATTGTGTACATACGTTGAAGCACTAACTTCCGTTCTTTAATCTGGTTTATTTTCAAAAATAATATAATTTACTTTCCCATCCATCCTTTCACACCTATAAATTATTCCATATACTGTGATATGGTGGATGTCGATTAACATACTCATCTAGAAAATCTAAAACATGCCCATTTATTTTCTTATCAAATAACAATATATAATTTGTCATGAATTCTTGTGGAATTTTGAAATGTTTTCTCGTCTTGTGATCTGTACTCGCTCGAATTTCTCGTAGAGCACACACTTTGTTGTTGTGATTTTATTGAGTATAAGGGGCCTGACACATTAAACTGAATTGAATGTATTATACTGGAGGCATATATTTCATTCACGAATGTCTTGTATAGTATTAAAATATAGAACGTGGACTTGGGAATTACTTGCACAATTGTTTTCATATTATCGTTGAAGAGATATGGAGTGAATATATGTGACAGAATTATCTCCCTGTTTATTTCCTACGACCATTTTCTGTAGTCAACGAGTCGTCGGCATTTTGTGGAAAGATAGCCCTACCACAAGTGTAGCTAGCTAGGGTAATGAACATTAAATAATACCTATAAATAGCAAACTGAGAGTATCATAAAAAAACAGCTTAATCTTATGTTTAAATACTGTACATAAAACTGGAATAGATCATTTAATCTGCTGGTTTGGTCATTGTTTAACTTGGAACTCTACTGTACTATCAATACCGGCAGCATTGGGGGTGCTTTTAAAATGCGTTTATCTTATTCTATAATACTGATATTTCATATTGCACTTTTTTTATACAACAAATACGCCAAATCACTGCTACATGTGGGGCAAATAAAGCAAAGGTACCTTCAAAAAGGCACAAAAGACATAAACAATGAAAAAATGGGTCCTACAAAAACGAAAGTTTAACGCATTGCCTTTTTCAAAAACGGAAGTTATTATACTTATATGAACACTTTCCCAAAGAAAGCATTGAAAACAAATACGTTGAAAATTGCATTGGTATTCCTGATGTCAAAATTTATGTTTTATTTGGTGATGTTCTTTTTTGAAACAGTGAGTATTTTTAAGGCTCGATTAGGACACCTTTGGCTGGGGCCTTGGTGCTTTGGCGTCGATTAATCATGGCGGAATTGAAGGACTATGAAGGATCTGAGGTGGAATTTCAATAAAAAATGGTAGCCTGTAAAAACTGAATTGTCGGAGCCGAATGATTATTGGAATAACATGTAATGAGCACAGCAGCCTCATCAGCTGGAATAAACCCAAGACGTTGCTTTCAGAACAGTATTGAAAGGTAAATTGTTTCTGAAAAGTTATGTAGCTTTATATTTTTATCGATATCGAGTAGTTGGCAAGATGCTGTGAATGGATGCTAGTTTCTTTTGTATCTATAGACCAAATATTAAATCGCAGCTCTTTCTAACTATAAAATATCGTTTAACGCGAGATTTTTCTTACTTTATGTTCGGATGTTAGCTTGGTTGCTACATTATTTTCGGAATCTAGCTAGGTTGCTAAATGGTTGTTTAGGTATTGGGCTCCTTTTTCATAATTAATATTTGGATGTGCAGTTTTAACTAGATATGCAACAATTGTAATAAATTGCAGGCTGGTTATGTGGGTCAAAATCTAAGACAAGGCGGTAAGCGGCTGTGGGAGAAATCAACAAAATGAGTAAGCGGCTTGGCGGATAATTTGGATTTCGGGGGGCGCGTTTGTGCATGGGCAGAAAAGAATAACGGCTTTAAACGCGGGACTCTATAAATGTATAATGTCCGCCGTTAATTAAACCAAATGCACTTTTTATAAGACCGAAACGTCATTTACACTTTTCCTGATAATGTTGATTAGTTCCCATCATCTACCTTTCTATCAATGAACAGGAAATTAAAGACCAGTGTTACGGCATAATGACAAAAGCAATATGGGGAAAAGTGGATTTCTAATAAAAAAAAAGAATCGATTGCTTTTAAAAAATTATGTCGATCTTGTCATTATCAAAGCGCAGTACGATTTTGGTCACGCCTTAGATTCGAGTCACTGTGGCATGATTTGGTCGCTGTGTCCGCATGCGTAACGACAATCGCGAGTATATGGTGCTGACTGAACATTATTTACATGTAAAGTGGTTATTGTTTTTTTCTTGGCTTTAATATATCGTAAAATGACCATCAGTACGTAACATTGAGTTGACAAAAAAAAATTTAACCAGTAAATTATGTAATCTTAGTTAAGTCGTAAGTCTGACTGGGAAAAAGAAACCATTTAAATATCATTTTGAAACGTTGTTTGCTTTTTGTTTCTGGCAGTATCCATGTTTAAATATTTATTGATGCATCATCCTCCTTCCCACAGCTGTGCTTTTTCTGTGAAGTTAATGATCCAGCAGGAGAAGCCGCAGCTGGCCGGCACCATGCCTGTGGTGTGGCCCACCATACTTGACCTTAGCAGAGATGAGTGCAAAAGGATCCTTCGCAAGCTGGGTAAGAACATGAAGGCGCTCCTGCTGTTTAAAACACAGGGCTAAAAATTAAAAATACTGCAGGGGCACTGGATGAATACCTGATTTAGCCATTAGACTCCAGGCCTCACTCTCATCTCTATATGTGTCTGAAAAAGGAGAGTGAGGGGGAATTTACCAGAACAACTGTTATGTACTTGAGAAAAATGTTAAATAAAGATTTGTTTCACTATGCTAGTTTTTAGATTGTGTGGGTATCTTTACATATAATCATATATGTAGGATTGTACAAGTGCAAAAGTAATGGTCTGTCTGTGTCAGCACTGTATCAAAGGGTATACCTTGGTGTGGTGTAAAAATTTAAAAGGGAAAAATCTCTTCAGGTACAGCTTTGCTGACAATTTCAGGAGAGCAAAGTTGTCAACAATAATCCATCAACATCAGTTACACAGAGTTGTTATTTAAGTTGGATTCGTTTCTCACCTTCAGAGCTTGAAGCATATGCTGGGGTTATCACTGCACTTCGAGCCCAAGGGGACCTCACCAAGGAAAAGAAGGATCTTCTTGGAGAACTCACAAAAGTCCTCAGGTGTGAGCTTGCTCATTTGTATGACGATGCTTATGGACGTAATGGTAGCTTCTTTTTATAGCAGCAGAATGTTTTCCTTAAAGTGTAAATATAAAAGTTGCTTTGTTTTTATACACTCAGTGGAGCACCAGTTACTTCTTTGCAAACAATTTTTTTAAAAGTGTATTCAAATACATGGATTAACAAATAATAAATATGAGAGCTGTTCTATTGCATTGCACTGGAAACTTCTTTTAAATGAGTTATTTGTAATTTAAATGATCGGCAAATATCCAGATACATGCTGATTTTAAAGAAACAGTAACTGGGTAGAAATGTATTCAGTGCTGGATTTCACTTTGTATTTACACAAACAGAAAAATCACTGGCTTTGTTTCCTGTGAACAATAAATCTGCGATGGCAGTCTGAGTGCAGGACCATTGTGGAGCAGTCATGCATTTTCTAGATCTTTCTGAATCTGCAAGTGTTTTCATTCTCAGCATCTCAACTGAGCGCCATCGCGCAGAAGTCCGCAGAGCGGTGAACGATGAACGCTTAACCACCATCGCTTATCAGTAAGAAACACCCGGATCATCTCCATCTTTGGATCTGTTTGTCGCACACGTCTGTAACCCTGTTCGACTTGATGCTTGTCTCGAAGCTGCTTGACCATTTGCAGTCAGCAATGAAAACCTAACTGTATATGCCCCCCCCCTCCCCCAGCATGTCTGGGCCCAACAGTTCCTCGGAATGGTCTATAGAAGGACGCAGACTGGTTCCGCTGATGCCCCGCCTGGTCCCACAGACAGCGTTCACTGTCACAGCGAATGCGGTGGCGAATGCGGCAGCCCATCAGAACACCTCTCTCCTGCTGCCCACCGAGACGGGAAATAAAGAAGGTAGCTGTTTCCACCATGTCCTAGTTGGCTTTCTCCCTTTTTTGGCTATATAGAATGGTGGACACTGATACTTCTGTCCCTACTCACCTCCCAGTGGTTGTCTGCTATTCGTACACGAGCACCACATCCACGCCCACCAGCGTGACTGCGCCCAGTGGTGCTGCTGCGACCACTATCGTCAAGTCCCCCCGGCCTGCCAGCCCAGCCTCAAATGTGGTGGTACTGCCGAGCGGGAGTACAGTCTATGTGAAGAGTGAGTCTCCCATACCCTCCAGGATTTGGGGAGGGGGGTCTTGAGGAACTTGTGGTTGTTATAAGTAATTGTGTGTCCAAATGATAAAAATTGCAGTCATCTTATGCCTGTTTTCAATTTAATGGACTATGTGTTTATGCCCAAGTCATAGATTTGTTGTTAAATTCGAAAGCGTGCTTCCAGCACTGTCCAGCAGATGTCACTGTGGTTCATTGTTTTTATGGAAGTGACTTTGTCATAGTTGAATGTGTTTTTCTCCTCTCTTGCTTTGAAGCTGAGAAACCAGCCCACCCTCTCTCCTCAGGTGTGAGCTGTTCTGACGAGGATGAGAGGCCACGCAAACGGCGGCGTACCAACTCTTCTAGTTCCTCCCCTGTGGTGTTGAAGGAGGTTCCAAAGCCCGCTCCGCCGATCTCCAAAACCATCACGGTGCCCGTCAGCGGCAGCCCTAAGATGAGCAACATCATGCAGAGCATCGCCAACTCCTTGCCGCCCCACATGTCACCCGTCAAGATCACCTTCACCAAGCCCACCACCCAGACCACCAACACCACCACCCAGAAGGTAAACCTTGTCCGTCTCTCCCTGCAGGCAGCTGTTGTTGATTTTGATTGGCTAAGACTGAGCTGTGACTCTTTAGTACTGTGCTAATCCAGTGATGTCCTGTTCTTGTTCCCAGGTGATTATTGTGACCACTTCTCCAAGCTCCAGCTTTGTGCCCAACATCCTTTCCAAGTCGCACAACTACGCCGCAGTGTCCAAGCTCGTGTCCACCTCCATGCCGAGCCCCTCCAGCCAGAAGCAGACCGTCGTGATCCCAGCCAGTTCCAGCCCCTCGCCCGCCCCTGCCACAGTTGCCGTGACCACGGTGGTTTCTTCGACACCCTCAGTGGTCATGTCCACCATAGCCCAGGGTGGGCGCCATCTTCCATTGTTTTCCTTGCAGAATGAAAAATGATTGATTTTCTCTCAACCAATCAGATTGTAGGGGAGGTGTGTTCAATAAACTCGAGGAGGCTGGACCAAGACTCCTGATTAGTTGGTCCTACCTCTTCTAGTCGCTTGAATCCACCTCCTCTACAGTTTGATTGGTTCAGAGAGATAACCAGTCATTTTTTTCATTCTGCCCTCACAACATTTTTTGTATAAGTAAAACTCCTATGAGCATGTCCTATAGAGGCCCATTCTGCTCTTTCCTCAGGTGCCTCTTCTGCTGGTGTCAAGGTGGCCACTGCGAGGTTGCCCTCACCAAAGAACTTGGTGGGCTCTCCCACCCAGATCCTGGCCCAGTTCCCCAAGCAGCATCAGCAGTCTCCCAAACAGCTGGCCCAGGGCTCCCCCATAGCCTCTTCCCTCAGTACCGTTCAGACGGCCACCACCCCCCCAGGCAGCAAGCCCACCATCCAGATCAAGCAGGAGTCAGGTGAGCTCCAGCTGAGGGGCTTAGTTGACTTCCCTAGTCTTGTGGCCTAGTCTGGCATACCCTGTATTGACCCTACATTGATCTTAACTGCTGCTGAAAATAGGATCAATCTGCCATTTGGAACTCTAGCTATCCCCGCCACAAATTCTTCACCCAACTGCAGTCGGATAGGTTTTACAGCCTCAGAAAACTGGCCACCATATTCAAGAACAGCATCTTTTCCCAGGCCATTTTATTTTCAATAACCTGTGATAGTCACTTTGTTGCATTGTTACTGCACTTTATCAGTTATGCTATCAGCACAAGGCCAATAAAGATGTTGAATTGCTCTTGTATTCTGGGGAAAACCATTCATTACTGCTTCCCAGGTGTGAAGATCATCACCCAGCAGATGCAGCCCAGTAAGATCCTTCCCAAGCCGTCGTCGGCTACTCTGCCCAGCAGCAGCGCCTCACCCATCATGGTCGTCAGCAGCAACGGGGCCATCATGACCACCAAGCTAGTTTCCACAGCGACAGGTTAGCACCCTCTGTCGTCGTAATTCCTCCAGCAACCAAGCTGTAGCTCACAGGCACACTGACGGACTTCTGGGCTCTTTACATAGGTACGCAAGCCACATATTCACGGCCAGCTGTCAGTCCCACCATCAGTGCACGGGTGGCAAACTCTCCAGCCGGTGCCACCTACGTCAAAACGACCAGTGGGAGCATCATCACAGTCGTGCCAAAATCTCTGGCAACCCTCGGCGGCAAGATCATCAGCAGCAGCATAGTGTCTGGTGAGAAGCTGGAAAGGGCGCCTGGCAGGCAGTTGGGTGACCAGAAGCCATCCCCTCTGGCCAGCAGGCAGTGGTCTTTGCATGTCTGTATGTTTGTTTTTGGTGCAGCGTGGGTACATTGTGCCTTTGCTACTCCAACACAGGTACAACAACCAAGATAACCACCATCCCGATGACCTCCAAGCCCAACGTTATTGTTGTGCAGAAGACGACAGGAAAGGGACCCACCATTCAGGGTCTTCCGGGGAAGAACGTGGTCACCACCTTGTTGAATGCTGGGGTACGTGAGGCAGTAGCTTTATATGATGTCCAGGACCATGCTTCCCAGTCCGGTTCTTGGGGACCTGCAGACGGTCCACGTTTTATCTGCGTGAAGTTGGTCCCCCATATGTTTCAGATTTCAACCAAACTGATCTCAGTCGTATGTGCTGTGTTTGTGCCAGATTATGCCATTAAAATTGTTTGTGCTGTTTTAGAGATGTAAATGTTTGTTTACATGGTGATGTCGTCAGCGTGAAGCTGGTCCCCCATTTGCGTCTGATTTCAAACAAACCGATCGCAATAATGTGTGCTGCGTTTGTGCTGGTTTGTGCCCTTAAAACTGTCCCTTGTGCTGCTTCAGTGCAGAGATGCTGCGTATTGACATGGTCATGTGAGTTTGGTTGAAATCTGAAACACATGGGGGGCCAATTTCGCAGGTCTACGTTTTTGCTCTCTCCTAGCTCCCGGTGGATTGTCTGGCAGGGAACTTGGAGGGAGCAAAAACATGGACCATCTGTAGGTCCCTGAGGACATGGTTGGGAAACGCTGGTGTAGGAAATTGGAAGGAACACCAATGAGAGATGACATTATTGAACGTCCCTCTCTGGGGTCACAGGGTGAGAAGACCCTTCAGGCTGTCCCTGGGGCCAAGCCAGCCATCATCACTGCCTCCCGTCCCATCACCAAGATGATCGTAACCCAGCCCAAGGGCTTAGGCTCAGGAGCACAGCCCACTACCACCACCAAGATTATACCGACTAAGATCGTCTATGGACAGCAAGGGAAAACCCAGGTCAGTGTCAGGAGCCCTTAAGTAGATTAGAGGAGGGTCTCACAACATCTTGGTATTTTGAATACAGTTAGTAAGTCTTGAGATGCTTTTAAACTTTCAAACATTCTTTCCCTGCTGTCCCCCAAGGTACTCATTAAACCCAAGCCGGTGAACTTCCAGACCACCGTGGTCAGCGAACAGGCCAGGCAGCTGGTTAGCGAGACGCTGCAGCAGGTCTCCCGTATTGCCGAGGTAGCTCCAGCCTCCACACAGGAGGGGGTGCTGAAGGAGGAGCCTCAGACCTATGCTGAGAGCAGCTCCGCTTCTGCAGACCCATCGCATGGCCCTCACGGTAAGTCAGATGCTTTCAGAATGCCTCTAATCAGTGGACTAAGGATGGAGTTGCTAACCTGGGGGGCTCTGTAAATTTGTTTGTCTGTTATCTAAAGGGATACTTGGTAAAATTGTGGGGCAGTCCCCTTGCTAAATTTGGGATTGGACCCCCTTGCCTGGATGCCCCTCCACTCCTCTGCCTCCCCACCTCCTCAGCTCCAGTGTCTAATACAGATTTGTTCTTTCCTCTAGATTCTCAGCCTATAGTACACGTCATAACCTCTAGGGGGCAGGAGTGGACCGACCACGAGGTTTCAGTAGAAGCCAGTCCGACAATTATTTACCAGGATGTGTCCGGGGAGTCCCAGTCTGCTACTTCCACAATCAAAGCTTTGCTGGAACTTCAGCAAACAGGTACCATGCTTCAGGTGTAATATATCATGTTGCCATGATGTAAGCAGGGCGTGGAAGGGGATGACATCACAGCAGCTTATTCACAACCTGGCTCTTTAGTATCTGTGTTTTATAATAACATTGGAGGGAGAAGTTCTGGGGATTTCCACGCTATTGGCACAGGCCCCAGTGGGAGCTTTCGTTTGGCATGTTAAATAGGGTGCCTGAAACCGGCGGACATGCCCCAGGGTGTATGGGGGGAAGGCCCTGAAAACGGCAGCGCCTGCCTGTCTGTGTCGCTCACGTCACCTCTCACTGCTGCAGTGAAGGAGAAGGTGGAGTCCAAGCCTCGGCAGCATACGATCGACCTGAGTCAAATGGCGGTGCCCATCCAGATGGCCCAGGAGAAGAGGCAGTCCCCAGCTTCCCCGGTTCACCCCCCTGCTGAGACAGACACAATCCCAGAATATGTCGCTGCCGGTAGGACCCCACCCACCTGCTTGAGGAGTTATGTCATTAGAGATGTGCCGTCATATACTGTATGGCTGGCAGAAAGTCTGATGGTGTTTCCAGATGTTTTACTGCATGTGGTCAGCGAATGGCTGTTTGCCACAAACTAGTGAGAAACACCTGTCCTGGTTTTGTGTTCCCCATTGACACAAAACTCATTATTGGAGAAATGGCCTTTAGGTTCAGGGTTTAATAAGACCCTCGGAATTTTCCATCGTCATGATAGATGGGAATTTGTTTGGTATTTCTAGTCTGTATCAGGATTGTTCTCTGGACAAAAGATCGCTGACCGGCTTGTCTGAACCCCCTGGGTAGGTAAATCCTCAAAGGCCAGTGGCTCCTCTGGGTCCGTCAGCGGGTCTGAGCCGGTCCTGTCCTCCACGCAGCAGCAGGGGGCATCCTCCCAGAGCACGGCACAGACCCCGGTGGTGGTCAAGTCCGTCCCAACGTCCACGGCTGTGACGGTCACACGTGTTATGCAGCAGGTAGGTAGCCCATCACGTGGAATTTTTAAAGGCGAAGTGACCCAGGGTTCACAGGCAAGTTACTTGCTGTTGGCGTTTTAAAAGGGATGGTGCAGTTTAGTTAAATAGGACTCGTGTCTGTCCTGTCCTGTGTTGCAGGCTGTGGCCAGCCAGGCAAACCAGAGCAAGCAGGTGGAGGAGGTGGTGCTGGAGGAGAGCGAGCTCGAGGGCGATACGCTAGACCCGCAGACAGGCCTTTTCTATAGGTCATCTCAGGCCATGGCCCCACCCCCGGCACAACAGCCCAAAGCCCCGCCTGCGCAGCCGGAGCCGGGTCGGCACGTGCCGCATTCCACGCAGCTGTTGCAGAGCAAATCTGCAGGTGCTCAGCCAATCTCCAAGGAAGCCATCCCGCAGGAGTCCAAACCGGCCGCTCCTCTTCCTCCTCCTCCTGCCCCTCCTGCTCCCCAGCAGCTCCTGCTGAAGGAGAGGCCAGCATCGGGGGGACAGGGCACCCAGGCTGTGGTGCAGGTGGTCACCATGAAGCCCCCCCATACTCCTCAGCTGCCCAAGCTGCAGCAGGCCCCCAGCACGCACAACAGGCCTATCCACACTCAGCTGTCGCAGCCCCCACCCCTGCAGGCCCACCATCCTGTGGGCTCTGAGAAGCCCTCTCCCAGCCAGGTGGGAACTACTCCCCCCCCCATTTGCACGTGGCTCATGTGATGCAGTTGTAATGGTTTTGTTTTGATTTTGTTTTAATTTTTATGTTGCATTCAATTTTCTCAAATAGTTTCATGTTTTTATTTTTGAAAATATTTAGTTTATGAAAATATTTAGTGTTGGTTTTTTTTTTTTTTTTTTTTTTTTTTTTATGATAACCCTGGTGTCATGTTCGCTGCTGTGTTCAGTGGTATAACTTCTTTCTCTTTTTCTTCTTGGGTAGATCCAGCAGCCAATCATCACTCAAGGTGCCACAGTCACAAAGATCACTTTCGGGAGCCACCCTTCACCCCCAGTGAGCAGCAGCGGGGAGGCGGCCGCCAAGCTTATCCCAGAGTCTAGCTCGGGACCCAGCGTGGCCCCAGAAAAGCCGTCTGTGTCGGACATCCTGAAGATCTCCATGATGGAGGCAGAGATTGACCCTGGCGCCGAGCCCATGGTGGTGGACTCATCCAGTGACTGCGGCTCCTTCGGGAAGGGTGGCTCGCAGGTAGTGGCTGCCGCAGCGGCCTCCAGCCAACTCATCAGCAGCTCTGGGACCTCCCTGCATCACGCCAGCCACTCCAAGCCGATGCACGGCGGATTTGCCCGAATACAGAGCCTGGCTGCCCAGGCGGGTAAAGACGTCGATGTCATACAGGTAGAGCCTCCTTGAAAATACAGATTTAATCATTTGGAAGATAATATGTAACTGTTGCTCAGGTACTGCTTAAACTCGTACTCAGGCATTCATTAGAAGCTCAGCTCGGCTACACTTGTGGCTGATGGCCTCCATGCCATCGAGTATGACTGTAATGTGCTTTTGCCTCACTTTGGACTAAAGTGCTAGATACATGCTAAATAAAATGTAAAATCACTTGACAAGGCAAAGGCACCAAAAACATTGCCTGATCCTGCAGGCCACTCTACAAATTTAAGGTTTTACTGCTCAGAACTTTCCTTGGTGTTGATGAATGAACCCTGAATGAAGGGTCCTGTGTCCGTCACACTGGTTAGGGAACTTGGCCTCAGCTGGTATCCATCTGTGGTCTTGGCTTTGTGGTGTTAGTCTTGGGATGGTGAATGCAGTCTTGCAGTTGACTTCATTGCTTTCCCTCTCAGGTTTTGTGCCCTTAGAACTTGTGCCTCTTCATTCATCTCTTTCAACGCTAAACTTTCTGATTTTTGTATGCCAGCGTTTTCAGACTGAAGCGCGGTTTAGTTTCCCCTTCATGTAAATCGGTCCCAGTGTTGTAGCAGCTTCTGTTTTGAAGGAGGAGATGACCGTTGCTGGAGATTCTCATTCGTCAGGTGTCAGCCCACACCGTGACCCTTATCCTGGAGATATTTTGCTGCCTGTTCTCCAACTGACCCACTGTTTGCAGATGTTACCCTTTACCAGTGACATGGAAAAAGTACCTACCTTTTCAGTTCTGTGGTTTAATATTAGGACATAACAGAAGTTTACCATGTTATAGATTAGGTTAATCCAATGGCAGGTGACAAATGGCACAAAAGAGGCCTCTACCACTGAGTCACTACTTATTTAACGAAAAATAACCCATGACTCAGTAACTTGCAGTAAACTTGCAGAGCTTTTAGTTGCAATAACTTGCTGCATGATTTTTTCCCCACTTTTTGGGGAATTTTGACCTACTCTTTCTTACATCATCATATCAGTTGGTTGCGTGGACATCTTGGTTAAGGTCCCACCACAGCATCTCGCAGGGGTTGAGGTGTGGAGGTGTTGGCCATCAGAATCGCACTTAGCTTTGGGTCAGCACGTCGCTCCAATTTCCATCTATGTTGGCTTTTAATGCGACCTTCCATGTTTTGTAATTATAGTGCTCCAAGCCTGAAAGCTGGGTGCTAAGGTCCCCCTGCTTTTCCTTTCCCTTGATTTCCAGGTGATCCCCCAGTACTCGATCATGCCCGACTCCAGCCAGTCAAACGTGGTGGTGGAACCCAGCGGCTTCCTGGAGATCACCAACTACACCAGCCAGTGCCTGGATGAGGAGAGCGTGATGGACCAGGAAGTAGACAGCAGTAATGATGAGGGGGCAGCAGCCAGTCCAGTGCAAGGCTGTGCCGACCAATCACAGTGACCCGGGTTTGTCTGGGCTGGAGCTGTAATGTTGAAGTACTGCACAGTACTTTAGTCTTTTCTTATCAGTGTGTTCGTGAAGAGTGTTTTTATGTTCGTGTATATATATTATATATAAATTTTATATATATATATAAAGAGAAATACCGGTCATCATGATGACTATAGGACATGGTTGCGACCTTCCCAGCGATGCCTGCCCTGTGGAGGGGAAACATTAAAACGGCATGCAAGAACACAGTCGACAACATGACACAGTGTGGACTAAAAGGGAAATTAATGGCAACCAAAGTGAACTCTGTGAAAGGTGCCCACACCCCCCGTGCAGGAAGTTACTGCATCCAGAAAAGTGGAAGAAACCAAGGTGGAAGGAATACAAAATGAAACTTTTGTATTCAGATAATCCGCAGTTTAGTAGCAGTGTGCCTGAAATTACAAGATTGCTAATGCGCA
>JAABNX020000119.1:17124888-17144606 GCA_015163995.2 Mormyrus lacerda
TATTATTCCAGCTGGATGTCTCTGGTGTGTGTTTGTGAAGCTCTTAACATCTTTGCCTTGTGCAACTAAAAGAAAACAAGCATTTTATATGACTGGGGTACTTCAGAAACTTGGCCAGAATGTTATTTTAACACACACGTCGTGTGTTACAGGTCCCTTGCTGATCATTTTAATGAAGCAATGCTTTTTTCCACTGGAATGTGAAATTTCGTAAAGCCTTATATAGTTGTGATTGCTATATACACCCAAGGCAAGACCTCTGCCTGGTGACCTGTTGGTGTGTCTTCCTATGTTTCTGCGTCTGTTGAAAGGCATGTAGTCCAGTGATTGGGTAGTTGCAAATACATCCAAGTACATTGGAATGTGTTTGTCCATATCCCCCACCTTGCTCATCTTTTTGAGACATGCACATGTATAGAGGTGAGAGTGGTGGAATTTTGTGGTCTGAGAACAGGGTCAGCTATCCATCAGACACTCCTGGGCTGGGATCTGAGGTGGAGTCAAGAGCCTTGCTCAAGGGCCCTGACAGATGTGACTTCTGCTTAGGATGGGATTTGAATTAACAACCTTTAGATCGTAAGCACAGACATCTAACCCATTGACCCACATGCTACCTCTCTTAATTACCTATAATACATTTGTGTGTGGTGGTGAACTTCGATGCATGCCTTGGTTATGCTCTCAGGGTAGGCCATGCATCATTGTGAACCTCGAACACCCGGACCAAAAGGCATTCAGGCAGGCGTATGCTTCGCTCATCCCTGTGGCATGTGGAGAATGACCGATTTCTCATCTCCACTATGAAGCTTCAGTATCTCACTGCTAGTTAACACCAGAACATCAGAAAAGAACCTCCAACATCACATTTTCCATCTGTTTTCAAAGCTCTTGACCTTTGAAAGTGCAAATGCAGGGTTTTGGGGACAGATATAGCAGCAGTCAGTTTGCATTGTAAATGATGAAGGTACGATAGGTGTATGATGTAGCTAAAATTATTTGCATAGTTCATTCAGACGACGCAAAGCATTTCAAAGGGAGGAAATTGCCTGACACTCTGCAATGGCCACTTGGTTACAGATGAAACCCATTACATATTAGGATTTTTTTTAAAAGCTTTGTTTATATATTGAAAGTATTGAATCTTGAATCTAGTGTTTTTCATTAAATTGTACAGTTTACATGCTGGTGTTATGGTTCAACTGGAATTTACAGTTCCCCAGAGTTACATTGGTCATTTATTGAAGTGATAAACCTCACATTAATGGTATGAGGTTGTTATTGGGCTGGTTATGTTTATAGAAGTTAGACAAAGGCATTCAAATGCAGACAAAGAAATTCTTTAAGGATTAAAAAAAATAATAATGATGAATAGGGAATCTCAGGCATTCAGGTAATTTCTTTCGGGAGTAATTTGAACGACTGTTATTGGGCTGGACCCCTCATCTGCCAAGTAAAAAAAACATCCTAGGCCTGTGCCCATGTATTAACTGTAATGAAAACTCTTGCTATTCCGAGTCATGCAGTGATTGAAAAGACCAAGGATGTTCTTGGCCACCATATCACATTTGGGGTTGTGATTCAGCATGGCTGACAAACTGAGGCTTCTCATCAGTAGCAGTGAGGAGGAGTTAAGGCGCATGCACTGATTACAGCACTTTCCCACACCCACCACATGACAAACCACCTCAGGGATGAGAACCTGAGTGCAGCCATGTGGCAGGCGATACCTCAGCAGTTCACGAGTCCCCAGTGGCTAGAGTACCAATCCTACTACCAACCCCCTGTAAGATGGAGGATCTGCTTGCAGGTAGACTAATGTCATACCCAGGACAAAGCAATTGCAGGTTACAGGCCTTGCTCAAGGGCCCAACGGGATATAACAACTCCAGGCATTCACGAGATTGAAACTAGCAACCTTCCGAATACTAGCACAAATGCCTTATCATGTCGCACTTCTTCCACAGCTCGAATACCAGCCTGAAATGGGTGGGGCAACAGATGCCTCTGATATGCCACCCGGTGTGGGTTTCAGCTCTTCTGAATATTGAAAAGCAAAATACAATGAGAGGCAGGGATAGTCCCAATTAACTCAAGTGGGTTTTATTGTCCTACCACCCATATGCAGGTATATAGTGGCACAAAATAAGGTCAAGGATTATGGTGCAACTTACAGGCTGCAAGATGATGATGATGATGATAATAATGTGGGTTTTATTATGATACCATCTATATACAGGTACACAGTAGCACAAAATAATTCACACAAAAGTGACGGGGAGGGTTAAAGCCAAATTGGCCTTATCGATTGGCCATATTCGGCTGCATCTCCACGCCCCTTCGCATGTGCTGGACTGTTTTGACCAGCCCTTTGGGCCTGCCGTTCGTGGATCCCGGTGGCCTGCCTCCCCACATCGATACCCTGTACCCAAAGAGCGATTGGGCCTTTCACAGTTTTTAACCTGTGCTGTGTCATCTTGTGTTTTCTGCCGTGGTGGCGGCCACAAAAAGCCCTGGAGAGGCCTAGCTTAGTGTAAATTCAGGACCAAAACTGACAGTGCTTACACAGCACCTACATTTCTGCTGAGCAGTCCTATCCATTAATTTTTAATCTGTGACTTTCGTTCTTTCGAAAAGTGACGCCCGGGTGACGCAGGTTTCAGTTGCACGTTAATTCAGACACTCCTTCACTTTGCCATTATACAACCACGATGCACTTTGAATGCAAACCCCATTGTATGCTCTGTTCTAAAGTGGCAGACAGTCCAACACATGTCTGTGTTAGCAAATATGAAACCGTATATTCATGTGTGGGTTCAGGGTGGTTCGTAAGAATTTGCGTAAGACTTCTTTGTCACAGGAAAGTTATGGTTAATTTTCAGGGTAAACAATCTGCCCGATACAGAAATATCTGTAAATGCCTGTTCCCCAGATAAAACTATTTCCTCCTCTTCAGATGCCTTATATCACTCCAAAGTATTTAGGGGGGGGGGTGGGTTTCCGAATATAATGATGTTTTGGCTAGCTGGTAAGTGTTTGCTCGAACATTATGCCTTCTGCTATTTTCTTTAAATGTTCGGTCTGATGAACAAAAGTGTTGAGCCTTTTGAAATCAACCATGACTAGCTTGTTCTATTATAATTTTTTGTTCATTTGCTGTGCTATAAGCAGGATAAAGTACTTTGAGGTGTGCGGTTATTTGAAAATAACTCCAATTTGGTTAGCAGTTACGTCGATTACGTTTGTTTTCATCGTCGATTATTTTCATATAATCACAACCTTGTTGTGCTTTATCCCTTACTTAACAGAACATGTCTACCAGACAAATACTGTCCTGAAACGTAAACCTGGTGCATAACTTTCATGTTGTAAACTATGACGAGAGTTACCATATTAAGCTATACTGTTTTCTGTAGCCAATCAGCTTGTTTTTTTGCTGGCAATATGGCAGCATACAATAACATCCAGGAAAACATCTGTGTATGTTTAGCGCAAACTGTAATTAAGATAAGGTGTTGTTTAAGGCTTTGGCTGTTGATCGTTCTCCAGTACAGCACACCACATTGACTTCTGAACAAGCAGCTAAGTGAGGCGGTTATGAACTCTGGCTATACTGGATTTGCTGTCATTTTCCTGTTGTTCCTGTATCTGTGTCTTATTTTATCATGGGAGTTTAATGTCTTCCGCATTCACCGACCCATAATGTCTCTGAGACCCAATACAGCCACTCGGGAAACAATAAATAATAATAAAAAAAATGACAGGAAGCATTGGAAAAATTCATCCACCAATGGGGGAGCTGATGTTGAAACAGGGGGGTCACATCAGGCCCCATATGTATACTAATGAATGTTTGTTCTTTCCCTGGGCGGTCTGAGGCACAGACCATGGGCCCGGGCAAACTCCCAGGAGAAAAGGCGGATCCTGCACTGCGTGCATGATGGGAAGAGATAGGCATTCATGAGTGATGATGACGCAGGCCGCAGAAGCCAGTCTGTTTCACGTCTGGGGAGCACAAGTGTGTGTGTGCGTGTGTGCGTGGCTCAGTGTTCCATTACCCCAGCCTCTGCATTCCACCCACGGCTCACACACCAGACTCAGACTTTAGGATTGCATATTCTGAGAGGGTGAATGGACTACTCCCTTGTTTTAATTCATCTGTCTGGTCTGACGGGTTGGGGGGGAAAGGCACAGGAAATTCACTGGGTCGGTTCTGTTACTCCCAATGGGCGTAAGGTAAACACCACATGGTTCAGAAACGGTGTCAAGACATGGCATCTGAAACATTAACCCATCACCACAAGTTCAGTCACTTAGCTATTTTTGTATATAAACCAATCAATACCAAGACATTAAACAATGTGTGCCATGTAAAAACAGATCGTAACAATGTTACTAAAACATTGTAGCAATTACCACGTTGGCAAGAACCCAGTAAACATTCTTCCGTATAAAAACAGTCATACAAATGTGCCCGATTATAAGTTAATCTTAAGGCCTTAAGCAGCCTGAGTACATTATGAGTCTGACATTTTCACAGCTTAGTCACAAACAGATGTAGAATTTTAGTAGAATCTATTTAAACAGCATATTCTAGTGTTATTAATTCTTTTTAATTTGAACAATAAAACCAGCAGACATCTGTAAACAAAGAGACATTTTTATTGTGCTAAAATGTAGGACAGATTGTTTATTTTTCGCCTTGAGGGGGCTGGCTATTGTCCATTGTTCTCAGTGTACTTCTTTTAAGTTTAATAAACACAAGGAAAGTCAGACTTCAGGAACTATTTCCCTGTGTTTTTCAAAAAGTCTTCCAAAGATTCCAACAGCTCATGTCGATCAGTCTGAATATACTTTCTGCTTAGTCTTGGTAATTTAACATATTTTAAGTATGTGCAGAGCTAAATAGCCAATGTGCAGGATTTCTTAGGAGAGATTTCTGGCCAGTTCAGGTTCAGGATACTCCATTGTCACCATGAGCAGAGTAAGCTGTGAAGTGGCACTGAGTCACAAGCGAAAGCTGTACTTTATCACTCATATGATGGGGAAGCAGAGGTGCCCAAGTTCCACTCTGGGTCCATGGGGTCAGCGGAGCAGACGGCCCACCCTCCCAGCGCCTGCTCTTATCGCTGGCCACGTCGCAGATGTGCACGCGAAGGGAATGAGAGTCAGAGGAAATTAAGCTTTTAGGTGGAGTGGCACGCAGTTATCAACAACATCTGCTTTTCGGTCTAGTGGGAGCTGTTTTTTTTTTATTTTATCCTCTGCCGAGTTTCCCTCCTTTAAATGGGCAAATGATCCAAAAACAGCTTCGATTTCCAGACACAAGATTCTTTCTGTGTTTAGATTAATTTTTTGCTCGCTCAAGCTAGTAAAAAATATGTTGCATAAATTTATTTACAGTCAGAACTGGATTGTTTTGTTCCTAATGTGTAGGGTGCTTTTTAATATAAATAATTCTTCATGTGGGAGAGTCCAAAACCCTCCCATTCTTTGGCCGATGCTCACAGATGGGAAAAGCGTCAGGTTAAGGTCTTTGGGGAATGGTTTCTTGCACAACCTGTCAGAACACGATGGAAATAGGCAGTCGACTGTAAAGGAGGTCTGGTTGCACCACTCAGACCCTTAAAGTACAAGTTAAAGCTGCTCTGTTTAGTATTTGGTGGCGTAGGAGTTACTGTAGTATATCTCTGCCCTCATATATTCGATTCCTGAAGGTGCACTGGGCAATTTCTATATCAGGGCAAATGAATTTCTGGTTCTAAGGACTTGTTGCTGCCGCCAAAATCAACAATCATGTTTGACATTGATGAATCATTAATCATTTTTTTAATATTGTACTGTACTTTGTCAGCATCTTGCAGCAAAGGTTGGGAAATTTGTGTGCTGTCCCCTGATATCTATATTGAAGAATGTATGTAATTCATTCCTGGTCCAATGGAGTATTCAGAGTGGGCTTAGCATCGGACACCTGTCAAAACAGCGTGTCTTAAATAAAATGTGTTCCTTAGGCTGACGGCTAGGCACCAGAGCTCTGTATTGTATGTACGCCTCGTCTGAGCCTCTGGAGGTCGCGTCATGTCATGGACGAAACATAAATCAACTGGCTGTGGGAAACAGCCGCCTAATTGATTCCACTTGTGCTTGTAAACTCCGTAACACCATTTATCGGCAAGACGACTCACTCAGGTTCTGAAGAAAATGGGGATTCTCCTGCTTTAATTATTAAGTATATATCTCTCAAAAAACGACTATACCGTTAATATTGGCTCAATTCATAAATAATTATAGTATACGTAGTTATAGTTACACGTTTTTAAATAATAATAAATAATATTTCTAATATAATATTAGTTCTAATGTAATATTTCTAAAGTTTTTCTGTTCAAATTCCAGGTCATTTTGTTGTTATTGTTGAATTGACGTAACGGTTAATTGTTATGCATTTTGAGAGTCCACCCACAGTTTCCAGTTAAACCAGCTATTCCAAAATAGACGTTTTCTACCATTGCCGCGTTTAAGCTAACGTAACATTACAAAATAAAAATAAGCTTCAATTTTAAGCCTGTCGTTATATTAAAGCGGAAAAAACAGCACCAAATGTTCCAGATTGAATCATATTAATTACGTACGTCTAAATGCTTAACCAGATCTGACGCATAACGGTACTGCGACGAAAATACGTGTGCGTTTTTTAGAATTAGGAAAATAAATGGACGTATAAGTACGTTAAAAAAAGCTTGCAAATCCAGCTGAAGGATCACTCGTTTTAGTGGGGTAAATACTGCAATTAACTGTTATTAATAAGTAAAAAGCCATAAACTACTGCAAATAACTTAATAAGCATGCAGGCACGTGTCTGGTTTGCCATTTTCGTCTCCTTTGCGATTGTCTCCATTAATCGCTAAAATGAAGATTGGTACTACGATCAACTTCATGTTTAGTCTGGGATCATGTACGGCGGGGTCGATGCCAGAGCGTCTGCGAGGCGGACGGGAGACTGTGGGCGGGCGACGCGCCGATCCGCTGCCTGTTTACGCTGGCAGCCGTAAAGGCGATGGGGAAGTAAGGGGGCAGACAGACTAACCTTTGCAACACTGAGGGGACGTGAAACCTCAACGTCACATGAATGGATACATTTTCATGCTCCTGTTTAATTTCTTAGTATCAGTATCAGTCGATATATAATTCTGAAAAATCAGGGTTGGCTGAGATGTTGGATGATTAAGTAATACTTAGTATAATGAATAAAACCGAATGTAGATTAGAGAGTAAAACAGACAAGTGAATATTATTTTTACAGTATTATCATTCTTACTTGCACTCAGATAGGACAGGTCTAAAAAGGACAGAGACATTATTGCATTTTTTATTGCACAATGATTTACTGCTGGGTATTTTCATGCACTATTAAATATGTTGTTTGGCTTTACTTTACTCCCAAGAAAAACGACCATTGTTGTGTTAGTGACTCTTATGTGTTCGTTCTGTTTGATTATCGTTTGGTCAGCAGATAGTTTATGTTCAAAATTATGAGAATTGAAATACCATAAAAAGCAAGGAGGAAAAAGAAAAGAAAAAATAACTCCAGCAGCTGGGGTGTAACATCTTTTGGCCCATATTTCAATTAGCATTTTCTCCAGCAGCACAGAGAGAAAGTTTCTCTGGGGAGTGATCAGCTAACTGGATATTAACTCTTAGCAGGCTTTTGGGGAAGCAAACTGCACTCACATACAGTAATGGGCTTTAGAGTCTAAATTAAGAGTAATACGTTTTACAAATAATAATATAGTTTTTATATATAATAGGTAATATAATATATATATTCATTAGTATACATATATATATAATAGGTTTAATATAATAATAGGTTTGTCAAGTACAATAAATCTGCAGCCAAAGCAGAGATTCTTTGGCAAAAGTCTGGCAGGTGCCCATGCTGACTTTACTACATATTACAAATGTTGCTTCCTGTGTCGGTAGTCACACAGTCGTCTTTAACCATCAGGATATTCCTTCAGTAATGTGTTTTCTCCAGGGTCAGTCCCTGGTAAGCCTCAAACTGACTGCCCTACGCAAAAAGCAGTGACACTAACCACATCTTAAACACTCAGTACTGAGTCTCTTACGATCAATACAGTACTCTTTTACAGCTGTGTCCCAGTAGGGCACTGGGTGTAGATTTTAATGGGTTTCTTTCACTGAATTTGGTTTATTCACTGGTAATTTCCCTGGTAGAAATAGTAGCATTGAAGGGGGACACCCTGGAAGGGATGCCAGGCCATCACAGGGCACATTCACATACACAGGCAATTTAAAGACCCCGATTAGCCTCACTGTCTGTCTTTGGACTGCTGGACGAAATTAACAGAGGTGGAAAGTTCAGGATCAGAAAGTATGAATCCAGACCAAGAGTTTGTTTCACCCAACCAATTGAGTACTCGGCGGCTGTGACTCTTTATGCTTGGCTGGTTGGTTGAAATAAAATCTTGGTCTGGATTTGTACTTTCCGAACCTGAACTTTCCACCTCAGGAAATCTGAGTAGTTGGAGAGGAAACCCAGGCAACACAGGGGGAGCATGCAAGCTCCACACACAGAGTGTGTTTTATAAAGTCTTCCCCTTGTAATGCCTTCTGTTAGATTGTGTTATAATCTGCTATGGGGGATATTGTGGTTCTGGGATGTTGCCTCACACCACAGGGTCTGACGGTTCCAAATCCACATCTTCTGTGAGTGTGAGGAGCTTGCAAATTCTTCTTGTATCGTGCAGATTTCCTCCCTTAATTCTAAAACATGGTCTGCTGCATGTTGTAGTGGCAACTTATTGTGGGTGATCCTGTGCCCTCTACCCAGTGCGCTGTGCCCTGTGCTGCCTAAGATAGGTCACTGTGCCTTGTGCTGCCTGTGATAGGTCACTGTGCCCTGTGCTGCCTATGATAGGTCACTGTGCCCTGTGCTGCCTGTGATAGGTCACTGTGCCCTATGCTGCCTGTGATAGGTCACTGTGCCCTGTGCTGCCTGTGATAGGTTCTAGTCAACCCCACCCGGACCAAGGACTGGATAAGCATTTGGGAGGTTGATGGTTTGCTGCTTCTTTCTGGAAAATAAAATATCAAGGGAATGGGATTAAAGTGAGTGTTCTTTTTTGTAGTGGTGGTTTCCTACTCACAAATCATAATAAATGTATTTGTATTGCATGCACTGATCACCTACAAGATTTATTCAAGGCTATAGCTTATGTTTAGTAATTAGTATCTGTCACTGTTTAATGTATGTACTAGACCAAGGAAAGGAAAATGCTTTATTAGAGCAGAGAATGTATAGTCCATTTGGTTATGAAGGTTATCAATTGAAATATCTCTGTTGCTCGATTTTTAAAGCATCTATAGAAGCCAGGGATACCCTAAAAGCTTATATTTCATGATTCTATCTGGTTATAGAGAACATGTAGTGTGCTAATTAACATAGAGCCAGAATGTTAAATCAAATCAAGGTACTGAGATCTGCTTTTTCTCAACTCCGGCTGCTGGTGTTGGGTGGAAGAGGACCACTGTAGCTAATTAAAATAAATTAAAAAACTGTAATAAAAAATGTGCTATGTTACTTGCTTCTCTGACGGCAGGCTTGTTTCTCCTTTGCTCTGATACTTTCTGATGTGCACATCACGGGGAGCTGTCAACTCATCTTATACGGTGTTTAGGGCTTTTAGACTAGAAGGATGTGGGTTCACGGACTAGAGCTCACAGTTTCTGCTGTACGCTTGCAGAGATTGCTCCGCCTTGGGTTGTGGTTTTATTAGAACTTACTTTGTGTGGTCATACTTGGCTTCAGCCTGGAGAACCACAAATCATGGGTTTTCCTGCTCATCTTACTTTTTGCAATAATTAGCAGCTACCTAACCACAAGCAATTATTAAAACTTCAATTTAGTCTTATCTCAAACCTCCATCTCTGGCTTCTTCTGAGATATGGTCCTCTTAGTCGAACTTCTGCCAGACACTGGATGGCCTCTGTCGCTCCAAATCGAAGCTGAATGGAGATGCCATCACACATACATTAGTGGCCAAAATTGTAGAAACACTTCCAATTTTTAGATATTGCATTATTCAACTGTTCCTCGTTGCTTGTTTAATTATTCAATGTATATTTGCAATATCATACATTAAATGATTAAATAAGTAACTGGAGCAACAGTTGAGTGACGTTCTGCAATCTTTAAAAATTGGAAGTGTTTCCACAATTTTGGCCACTAACGTATGGGACCAGATCTCTGTCATGATTTACATACCCCACATTTCCAAACTCTGGTTTTCATCAGTGAAACATTAACATTTATGTGGCCTTAATGTTTTGATTAAGCACATTACTAACATGAGATGGGCTTTGACAAAGTCGGGCTGGGGGGAGGAGGGGCTTCTTTATCCATGACCTAGACATCTAGGCATTTCCTCTGAGTGTCCGGTTTTTCTATTGGTGCTTCTGCCAGCCGCCTCTTCGGACAGTAGGTTCCCGTGGCAACCGGGTTCATGGAGGGCCTGTGAATCACGTAGGCTAAATCCGAGTCCTTCAGCATGTTAAACTAGCCCGTAAAACCCCCACTCTCTGGGGAGTGCAGAGGCGACGGAGTGGGGCTGAGTAGTGACTGACTGCCCCGCCCCCACACACTCCTCCAATGATGGTTTTTCTGAGAACAACCTATTTCGTTTTCCATTTGTGGACATAGTGTAAAGGCCTGAGAATGTTCACTTGGACAGCCTTAAAAGACGCCTACTGTACCTTTTGTGTTTATTCATAGCAGTATTTCTAAACTGTGACATCATTTTAAAAACAACCTGACACTTTCCCAGTCTGCATTAATCATTAAAACTAGAAATATTACTCCTGTACAGTGCAGCATTGACTGGAACTGGTTTAATTAAGTGTGGGGCTTCTATTGCTTCATAAAATACACTAGTATAATTGTTGCAATAACTTGTTTTCAATGTTTGTTTCAGAATTAGGTAGAAACTTGGTGGGGAAAAAACTGTTCTATAGCTTCCCAGAGTATTCTAAGATCTGTAATTCTATTAGAAAATCCTTAACATGTAAAAGAGGGTCACAAAAATCTGTACTTTTGTGTAAAGTGTGTCGTTTCTTTTCATTTTTCATTTGAAATATCTTGTTGCCTTGAAAATTTAAGACAGACATGCTGCCAGTCATGAAGACGGCTTCTGATTCGTCATAGACAATAACACACTTTTACGTGTGGTTGTCTGCATGTTTCTTGCAATTTTCACATCTTTCCATAAATAAACACAATCAGCACATACCAGGCTTACAAATTTCTGTAATTACCTTGGGAAAATTCATTTCACTTCATGAAACAAAGGGTGCCTGAGGGTAAAGACTGTTTGGTTTCCTTTCTGTGCCAAAAAAAATATTCCTTTTACTGAAATATTGAACTCGTTCATCTCTCTGGTCTGATGTGCGTGAGCCCTTACCTTACCCGAAGATTCGATGTGTTCTGGGGTCTTTCCTGCAAATCTGCATCCTGTTTTCAGTTGTCAGAATGGTTTTGTTGTATCTTTGCCAGCCCAGCATATCCCAAGCTTTTGGTTATAAAAATAGAGGCAGCTTTTTTGTTAGACTGTGCTCTGTCTTATAGCAGACAGCCCATGTCCAGAGAAAAATGCAAGGCCATCAAAGGCCTTATCTTCAGAGACCGCTTTATTGACTGCTCTCATAGGGAGGCTATTATT
The DNA here is from genome assembly GCA_015163995.2 of Mormyrus lacerda. Classification (NCBI taxonomy): domain Eukaryota; kingdom Metazoa; phylum Chordata; class Actinopteri; order Osteoglossiformes; family Mormyridae; genus Mormyrus; species Mormyrus lacerda. Next base: position 17,136,624 of record JAABNX020000119.1, read on the forward strand.
AAGCATCTTGCCAAAGACACATGGGAAAAACAGTGGGACAAAGTTGTCGTCTTCTAGTCTGAGGCACGAAATGTGTTTACTAGTACTTAGAGGCTATTGTTGTTTGTTCTACCCATTCAAAAACTCCATAAGTCAAAACAGCAGGCCAGTGCTTGGGTAGAGGGATAATTTACTTAAGAAAAAGTATAAAACATATAAATATATAAACAGAATATATTTTACTCTAAAACACACATTTACATGATAACACATCCTTCATATAGTTACAGATTAAACCAGAACATACAAGCAAAGGCAGACAATGAAAGCAGGTTCTCACATGGTGTAGGTATGTAATTATATTGATTACTATTAAAAATTCTTTTTTAGTGATCGAGTCAGAGTTGAGCATCAGGTACTGTATACTGTGAACAGAACATTAAGATATCAAAGTGCACTGGCTAATATCTTTTTGTTTCTCAAATAAATGCCTATATCTACAAGAAAAGGAGACACTCCTTCTAAAGGAACCTTTGTTCATCTGAACTGAGTAACACCTGGATAAAAAACATGGATAATTTCCATTATCATTCTTTAAGTCCATTTTGGTTTTTTTTTTCGATAATATATCCTGAATATGGCAATACCATATCATATTTCCATTATCAATCCTGCAGGTATGCAAATATAACTGTAAAATGTTTAAAACCTTATTTCGTGAAAATTGGATGCTTTGACAGTTGAAAGAGTTACAGCAAGGGTTGGGCTCTAAACAGGGTTTAAAGCACATCGATATCCATGTCAATACATAGTGTTGATAATCAGTTGTACAAATCATCCCTAATATCCAAACCACCCAAGAAGAGGAACAACGAATGAAGCAAAAGAGGCATTTTGGGGAAAATGCATTCTTTTTGCTGTTTAGCAATGACTGTTTTGTTACTCTGGAGTTGAAGCAGATCACACCTATAAACCTGAGTGCGTACAGACTTTACTCTGGCTGTGGTTTACTCAGACAGCGACTACATATGCCAGGTAAATTCCCCACAATAGAACAGAGAGCACACTTTGATCTTACAATGCTCATTCATTCTCCTAACACAGTTTAAATGTGTGGAATTAAGTGCTATGAAGTGCCAACTTGGTTTGGGCAAAAGTGTTCTGTCTAACCTTTCTTTTTTAAGCATACTAATCTCTGAAATCATTTAATTGATCAAAACCCTGTCTTGCCAGATGATTCATGGCACTTTCATGTGAGGAAAAGGCTTAACCTCAAAACTGTGGGTAAATGTGATACACGTCTGCATCAGGAAATCCGCATTCCTGGAATGCACACTTTGAATCGCACACGGTCATTTAGCACAGACTTTGGCTAAATGAGCCCATAATGCTTGGACAACAACAGGAAAACTATCCACAGGGCAGTACAAGCTGTGAAAACATCCATCCATCTTCCAGCTGCTAGGGCAGAAGGGAGGCTGGCGCCTATCCCAGGCAGCATAGGGTTCTACACCCTGAACAGGATGCCAGTGCTGTGAAAACGTCACATTTTTACACAGGTGTCCTGACAGCGACATCTTCCTGTTTTGGCCCGACCATAGCTCAGCTTGTGACACGTTTTTCTGTAAATAGATAATACTCACTGTTGTTGTTCCACAGGAATTACACAACAGTGAAAATACACTATATATTTGCGTATATGGGCTATGTTTCAAGCCTTTTATTTTTTGTTGTGTTGTTATTTTATTACTTGCTCTGTGATATCTATCTGAAAGTCTTACCATAGCATGACAGACGGCCTATATGACAATATCATATACCTACAATCCATAAAACACAAGCATAGCTCAGTTATAACTATTAAAGTGCAAAATATCGACCTACTTTATCAAAAATAAGACTATAATGATGTAATCCAGCCAAAAAATATATAGCTTTTTTGAAATTGTAATTTTGATTGCAAAGCATAGCTGTACATCTAAGTTATTTCCTGTAAATCAAGTAATAATACTTTTTTGCAGTTGACGATGCAATAGTTAAATTAAAATAAATTTTATCAATGGTCTACCCACACTGAGTACTTCATGTAGGAATACTCGACTTAGTCTAGCATATGGTACTTTTTTTTACTTCTAGAATGGTTTTTCATGCCTTATAACTTCCTCTTAGGCGGTATGCCCGAGTGTGGCATATTTTGGACAGGAAAACCAGGACTGCCACCAAAATCAGAGACATGATGATAATGATGGTGATGATGATGTACACGGTTTTTTGGTCCATTGTCGCGCAGTGTTTCTGTGATAATCTTGCAATGTTTATCTCAATGTGTTTGGAGTCCTGGGTGTATTGACACATCGCAGTAGCAATGTCAGGGATGTCCACAGTGGATTTCTGGACCATCTGCAGGAACCTCAGGCTGTTACAGCAGCTCAGAGGGTTGGATCCAAGATAGAGTTTTTTCAGTGTTTTTTCCAGCATCTGCACTGTGTTGTACTCCAGTGTGATGAGACTATTATTCTGAAGGTTTAGAGACTCAATGGAAGACTCTTTGTTCCATACTGGGAGAGCAGTCAGGTTATTAGCGGACACATCCAAATTCTGAAGGCAACTCAAGCAAGACAAGTCATAGTTTAGCATGTGGAGCTGGTTCCCCCTAAGGGACAGGTAAGTCAATGATGTTTCCAAGCCAATAAAAGCGTTCTTGTCAATCTTTATGCCTGCATTATAGGATAAATCCAGGACCTTCAATCCACTTCCAGAGAAAGCATACTGGGGTAAAGATTGCAGGCTGTTTCTGGTCAGATATAAGTAATGCAGAGTTGAGATGTTGGATAAAATAATGCAATCACTTTCCTCAAAATTCTGCCTTCTTGGGGGAAGATCACAGATTTTTAGGAGGTTATCTTGAAGGTGAAGGTCTCTAATGCTGGGAAGTCTGTGGAAAATGTAGGAATCCTTGACACTGAGTGAGTTAGCCTGCAGATAGAGCTCCTCTAAGGACTGGAGCGTGTTTTCTCCAAAGGAGAGATTCTGAAGGACATTAAAACTTAAATCGAGGATCTTCAGGGAATTTAAAGGTCTATCTTGGTCAATGTAGAATGCCTCCATGCAGTTGTTACTTAGATTTAACATCTCCAGGGATGCCATGTTGTTGAAAAAAGATGATGGGATACGTTTAATTTGATTGTAACTCAAGTCTAGGTATCGGAGTTTTGTTAGATTATTATATACATTTTCACTGTAATCTGTGAATCTACTTTCATCATTGATCATGAACTCTGTCTGCTCTGCAGTGAGCATAGTGTTAACGCCTGTCAGAAGGTTTCTGGATAAATCAAGATACATTAGCTTGTTTCTTCTTGGGAGAAAGGGAAAGTAATGCAATTTGTTTTCCCTAAGGTCAAGATACAAAAGTTCATACTCACGGTCCCAGTCCCTAGTCTGAAATGACTCCATGCTGTTTTGACTCAGGTTTAACGTCTTTAGTTGCAAAAGGTTAAAGTCAGTGATACAAGTGATAGAGTTCATGGACAAATCAAGCTCAGAGAGATGTGGCATTGAGTTAAATGCTCCTCCTTCAATCTCAAGGATGACATTGTTGTGAAGATCAATGTTCCTCAGAGATTTTGATCTGAAAAAGGTGTTGTTGGTAATTTTGGTAATGCTGTTACCCTCAAGTGAAAGCTTCTGAAGTGCTGGGGCATCCTCCAAGAAATAATCAGTCATGCCTGTGTACAAGCCATTACCTATAAGATCTAGCTTTGTCACAGAGGAGAGAGGCCCAACTGGAGTCTTTGACAAAGCAATGATATACAAATCATTTCGGGAAAGATCCAGAACCTGAAGATTTGTCATGTTTTTGAAAAGGCCTGGCTGAATAAACTGAATCTTGTTTGAGTGGAGATTAAGGTCATAAACTGAGGTGTAGGAGGACATGAGTTCTTGCGTAAGATTCTGAAGAAGGTTGTATGAAAGGTCCAATTTATGTATGCCAGGAGGTAGCTCTCTAGGGATGGTTCTCAGATTCCTGTGTGTGCAGTTTGCATCCCTGTCCACCTGTGCAAAAAAAGCAGCAAACCCAAGTGAGAAACATATAGATTATGCTAAGACCTCTCACGTGCAGCCAGATAAAGTTTCATTTTGGTTTTCCTTACAGAGAAATCAAGGAAAACAAAAAGCATTCGCATTAAATTCCTACAAGAATTTTGCATTTGTTAATTCCAGTTTTTCCTAGCACACTAAAATATCAGAACAAAGGGATTTGCTTTTAGAGTCAAACTAGGCAATACCAAAGAATCTTCAGTCTATAAACAAATAAGAAATATACACAATTACTATTACTGTTTTTCCTGCAAACACACTGAGAAACAGGAAGTTCAATGTGATTCCCTGATTTTATTGGTTACAGATGCTGTATGCCTCCAGCTATATGTGAAATAAATGAGATTATATCAATCCAAATTATGTACTTCCATCATCATTTTCTAGACTCTTGGAAAAACAATTTCAGCACAGACAGCAGACTATGGACTTCTTTTGCAGACAAAGCAGCCTGTGTAAAGTCAGGTCCTGATTAATACCTGAAGGTAAGAACATTCCTTTCTGCATAGCAGTCCCAGGTCTTGGGTTTTAACTCGATCCATTTGGTCCAGAATGTGGAGACACTTTATCCAAACATGAACCATGGGTAGCAGCCAAAACACATTCATCACCATGAAGGTGTGCAGCCCAGGCTATCACACATTGCCACTTTACTCAAGTCAGAGCTCATCTAAAGCCATCCCGCTCCCTAAGCTGCATGGACCATAGGGCGAATGACGTGCACCTTAATGCAGCCTTAAGTACTGCAACTCAAATTTCAAAAGTTAGCATATGGCATTGTCGTGTGCTCACATATCCTCTTTCCAAGAAAATTCCCCTCACAAACACCCTTGCAGAAGTAAAAGTGTGTAGAACACATGTCAGCGATGGTAGCCATGGCTACAGGCGGAAATTACATTCCATGAGCTGACTGCAAATATTGCATTTTTAATTCTATATAAAAAGACAAGAATAAACACACAACAGAATTATGGTGTGCTGTATTTTAAAATAAAAATGTTTACATGTTTTTAATTACCTTGATAAAAGCACAAAAATACAAAAAAGGTCATTTTTATTATGAAAACCATTAAATCGTTTTCTGGTATTTTTTTACTGTGCAACCTGTGTAATTATTAAATTACATTTAATGATGCTGTTTATAATGATCAAAGTTCAGTTGCCTCCAGTCTGACAGACGATTCCCACAACTTCCCACAACAGAACAGGTGGCCGAGTAAAACGATTCCTCCGTGAAGATGTATGAATGCGCGCCCGATTTCAGCCATCCAGGTGCAGCTCACCTCTCGGTGCGGTCACTTACCACTCGGCAGTGGGTGACCGGCTGGGGACGGTAGGTGGCGGTGACTCCATTTATAGCAGCCAACAACATCCAGAGGTGGACTCCCATTGTGCTGCGGAGGAAGCAGAAGGGGACTGAGCACTACCGACTGTGCTCAGCAAGAGTAGAAACGTGGGTTATGACTCAACGCGTGTCTGACTTCCCTCCTAGAACCGTAGCAGCCTAAATCATTATCACACGCACCTAACTAACGCTTTCAGAACCTGGTGAAGAATAATTATTGTTGTTTCTTTGGTATGTTTTAATGGGAGAACTTTAACTTAGAACTGATCCAGTAGCAGCCCACAATTTATTTAAATAGATTGTTTACATTTTAGGGATTAACGTTCACTTAAAGTACCCCAGTACCAAAAGTGAAAACTTCAACTAACTTGAACACAAGAACGCTCTCTGTACCGACACACACGCTGAACACCACCTGTATGTGTCTATTTTTATCATAAATTTTTTGCTTATATGTCACCGAAGGAAATACCCACATACCAAGCCTACACAACATCCTTAAAGGTTAGTAGTTGCCCCAGGAGTAAAACACAATAATATGTATAATGTTTCCCACACAATAAAGGGGGGGGGGGGGTGCCTTTAACTATTAGTATCTACAATACCTGCAAAAGCTTTTAACGAAAACGCACTAATACACGCACTACATTGTTACCTTTCACAATGGTTTAATCACACCTGGAAATATCACAGAGAAATAAATCTGTCACTCACCAGGCCTCATTTTGCACCGAAATATTTATCTATTTAGTCGCAAAACTATAATTTGTTCACTTCAAAGTTGTTTAATAATTAATAAATGAATAAGGGCACTATTAATTGATAAAAAAAACTAATAGGAAATACGTTCAAAATAGAACATGCACTTCCCCATAATGTCTTCTCCCTCGTACAGTTCCTCATTTTCCTTGTATTTTAATCCACAATAATATAAACAGGCAAACCGCAAGGTCTAATCCACTATCAAACCCTTAAAATGGAGTCATGGTTTACCTTTTTTTCAGGTATTACTTTGGCCAGCCTAGTGAAGCAGTCATGTCGTTCTTGATGCGCCCTGACATCCCGCGATCCGGAGAAATTGCCTCTTCTGCCGAGCACCTCTCAGCTGCATTCGCCAGCTAAACGCATCCTGTGGGAATTTCCTGCATCATTGTTTTTTCCATTTTTTCTTGCTTCTTTCTACAATGCCTTATTTGGAACCGATGTGTCCCTCTTCGCCCTCTCCCTTTGCAGGCAGCAACGTAGGAAACACGGTCCCAATTTTGATCTGGCAGTACACCCGTGACTCTACACTTTGGTAGTATGGGGTTTATCTGATTCATCAATATCTCAGATTGATATGTCAATGTTATAAGACTGCAATATGTAATCTGTGAAACGTAACAGTAGATTTAAACTGACGAGTCCTGAAAGAGCTATTAGTGTTTAATAACTAACATGATTTATGCAGTGCAAAAGCCTAGTAAAAGATCGATATGTTAAGGCACATGCAACATACCTGGCAGAAGAGTCAGTGTTGTTTTTCTATGCAATGTGCTGTCCACTTAGCAGTCAGTTCCCCTATATGTACTGTAGATAACTTGGCTGGGGATTGCCCACAAATGAGAGAGCGGGATTCCCAGTTTAATCCTCATGGATTCGAGCTCTCAAAAATTCCCCTTTTGTTTTTTCTTCCGGATTATGCAGATGAAAAAGAACATTTAAACGGATGAGCTGATTTTTAAAAAGAGCATATTCATAAACCGATCGACGGGACGCAACGGTTTTGTTTCAAGCATAGTACCTTAAAAGTGGTATAAGTACTATAACAAAATAATACAAGATTGAAATGAAACTGAATATTCAGGACAGGCCTATATACACACACATGCTACTCTGCATCGAATTCACATTTATTTTGAATTCTTGTAACACGAAGAGGAGTAAAATTCTTACTATAAAATACAGGAAAATGTCTCCCTCTTGTGAGTAAAATCGTTCAGTAATATATAGATAAGGAGTGATCTTTAAATTTTTGTATTTCAAATAACCGTTTATCAGGGTTGCCAACTCCCACGCATGCAAAAATATCTTACGGCAAAACTGTATTATTCCATTATGAACCTAAAATTGACTATATCAAAACCACTGGGGTAGTTTGCAAACCCTAGAGACTACTTACAAGGTAATAAATCCGTTATATGCATGCAAATGCGTGTGCAGCTTTTGAATTGAAAATATCACTCCAGTCATCTGACCAAGCTTGGCGGCCCTTATATGTGATGTTCTGAAGACAGTCAACATTTTAATTTCCTGTTTAGCGCTCATTCGTCATTTACAATCCAGTGGTTTTTTTTCTCTCCCCATTTTATCATGTCTAAAATGAAAGGCAGATGTTACCTCTAAAACTCCTCAACATACTGACCATAAGAACATAACTATACAAACGAGAGGAGGCCATTCGGCCCATCAAGCTCACTTAGGGAGAACTTAACTAATAGTTCAGAGTTGTTAAAATCTTATCTAGCTCTGATTTAAAGGAACCCAAAGATTCAGCTTGCACTACGTTATCAGGAAGA
>JAABNX020000119.1:17172965-17194836 GCA_015163995.2 Mormyrus lacerda
ACTCACGAGTTCCACTCATGGTTAGTGAAACAAGTCACAACTGGCCCAATGCATTTAAATTGAATGAAATTTTAAAAAGAAAGACTTGAGACAGACTCACCCTCGTCTCTTGCCGTTTACAGCAAAGAGGAAATGCGTTATGTTGTGGCGTGACGAAATGGCTCCCTCATGAAACTGCATTGTAGTTTCTTTAATAACATACGAGTTGAAAAAAACAAGTTTATCCACTGCAAGAAGATAACGGTTATGTGGTCTAATCACACTGACAGAAGAATTTGAAGTCTGTATAAATTTCCAGTACCACAACCTACCGTGGATGGCTGAGACCTCGGATAATAGCGAACCATGTATAACGAGATTTTCATGTACATATATATGATAAAGTTTCATTGCTATATTATGCACAGTGAGACACTACAGACATTAAATTTGGCCTGTTCTCGCTAGATGCATGGTTTTAAAACTTATGAACCGTTTATTTCCATAATTTTTCAAATTTTATTTCAGACTGCAGATATGTGGGCCCCACTGCAAGTTGCAAGTAAATTAACTCAGTAGATATTTTAACCAGCGATGACCAGTCATCAGCCACTCTTATGCATGCCATGACACATCTGGGTCAGAATGGACAATTATTAATAAATATGTACCAAACACATAATATTAAAGTTACTTGGTGTGCAAGCTTAAAGCACACTTTACAGGACATGACTATTTAGGTTTATTCTTGCCGTCACATTGCAGCATTTAAGTGGGCACGCGTAGTGGGATCGCAAAACTTTTGCTAAGGATCACAAAAGTATTCTGTAGGAACAAAAAACTATTTCAAATTCTGAGTTCCTAGTCTGAAATTTCAATGGGAAGACCCCCACAAATCGGAATTCCGACTTGTGAACTCGACACAACCCCAAGCTCAGAATTCAAGATGGCCTTTAGCTATCAACAGAAGTCAAAGCTGTAGTTTTATACTGTTTATTAGCAGCAGTGTTTCATTTGTAGCTCAGTAAATCATTCCTACACAGTAACCTACTGTTCAACGACTAAGCGTGGGCTTCTGGATACGGCATTTTTATGTGCAAAATACCATGTAATTACATTCATATAGCTAATAATTAACCGGACTAGAACTGGACCCTGTTTCATTAAGATGGATTTAAGGTAGTCTAGGTAATGTAAATGAACGAAGATAAAGGGCATTTAATCTGATGTGGATAAAATCTTGGTCTTTTGAAATAGGTTCCTGGTACTGCTAAATAGCTTTGCGACTTGCTGTTAACTTGTGTGTGACGTCATTCCTAGTTTCGAATTCCGACCTCCGAGGCAAATGGAACGCAGCATAAAACTAAAAGAAATTTTTGCAAGAAAGATTTGACACACTCACTCTTGCCCTGCCTTGTTCAGTCTTCTATACAGGAAATGAAACGCATTATGTAGAGACATGACGAAATGGCTCATTTCCTGTTGTTTGAGTTGTATGAGTTAAGAAAATCAAAAGTTTATCCACTGTCAGAAGACAACAGTTACGTGGTGTTATCACACTGATCAAGCAGAGTTTGTACACATTTTATTTACAGTTCATCACTTGGCCTTCATCACTGCTGAGGGCATAATTGACCACTCCCCCTTACTGCTTTGAGACACTCCAATATCGCGAGGGGTGACAGAGTGTGTAGGGACCAGTTTGAGTTGAACCTACAAGGCAAAATAGGGCAAGCCCACAGACACTGCAAAGCGTGTGTGTAAAATACATTTGAAATCCACAGAGACCAAGGGAGCCAACAGGTTCAACTTGCCGTTAACGCGACAAACATCACGGCTAATCTGAAAATTTTAGTTACAGGTTAGTGAATGTGACACGATTGTCAAGCCTCTCCCTTGAATATGTCAAACGAGTGCGATTTATTTTGTGACAAACTTTTTTTACCACTTCAGTGTGAGAGGCAAAATTAGGGGCAATGATAGCCTGTTTAATTTGACAATCATTTTACGTAATCTTTTTAGCAAGATAATCATGGCATGTAATACATGTGGAAATATTTTCTATTACAGTACTATTACTCAGTAGAGAGCAGTCTTCTGCCAAAGAGGTGTGCTGCTGGTTAAGTGATATCTTGCAAATTTTAAGAACTGTAAAAGAAATCACAAACTCAAGTATAGGGGACAACATTGGATACCATGTAAGCTTTAAAAACACCATGACCTTGATCTAGGTATTTACAATAATTCAATTATCAGTGTTATAAATGAATTAACACACATTAAATGGCTGTACAGCTCAGCAGCTGCAACTAAATTTTTGTTTAGGTAAAACATGTTAAGTATAACTGCACCTGTGACAAAATATGCTATATTGTATTTGACTGATATAATGTAATTTATCCATTCATTTTCCTCATTTTGTTTTTGCTGCGGTATCGTTTTAGTATCAAAATATTTTAGGCAGTTATCCCATCAAAGTTATGATTTTGGTATCATGACAACACTAGTGTAATGTGCAAATAATAATTTTCTTATTCAGTATCTATATAAAGCGCTGGGCCCCCTGAATATGGCAGGATATCCAACACCTCTGCAGATAGCTTTTCTGTGATGTCTTTGTAAAACAACCAATTTATCCATTTTGCATACTTCAGCAGCATCTGTAATACACTTTAAAAGATCTCTGTCAAGGGTCCTACAGAAGGCCCTTGGGATTAATTTTTTTGTTGTATATTATACATAAAACTGCTGTCTAACTACTGTGCTACTATACAACACACCAGCAGAAGCCAACCTTCAGGACTGTTAAACCACTGTCAGAGCATATGCATGAAGGCAACAATTACATTTTTATATTAACTCAGCACGACTTCCACTGTAACTGGATAGTATTTTCATTCCATCATGAACAATTGGTGTTTATTGAAAGGTCAGATTCCACGATCACAGCAGCAAAACTCACGATTCTACATTTATACATAGACTTGGCATCAATTTGCAACTTTCTGATGGATAACTAATAAAATGTATGCTTGGCCATTAAAGCCTACTGATGTAATCCACACATGCTACTATTAAAATTAAGAGCAGATATCACATCAAGAATGTCTTTTATAGAAAAATTAGATTGATACAGGAAGCAGTTTTCTTGAACATGTATAAAAAGCACACAGAATGAGGAAATGATTTGGACAGAAAATGTGGCAGTTAGTACAGGAACTTCAAAAGGCACTACATTTTTGCCACCATCCAGTTTTAAGACGAAACACATTTGGGACAAACATTTTCTAAATAAACAAACAGATTTCAACCGTCTGGATATGTACTACAGCACATAGTGCAGATTGTTTTAAAATACAATAATAAAATGAGCACAACATTTTGAAAGGAAAAAACCAATAACACGTTTACATGAGTTACTTTAAAAAAAATCCACTTAGTTTGGCAGAATGTCAAGCTGGATATCTGAAAGACAAATAAAAATAAACCTGATATCTTTTGGCTGGCCTGGGAACTCCTTGGTATCCCTCCCGGTGGAGCTGGAGAAGGTGGCTGGTGAGAGGGAGGTCTGGGCATCCCTGCTCAGACTACTGCCCCTGTGACCCGAGCCCGGATAAGCAGCAGATAATGGATGGAGGGGGGAAAAAAAAAAAAACTACACAGTAACGAACACCTATAAAACTACTGCACAGCCAAGATAAAGCACCAGCATTTTTTTCCGGAATGTGAACCAATTTACCATATTAATTTGCATCATTACACAATGATTTAACCACATAACATGTGTCTTACAGCACTGAAAAAAGAATATAGTAACAGAAGAACCCTGCACATGCAGGTTGGAAATGATTCAAGATTTAAGACAAAATTTGTGTCAAAGGCTCAGTATGAGTGGAGATGCTTTGTACCTTTGTATTACAAAATAAAAAGTAGTTGGGAATAATTACCATTATAAAATTCCATTTTACTTCATTATTTGTCACATGCTATAGCTTTTATATTTAAGGCTTCAAATTTACTTTAACCATTAAGAAACATGCCATTAAATACTGCTTGCACTCCTGTAAATGTTGTCAACGTTTTAAGACGATGACAGGCTAACGATCGCTACAGATTTACAGCTAGCTTTTAAAGACTTGATCTAAGACACAACGTGACAATGCAATCTTTCCTTACCAGCATATTTTAAATGAGCTGTGTTACTCTGGTTAGTCATTTTGAATTACTAAATTACATGAAAAACTTCTGTACATTTGTTTAATTTGGCTCGGATTACGTTCAGACCAAACTCTTCTCTTAAAGGGTTAGTTGCTTACATACAGTCCTTCTTATGCATATAGTATTTTAGCTATAACAACAGCATCAGCCTAAGATGGGCTGGACTGGTCATCTGTAGTACGGAACATTTTCCCAGTGGGCCGATTGGTACGCAGGCAGGCAAAACCTGTCGTCGGAATCTCCCCCCTTGGCAAAATTTACCATAGAGTAACCTAAAGTCCAGGGCTGATTTTTAAAACCAGTCCAGCCCAGAGCCTAACAACCAGAAAACTTTACCACCAGTTTGTCCCAGGCAGTAAAACACATATTTAGAGCACTGAAGCATATAATTCATAACAAACAAAAAAGAAAATCGATGCATCTTTCAAGGCAGCAAAGTTCTTTTCTACTCTAATGTGGCTACAACACACATCCTTTAGTAAAAAAGTACCAGTATAATATTAAGACTAGTACTTATCTTCTGCATGTGTAAAAATTAGTGTAAAGCCTATGATCCATGTAGTGAATTTCTTAGTACACATTTAACAAACATGCAATGATTTCCATATTAAAAGGGGTGGGGCTTTGTTCACAAATTCCAAACAGAACTTGCTAGACGGATTACTGCACTTCAGTCCCTTTCAGTCCTTGATAATACGGCTTACGGTTTCCGGATGTCAGCATAAACCACTGGCTCCATCTTGTGGAATGAGTTGGGGCTCTTGGTCCCTGAATGATCAAGCTGGGCATATATCACCGGCCCCTGAAGTACAAAGATTGGCAAATAAACACAGAAACAAGGTGAAATATGTGCAGGTAATGTCATAATTTTAAGGCGACATTCAAAGGTTATTCCCACTGCAGTATTCTCTTTTGTGTTTTTTTTACATTTTGTAAAGTATTACTACAAATCCCAGTTTTGTGTTATTCAATGATTATTGTTGCTTACTTTCTGTAACTGTTCTTTGACATATCTTTGTTGTTGTTTACTGATGCAGCTATCAGGAGTGAGCCAGTTTCATTTACATACAATTGTGCAATGACAAAGAATTCCAATTCCAATTCTAAATGACCAAAAATATAGTATCTGAAAAACATTTACCTGTGAACCAACCAAGAAGGTAAGACTTCTCATTTAATTTATGGAAAAAAATTGATTCCTCAGTGGAATGTTTTGCTTATAGGACCACATGCCGCATTGATATGCGACGGAGAGGGATTCCCCACCCCAAGCCACGGGAAGGATGAAAGGCAGGAGAAGTCACCATTTAAACAATGCATGCAAAACACATCCTGACAGATCCCAGAAAAATAAAAGAAAAAGAAAAATACAAGACTCAAAAGGATCCAATCAAGAAACTACAGAAACCTACAAATGCACTTGGCAGTCAGTTATGTAACCCTGAAAAAGTAAACAAAAGAAAGGAACAGTGTGCACATTTAGAGCTGCCCCACCACCAATGCACTCAGGTCCACAGTAACACTCCAGGGGTTCCTACCTGAACAGGGGCAGATGGACTGCTACACCTCGAACCCTCCGTACTGGACTCAGCCTTCTTCCCCGTCCGAGTTGCTTGTGAACTGACACTCTCAATGGAAGTGCAACTTTTTTTGTTTGTGTTTTTTTTTTTTTGTTTGTTTGTTTTGGGCGTACGGAATTTGGAATTTGAGATTTCGATGACAGACAAGTACGTGACAGGATTTGGAGCAGGGATGAGGAGCGGCCAATAGATGCACACAGACATGCATGTCCATGGAGAGACACACAAATGAAAAAGACAACATGAGAGATGGACAAACAGATATTGTGGTGAAGCACACAAACTACAAAACTGCAAATGAGCTATCGCCCAAGGATATGTGCAGCAAAGTTCATAAAATGGTACAAGTTACCATAAACATTACCATAAGCAAAAAACATTAAAAAGAACATTCATTAGTAGGGCTAAATCTAGCTAATCTACTGGCTAATCATTCCAAATAAATCCGAGCTAACCAAATCAACAAGCTGTGGAGTGGTTCAAACTGGAACAAAAATTCAGCATTAGAAAACATTGGTTCACTGCAGCAGCGACATGACAAAAACGTATACGATGACTCAAGCTATAGGAATCCACTTCAAACCAATGTAAACACAAGATTGCCACATCATAAAAGCAGGATTTTTGAAAATGATTTTTTTGCTTAATACTTTTAATTAGAACCTCTATCAAGATGATCACTGCATATTCAAATTTGGTCAGAGCACTGTTTTCCACAGCAAATAATGGAAACTCTACAAGCTACTGAGCATTCATTTGATTACTAAATATTAGACTAAAATGAGCTTCTATCATTTGAAAACTTCAAAATCATACCACAATGTCCAGTTAAGAGAAATAGGTTTTCCCAAAGAGAAGGAAATGAGTGCAAGACGTGAGATGATTGCAGTGAAAGGGCTGTTTAGTAGACAGATGCTGACATACAATGTGATTAGTGAGCAAACAAACGCAAACGAAGACGACAAATGGCCGACTGGGGGACTGTTCTGGGAATATTCATACCTCTTCAAGATCACGCTGCACCCCCCCAGAGCAGAATTTATTTTTATATTTCCAAATTTGTGTATTAATGTTCATTTTAATGTGGATTTCAGTCCATCTGTTTTTTTTTTATGCAAAACAATGGGGGTGGCATATTGGTCCCTTTCACAGTTCCCAGGTAAAGCTCTCTGTTAGACACACAAGACTCCTCTCAGGAGGTTCTGGACCAGGCAACAGAGACTTGGCAAAACTATGAAAATTATTAGAATAGTAAACTGCTACCTAAAGTACAAAAATGATCAGGGTCAAGACAAGTTTCAGGATTAGAATATTAACCCACTGTTAGTTCCACATGTTTTAGTAACTTCTAAACTGAGTTCCGTCGAGACGGGTATTATTCCAAGAGAAGAGTTTTTTTCTTTTTAAAAATTTCCAAAGAACACAAGCATCAAGGCTGTCAAGCTTCAGAAGAAGAAAACAAAGAGAGTCCTCATCTACTAGCAGATCTGTTATACAACAACCACTTAGGGAAGATAGTTTTGTATTCAGGCCAACTGAGAACATTCCACACTCAAAAGGTAGTTAACCATAGCAAAAGGTACATGCTGAAATGACGCATCAAACGGGGTAAGGAGGAGGGATTCCACAAGCTGAACATTTGTAGCATTTTCAGTACATGTCAAAGCAAACTGGGTCTGCATTAAACTACAACTAACAAGATAATGAATAGACAACTCCATATGACTGGGTGTGTGTGTGTGCGTGTCTTAATACAAATGAAAACATTTAAATTTACACAAACATTATTTTAATGCATTATTTCATCTTTCTTTCCTGATCAGGACTAGAAACATAACCCCACACACAATATCAATTTAAATGGGAAATGAACGATTTCCAGGCTACCCCAACTCAAATGGAATTGTCCTTTGTGCAGTGTATTTGATTTCACTCAGACTTCACACCCCATTAACAGAACTTACCCTCACACATTTAAAATTCTGTATTGTTTCATGCGATGAGTGGCCTGTTAAATTTAGTCAGGTTAAAATGCCTATATTGGCTCCATCAAGACACGTCAGTACCTGTCAACTCTCACAGATTCACCTCAGAAATCTGTAGCATCAATGGACCTTAGTTTCAGGGAGGGGGGAGTCTTACCCCTCATAAGCATGAGTGGAGTCCTTCCTCTTGATCACAAGGATGATGATTGAGACAATGAGGACAAGAAGAACAATGGCACCGATGACTGCTCCTACAATAACTCCAGTGTTGTTCGGGGGAAGAGCTTCTGAAACATAACACATGATGATTTAATGTGGCACGTGAAACCAAAGGGGAAGTCGAGGCAAGATTTCCATATGAATTAAAGAAAAGGATTTTACAGCACATTGCAGAACACTGACAATATGGGACTGAACCTCAATGGGTATGTTAGGTTTTCATACACAATTCTGGAAAGATACGAGTCAAAAAAATTTAACTACAATAAAATCTACTCTCAACTCTATTTTCATTGCACAACAGTACAAGATTGGGACAGCTATTCCCAGAGCAGTGTAAACATAAGACAAGACGAGGCGTGCAATACTTAACAATATGTACAAAACACAATATATTCTTAGTGGAGAAAAACACACAAAACTGCAGTTTATTCTCTTTGGACGTCTGAACTGGGTATAGTTATAGGAACATTCCACATCGGTTTACTGTTTTCATGTTGTGGTAGAAAAATTATAAATCACCTCTCTAATAACTCTAGTTGTTAAGGCACTTAGAATAAAACTCCAGACCTCTCAGTTAGTGAGCAAAAGTCTCTTTTATTCAAGCACTCCAGCAAAGCGCTCCCATCACACTCTGGCACCAGGTACCAAGTACCCCATCACTGAGAGCAACCAGTTGAGAAACCATAACTCTCAATTACAGATAAAAATTTCCAAGTCCTGGTTGGTAACAAAACACCAACAAACCAAGCTCAAACGTATAACAAACACAATTATCCTGCTCTATTGGTTCACCTTGGTAGCAAGGTAAAATCCACCATTTTTTCTTAATTTACCAAAACATGTCTCAAATGCTAGGCTCCTACTTGAGATATGACTATAGATATTGATTATATTGAGATCAAATCACTGTAAATACTTTAATCATATTAATCATATGTTAACCAAGTAAGAACTACTTACACATTTGTACTACCGTATAACATATCGCGTATGGCCTACTACGACTACTTTATAACTACAGCTTTTTGTGCGTCAGTAGGGGCAGCTTCCCCCCCCCAACCATATTCTCCCATATCCAAATGGGAGAATAGTATGAGCATAGATTATAATAAAGATCTATAATTTTCCTTCCTGGTTGTAAATGTGAGTTTTCACAGCAAATTTGGAGCTAAAATGAAAACATTCAGAAGCTGATGTTAGCCAATTTATTTCATTTTAAAAAATGACCACATGGAGGCAGCGCACAAGATACAAATACCTTAATCCTCAATATTTGTGGTTTTATTGAAGGCCTATACCTTAAAATCTTTCAGGTTATAAAGTATACTTTGAGGATGTCAGACTTCTATTTTAAAGCCATTTGCAGTCAAGTAGATGTAAGATTTTAGATCAAATCACATGGTCAAGATTAAATAGTGTTTTAGTCCACCTGCTGAGTGCATGTAATTATATGTACATGTGGTATATGCCATTGTATAATTCGAGTCTGCTTTCAAACTAATTTTAAAAATGAGAAAATTAGTGTTATGGTAATGACTGTGACAATGACCCCCCTTTGTATTATTTCTACATTAATTTGGGGATTCCACATATAAATAAGTTTTAATATTAATCAGAATCAAAGAAACCTGTGCGATCGAATAGTCAGATTTTCCCATTCAATTCCCAACCCTACTATTATACTTACTCTCTTTGCATATTTCTATTGCTTTATTATAAGGAGTTTACAGCAAAACTCACTGTTCTGAAGTTGATAAAATATATCTAGTCAGATCAAAGTATATTCTGTCGCCTCAGGCTTGCTTGGTGAGGTTCTGGTCGGTTAAATGTAAAGCGCTTTGTGACAATGACTGTTGTTAAATGTGCTATATAAATAAATTTGAATTGAATATTTGTTTTTAGCCTACTACATTTCCAAATTAACTTGGTTTATCCTTTACTTATATAAATTCTGCTTTGCACTAATGTCATTTCACAGCAAACTGAACCAATATCAGAGGGCAGTTCTGGCTTAATGGTTACGGAAGCGCACTTGTAATTGAAATATTGCTGGTTAGCATCCTAGAGGTACCCTGAGTAAGGTACCGTCCCTCAAGCACTGCTCCCCAGGCACTGAAATAGCTGCTCCCTGCTATGTCACGACATCACATATAGCTTAAATGCAGAGGACATATTTTGTTGTTGTCCACTGCGTGCTGTGGTGTGTCAACAATGAAATCTAATTCTTATTAAATTCACATTCAATATGCATCTTCAGTCTTGAGACACATAGCCAAGAAAACGCTGAGCTTACCTTTCATAACAACCCTTAACTGCATGCTTGATGGGATCACTCCAACGTCAGGAGGATTCTTCACATCACAAGTGTAGGTGCCATTGTCACTGAACTGTGCTTTTACCAATTTTATTGAGGCGTCTTTCTTATTCAGGTCTCCAGCCCAAAGTACCCTCTCCTTGAACTGGGGAATGTCTCCTGGATAAGGTCTTCCACCCGAAAAGTGAAATATCTATTTGAAAGGGGATAAGAAAATAAACAAGCATATCACTATTCATCTGAAGTAAGGAAATATAAGCTGTGTTTTAGCAAAGGAACACTGGACAAGAAAAATGGAAACACGTTGTTTGGACAGACAAGAGGAAAAAGATTAAAAAAAGGAGTTCCCTAAAAACTCAGAGCTGTCAGAAACTCAATATCCTTTACCTTTAAACAACATAACAGCACAGGTTAACAGGAACCTTACTTCTGGTGCAGACTTGATTATAGTAATCTGTCCATAATTTACCTGCAGATATTCCTATTGAAAGTAACAACAATACAATAATTCACTAAGAAAGAACAGAGAAACTGCAGACTTCCAGCTAGCTTAAAAAATATACAAGCCACCTCAACTACGTTGTTAGTGACAGTATCTCTCTCAAGTCAGACCACTGTGTTCAAAATAGCTCATTAGATGAATCCCTTCGGTAAAATAATGGAGCAAACAGTTCACACCCACAAACAGATGTTAAATTGGGAAGTGACAGCATGGGTTTATATTTATTATTATTTGGACACTGAGCACACCAGCATTACAAATTAGTACCCCTGTTTCATTTTGCTATCACTCACTGCACAGATAACACAATCACAGGTTAAGCACTGAACAACATTACATGAAACTGTCATTCAAAGAACGGAAGCACTTACAGTTGTGGCGGGGGTCTTTGATCCATCAGGTTGAAATGACCAAGACACCGAAGCCGCGCTGCTGATGACTTGGTTCGACTTGAAAGAGCAATGAAGAATTTCCGTTGTACCATTCTCCACAAACACCTCCCGTGGCGTGTACACATCAATTGCAGTAGATGGAAGTGCTCCTGTGAAATTTTAAAATAAAGGCAAGCAGGCGAGTATAAGACTTCACTGCAAAATCAGTCACTACGTGGGTTAACCCATCTCCTAATGGTTACTTAACTGGAACTTACTATCTTAAAATTACTGGCACAGGACCCTAAATCTATCCCCCTCATCACTATTGTCACAGCTTTTGTGACCTAGATCAGGGCTATTCAAATCATGGTCCGAGCCCTGCTGATTTTCCAGCCTTCCTTTACCTGTGAGCTGGGTATGAACCCTCTGTGGCCCATCAGAATCAGTAATTATTAAACCAGCTACCTGGGAGAATTGAAAACAAGGCCTGGATTTGGATTTGAGGGACCTGCTGTAGTTACTCATAAGTAAGGCACTTAGCCTAATTTGTACATTATCCAGAGTAATGAATGCAAGCCGTTTAGGGAAGTTGCGCGTTTCATTTCATACCTGTTTACAGAACAATATAAATGCATTATTCATTTCTCAAGCAAACCTTAAACCACATTTTTAAGTAATCAGTTAAACATGGCTCTATTGGCACCAATTAACTGTGAGATTATGCAATGAATCAAATTCAAGTCTAAGAAAGAATACAAGACAAACATATATATTTTAAAATGTAAAACACAGGCTTTTTTTTGCTAGGCAAAACGGTGCTGCCAAAGCCCTTTACTAAAGACCATCCCAGGCAGCATAGACTGGGGTACATGCTGGACAGGATGCAGAACAAGCACCAGACACTTGGTGAATTTAAGTACCCATTAGTCAAAGTTTAACACCAGAAAAGCCCCTAGTTGTCTTAATCCAACACATTACTTTAACCACGAGTTTAGGCAAAAAGCTCATCAAACCTTTTATAGAATAAATCTAATCCTCAATAAACTAAATTCCATAAAACCTGCACCACTCTTGAAATTACCTGTTTGGCACATCTCTCCATCTGAAAGCACATCCATTTATGCGAGATAAGATTCTCAAGACTTAATTTCATGACAACCCAGCCATTAGAGCAAACTGGTCTGACATCATAGAGGAAGGAAACTAAGTTGTATTAATTCAGCCAGACATGTTTTTCGCCTATTTGCAAAAAAAGCGGATTTTACTATATTTTGGTGATTATGCGGCGATGTATTTGCATATACCCGGTGTTTTTACCGCAACATGGATAAGTATTGCACTGTTTGGTTAAAATGTTATTGGGAAATAGCCGAAACTCGGGAGGTGGGTTCACGCCCTTCGGCGGCCAGCGCCGGTGCTGGGAATCACTCAGATTACAACCGCGACCGGATCCAGGTCTCTAGCCGATTGCTATATGAATACAACCCAAAAATACCCGTTACTAAAGCCAGATGTGGCTCCAGGGTGGCAGCTAATCCACAGCGTTAAATCAAACACGGACGGGTGCAGCTGGATATATTCGCCTAACGAAGGTCTTCAATAAAATGTTCACAAGAACAACAATGCAACCAATCAAATACACGCAGCAGTTAGCAACAAAGCTAAAATAACTATCTTTTGATATACATGTATAAGCCCTTCTAGTCGAGCTAACTAGCATCACAGAAGTAAACTTCTGACATAATTATTGAAATGTTTGAATCCCTATTCATGGAATGCTAATGGATAGCTAGGTATCGAAGTATCAAAATCTACACAAAAAGTGCTCACTTACCGATTAGAAAGTATAATGGTAATACATAAGATACAATGTCATATATTAATAGGCGCCGTTTCAAACTCATTATTCTTCGACTTGGGGGAAAATCTGTTGTTTCCGTTATCGCTCCGGTTAGCACGCTAGCATCCCTGGTCTCTTCCTGCATCCGACTTCGAAAAGAAGGCCCGCCTCAGCGAACAAACGTTTCTCTTGGTTTGTGAAGCGTATGCCGTTCAAAGCCATACGTGACCACGCCTGTCCATCAACCGAAGTTCGCTGTAGGATGCGTTTCGTGTTCCCTTCTTGCCATTGTCAGTTACAAAAGGAATACTGTAGGTGGTAACCAGTGTAGTGTCTGCGCCACTCGTAAATGAAGTAATACAATACTCGTAATACAAATTACGATTTGGATAATTCTGAGGAATATTGGCATAGTGTTCAAAAACAAAACTACAGTGTCAGAAAGATGTATAGAAAAAAGAGTTAGTGTATGTGGCTCGTTGGTCTAGGGGTATGATTCTCGCTTAGGGTGCGAGAGGTCCCGGGTTCAAATCCCGGACGAGCCCTAGTACTTTTGTTACTTACGAAGAAAAATCGTTCCACGCTAAACCTTGCACGGCTGAAAAAGGGCAAATTGCAGAGATTAGTCTTGATCGCGTAGCGACTAAATGAAGCAACCGACGAATAAAAATTGGGCTCGTCCGGGATTTGAACCCGGGACCTCTCGCACCCGAAGCGAGAATCATACCCCTAGACCAACGAGCCACTGTAAATCATAGCGCCCTTCTAATAGGTGATGTATATCTATACAGGATTTAAAAACCAAGAGCGTTCATAACTCTTGAAATAAGTTACTGAATTCTCACTATTATAAAATAAATAACATTCGGGAGCTTCGTTTCTACTATTTTCGTCCTAAATATGTGCCTAAACGTTGCTGTTGTTATTTCGTTAGGCGTAAAAAACTGAATCGAAACTGATCGGTATATCTTATTACGGACATTTCAAAGAATGTTATATTTCTGCTGAGGACATCAAATCCATAAACAACATGAACTAAATAGTGGTGCTTGTGTATGTTTTAGGATATTATTCCATATTCAATATATTGTTATTCCAATTTAATGTTTTCTTATGCACATTTCACCAGTTTTTGTGATTGGTCGGCTTTATAAGGCGCACACTGTTAAATATTTGCTACATAATTAGTTTGCCAAGTTATAGTTTTTAAAGAAAACAATCTAATTTTTTAAAATAAGATTGTTTCATGTGTCCATCTTCCCAGCAGCGCCCCCTGCTGTGCGATTGGAGGCACTAAAAGCACGGCCTGAAAGCGCTCCATGAGCTGCAATCGCACAGTACACTGATATTCTGTAAAGCTTTTGAATGCAGATGGCGACCTTTTTCGGCGAAGTCTTATCCGTTTATTCGCGGGCCGTAGAAGAGGATGAGGAGGATGACCATGAAAACGAAGAGGATCAGCAAATTCGGAGTGAAATAGAAGAGAAAAGGTTTGGCTGGCCGGTCTGCTGGCTTTACCGCGGTTGTATCATAAGGGAGGTTTAAGTCATCAGCAGTTCTCGTCTTTGTTATTTGGTAACCAAAAAATAAAACATAAGCGTATTTAGCTAGCGAGATGTGTGTTTCGGCGCAGTTTGTACCAAGCGGTACTCCCGATTATTAAGAATATACCCATACATAGGGTTGCTAACTAGCTACCTAGCTAGACAAGTCTGGTTACACGGGAAGAAATGGTCGCACTACAATAAAGTGTTTTAATCCAGTTTCATGCTGATGCTCGACAAAAATGTAAGGCACATTGTAGTCTCACGGTGAATCAGTGCAGCTTTACCACCTCAAAACGTTTTAAATGTGTTTTGCTGCATCATGTCATTAACGTGCATGATCCCTTACTTTCACTTTCGGGTCCTCCGGATAAGGCATCTTTTCCTAAGCCTGATTTTAAAAGAGCCTTGTTTACTGTGATCTGGAGAATTTCATTGATCATAATAATTTCGCAATATGTTAATTCTGATTCAGCTTTTGGGTAGATGAAGGCGGCTTTTTATATATTTGCTTAATGCCGATTGAGATTTCCATTCATTTGTGTTTTGCCATCCAAATAGGAAAGTCCACGTTGAGTGGTGTTCAGAGGTGAAAAACGAGCTGGCGACTTCTGCAGAAAAAGCATTACATTGTTCCGATTTAGTTGTGGCTGTGGGCCCAAATGCTGCAGGTAACCAGGCAATTCATTATTCCAGTAACATAGTAACACCATAATATAATTGTCTGTTTAAACAAGCGAATAAATAAATGTCCACCTTCGTTTGCCTGCCAGGCTTCCTCTCCGCGTATGTCCTGAGCTCGGAGATTTGGTCCCCCGTGGGCTCGGCGTCCATCTGGAATGAGAGGAACCCAGGTTCGGGTGCGATGCTGCACAGCGAGTCCAGCTGTGTCTTCTACAGGCAGAAAGATTCACCTTCAGTAAGTCATCCACAAGGAAAAACTCTCCTACGTACAGCCTGTCAGTGTGTGTCACTTGGACCTCTTTCGATTAACAGATCACCGGTAGTGAACTGCAATTTCTTCACCTCTGAGGAATGCTGTTCTACTGCAGAATTTGTCTTGGAGCATCATTGTTAACTAACAATATGTCTTTTCATATAAATGTTATTAATGCATGTGTCAAAACTGAGAGCTGTGTCTCTATCACAGTAGTTTCAACACCTGCATATTGGTGTTTGTATACCAGGGGAAGGTCAAATTTTTACGGCTGAAGCCTCTGCCCTTCTGTTACCTCTTTATTGTATAGAGAGTCAGCAACAGAAACAGAAATTTTTACTGATTCAAAATCCTGCGTACAAGCCCTTGAAAAACGATCACCCAGTGCTTATAAAGATTTTGACCAGTCTTGAATTTTTGTGTTTATTTTTCTTGGGTCCAAGGTTTGCCTGGTAATGAACAAACAGACGTGGCCACAAAGGAGATAGTCAGTTAAGACTAGTCCTGTCCCAAATGATCATTTTTTAAACGATTAATCTAGCTAATCTATCTTTTTTTTCTTGATTATTTGACTAATCTAACAACTATTTTTTTTGATTGATCTGATAAATTTATTGATGAGCAATTATTTTCAAGTTAGTCATTTAATACAACAATTCACCCCCTCCCACACACACACATCTGAAATTCCAATTTCCTTTTTTCAGGGTGGTAGGAGATGTCTCATTAATATTTATGAGAAGTGCTACATGATTGGCCAGTGCATGCTTTATGCACTGGTGATATTAGTCAAGATTATATCGGAATTCAGTCTATAATTGATATAGTTTTAACAGTGCCAGCAGTGAAACAACTAGCCAGCTTATTAGCAGAATAACTTTGTATTGTAAATAAAAACCATGCTGCCGGTCCAATAAATAAAATATTGTAGCTCTCGAATGGAAAAGAGATCATGAAGTGGACAATAAAGTTCAGTTATTAGCAGATTGTTTTATTGCGCGATTCTTAAAAGGACAGCATTAACGTGATCCCAAGGGGATCACAGCCCAGCCCACTATAACAAACATGGTGAAAGGTGGAGGAGAAGCTGAGGAGAAGTTCATTGCTAAAAATAGGAGATACCTGAACCACCTGGAGCTGGTTTGGTTACAGAAAATTTGACGTGCCGCAAACGACTGTAATATGCAAAGTTTGCAAAAGAAAAAACGCCGCTTACAAAGGATGGTAACACATCCAATTTGTTCCACCACCTCAAACAAACTGAAATATGAGGAAAGCCAGAAGACAAGCGAGGAGGAGACGGCAAGGTTGAGTAATGTTATAGTTACAATAACTCCTACTCAGACGAGACACATTTTCTCATTGTATTGCTTATAATAAGCAAAGTAAACGACGGAAGGAATTGATGGAGGCAGTGGCATTTTGCTTGGTTAAAGACATGTTGTCATTCCAAAAAGACGATGTTGAATTGTAATATTTTTATCGCCATTTATATCGTTGTCACAATAAATACCAGAAGATATTGTGATAAAATTATTTCATATCGCCCACCCATAATGCATGTTTATTCTTGTGTTTTCTTTTAAGTACCCAGTAATATAACTAGTATTTAATTTTAACAGTAGGCATAAAGGCTGCTTGTTCATATTTATTTCAATTTTATTTTTGTAGGTTCTGATATGCCAGTGCACCTGCTACATAGCTGAAGATCAGTTATTCCAGTGGGCAGAAAGTGTAAGTCTGAAATATTTTGCATGCTGATTCCCCCCCCCTGAGTTGACATGGATTAGGGTCATTTCCTGCCTTGGTCTATGGGTGGTGCTGTGTTTATTCTGATACCAGAAATGAGTTTGGCCATGAACCCGTTTTTTATTTATTTACCAGCCTTTTATACACCTGTCAGAGAATATTTAATTAGTGGTGACATAAAAGTCGGTGTATAAGTCAGTAAACAGTAAGATTACATGGAAGAAACAAATTATGTCTGTTTATGAATGCACGATAAAGAGGGTATAATGTTCATTTGCTAATTAAAGTCACAATGAACCTAAAATCAGCTTTTATTTTGATGTCATTTTAAGTGCATAAGAGTTTGTTTTGGTGTGTTTGCCACTCAAACAGCAATAGAGATTTCACATTGGATGCACAATGCAGACAGGATTGGATGTGATGCTATACAGCACATTCAGAGAACATAATATGCACAACAAGAAAGAGAGATAATAAAATGTATGCACACTGTATATAATATAACCTAGATGGGTGACCATTCAGTGTACAACACACAACACAAGGGGAGGTAACAGAGCATTTTTGTGATGGAAAACTTGGCTGAGGGGGTTGCAATTGTATTATATTAATGTGTATCTGCATAAATCTTTGATAGTTTTTCTCTGGAAGTGAGGTCAGCTGTGCGCTGGAGGCTTATTCTAGCGGTAAGACCAGGGAAATGAGCTGTTAAGATATTAGTTGGTTCTGCTTCTGAAAACCTATCCCTGAAGAGAGTTTATTGAGCAGATGGTAGCCTAGGGGGGTTCGGGGATCAGTGACAATCTTTCCTGCTTGTTTCTTTGCCCTGGAGTTGTGAAGGCTTACAGGGGAGAGAAAAGTGCAGCCAAAGATTGTCCCTAAATCTGGACGATATAAAAACAATTTCTCAGTTTTCCGGTTTTTCCAAACCTGTCATGAAACATATGTAAAGTCTCATTTGCCTTCCATGTTTTGGTAACTTTAAATCTTTTTGTGACGCCATGGCTAAAATCTTGAACATTTTATTTTGGAAGCCGTCAAACGAACTTGGTTTCTCGATCGCAGGTGTTCACATGTATCGAGAAGCGTGGGCTCAACGTGACTGTCCTGTCAGACTGCTCCCTGTCTGAGTTTAAAACCACAGAATCCATGTCCAGTACCACGCCGTTTCTCCGCGCTCTAAAAACCGGCCTGTACCGAAGCCAGATTTCCTGCCCCCTGCTGGAGCAGCCAAATATTGTCACAGGTCTCGCAGCTGCAGGTATGTCCTCACTTCCTCTTACCTTTGGGGTCTAGGTGTTTTATTTTCATTTTTTCCATCTGTTTTGGACTGAAGACTGGTTTTTACAGGATTTATTACTGAGTCATATCAGTCCTTGTCTGAATAATCCAACACCACACAAGCAGGCAGACTGTTGGTTCTTATGTGCAGGGCCAAGTAATAGACATGGCCTCTTAGTGACAATCGTGTGCTTGAAAATTCATATCAAATATTTATGGAAAGAACAAATTTATGTATCATAAAGTATATTAGTCTAATACACCTATATTCCCATATTCAAGTTCTTGCCTAAATGAGCGATATTAATTTCAGGCATGCAAGTGCAGAATTTATTTAATTTTCTTTCGTAAGTGAGACTATTATCTCCTTGTGAAAATGTCCATGTCCTTGTGAAAGGTACTGATGTACTGAAATGACTGTATAAAAGATATTTTGGAGAGTTTATTTAAATTGAGTGTTTAAATAAATGATGGAAATTGCTTCCTGATTTTGGAGTTTGTGCCATCCGCACAGGGTCTAGGCACCAGCTACGTTCTGGTAACAGGGAGTTGGTGTGTAGTATCGGCATGTCATACGAACCGCAGTGATCGTGGCCTGTGATCGCTGACACTGCACTGTTCCCTTAGTGCTCAGCTACTGCCAAGTTCACCAGATCCCTGCAGTCCTCTACCAGTGCTACAGTGATGTCATCACCCCTGACTCGGTCACCATGGAGACATACAAACCTGCCTTCTTAAATCTGAGCAGGCTAATAAAGGCAAGTGATTAAACAAAGCAAGTTCATATTTGATTTGACTTATTTATACATATTTGTTTGTATTGGCAACAAAACAAGTTAATATCTGGTTAGATTTATTTATGTATATTTCTATTAACAAAAGTTTATCTGTGATTTATTTGTGTGGGGGTGGGGGTGTAGACACAGATACACGCACGCAAACATTTCAAATCTATGGGGGAGATATTAACTTTTTTTTTTTTTTTTTTTTTACAGCTTGATGCTAACCCAAATGTCGATGTCCTCAAGAAGTTGCTACGAATCAGTGAAGCTCAAAGCAACATGTATACCTGAAACATACTAATGATTTTGAATTATTTTAGTATCATCAAAGTGCTTTTTGTCCTGAACTGTAATTTTTTAATGCAAAGGTACAAAATGAAACCCCTTGTTTGTCTGTGTGTTTCTTGCCTAACATTCAAGCCATCTGCAGCAGTTAGCATATGAAGATACTCTATGTACAGGAATTTATCTGTAAGGGAACGGCAGAGTTGGACAGATGGCATTTAGATTTAGACAAAATTGCGTTAGGTGAATGCCATTCAATTTAATTTTCTTATGGATGGAGGGATTGATGTTTTATATTCTGTTCTGGGGGGGGGGGTTTGTGGTTCACGGGCCACTGCAATTCCGTGACCCAGTAGCAGCTGGTCTGGCATTAATCGTAACTTGGTATCATCATCCAGTATGTGCAACTCGAAAGCTCTTGAAGGAGTAAAAAGTATCAAAGCCTCCCTTTAGTTCTTACTTTTGTGGTCGTACATTAGTGTTAAGAGGTAACTCATCTCCGATCTGTTTTCTTAAGCATGGGACCCTCAAGTGAAAAGTTGGACAGCTCTGTCCTAAACAACCAAAACTGTGTTCAGAGTTATGAGTCGATGGGGTGTGTGCAAGTGTACTTCACTGAAATACACACTAGAGGGCAGAAGATGACCAACCAGCTGCCAGGGCACATCAGTCACAGTATGCAAAAAAGGAAGGAACTGCTTATAAAGCTCTTTAGCGAGCCACCCGCCCTGCATCCTTCAGCAGGAAACTGAACCTTAATGGAGGCAATATTTTAGTTCTCTTTTCCTCTTTTCATGGCCTCGAGTATCTTTAGCATGTGTTTCCCATATGAGTTTCCAGCTGTGTGGTTCTTTAATAATAAAACGGCATCATCAGTCAGGTAACCGCCCCCGCCTACCCCCTTACTCCAAAATAAATTGTTTGCTGAGCTTTCTGGAGCTCTGCCCCTCGTTTAGTCATTCAGAAAAGTCTTACTTCCAGCAGGGTTTTTGAACCTAACGGCAACACAAAGTTGCCCTCAGAAGGAGCATACAATCATCTTTACTGATGAACAGGACTGGTCAGTCTCGCTTAGAACTGGTACATTTGCAAGGATATGTGAAGCTTACCATAAATCCTACATTAAAATCACAATTCCATTACTAGTCATTCTTTGTAAAAGTACCTGTTGTTAACCTGATTTTCAGTTACTGGATGTGTAAAATTAGCTTTTCATTACTGAAAAATGATCATTTGTTGTTGCTCTCTGGTTTATTGGACCTATGAAAATCAAATGTGTGTCTTTCAGATTTAAAAATAATTAATACATTTTATTTCCCATGAACATGACCACAATAACCAGTTAGTACAGGGCTTCCCAAACCGGTCCTCAGGGATCCACAGTCGGTCCATGTTTTTGCTCCCTGCCAGACGTGGACTGTCTGTGACTTCCTGAGGAGCAGTTTGGAAATCACAGAAAATGGAAATTCCGCCCATTTTCCGGTCTGAAAAAATGAGAAACGTAGTTAAACTGAAGGAAAGGCCACCAACAAACATGCTGAATTTGCGCCATGATGTATGTCCCCACATCACTGTATTTGTGTGAGAGATGGGGCATCAGGTACTCAGTACGTTCATGTGCTACATTCTAATCTTGATAGTCCCACATAACAGTTGGAATTTGAAGTTGGAATTATCGTCTATAACGCAATCTGGTTAGAAAGTCCAACAAGGTATAAATAGAAAACTCAGCACTCAGTGAATGTCGTGGCTTACTCATGCATTGTATGCGTTTTTGCGGGTTCTTTACGTGGTATGGATTTGCTTGCTAAACCCAGCATAAAACCCAAAGTAGTTGGCTCGGTGAACTGTGGGTAAAGCTGTACTGTATTTAGGATTGCCCTCATCCTCTATAAGCCTGCAAATAAATAGTGAACATGACAGATGAGTTGTCATTACACTTGCAAATAAATGTGTTGGGCTTCCTGAATTGGTACATGGACTTGTGAAGTAGCAGGGATGGACCCAATAGTTCACACAAAGTTCAACTTCTACCAGTGTTTCCCAGGGACAATCTGCCCAAGCCCTGCTTGAATGAACTTAGAGCCATACAATGTGACTGCGCCAATACTCCCCATCACTCACCAATACTCCCCATCACTCACCAATACTCCCCATCACTTACCAATACTCCCCATCACTCACCAATACTCCCCATCACTTACCAATACTCCCCATCACTTACCAATACTCCCCATCACTCACCAATACTCCCCATCACTTACCAATACTCCCCATCA
>JAABNX020000119.1:17194936-17206886 GCA_015163995.2 Mormyrus lacerda
ACCAATACTCCCCATCACTTACCAATACTCCCCATCACTCGCTAACACGTTCACATTGACAATAGCTGAGCAAGTCAACCACATACACAAGCAACTTAGGCCCACGCCTTCCTCCAAGAACTCGTTAATACACCATGTCCTCTTTCTGATTGCTCTGTTCCTCCTTTGAGAATGAAGAACAGGGAAGTTTATTCAAACAAGTCGCCTCAATGCGTTTGACGTAATTAAGCAAGTTCCAGTAACAAGACAAGCCAAACCAGCAAAATTCATTTTTAGTAACTGCAAACATGAGTCTATGACACACACTGCTAGCAATGGTGAGAATGCACAGCTGTGTAAATTTGTGTAAAGCTATATTTATTCACATTTTATTGTATATTTTATCCTGTATCATTGATCTTCTCTTCTTTTTGGGTTGGGTTCCTGCCCTCAGCTCTGTGTATGAATGAGTATCCTGCTGGAGTTTTGGTTTTACCTTGAAAAATATCGTTGTGACTCTGCAGTGGGTATGTGCTCACCAGCCTCTTGTCAGAGTTACTCTGCAAAATAAAATTCTTATTTTATATATGATAGAATTTCTACGTTAGAAACAATATTTTTTTCTGCATAGGACAAGTAGGTACAAAAAATGGACGGATGGAAACACACAGTTTCTACCTGCAGGCAATAAGGTTATCAATAGCTGATTAGGCTCTAAGTATGGAGCTGATCAAGTTATAAGTATGAAGTTGAACAGTCTATAAGTATGGAGCTGAACAGTCTATTAGTATGGAGCTGATCAGGCTATAAGTATGGAGATGATCACGCTATAAGTATGGAGCTGAACAGTCTATTAGTATGGAGCTGATCAGGCTATGGACATTTCCGTTTTTGTTCTTGCTTTGTCCGATTTTATGATATTATTAAAAATGTATTTATTCGTACTCTTTCTGTGCTGCAGGGAGCTTTCAGTGTAACTCGTTTCATTGCTGTGCGCTGTAATATTGTGCATTTGATAAATTTGATAAATTTGATCAAATATGATTTCATTTAATGGCTGTGTGACTGATTTAGATTTCTCTGACTTTCTGTGTCCAATTTGAGCAAATGAATACCCCACCCTGGTTATAAGTTTGTCCTGTATGGAATGGAATGGAAGACAATGCAATGGAATTTCCACCCCTGTTACTGTGGCGACCCTGATGTCACCCGTGCCTTGCCCCGTGCTGGGTGTGAAAGCATCCCAGCTTGCAAAGCACTAACTTTACACCTCTGGCTGCCAGGGAAAGTGAGCTGCAAGTGGATGCTCAGAGCCTCAGCCCATCAGCCAGAGTGCAGGGTGGAGCCTCTGGTCCATCGCAGTGCCTGTGCCATTCAATCGACTCGTCACCAACAACAATGCAGCTCGGTCACAGCCGAAGCCCTTTAGGGGAATCGTGACCAGCTGCACAGCTGCTGCATGCTAAATCATTGAAGATTAGCAAAGAGGAAAAAAACAAATAATAAAAAAATAAAATAAAAAAAAATAAAATAAAAAAATAAAAAATAATAAAAAAAATAAAAAAAAAATTAAATAAATAAAAAAAAATAATAAAAAAAAATAAAAATAAAAAAATTAAAAAAATTTAAAAATTTAAAAAAAAATAAAAAAAAAAAAAGAGGAAAAAAACAACAGAGGGCCCACTTGGATTGAAAGGCATTCTCCGGCTCTCCGAATCAAATTCAGCATGTCAAGTGGTTTGACCTACAGAGCTTCAACATGAATTACTTGGAGGAACTTGAAGAGCCATTATCAGTGCCGGTCCCATGAATTTGAAATATTGTTTTTCGTGCTCTGTATTATCCTGCTCCTTTAATTGCGATGGTAATTATGCAGTGCATGAGTGAGCGCCCCATGCTTTATAAATGGTGCTGCTGTGGTAAACTCTTAGATTGGAGGCAGATGTATAAGACATAGAGAGTGAGAGTAAGTGGTCAGTATAGTCCGTGTCCGTGGTGAATGAAAGAAGCCTCAAATTCATCGAAGGAAGATAACTGAAAGGGTATTCTGGAATCTGCTGTGTACCAATATACATTAAGTAATACAGTTTAAAGTAGCTCAAACTGACTATTACAGCCTACGTTTCTATCAGGAACCTTTAAAAAAAGCTAAAGTTAAAATTAAATTAAAGAGTTCACGCAAGACATGTTAAGGCAGACATGAGATTTTTCGAAAATATCAACTCCATGGCATCATCTTTCTCTTCTGCGAGTCTTTATTTTTAACCAAAAACAACTACAGTTTTATAAACATCCTGGTCCGAGATGGCTGCCAGTGGATGAGGCTGGCTGATAAGACATGTAGTCACATAGACAAGCTGCTACCTGTGTTAAGAGTGAGCTGCCCCCACAGTGACAGGCTAAACTCCCTGTACGGCTCGGCCTTCATTTGGGGATTAAAAAGCGAGTTGCATCGAGTGCCTCCAGCTCCTTGTCTGTACAAGCCCACTGCCTGACGTCGGAGAAGTACGTACGCCTAGCCTCTCGGCCACACGAGGGGAAATCCCTGCTGTAATGCAATTCAGGCAAACCCTGCCATGCACCCTTGGTCAGAGATTCTTGCCTTAATTGGTAAAGAGCAACCCGGTTCTAGACCTCTTCTAGAACTTCCGGAGTTAAACAAATAAAAGTAGACATTGTGGATTCAATATGATAAAACTTATCATGCATTGTTTATAGTGAGTATGTACATCATCAGTGAGCACCAGTTCAAAATAATAATTTGCATGATTCAGGCCTTTATCTTATACCAAGAGGCAGGGACATGCAGAGTTGGGTGCCCGTTTTGCCCGAATGATTAAAAGTGTCTTCCTTTTGAGGTGCTTTGACAAGAGCTGAACCACAACCCAATCAAACTTTTTTTTTGGTTTGTTCAGGGGAAAACCGCCCCCAGCTGAGCACCTGCCCCTCAAAAAGTCTCTGCAAGGTCTTGCAATAAAGTGTTTTTTTCATAGAATGAGTTTCCTTTGGGTGTCACAGTGGCTCAGTGGGTAGCACTATGGACCCGCACTTTCAGGCACTGGGGGTTCCATTCCAGTTCTATTTGGAGTGTGTTTGTTCCCCCTGTGTTGTGAAGGTTTCGCCCCAGGTCTCTTCTTTCTTCCCCCAGTTTACTGGCAGGTGAAATAACATCTCTCACACACCCATAAGTGTTTTACTATGTTTGTTCCCAGGCTGCCTGGGACAGGCTCCAGGCACTTATGATGAATCAATGGAACAAGCACCCTTTCAGTTAACTTTTAAGTGCTGTATAATTAAGAATGGGCAGTTCTGTAAAAACTATGGCAGGTGTTAGGAATCACTTTAAAGGCCAGTTTCAAGGGCAGCCTGTGGCTTGGCGGGTTTTGATCTCTGTGCCTGTGATCAGAAGGGTGATGGTTCAAATCGTAGGGTCCGTTGCCCCTGAGGAAGGCCCTTAATTCCACTTTCTCCAGTGACTGACTGGCCCTGCTTGCTCCTAAAATATGCCTCAGTTTGACTAAAAGTGTCTGTAAAATACATGAAATATAAAGGTATTCTCTGATTAATGTGTACC
This sequence comes from Mormyrus lacerda, assembly GCA_015163995.2. Taxonomy (NCBI): domain Eukaryota; kingdom Metazoa; phylum Chordata; class Actinopteri; order Osteoglossiformes; family Mormyridae; genus Mormyrus; species Mormyrus lacerda. Next base: position 17,198,490 of record JAABNX020000119.1, read on the forward strand.
TCTGTTTACCGGTTGTCCTGCACTAGTATGCCTTATTGCCTGCTGTAAATTTACACAATGTCACAATGTGTTAGGTTCCTTTATCTGTAAACATATAAAACTTGGTGTTCTCAAATGTGTGTTGACACATAAACATTGACCGATTTCCTGTAAGTCAATGTCCTCTGTAACACATTAACGGCCACTGGTTCATTTTCATCTTTTTTTTGACAACAATTCTGACTGACGTACATCCATTGGTTCATATCTGGCTGATTTATGCATTGAAGTGTGTTTCCTATCTCTGTGACACTCTTGGTTTGAATCACCAGTGGGGTTTATCAAACTAACAGATCAGCGTCATCAGAGACATCAAAATAGCCTGCTCTGCAAAACCCTCAAATGTGCTTTAAGTAGATAGCAGAGCAGAAAGCCTGGAAAGAGATCTCCTAGAGACCCTGGACCCAGAGGTCTGAGGCAGCAGTGTAGATCAATGTACCACTGTGCCACCCTCATCCTAAATACCTAGAAGTGAATTAATGGAGATCTAGTGTTCTTTCTTATTAGGGGCCAATTTAGTTTAATAAAATCATTACTTCCGCTTAAATCTCTATATGAATACAATGGCTCCTTCTCGGGTGTAATTTGGCAAATTAACATGAGAATGCAGGCAGCAATAAAAACACTCAGATCAACTGCTAAGGCCCCAAGCACACATTGCACAGAATAATTAGGGTGTTTTGCACCAGGTCTAACTTGCTATTGCAATTGACTGGGTGAGTCAGTAAAAAATAAAATTGCCTTGGTGGTTCTCATCTGTCACATCTCACAGGAAGTTGTGTGGGAACTGAGCCAGTGCATTGTGACCTGTGTCATCAAGCCACAACCAAGAAAAGTGCAATCAAGTGAATTTGCATCACCAGAAGATGATCTGAACAGAAGCAAGGCATAACATTTGCATTATGCATATACAGTATAGTCAATGTGTTATATCAGTGAATGTTTTATTCAGTGTAATTTGAGACCATGCTGTGATTCCCTACTGAATAAACAGTGGATGGATGGATGGATGGATGGATGGGTGGGTGACACCAAACAGTCTGAGGGACAGCATGTAAGGTGGTTACTGGTCCAAGTTTCAAAATGGGGTCTGCCGAAATTGCTACAAGAAACAGCGTTACTATTTATTACACTAGCAATAAATCTAGCCATATCTGAAGATACAATTGTTGCCCAAGCGACATAATAGCTGTTATTGTCCTCTATAAACAACTTTAATATACAGAAACTCCTCAGTTAACCTACCTGTTTAAAGACTGCACAGACTTATGACCAGTCAGTCTTGTACGTCCCATGAGAATCTGGTTGTGGAAATGGCAGTGTAGCGTCTCATCGTCAAGCATCTCACCTCGCATGATTTATAAATACTAAAAATGTTATAAATGGTGCAAAGGACATTAAAACAATAAAGATGGATGACATAAACCCACTACCAGTAGAGTACGCTCCTTGCTTATTGACCAATTCGCTTAACGAATTAAGTGAGCAGCATCTGCAGTTTATTGTGCTGATTACAGTTTTCCATCTATTTACCATCAAAATAAGCCCAAATCAGACCCAGAAGCAAAGACTAGCATTTATAGTATCAGTCAATATGATCAGCATTACAAGTGTTCTGATACACATTTATTAAATATGACTTGAAATGGTTTTGTTGTTGAGATGGATAGCACTGAATAAGCCATAATCCACAACCTTTTTTGGAAATTTGTGGACAAGGGGTGGGTGACCAAGGGTGGGGGAGGGGTTGGGTTTGGCTGCAACTTTCACATTTACAGTAAAGAGGGCTGGGCCATGCCTTTCCAGAAAATTCAGCCCCAGGGCCATTCACCTCAGGCTGGCAGCATCTGGAGGCCCGCCACCTGCAATAAACCCAGTGAGCCACCGTCACCAGATGACTGCAGATAAGTTTCCCACAAGTCTGTGCATGCAGGGGCGTACATGGGGGCGGCTGCCTTATTCGAGTCAGTGCTTCTCGAATTCCAGAGAAAGGTACGGCTGCCTAGCTCCTCTCTCCCGTGTCATTGTTTTTCTTTATTTGAATTTTTGTTCACTACAATGCTGCTCTTGCACTTTCCAGTGACCTTTCAATATCCATTTTGTGTATACTAGCATAGTTTTATGCTGTTTAAAGTTTCAGCACCACAGTTAAATGCAGTAAAACAACATGATATTTTACAAATAACTCCAAATAATAATGGCATACTGATGATTGGCGCAATTGTTTTAAGCTGGAATCTGAGTACTTTCAAGGAAATACGGTTTTGTTGAGCAAATTGTTTCCAATTGTCAAATCACTTTCGAATGTTCAGTATTCTGGCTTTTTTTTGTTTACATGTATTGCTTCAAATTTAATGTTTGCACTGGATGAATAAAATGACCATTCCATGGAAATTTTTGGCATTTTTCTTAAATTTACAGAAATGAATGCAGCGTACCCATTAGCAAGCTATTTTGAGGGCAAACATTTCTTCTGAGTGAATCTGGCAAATATTTTCTCAGACAGCCAAGGTTACTGTGGCAGTTGCGACATAAGGTACTGAGGTTTCCATAAGACAGCCTTGACTCCTGAACTCTGTTGTTATGCCATAAATGGTCTCCGCAAGAAGACACATTGCCACAGTCAGATGCCTTTGAAGCAAACTTCAACAGGAAGACGCTTCCTTCAGTCTGAGCCTTGTTATGCTCTCGGCACCATAAAACCTTTCTGTGTCCGTCTGCTCAAGTATTTTAATGAACCCAAGAGCTGGTTGCCATAGAAGCCGCTCGCGAGTATGGTGATAAGGATTATAATTACATTATAACCTCGAGCACTTGTCGCAATTCTGTTGTTATGAATTGTTTACCTGGATTTCACATTGAAATGACTATGATGAATGCAAAACATATACCTGTACACCGAAGAGAGAAACTTATTATGCTATATGTACCGTATATGTAGACTTAATATCCTGCAGATTACAAAATCTGTCGTTTATAACACAGTGAATATCCAGGGTTGGGGATTTACATCCCAGCCCTGCTCTGCATATGTGGAGTTTGCATATTTTCCACATACAGTGTGAGTTTCTGGAATCCCTAAATCAGTGTTTCCCAATCCAGTCCTTGGGGACCCACAGCCGGTCTATTTTTTTGCTCACAGTGCAGTCCATACCAGACAGTCCACATTTTCGCTTCCTCCCAGCTCTCCAAGGATTGGATTGGGAAACACTGCCCTAAATTACCTGTCATGTGTGGGGTGTACCCTAGTACTGTCCCTGTGATACCTGGAGTAGGCGTCAGACCTCCAAGTAACTAAGATAAGCAGTTGGAGGATGGATAGGAGGATTGATCTCATCACATGATATGAAACATGGAATCTCACCAATAACCGAAAAGGGGTTTAGGAGTTACTTTGGGCCATTTTCACTGAGAGACTATTAAAGTCAAATCAATTTTTAGCATTACTCATAAGAATTCTGCATGCAACCAAGACTGTAGCAGTAATGTGGACTATAGCTCAGAGTTATTTCTGGATATTTCTGGATCAGCGGGTCAAGCATTTCTCTGTGGTTTCATCTGACAAAGAGACCATTGTTTTGAAGTTCACAGTAACCCACACTTGAATGTACTGTCTGGGACTTGTGGAAATATCTGATGCATAAATAAGAGAAATATCAATGCCCATCAGCTTAGCTCTTTCAAACAGTCAGGTCTTTGCTGTCGAGTGTTAAAAAAAAAGGTCCCGGGTGGAATATATAGAGTAAAACAATTAGACATTCATAGTCTTCAAGGTGTCTCAATTCTTAAAAAGGCAAAAGACCAAGAAAGAGCCTTCTGTATATCTGCCAATGAAAACACAGATAAGGGAGATACAGTTTATCTTTCTATCCCTGGCAAAGAAAAACAATCAATACCGTACATTCATGTTGAGTGCCTTCATAAATGTTGTGAAATATTGCTATTGCTGCCAAGAACTGCATTAATGTGAAGGATTATGTAACGGTTTTGAGTGTCTTGAGACACAGGGCTCCTTGTGCAGAGTGATTAATTTAGCAGTTCATAATTACGCTGCGGAATAGTTGGGTGCTGATTAAGCCAAGTATTGACGTCTCAGTCACGGGGCAGCATGTTCAGAAACACCTTGGTGTTTGGGATTCCCATGTCTCATCGCACACATATCATAAGCACATCCAAAGGGCCTTTGCGTGAATTTATTTGTACTCAGTCATTCCTCATCTTTATTAAACATAATATTTTCGCTGATATTTTGAATTATTATTTTTTGAATTCTACCCTGGAATGCGGCACGGTTAATTTTGCGAAACCTAGTGATAATGGATTGTACGTGTAATGAATGCGGTGTATGCTGTTAGTTGTAGGGTTCAATCCCAAAGCTAACGATAACTTTGTTGCATTTAATTTACCTCCCGCTGACACACATGGCTTTGAATATTCATGTACTTTGCCAGCGCACTTGTTAATGTTTGTACTCAAGCTGGTCTTTGTTTCACAGTCCCAGAAAACAGGCCGAAATGCAGACACACCAGATTCCATGATGAAGCATCAAAGATATACGACAAAAAAGCGTATTTGGAGAATGGCATTTTCCCCAGTTCTTCGAGTGGCACATGAACACGTTCAACGAATTCATTTATAAACTATTTCATTTCTTGTGAATTACCGAAGCGCTTCGCTCTGTTGAAATCGTAAATCAGGTTTCATTAAAATTTAAAGACAGATCATTGGTGTGTTTTCATCATTGGTGTGAAGGTAACCATTTGTTAAGATGAGAAGGGAATTTTAAAATGACGCTGTCAGAAAACTTGTATTTTTTGTGCTTTGTAACAACTTACGGTGGTGGATTTTCTTATATTTTGGAAGTTCCTTCTCCCCATCGATTTGAAATAAGGATGATTTTAAAAGCTTTATTGTGAAATTATTACGAAACAGTTCGGATGTACCGGTAGCTTTGCCATAAGCTGTGCCGTACCGTCTTTCTACTGCAAAAGTACAATTATGTAGTTTTTAAAGTCACGGCAGTGTGCATTAAGGGCTGCATGTGAGAGAATCAGCTCATTCCATGGTTGATCCACATTTTCCACGCATCTGACCGTGTTTATTAAGTTGGGTTTCCCCCTTCCTTAAATATGTATATAAAGCTTTTGCTTACGTGTACTTTAATACGCCTGCCATGTGTAAGCGTGCTTGTCTCTGCTTTGGCACTACAGAAGTTTTAACTGGAAGGCGTCCAGTGCTTCATTGCCTCCCCCTTGCTAAGGGAGGGGGAGCATTAGCTCTCTGACGTCTGTGCCGAAGCCTGGGGCTGCTTTGCAGGTAACAACTTGCAGATGGACGCTGGCTGGGATTTTTTATGTTTTATTATTATTATTTTTTTTTTTTACATTTGCCTTCACGTCTGTTCCTGGAACTGAGCAGGAGCTCAACAAACGAGAACCATAATCAAAAAGAGAGAGAGACACTACATTTTTCTCTAATGAGAAAATTTACAAGGGGTCTTTAAATAGCTCCTTTCCTCTAGTATTTTTTGATAACTGCACTTTGTGCTTTTTAAAGTCACACTGCATAAAAGTGTTGGCCAAATGGATACGCATGGACACGTGATTATGAACACCCTGGGGTCGTTTAACTCCCAACTTTTAGTACCAGGGGCGCCGTAAGGGGGTAGTTAGGACGATTCCCAAAAATTTGTAGAATTACTGGATTGGTCAATATATGCTGTCGTGGGGCCCAAAATCTTTCACAGCGCCATTATATAATTAAAATGTACATATGCAGCGTGACAGCCGCTAAAGTGGCCAGAAAAAAAAACGCTGAAATCGGTTCACATGAATCACTTACAATATTGTGCCATGTTTCTCTTGGTCTTGTTAAAGTACAAACGTCCGCGTGAACCCTTTACGCGGGGTTTTCTTTATGTTGATTTGTAAGGCAAATTGGTTCCGTAGAAATAAGCAAAATGACATGCTCTGTTTATGCATATTTCTTAACATATAATCTATATATTTCACGGAGGATGGAAATAAAGCATCCAGTATAAATAAATACGCTGATGCAAAAAGAAACAGTTATAATAGGCCTATACTAATAACATATTAATGTCGGCGTATAAGACGGCTCATAATTCATTATTTATAACATATTAGTGCGATAAAAGATATAGAAATAGCCAATCCCTGGTCATCAGAGACACGTATGGAATATTATAATACATGACAAAGCAGTCTAAAGATTACAAAATGTATTTAACAAAATACAAATGCAATTCGGTATGTTTATGGTCGTTTCATTTTCATTTGAGAAATAACGTGCAGTAGCCTTTAATATAGGGTGACGTCACTAAAAGTAGGACATCAGCTAAAATGGGACAAACAAGGTTTTGCGTCTGTTGCTCTTTAAATAACGATATACAAAACGGAAAAAACAGACTTGGAATGTTCCTACAACGGTACTTTATTTACATATCAGCAACTGATTGGTCAGCATTGAATTTTGTGCGTATGGTCCATCTGAATTGCAAGACGATCTGGAGAAGCAACTGGCGGGTCCCTGTACAAACTGCTGTAGGTTTAAATGTAATAAGGGTGAGATACCAATACAAACTGAATAACAATATACCATTCCATTTTCAAATGCTGTCTAATATTAATAGCATTTAATTTTAATCCATTACTCTTCAGATTTATTTATTTTTTTCTTAAAACTATATTTTTGTTACTGTCCGATTTTACTTGAATATGGTACATAAATCCGGACAGTAGCATTCAGCAACATAGGCACTCCCTTTAAAATGAATAAAACTAATTTGTAGAGGTGTAGCATGTATGAGAAGCTGTGTGATGTAGCAGAATTTGTTATTTTTTCCACAAAATGGTACAGGTTTGTAGGCAGAAGAAAGGAAGAGGACAGAAAGAGGACATACTGTACATAGGCGAAGTGCAAGACAAAGTACAACAAATGGAGTGAGTAAAGAACTAGAGGTGCAATAAATGAATTTAAGGAAAGTGGGGACAGGCCAGGAACCAAAGCTTTGTCTTTTCCAATGCCCACCTTTCAAAAGCGAGCGACAGATAAGCTTTTGTCATGTCTCTGCTAAGAAGCAATTTCATCTGAATCATTTTAGAGAGAATGAACCGTGATGTTGAAGCATCTACCACATAAAGGTTTGCCCTGACTGAGCAAGTCAACAACACACACAGTTAAGTTCATAGCTACCTGCACTGGTTTTAAGGTGCATAGCCTACATGTACATACACACCCACAGACACACACTTTTAAATTTCTTTAATACTTAGCCTGCTATTTATATTCATGATTTGTTGATATCTGTGGTTTATGCTTTGAGGAAATGATAATAAACATTACTAAATAAACATATCTATTGAGTATAAACCAGGCCGCATTGTTAAAATGGCACGTCCCACTTTACAAACCACACTGCCCCTATTTATCTAAAAGAGACTCTTGAGATAGAAACCTGTACTCATCTTGTTTGAATATGTGAATCTTATTAAAACGTGTATTCACTCTAAAAACAGATTAAGGACAGCAGAGACCTGCACAATTTTATTAAACAGCATTACTGTACGTGGATATGTATTTTTAGGTAACTTTTAAACGTTTTACCACAAAGTGTTCCATTTTTGCTGCGTTTACCCTATGTTTAAACTTGATTCGTAGTTGCTGATTTTTTTTTTCTCTGTGATTGTTAAGGTGATTGTGTAAGATCACGGATATAGTTTTGAAATAGAAGATGCAAGATATGTTCATGGCTGCAGAAAAAGCGCTCTCAGCACCTGGTCCCAGCTAACGAAAATTAATTGTTTGTTATTGGTCAACGTGGTCAAGTAAGTCCGGTATAATTATCTCCCTCTTTCTAGTTAGACTGACATAGCGTCTCTGGAAATTAGTCTGTGGTGCAGATCTGATGACATCTCTCAGGATTGACTCAGCCCCGTAGGAGGTGTTTGCTTGATCCAGATGGCCAGCGAGGGCAGATGGAGACGTTAACCTTTATGCTTTATCCAGCAAGCAATTACAAAAAAAAAAAAAACACGCGCCACCATTATGGAAAAAAACCTGCGTGTTCGGAAAGTGATGCTGGATGGATAAGCCGTATCGTTCGACAGCTGTGGGAGATGCTCCGTATCTTTGGCCCGATGGATAGTGAAAAGAACCTATGACTTTGCCTTGGCCCATCGAACTGAGTGGCTTCAGCGAACGCCCCGACCCCCTTCTCCCCTGGGTCCTTCACGATTAAATTTGCCGAGCGGTGGGTGCGAAATATGTCCGAAAAATACGGGACAAATCGTTAAATGGTTTTAAAATAATTTTTCAGGCGGACTAAGAAAAAAATGC
>JAABNX020000119.1:17206896-17224749 GCA_015163995.2 Mormyrus lacerda
TTGAGAGGCTTGCGTGGAAAATTCCGTCAGGGGGGGGGGAGGGGCGGGCGTTGGGGTGTTAAAGATCCCCTAAATATGTTTTCTACAAATTCATGCTATCGTAAATGCTATCTGCATGTTTGAAGCTCCAAGCCACTGTGAGTATCACAGGATAAATACCTTTAGGTCGCTTCAGATTATTAGACGCTCTTCAGTGTTAAAGTTACAGTTCACGTTTTAATCGCATGAGTCCATTGCTGTTACCCCAGACATCACTGCATCACTGCACCAATATGCACATCTAATCTAATGCAGACAGAGTTGTTTAACATGGTGTAGGTGTTTAACCAAATGTTTCATTCTGCGATATTGTCCGAAATGTGTGTGACTGCTGGACAGTGGTCAGTGACCGCAGGTATAATTTACAATAACATAGTAACTATCTTTTAAGCTTCGAAGGGCCTGAAACCTGTTTTTTCTGTATAGATGAGCAGCATGCAGACACTCTTGGCTCAGAATTCTGCAAGGTCACAGAAAACTTCGGAAAGTGCTGCGCTGGGCACAAGGTCCCTCCCGGTCTGGGGTATGTGCTTTTCTCATGATTAGTAGGGTTAAATTGTAAAGTGCTCATCAGTGTATTGAGAGATTAATGGAAGAAAAGATCTGCCAGATCATAGCCAATATTTCACATTTGATATCTTCTGGATGTCGTGGGATGTTGTGCTTTTTCTCCGTATATCCTACACATCAAATCAGAGCCTGTGGTTAAGAATAGCTGCAGAATCCAGGCACTATTTTCATGGGGGTGTTGTGTTATTTCTCAAAGCATTCAGTATGATGGCTCTCCATAGATAGTAGCTGATATTTATTTTCCCAGACCTTATCTACTCTACCTAACAAAAATACCTTACAAATCAACTGCGTTCACATGGGGGCGAAAATGCTTTTGGTTCTAAAGTTTTTGTTTTCTGTATTATAGTATCTCCATACCTTGTCAATTAGTAAAGACTCATTGGCTAAAAATACTAATAATCCCAAGGTAGGAGTGATAAATTATTATAAAGAAACAGTGTTGGTGCTTTGTTGGTTGGTAATTCTCCGATGCAGATACATTCATAGAACCTTAATATGGACTGATTTTTTTAAGCCAACCAATGTATCAAATAAATTCTACCATGTATCCAACCACAAGGCGATAACATAAGACTTTACCCCTGATACAACACCCAACATTAACCATCCATTTTGAGTGACTCTGACCTGGATAAGCAGGTAAAAGATGGATGGATCGATTTTCATTAGTAATTGTGTTTTTTAGGTTGGATTTTAAGCGTTTCTCATTAACATGTAGTGTAACACCCCAGACAGCTCACCACGGGCCTCGCCAAGCGTGACACACACCTAGCAATAAGTCACCTGATGCAGTGATGCAAATGTATTCAGACTTGAGTCTGAATGCAGACTCACAGCCATGGAGGTGTGACTCAACATTGCTGTCAGCCGGGCAACAGTGCCTCTCTCACATTAACAGATGTACCTGTTTATAATTAAGCTATTAAAGATGTCTTAGACCTTGATTTGACTTTATGAACTTCTATTAACCCATTGTTATTGCACATATTATCTAGCTGTAGACTATACTATATTTTTATTGCCTGTTTGAGGTCATTATAATGTTATTGTTGTTTTTGTTGTTATTTTCCTCATATTTTACTGTTACTTTGTTCTTATTTATTCTTATCTTTTTGGAGTATTTTGTTTTTTTCTTTGTATTACCTCATGCATGATACAGGAACTAGGGGGATAACCATTTCACTGTGCAATAGTGTAGTGTAAGATTTTGTATATAACAAGTAAAACTTGCAACTTCCCTCAGATAAACAAATGATGTTTGATTTTACTCTGTTTAAAGCTGTATTGGAGAGCCAAAAATTTGTACATCAAGTTCTTCTAATACTACAAATTGAATTGGCATTATGTATGAGCCGGTGTGCATAACCGGTTTGTTTACGATGTTTTATGAACTTCTTTGATTACATGACTGTCAAACATCCATGAAGCAGGGAAGAATAAATAGAAAACTTGAATGGACTCATTCACATTTTCCAGTAATTGTCTCCTGGCTCTCATTTGACCTGGACATACCTGCATACCTTTTGGCACGTTTGCAATGTTTTGAAAGCATATTATTCATGTGATTAAAACACGTGACAATGTTTCATCCAGCATTCAAGCAACAATAAAACATTAAAAACATACATACATTTCGGATCGTCTGAAACTGTGGGTTCTGAAACACATTCAGTGAGTCCTCCCAACTCATATGAACCAAATTATCCTTCTTTTTATGTTAGTAGATGGTTAGCAGTAGTTTCCACCACTGCTGCTGAGGTTGCATCATGATTCTTCTAGTATCTCAAGCATGAATAGGACAGGTGTGACCCATGATGACATTCAGATTGTTCTTCCTGCCAGAAGCTTAAGGCTACCCAAAGATCTGGGCAAATAGTTTGTTGTCAGGATCTAGAATAGAGGTAATTCAGTGGTCCCCATGAGGAAACTTGTCAGGTATCACATACCTGCATGTGATCAAAATGAGACACAAACCAGGTCTGTATACAAGGGAAGGGTCATAGGTGCACTTGCCCTATATGAAAGCTGATTGGTCCCCAGAGTGCCTCTTCCCTTGTCACTCATCCATTCGAAGCGTATGATAATATTCTTCTTATGTTGTATGCTGGCTAATGATAAAACTGACACCTCATATGCACCCACACATTAAAAAATTCTGGAATTGCCCAGACTCAAAGACATGTATATAGGTGAGAGCAGAACTTAGGATCAGACAGTGTCTTTAGAGCAGATGGGTTTGAACGTCCTGTTCTAGGGCCCAGAGGTTATATGATTAGTTGACCAGCCACAGGATTCAAACTTACGGCCTATCAGAAGCACAGAATATCTCACTGAGCTACACACCACTCCAATAGAAAAGGCTTGATATTTTGCCCCCTTTATTGACAGTTTCCTTTCTTAATAGATGCCTTGATACTGGACCTTAGCTCACACCAAGCAGACAGGATCAAGTAACTTCCACTGGTCAACCTGTAGACTCATATTTTCTCCTTAATTGTGAGTCAGCAGCTACAAATATCGTCCATATGCCCATGTGCATAGAGCTGGGCATCCATTTAGGTTTGGCACTCATCATTATACTGTTCCAGCTTCTTTTATAGATTAGAAATTCCAAGAACCTAAGTGCCCTAATGCATTTCCTACTTTTTTCATCTTCATGAACTCTGGAACTGTAGAATCTAAGACGATAAGTCAAAGAGCACTTGTGTTCGTTTTTTTAAGTTTTTTTTGTTTTTTGTTTTTCCATCATAACCCGCGGACAAAAGCACACTGCAGGTTTGATGGCCGGAGGGACGTGCGTGGGCGCAGGTATCCGCAGATGGCTTTGACCGTGTTTTCACTCCCGCGATGAAGGCCACCCACACTTTGGCTCGCTGCCAGGTTGGCACTCGCAAGCTGCTTGAGCCACGTCCTTGAACAACGTCTATCAACGGCAGCAGCAGACCCAGTGGGGGCCTCTCACCAAATAAACCGACGTGGCTCTGGTGCGGAGGAGTTTTTATGACCTGCCTACTTGGTAAACTGATTAACTTCATGTATGAATGGTCTGCTGTTATCTTGTCCAGACTATGACTTCACACTATAGCGATCAACGCTGGACTTTGATGCATATGTAATTAGTCAGGCCTAAGTCAGTGTGTGTTTAACTTCATTATGAATTTTGAGTAATCTGTCTGGAATGCTTTATATCACCATGTTATAAAACCCTTCACCCTTATGATGTCGGGGCTCTGAACCTTTTGACCTCATCAATACCAGATTATTATGATGTTGCGCAATGGCCCTGCTCAGAAGTTTGTTGGTCTTGAATGTGTTTGCCATCCCTTAAACACACCCAAACACCCTTGCACACACACATAAAATTTTAATTCACTCTCACTTTTATGAAATGTATCACTCGTAATTCCACCTCAGCATAACCAAATACTATAAGACAAGCAAAAAAAAGCCATTTTTTTTTTTTCTTTTTTGTTCTGAAGCTGTCTTAACCAAACAGGTATTTTCCAGTCTGGTCTATTTTTTATGGTTTACTATCTTTTGCAGGCACATCCTTCTCAAAATGGCACACAAACCTACACACAAGCCTACGCACATTCACACACAATGCCTCATATTTTGATGATACTGTTCTTTAGCATGGTGGTTGTGCCAACCGTAGACTGTTAGCATAGCCACTGATAGCTGCTGAAACATCACTGGAGCACCTACATGACGATCATCACGTCCTTGCAGATAGTCAGGTGACACTAATTTGAAGTCCTTCCTCCACAACAGAAAACAGTGGATCACCCCACGAAACAGCCACACACGACAAGTATGAAACAGGCCGAACATCTTCCAGGCACCAAGATGTCATTCTTGTTTTTCTAGTATTATTCAAAGGCGTGTGGCCTTAAAGTACCTTTTGCTGCTATGCAGCAGAACAGGACTGGCCGTGAATTTCGATGGGCAGCGATGACGTCCAACAGTGTTTTTCTTAGATCCCCATAGGCAGGAACCAATCCAAAGGCGTTTTGTTTGGGACCCTCCCACCACCTGTGACTCAGGGCAAGTAACACCTCAGCAGCTACTGACCCCACCCTTTCCATTCATAATTATGACGAAGTACACAAGGCGGTACAAAAAAATAAACATTTATTTCAAAGCAGTAGCTTGATGCAGTTACTGGGAGCAGCCAGTCCTATTGACATTACAGGAAGTTTGTTTATAATATTACTGGAGGAGTATTTTCACCCAAATACATTTTCCTTTGTTAAGAGGATCCTATTACAGACTATTGCCATCAAATGTTTAAAAATATACTGTGTATTTCTACAGATCCCTTCACCCATTAGAATCACAATACTCCTAGTGCAAACAGATTACTTTATGAAAATTAACCAGTTTATTTTTAATTTGCTGTCATATTGTGTGTTGTAATATGGAAATGGCTTCTTATGTGTCTGAGCCCTTTTATAAAAATTCCCATCCAGGAATTCACAATGTGACGTTTTTGGTTTACATTTGATTAATAGTTTACTCACATCACAAAGGGCCTTTTGGAAAATTCGATCCTTACGGGATAAAGAGATTAACAGTTTACAGCTGCCCAGTACAATGTAGTTTTACCACAACGGAATTAAATAATGCACATTTGAAGAAAAAAAAATGCTTTTGAAAATGCCGAACCTCCTGAGGCAAAAATGGCTTTGAACGTTTTTAAAGTACTCATTAAATATTCAGTGAGCATTGAGATTATATACTTACAGCCTGTTTACATTCCTGACAAGCACAAGGACCTTAGTAATGTGTTACAAAATGTGCAATAAAACACACAATCACATATAAAACACACATCCATGTTTTGCTTTGGCCACAGAAAGACGTGAGGCAATATTCTCTGTACATAATGCGTTCTGGAAAAAACCACATGCAGTGCAAATAAATAACAATCGCTGTATATTACATAGACACCCAATGAATAAAAATAGTTTTCTGAATTCCCAAGAAATAATACTTATTAGTTAAATATGATAAAATACATACTTTAAACAAAATAAATTTCCCTTAAACACAGTGTCGCCTGCGTGGACCATAGCGCATCGTACATCAACGCTGACATGCGATAGTTTTTACGAGATTCAAACCAGATTAGCGATGCAGCATTAAGCACATTACACGAAAGAGAGATGTAGATTTCTACAAAGTTAAAAAAAAATTTCCTTATTTAAGCAAAATTGTTTGAAAGTACACATATCTTGGTGCGCTTGACATTCCACTTACAAACAGCAAGAAACCAAGACAACAGAGAAAATGTAGTTTGTCTACAAAACTTGCTGTATAAGTCTTGAGTTCTGAGTGGCTTAACATCCTTTGGAGAAATGGCACTTACTAAATACTAAAGAATTAAATAGAGCGTATGCCTTTCTAACATTACCCACTTTTATCACCCGGGAGTAACTGGGCTCCTTCTTCCTGGAAAGGTACAGGATCCGGTTCGGATTAATCTGCACGAGCACATTTCAGAACTGGCATCTCAAAGGAGGTGCACGGCAGGAAGCAGTGTCCGACGCCGGGCACCAGGCCCGTGCGGCAAAGAGAGCTGCAGTTACATTAGTCATAATTAAAGGGGAAAACAATCGCCCTGCCCAGCATTGACTCTACAGTCAAAGACGAAGAAAGACACTGTAGCATCCATCTCCACGGAGGCAGCAGCCTCCACGGCGTAGTGTGACACCTGCACATTCAAAGAGACGCCTCAATCGAGGCCTCAAAACCGTAGCAATCTATCCCGAGGGAGTCCCATAGCATGTCAGCCATCCCTGGCGGGAAGATGGCAAGAAACTCAGTCCTCGGTGTCAGGCTGGACACCTAGCATGACGTGCAGTTCCTCCGACGAGTAGCCGAGCAGGTTTTGGAGGTCGCAGACGAAGCGGTAGACGTAACGCTTGCCCGACGTCTTGTGGATGATGTTCTTGTCGTAGTAGTAGCGCAGGCCCCGGCTCAGTTTCTCGTAGTTCATCTTGGGCTTGTTCTTCCTCCGACCCCAGCGCCGAGCCACCTGGGGGGAGAGGTACACAAATGGAGTCAGACAACAAAACAGCCCCATATTATCTACCGGCTCTGCATTCCAATACCTCAGGAATGGCTCTCCACCAAATGAATGCAAGGGTATTCTTCCATTTACCTCATCGGGGTCCATAAGCTTGAATTCCCAGTCATCTCCAGTCCATCGGATTATAGACTGGCACGTTTTGTCGGTCAGAAGCTCCAGGAGGAATTGCCACAGCTGGATCGGACCACTTCCTGTAGGGGCCGATAAGACACAGGTGAGCTGGGCAGGGGTGCAGGGGAGAAGGGATCCTAGAGGAAAGTGCATGCATGTGGTCTACCTGTGAAGCCTGCCAGCATGGCAGCCGGGATGACAGGGTTGCCCATCTTGAGCGGCTCATTCCTCTCTTGCACGTAGTCCTTGAATGACAGACCCTGGCGTCCCAGGCTCAGGACTCCCGCATTCAGCTCCTCGTCAAAGCTGTCATGGGAGGGGACCTGCTGAGTGTCAGCCAGAGATGACTGGCTGCTCCAGGAACGCAGCACAAACTTGCTGTCATCCAGGCTCTCTGAGCTCTCGATGGAGGTCTGCTCGTGGGAGGAGCCTGTGACCCAGTAGGAAAGCATGATTAACAAATTAGCAATCAGTGCTAACAGTTTAACTTTCTAGGTCTCATCCCAAAACCTGTCTGAGGTCTAGCATTCATTATTAGGGTCAGAACAGTGTAGCTGCTGATTATTTATTTATTCTTCATAATTTTAAATAACTCAAGATCTGCATGGACTCTTGACCGGCTAATCAACTGGCACGACCGCACTACAGCGGTAAGGAAATACAGAGGACATTGTGCTTTTGACTCCCATTCATAGCGACATGCGAAGCCATAGTGTAGTCGTGTGGGGGGAGAATACTGTAGGATTTACCGAGACTGGTGGACGAGCTGTTACGGGAGAAGTCCTGCCTGGCCGAGCCATAGCTGACATTCACAGTGTGCAGCTGGGGCTTAGAGAAGACGGAGAAGTGAGGCTCTGCAGTCAGGAGCGGCGGCTTGTCGGCGCTCTCGAAAAGCTCCTGGAGAAGCCTGCTGCCGCTGGGGACTTGCGGAGCCAGCTGAGCGTCCTCCAAGCTGAAGCCTGCGGATACGTTCAACGGTACACTTAGGCGACCTCCCACACAACATACTTCGCCCTATCCATTCTCCCAAGGCTTCAGGAAGCTGCAACACTCACTGTTGGTGGGGCTGTTCATCCAGTTGGTACCCGACGGTACGGTACCACTGAGGGTCTGAGGGTCTTCCTTTTCCTGACAATCTACGGGACAAAGGGATATGCAGCCCGCTTGTAAATCTGAAACTCATCATCCCTTCTGTGGCATTTAAGGAACCCCGGCAACCTCGGCGGACGGCAAGCTCACGGCACCCTGTACCTTTCATCATCTGCTCCAGGTGCTCCCACAGGATGTCGCCGACAAAATCTGGCGCCAGCTCAAGGAAGCGCTCCTTCCCCAGGTCACAGAGCATCTGCCCGTCCAGGTTGAACTTGGAAAAGTTGACATTCACCAGACTGAATTCACTCACTGCCCACTGAAGCCACTGAATGACGTGGGCCTTGGTCCAGGACCTAGGATCTGTCAACAGAACGAGGGAAGAAGGAGGTGCATCAGTGACAGGCGAGAAAGACACACCTACATCAAATTAGGACGTCTGGAAAACAAACTATCTTCCTGATGATAAAAATAATATTATGCTTTTTCTTTAGACATACATATAATTTTAAGCATATTATAAACTATATGAAGATTATACATTTAAAGATCGGGTGAAGTACAACACACCTACTGAAACTGTACTATTTATAACCCTCAGTGAAAATGATATGGTTCTGGACTTAGCTTACAAATTAGAGGGGAAACGGTCCCCTTTTGAGAGGACAGGTTTAAGAAGGAGTATGTTATGACGACCTGCCAGTAAAGAGAACCGGACAGAAACTCACTGCTCGAAATGCCACAACCGCGCTGCACTTTGGCAAAGCCACTGAAGCTCTCGTTCAGCGCCTGGCTCATCACAGCCTTGCTGCAGGGCGTCAGGAGGGGCAAGGTACAGGAACCCAGGTCTGCAGGAAGGGGGGAGGCAAGAGCACAAGACACTGGTCAGGGACGGACTTGCGGACGCCCACACCACAGACCTGCTGACCTCGCTGGCGGCCATAAATGTCTTGGGAGGAAGTGCGATGGCAGACCAAGACTGGCTTGGCAACTACACTAACGACCAACTGTCCTTCTTCCACAAAGAGGGCTTACCCAAGTTTTGCCCAATTTTTTTTGGCCATTTCCACATGTGGCCGGTTATAAGGTCAGCCATCCATGACCACAATGACCGTTGTGGCCAGAGAGACTCCTAGAAAAATAACATTCGACCTCCCAGATTTTCACTGCCGATAATTAGGCAAACAGAGACCTCACAGAACAGACAGTCCAGTTGGGTTTACAACTGGGACTGCCATTCTGAGTCAAGCTTAAATGGCAGAGCAGTAGACAGTGTATAATTCTCTAGCAGAACATTTCTCTGTGGCTCAGGCACACTTTGATATTTCTTTGATATGATATTATTGAAACAGCTATGTTTCAGAAAAAAATTACCCAGACTAAACAAGGTCCCGATTTGCTTCTCCTTTTCGCCAAGTACAGATTTTGAATTTACTGTACACTCTTGCATATTGTGTAATTCTTCTACATCGTCAGTGACTAAGGAAATCCGTAACCATTTGGCAAAACCACAATAGTGACAAGTCTCTGAGTAGTTAGATGACAGCCGCGGCATTTCACAAATTGATCAACTGTCACTTGCACCAACGGGGGATTTTAGTCACAAGTGTGCAACTTTCGTTTTTTGCTCCCGGGCTATGAATAGCAATTCACAATGGACTAGTGATTTTTTTGCATTTGTTTTGGTAGCTAGAAAAGGGAGGAGTGTTACCATGTGGGACGAAGTCCAAGCCTGAGGGCACCTCTTGGACAGACTGGTCATCATCTGATGGGAAATAATATCCACAGAATAAAGACATGGGGTCTTCAAAGGAGTCGAAGGCGATCTGACGCTAGAGAGAGAGACAGAAACAAAACACGAAATGATTACTTAAACATCTGAATCAACATGTTCAATAGGGTTGGAAATTACTGAATTACGACCATTTTATTATTGTTTTTAATTGGGTAAACAGAACTGATAATCAAACAGGACAAATTATATAGAATATTTGACTGAATCTAAACTTAAAAAAAATAACGGAAAACAATAAAAAAAATGTCAACTTAAATTTCATAATCGATATGGATGGTTTCTGAAAAGATAAGAGAGAAAAGCAGATAACGAGGGTAATAGAAGTCTGTCGTCATTGCTCAAACAGCGCCTTTATCGGCCATTAAAAGTTCAGCTCTCATGGTTGCCACGGTCTGTTGGCTGTATAACACGCGGCCATATATGGGCTTCCTCTTCCGCAGCCCTCGTGACTCCTCTCCGGGCAGCTGGTTGCGATTCAGCGCCTGGGGTTTACGAGTCTGTGTAGGAGGGTGCCACGTTGGGCTGAAACCAGGCTCTCTTCAAATTTGATTAGGTAAAATAAAGCTCTTCTCAAATAAGCACTGCCATGTCTTATACTGAAGGGTAAAAATTGCCCACCATTTTGTCAGCACACAACTCCCCCTGCTAGCAGCTGGGAAACTGCAGTACATAGAAACAAAACGGTATTTGGAACCAAATAAGCTTAAAATAAATCGTTTTAATTGGGTGCTTTATTTGTATCGTACAATGCAAGAAGTCCGTGCAAAGACCGAGTTATACATTCTAGCCAAGACGTGCACACTGAATGACCACAATAAATTTTATTTTTAAACTATCCAGTCTTCCTGAGCATCTCTTCCAGATGATCCAGAACATTGTCCATTAGAATCTGAGCTCCTCAAGGTCTTCGGGTATTTTTCTCTGCTTGTCGAGCTTGTTCTTATGGTACAAAAACGAGGTTTCAAGGCAATCAGAATATCTATATCTAATACACCTTTTGCAACTATGCTCTTTATTTGAAACACTAAGTATGATCAACCAATTTCTTTACTAAGGAGAACTTAAGTTAGGCGTCTCAGAAGCCCATGGCCCAACTTCAAGAACAGGTCCTCTCCTTTTGATACAAGTGCACGTATTAAAAACAGTTTATTGCACAAGGGAGTGCATCGGGGTATTAATTCCTTACTTTCAGGCTGCTACGATACCCAGACAGGGGGGCCACCTGATCCATGCTGAGGTCGCACATTGGAGTAGAGATCTGTCAGGAGGAACAGAAAACAACGACGTGACCGATAGAACATATTACATAATTTGTTGGTTACGACATACTTAGATACTTAAAACTAAGAAATACACGTCCGTTTTTTGGTCTGGTTAATTCTTCGAAATGTTGAGTAGGAGACAGAGAGGATCAGCCACAACAAAAACATCAGCGACCACAACAATACGGGACAGTAGTGAAATATTAAATTAGGCTTAAAATCAAGCAAATGTTTATTCTAAAATATTGAAACTCAAAATTTAAATGTAAGAAGACAAAGAAATTTGGTTTATTCTACATCCAAGATCGCTATATAGCATAATGCTGTTTCATAATACCCGACGTCGGCGGTCAGCAAAAAAAGCGCATAATTTCCCCATTGGTCATAAGTTTAATGTCTAATAGTAACACGCATGATAGGTGGTCCTCGTTCATATTTCAACTGTAGGATAATGTCTAAAAAATGCTAAGAAATGGCTAGAAATGTCCGCGCACCCATTAACAAGTTAAACCTTTATCATTTGAATCTATCGCGAAAACGTTGCGCTCCCCGAAGACCTACTGTTTGCAACGCAGCACCATAATGTGGACATCTTATTATAAAATTCGATAAATACGTTGACAGAGGCCGGTCTAATGGGTCAATACCTCTTAAGTCATTTCTTACCTGTTGTATTTGGGGACAGATATATTTTTTTAAATATGAGAATATCCAGAAAAACGATTTTGTATTCCTTCTGAATGTACCCCGGTGAAATCTTTTGAGATTGTGAATCGAATGATTCAAGGAGGCGAATTACTAATGGCTCTACTATGCAAGAAGGAAAAAAATAAAGCAATCCACTCTAATCCGGTTGCGCTAAAGTGCGTGCGTACCGACTGAATGGGGAAGTACGGAGCGCTTGGCTCTTTTCACAGAGACGAGGCGTGGGAGGGGCCAGCACCATACAAGCGATTATCTGCCCTTCCTCGTATGCATCACCATTGTTAGGAAGTATTAATGTAAAAAGGTGTCGGTGTTAATGGTATGATAATGACACACGATGTTTTGCAAACATACATGTAGAGCATTGTTAACAAAGCTGATGTAAAGTAAAACCTCCTTTACTATAAAAAGCGATAACATTTGGGCATCTGCGAACAAGCATATCTGAGGTTCTGAAAAGTAACGTAGCTTGTAGCCTCAAAGATGTGATTGAGGTTTAAACCCAGGTACGGGTTACTCCGAAGAAAAACTGTTATGGCCTGTGAAGTAGTCCAGTTATTAATATTTTGTATCTAGCCTTAGTGATGATAAACACGCCCAAATGGCTACGTTTGTAAATTAACCGTATGCTGAAATGTCGGTGCATTTTACCGGCTATAGGTGTTAAGTTTTGTTTTTTGTTGCCTAAGAAGCCACCATTAATTCTCATAGTTATCATGGAGGATCTAAATGCGTGTTTTGTAATGCTTTATTGGGCTGTTTAACGTATAAATACCTTTAAGTTTTATACGTAACTACTACACTGAATGGCTACCTCATATCCACTGTTTATACAGTGGAAATCGTCATTGTTTGAAACCATTTGCATCTAAAGTGTACTTTAGTCCAGCACCGTGGGAGGTGTTGGGGATAACCGAAGAGCAGTCCAGGCTGAAGCAGTGAGATGGTCCGTCTGCACTAGAAGGTTTCATTGACAAGTAGGGAGGTGAACAAAAAGGGGGTTTGATGTGCTAAAAAGCGCTTTCCATCACTGGGGTGGGCCGGTGTGTACGCAGGTTTTTGGGATAACCTTTAGGTCAGCTGTTCAAAACCAGGTGTGAAGACTCTTCAACCAATTAGTCCTCTAATTATAGTAATCTATTTAGTGAGTTGCAGCGGCGAAAACTAGCATTCAAGATGTATGCAGATGTAGCCAATACTCGCTGCTTTGAGAATATGGGTTTCACAACTAAATGCTCATTGTTTTTTTGCTGACCCGCCAGTAGACGAACTCTGAACTACATTGCTCCTCACGAAAAAGAAAAGTGCTGTTATCTCGCTGAGCACAGGAAACCAGCAATGGCGAACTGTGCGGCTTTAACGTGGCGTCATCGAAAATGGTGGCCCGTTTCTATTTTTTTTATTTCACATCAATCGAGTAATGAGGTTTGAAATTATTTTTAACTTATTTGTTTTGAACGTGTTTTGCGGTCGTTTTGATGTGCAGGAGAAAATAACGCTTTCAGAATACGTTAATCATTGTACTGCGTTTGATTGATAAATAAAACGCAACAAAGCAATTTAAAAAGCGGACTTATTTGGTCTTCATGTTGGTCTTAAGTGACCTACAATAACAAAGACAACATGATTCATGGTGCCTTAAAGCTAGTTTGTATTACAATGGTTGATTTTGTTAATAGTTTAAAAATCATTTAAGACGCCCGACAAGACATTATATATGTCATTATGGTATCTGTAAAACGATGTAAAGCCGGTATTTAATATAATATGCAGTTTTGATGGCTGTGCTGCTATTGTTCCATAAGGGTTGATATAATAGATGCCTTTTTGGAAGCCATTCTGTAGAGGGAAAAATAAATGTTGATTTAAGAGTCATGAATATATTTTATATCCATTTGCTGAGTTTTGATATTGCAGAGAAAGCAATCTGTTGCATCAATCAGCGTACTGAAACTGCATGACCTACTTTTCCATTGTTCCAGTTTCAGAAATCATGTTAGTTATTGGTGAATCTCATGTAATACGTTTAGTTAATTTGACATTTTAAAATCCTGACCTCTTGGGAAAACCATGCTCCCCTGACCAATGAACAGGCTTGCATTCCCGGCACCCATGACCCTGACCGGGACAAGCGGTAAGGAGACTGCGGGATGGATGGACTTTCCTGGCAAATGTTGTCAACATTGCCTGAGTCTGCAAATGAGATTTGTTTTTCAGAGCATTGAGGGTTGCCTAGCAACCTCCCCTCTCAGTTATGACTGTTTTCAGCAGAGCTCAGAAAATATCAGGCCTTACAGTGTACTCATTGGCTGCAAGCCTATACTCTGAGTGATGAAAGCTCACACTAAAGCTGAAGGTGGAAGTTATACCATGGAAAAGGCGAAAATCTGATTACTTACTGGGTTTTGGCACTCATTCTTTGCAACACAGGGAAGGCCTTTTATTTGATTTATAGACCATACATTAAATTAAATATGTGCCTCTGTGGAAATGTATAAAAGCAAAATATTACAGTGAACATCTGTCAATCCTTAGCCTTGTTTTGTTTTATTTTTCATATAACTGTGTTGTTTAACTTTGTTAGCTAGCTAAATGGATTCGGGTGGCTAATGCTGTTACCTCACACCTCCAGGTTTGGGTGATTGACTCCCTCTCCTATAGTCTTGTGTGTCCTGTACTGTAAGTGTATGCCGGGGTTTGTTCTGCATGACCCCAGAGGATGGGTGTCCCTTAGTCTTGCCCTAACCCCCCCCCCCCCCTCCCTTTTTTACACTAGACACGAGGTTTGTAGTAACTGAAGAAATGTCTGTCGTATTATTGCTCTTGCAGTTTTACATACCATTCCTCCCACATAAAGTATTTTACATGGTTCATTACGAGTGACTGCCCTCATCCCACCTAGATACTACATCTCAGTCATGTGACTCAGGCAGCAGTTTGCCATGTTAGTTTCTCTTCTTTCTCGGGGTGATAACCAAATGAACCATTTTCATTGTTTATATGCCAGGATATCAGTTAACATCTAAGATCTTTTTTTTTGTCATGTCTCTTTGATCGCTTCAGTTAAACGTCATCCAAAATATGACACCCTTCACCACACTGGGATGCCTCTTTTGGTGTGGAAAGAGGCGTATCCCCCTACCAGCCGCCAAAAACCACCTTCAGCAAGAATTCTCCCTGCACGGTTCCCATCCAGCCATATGCATCATTGCTGAGTTTCAGGTATTTGGCAACCTAACAAAACAGGGTCCCATGGCAGCTATTTATTGCTTGTCAGATGTGAACGTTTCCATAACTAGAAATCTGACCGTTTCTCTTTTCAAAGGCTCTTTTAAGTAAACACATACATAGCTGTGTGATATTTTTAGGCTAGCTCCTATGGCAACATACTACTTGCCTCATTAGTACTAGCTGTTATTGAGTATCAGTTATGTCAATTTAAATGGCCGTATTATCGATTGCAAGAATAACCAATAATAAGCTATTAATTCAATATCTGTAGCATCATTTCTCATGTCACAATGTACATTCGTATCTTGTAATTTCTTTTATTCTAATGTTAACCAATTCCAGGCTTGGTAAAATGTGCTTTTGAGAAGATAGATTGCTGCTAGAAAGATACATGTTATCATCCTTGCTGAAAACAGACTCTAGCCCTCCCGGTGACCCTGACAAGGATAAGTGGCTGGAAGATGGATAAATGGATAACGCCCACTTCCCCAAATACAGCAGTAATAGTCGTTGTACTGCAGAAACCTGCACGAGGCAGCTATCCTATTCGTGACATAGCCGTCCAGATGGAACTGACCGTGAGAAAAGTCGCCATAAAACCGCCTACCGAGATATCTCGCGGCTCGTGACCCCAAAACACGAAGCCAGGCAGCTTTTTGCAGAGTAACGTCTTTTCAGCGGGCAGAAATAGAAGGACTTTGCATACTTATTTTTTTAATTCCCCAGCGTCATTGACAGTTAGCAGTGCTTGATTGCTTCTCCATGAAGAACAGCAGATGTTTTATGAACATGTTCAGTGCTTTAAGGTACTGCCCATTAAAGTTTCTTGTTTTCTTACGATACATCCTTAATATCAGGAAATTCTGGAAAAATTATTATATAGATAAGTATTACTACTACTAACTATAATAATAGCTATCATTATTATTCTGTTGCTGTAAATGTTATTATATAAGCTAACATTTCTTTTTCGCAGCATTTGTGGAGATCATCCTGAGGTCCTACACGCAAATGTAAATAGTAGCATGATGTGTTGCATTGTGTTGGATCGTAAGTTTGCCCTGGGACGTTTGCCCAAATAGGCCCACCATACATACCTATGATAAAATTTGCCAATTGGGGGGCTCCCTACAATGAGATTTCCCAAAGCAGGCGGGGCTGAACACTACTGTCCCACTGGGAAAGTACTCGGTAGGTCAGCCCCGGTGCAGCCATACTGACGCCAAAATGATGTGCCCCCCGCTTAACTGCATATATGTGTTAAGCAGATAACATGAATCCTCAGATTGCTTACTGTACTATAGACCGTGTCCTAGTCACATGACTGGATGGTCCTTGAATGATTTCCACCATCTAAGTAGTCAAATAGTCACTGGGGACGTGCCTGGGAATCGAATCTGATTTGTGTTACGTTGCTGTTCAAAAGCACATGATCAGCAGTGGCAGAACTGCTGTGCAGTGGAAATAAGGTTTACTTATTCCTTTATTTGTTTACTTGTGTGTTTAATTACTTAATCTTATATATGTCATCTTAAGGAATAAAACAAAGACACGGCTGTTGTCGGGGTATAAATTGCGTGACCATATCTCCCCCTGCTGGAAGAGTACAATATTTACTTTTCAAAGAAAAAAAATCCGCGCTGTTAAAACGCCTTATTCAATTTGGTAATTCTAGGAGTTGCCTGTTTTTACCATTAACCACGTGCCTCCCAGAATTCTGAATTGCCACGGAATCGTCCTTTTAAAATAATGCAATACAGTATGATTTCTCCATAACGAATCAGTTTTTTTAAGTAACGAAATAAAACATTTCTCTACTTTGTAATCATTATTTATTACACCTAAACAATTATCTTCAATTTCCATTAAAGTAACATGAATCAATAAAATGTGACTGTACGCAATTTAAAACAGGGCTCAGGGTATATATAATACGCTATTGAGAAAATTCATAATCCCCACCGTTTGGGGTTTTGCTGTTGAAAGAGAAAAAAAAGGAGGGTAAACGAAGAAACTATTTTTCACTTATAATTAGGCAGTGAAATGCGATCTCTTACTGCGGAGAGGCTGCCCTCAACTCCAAGCTGGAGTCAATGGCTTCCAGATTTCAACCCGATCTCCTCTGTCTAGACTATACGTTGCTCGCCTCGACACCCAGCACTCCGCCCTCCCAGCTGAGAGCAGGATGCCAAGAGGCTTCGGTCCCTTTCCTGCTTATAGCCACGGAGCAGGTCTTTTTGGGCCAGATGGTCCGAAACTGGACCCAACTGGCATATACATGCTGGGCCTGCAAGGCAGGGCACAGGTAGCTCTTTCCCAGGACTTCATCCTCGTCCTTGAGCATGTAAGCTTTACTCTCAAATGGTTTATTCACTGGCACTTATTCTACTCTCCAAATGCCGCAATGGGAAAATACGAAGTTAATGGTTATAAATATTTCCCTACAATTTCTTTTATATTATCTTAGTTTTCTTTCAAAAAATCCCCAACTAAATGCAACTGCTCTTTATGTAAATAAGCGGATTACATTCATAATAATGTGAAACAAAACAGTTGTCATTAATGTCCCATGTCTTTTCTGTCACTCGTATTGTAGAGTAGGTTTCATATGTTATCTTCGCCAGACACGAGTCGGGTGAGGAATTATACACTAACATCACCAAGTCGGCGATGTCCGATTTTCCTTTCTCCATTTATTTGACTTTATGTCGAAGCTAAATGAGAAAGATTTGGCCATCATCAGGGTATGCTATGTGTCGTAAATAAATAGGGAATCCCATTACAGGGAATCCCCATTTAACATTATAGTCCATTAACATATCTGAATTTAAAGGGTTAAACAATTAGATTTGCAAGTTTTTTCCCCATCTTTAACATATAATAATAATAATAATAATAATAATTAATCACTGCATTACATCTTATTCTTTTTCTCTCGAGGAAAAAAGAAAAAT
>JAABNX020000119.1:17224849-17247896 GCA_015163995.2 Mormyrus lacerda
ATAATAATAATAATAATAATAATAATTAATCACTGCATTACATCTTATTCTTTTTCTCTCGAGGAAAAAAGAAAAATTTGCAGCAGGCCTGTTGAAACTCTTTTCTAGTAAGGGATTTTTTTTTTTTCTCTTAAGTGGCGTTTTGGTGTCACCAATATTGAAAAGAAGGCGTGTTTTCTGCGGATTAGTTTGTGGCTCCGGTCGCACTCTGGCAGCGCCATTTTCCCCTTTGAGATATTTTGCTGTTGTTTGTTTAGCGGAAGGAATTGTCTTTCGTGTCTGCATACTTTCTGAGCAGATGGTTTGATATTTGCTTCCTCAGGTCCACGCGTTTGCCTGGAAGGGGGCTGCGCTCAGTTTCACCTCCGCAAGAGGCAACCCAAGCGGGTCTTCGCCTTCCGTGTAGCGACGCCGTCCGCTGGTGTTTGGTCCGGAACGCAGCACACTAGAGCCACTTTAAGTGACAGACAGACGTTACATGAAACAGACGTGATTTGGCCGCTCATGTTCCAGAAATACCTACAGAATTTCGTGCAAACTC
The DNA here is from genome assembly GCA_015163995.2 of Mormyrus lacerda. NCBI lineage: Eukaryota > Metazoa > Chordata > Actinopteri > Osteoglossiformes > Mormyridae > Mormyrus > Mormyrus lacerda. Next base: position 17,225,391 of record JAABNX020000119.1, read on the forward strand.
AGACATCTTTTCAAGAAAGCGTTTACCAAACCATATTGGAACTTTCTTAGTGGTTGCCAGTTCTTCACAATTTCCCCCGTGTTTTTAAAGTGAAGGTTAGCGAGAAATTAATACATGTAAGCCTTCTCTAGAACGCCAGAAGATGTTGCCTGTACTATTTTGGGCCAAATCAGCGATTGGTGTTTTTCTGTATTTATCCTGAAGCAGCGAGCAGAACTGCCGAGACCTTAAACATGATGGTTGTCCATGTAACCACACTGAACCAAAATTTTGGGGATCTTTTTGGGTTGTTTTTTTATTTCATTATTTCGGTTTTTTTTTATTCGTTTCTTTGCTTTTTGGCAGACTTTAGGAATGTCTGGGAGCTGAGGGGATTGGGCCTATGCTCTCCGTGTAGAGAGACGGAGAGAGAGGGAAAGTTAAGAGACAGAACCACAGAAATGTAAACACGTCTGGAGCTAAAATAACTGCTCTTTCATGGAAAACACCCTCTGTCACAAGTAGACTTCTGTGAGCTACACCCTATCCAAAAATTGCCACTAAAAGCCAATTCGTTCCCAACATGCGCATTATTTTGCATATGCACGTAATCTTCAGATTATTCATGCGTGGTAAACAATGATTTTGCTGTCAGAGTAGAACAGTAAAGTGTGTTTTAATTCAGCATAACAGCCAAAAACATCTCAGAATCTTCCTTTAAAAACAATTTTTCCCTCATAAAAATGAAGTGATACAATTTAAGTGAAAACGTTGGAAAAGACAACAGACATCAATTTATCTCCTCAGGACAAAAATTAATCTTGTTACTCATTTCAAACCACGCTTAAATAGTGCAACTGGTACTTAATTATTTGCATTGTTTACAATCATATGCTGTCTAATGGTGTATTATTGTTACTGATAGATACCTGTGTTTCATACAGCCAAAAAAGTAGGGATGCTGTATAAAGTTTGTACAGAATGTCATGTAAACCCATATTTAATTGAAAATAGAATAAAGACAACGTATACAATCTTGAAACTGAGAAATGTTATTGTTTCATGACAAATATATGCTCAATTTGAATTTGATGCTAGCAACACATTTAAAAAAAGTTGGGGCAGGGGCAACAAAAGATTGGAAAAGTTGTGCAGTGCTAAAACACCTGGATGAATATCTCACAAGTAATTAGGTTAATTGACAACAGGTAAGTAAGATAAATGGGTATAAATAGAGCCTCCCAGAGAAGCAGAGTCTCTGTTCACTGAAGATGGGGAGAGGTTCGCCACTCTGTGAAAGACTGTTTGGGAAAACAGTGCAACAATTTAAGAATAATGGTCCTCGGTGTAATATCGCAAAGAATTTAGGAATTTCATCATATACAGTACATAAAATCATTAGAAGTTTCAGAAAATCTGGAGAAATCTCTGTACGCAAGGGACAAGGCTGAAAACCAATATTAGATAAGCCTTGATCTTTGGGTTCTCAAGCACTGCATCAAACCAAGCATCATTTTATAGTGGAAATCAGTGCATGGGCTCAGGAACAAGCCAATGTGAACAAAATGTGTCGTTGCGTCCACTAATGCAGGATGAGACTCTCCCATGTAAAGAAGAAACCATATTTAAACGTGATCCAGAAACACCACTGACTTCTCGGGTCAAGCTCATTTAAGATGGACTGAAGCAAAATAGAAAACTGTCCTGTGGTCTGACGAATCAGAATTTCAAATTCGTTTTGGAAATAATGAATGTGGCTTCCTCCGGGGTAAAGAGGAGAGGGACCATCCAGCCTATTACCAGTGGAAAGTTCGAAAGCCAGCATTTGTGAGGGTGTGGGGTGCATTACTGCTTATGGCTTGGGTAGCCTGCACATCTGGGAAGATACCATTAATGATGAATGATATATACAGGTTTAGGAGCAACACATACTACCATCCAGACAACAACTTCTTCAGAGAAGGCCTTGAATATTTCAGTAAGGCAATGCCTAATTGCATTCAGCATGGCTCCGTAGTAGAAGTGTCCGGGTGCTACATGGGCCTGCCTGCAGTCCAGACCTGTCACCCACTGAAAACATTTGGTGCATCCTAAACAAAACAAAACAAAAAACATGACAAAGCAGACCCTGAACTGTTGAGCAATTGAAATCCTCTATCAGGCAAAAATGGGGCAACATTTCATGTTCAAAACTCCAGAAACTGGTTTCCTCAGTTCCCAAATGTTTACAGAGTCCTGTTAAAAAAAGAGGTGGTGCAACATGGCAGCGAACCGAACTGCCGAGACCTTAAACATGATGATGATCCATGTAACCACATTGAACCAAAATTTTGGGCATCTTTTTGGGTTGTTTTTTTATTTAATTATTTCGTTTTTTTTTATTCGTTTCTTTGCTTTTTGGCAGACTTTAGGAATGTCTGGGAGCTGAGGGTGGTGAACATATCCTTGTCCCAACGTTTTTTGAAAGGTATGGCTGGCACAAAATTTAAATTGAGCGTACGTTTGTCATGAAACAATAAATTCTCTGTTTCAGCACTAGATTTGTTGTCTTTGTTTTATTTTCAATAAAACATGGGTTTATATGATGTAAATCATTGCATTCTGTTTTTATTTACATTTTACTCAGCGTTCCAACGGGTTTGGAAACGGGTTGTATGGTTTTCGGTATAAGTGTAAGATCGTCATTAGGTTTTATAAACTTAATTAGCGAATTAAAAGACATGAATGGACTGAAACTTAGAGGTGTTTAACATCGAGGAGTTTTACATCCTTGGCACAGAGTCAAAATATAGCCATATTTAGCAGTTCAAAAGAAAACGGAGGCCGCTGAATGTGATATCTTGATGAATGACTACTTATTACTGGAAGAATTTAGCAGTACATTTTAATCTTTATGGTCCAAGTCTTGCAATTTCAGTTTCCCTGCTGGACTCATTCATTAAACAGCGCCTAATTTGTTTATAAAAGAAAAGTTCGCGAGTAAAAACAAAAAATGTCTAGTGAAAAAAGAGAACTGAAAATAATCCATTCGCTTTACTAACATCGATAAGAAAAAGGTTTTCCTGTAATTCGCTGTAACTTGCATGAGACTTTTTGAATGTGCGTGTGCGACTTTTTCTCTCTCTCCGGCTCTCTTTCTCTCCCTCCTTCTCTCGCCCACAGTGACTTGACTGATGTTTACTGAAGTAATATAGCTGGTAGATGTAGCCCGGAGACTTCGCCGAACCATAGTCAAAAAAACGAAAAGCTTTCGGCTTTTCTTTTCATTGGATTCAGTATAGTTACAGATCGTAACGCGTTTAAGGAGCAAATAGGCTACACTGTCCGGGAGCAAGGACTACTAAAGGTAAGTAAAACATTAAAATAATAGAATACTACAGAATGCAAAATGTTTTCCTAAGTTAAGCTGTTGTCCTCTGCAATAGTCGCTAATTCTTTCCAGATATGTATTTTAGAGTTATAAAGTATCTTTGAAAGGATTGTTGATGCTGAAGCGGTGGCAGATCGTTTAGACTGTAGTGACACTTAAGAAGATTCTTGTCTCTTGAATTGACAGTTATGATGCATCCACTGCCCATTCTGCATATTTACAAGGATGTAGTTTTGTCAGTGTGCGATTTCTTAAATGCGATGTTTTAATTACTGTAGTTTTATTTCTGTAGTTATATGAATACAGCAAAAGTATTTCATAGTTAATATTCGTATAGTTGCTTCATTCGAAATCGTATTATTCAGTATATGGTGCGTAAAATTTTTCTTTTTACATTTACAAATGGCCTAATATGCGACATATGCGTTAAAGAAGTGTTATTGCAGTTTAATATGAATACTAACGATAGTCGTGCCGCTCATTTAAGCCCTTACAGAGAAACATAACGTGCACATATGTAGCCTACCAGCGAGGTAAAAAATACAAAATAATAATTAATCCCCTATATTTGATAATTTACTTCTACCGAGACAGTGTGTGAGTTTGAAATTTGATTGATGTTGGTGCTGGTGGATTTTCCTTTACTGTTGCTGTTTAATAGTTGTTTCTCTTTGTCTTCCATAATGTAGATTATATATGTATATATGTATGCATCCGTATAGGAAGGTATCCAGGTTTTATGCGCAGTAATTTAGGTGTGCATGTTATATACGCATTGTGTATGTTTAAATTTAGCCCCACCTAGTGTTTCACGTCCCCACGCTGTCTGCCCTTATATGAGACAGTTTCTCGTCATTTATCGCCATTTAAACTAATAGATCGACAGAATCCGATTCACCAGCGCAGAAACTTGAGATATACTATGTTTATAAAGTCTTCTGTATAGACTAGCTGTATTTCTCTGAACCGTGTTTTCTATGAAGCTGGCTGCGAACTTGACTGTCATTTTTGCTGTGGTTAAATGAATAAGTCGGGGTCTGACCACAACACTGAAAACTTAAAAATGTAACAGGCCTTTCTGGTTCAGCACTACATACCGGCGAAGACTTAAGCTGAAAGACATTAACGGTGGTGAAACTGGGTGAAATTGTGATGAAACGAGGAACCAGAAGGATTTATGTTTTGCTTATTGGTTTGGGACTTGCGGTCGTAAACCTTACTTGTAATACCGTCAAAGATAAACAGTACTTAGAACAACAACAACTTCAAGCTTAATTAAACAACTAAGTTCGGTGGCCTATTTATTTATGAAGAGTCAGGAATATGGTGAATAAACGTTAAATAAAAATGAACGGCTTTTAAAATTATTCTTGGTCTTGTTTTGTTGCAAATGTATGAAATCTTTCATGAATATGCTTTTGCCCCCTCCAGCCCCACCACTATTTACGAAATACATTTATATTCCTTTCACAGTTTTATGAAGGGTCATTGAACGTGACATTAAGGTCAACAAAAAAGGCATACTTAACTGGTTATATAACTTTTACAAACGCCTATTTCACTCTTAATTTTTATTTTGTTTTTTGTTGTTGTTGTTGTTTTTGTTTGTTTATTTTATGTATTTTTTGACAAATGACGTTGCAGTAGACTGGATTAACAGTGACCCATCACACATTATTTAAAATTATTATGAATTAAATATTGATCTGTATTTATAATATTCATATTACTTATTGCACTGGACATAGCAGTCATATTCAAATTTTGGAAATAAATATAGGAGTAAAATCTGACAAAACAAGCTACATAACTGTAAGTGATAACTGACAAGTGAAGTCAATGCTGAGAGAGGCTGCAGTACATAGGTAGGTTTGCTTAGGCATTATTAAGCAAACAAAATTCATGGAAAAGAGTCTTTACATGTGGACCTGCAGCTTGTGTGTATTGGCCTCTGTAATCAATAACATTTCTCTGTATGTAAGTGGATATGCACCTTTTGCATATTTCTGCTTCATGTTACTAGAAAGACCCTGTTATTCTCTTGCGTGGGCTGATTTGCCCCAGAAGAAGCTAACACTGCATATCTTTTGTGACGTGTTCAACCTTAGGATGCTGTTCATTCAAGGGGCGTAGGGGACAGTTTGATATTGGGGGGCAGAAAACTTAATAAGCCAAATTAAATATTGGGGGGGGGGGACACATCCTGATATCCCGCCCTATTCCTCTGCCCCTTTGTTCGTTTAGTGGATGCATTCATTTAAAATATTTTTTATTTTAAATTGAAGTAAATACTGTTTAAATCCCTTTTCCTTCAGTGTGAGACACACAATATCAGAATCCAAAACGCAGACAGCAAAACTACTATTGTGAATACGACAATAAAATTTGGTGCCAAATTCTTAAAATAGTTTTATTGTTATATTTTGCATTTCATTTATTCTCTATACAGTTTCCTAGTAACCAGACTGCCTCCCGCTACAGAAATGTAACAATGGAACTGGGTCTGAGACGTGACAAACAAAAAACCGTCACCAAGTCAGAGAATGAGACTGACAGTAAATCTGCAGGTGCTATTTTCCAACCTCTGTAGCCGAATACCAGATATCAAACACATGGCTCTGCACAATACATCCCCATAATAGTTTTGCAGTCAAAAAAGCAAAAATAAGTGATATTAGGATGTATTAAAGAAAAAAAATCTCATGTAGCTGTATGTAGCTGATAACAAATAAGGCTAAATTAGCTGGTTAGCTGTCTTTCCAGACAATGTTTATCTCCAGCAGAATAGCCTGCATCTACTCTGGTGCTTGTTAAGGTGACGGCTTCTCTTCACTTGCGTGTGCATGAAACGCATCGTTCCTGAGACCCCTTGTTCTCCGATTTGGCATCATCATAAAGGATGGAAAATGCGAGAAAAAAAATCATACAGACAAATTATGTGGCAGAAATGACACATCTAACATCTGCTTTTCTACGGTTTCCTCAGATCCATCTCTCCATTCCAGCGCAGCGTGCCTGCCAGACATTGCCACGTCTTTCTTATTCGCTTCTAGCCTCTGTCTTCGGGTCATATGTGCACGCTGATTTAAGCCTCTCAATTTTGGACTCCCACTTTTCTCTGACTGTGGACCCAACTGGGGTCACATCTGCATCTGAAAGCAGTCATTCATAGAAGGTGAGAGTCATGAAAATCATTCACCTGGCAGGACATTTCCAGCTACTAAAGCCACTCTGCATATTTTGGTTGTTAAGGCTCATGGGTAATTTGTCAGCAAAATCTGGTACGGATAGACTCCTGAATTTAATTGCAACGTTATTCATGTCGCACACAGTGTGAAACTGTTTATCCAGACACAATTTTTGCTGTGGCGGTTGCTTGGGGATCCAGAAGTCAAATGATAGGCCTTTATTTCAGGCTGACGTCTAACAGGCATTTGACAGCTTATTTTAGCTTGTTTTTATACACTGGTGTGCATTCTGTGTATGATGCTCGAGTGCTTGGAGCCACAATATCTTGAGTATCGACATCTTGGCTTGAGCCCGAGGTGAATTCGCAAAGGAGTATGAGCAGTTACGCTCCTCACATGTTTATGCACTTAGTGTGTCGGGTCGGCCATCATTCTGCAGGTGTGTCCAGAGTGCTGAAGGGTGTCGACATCGACTTAATCTACAAAACCGCCTCCATGGGTAGATTTACATGAATGATGTTTCAGATGCAATTGCAATTAAATGTTGTAAGTCAATTGTCACCAACCCAAATTACCCACAATCCTCAGTGATGTTAGAATGAAAATTGCTCAACGTTAATATCAATAGATGGGGTAACGCAGAAGCTTTCCAGAGTTTTCTTCATAGTCAAAGTCTGTGAAGGAAAACAAAGCAATGTGAGGTTCTCTGCACTCAGGGGTGACATGTGACTCTTCTGTGGCCAGCGGTCAGAGCACTGGACCTGCCATCCGGACAACACAGGACGGCTATCCTCATTTAACCCTCGCCTGCCCAGCACGGGATAAATGTGGCTGCAGATTGCCAGTCATATTAGGACTTACATCCGCTCGATAAACATAAGGCACTTGCGGAAATCACATCATATAGAAATTCGACAGTATTATTAAGGAAAAAGAATAATTCAATAGATACGATGATGGATCAGGCACATGGCGTCCAGATTCAGGGAAGCCTGGACTCCACATCGGTGGGGAGACGGGTGGCCATTCAACAGCCCCCGGCCCTCAGCAGCGAATCCCCAGGAACAGGTTCTGACATATTATAATGCTGACAGCTACTGTATAAAATGCGAAGAACGGCAGCAGACGGCCATAAAGACGGGGACTGGTTGTATGAGCGGGATGGAATGAGGTGGTAAACCCCTGGGCTCGGCCTGCTGGGAACTGGGGCCTGGCTGACTAATTCAAACCGCGTGTGTCCCTATGTGCATTTCTGTCTGTGTGTGTGTGTGTGTGTGCCTGGTCCGTGACAGCTCCTTCCCGCTGACACGGGGCACGTGAACCTGGGACAGGCTTGTTTTCGTTCCATGAGCTGCAGATTCTCAGCCGCGAGACTGCAAATTAAACTATCCCGTAAATCTTCCGTTATAGGTAGTAAAAGCTAATTTTAGACTTCCTGTCCGCTGGATCGTCCCTGCTGATTGCTACCACACTTACACAAGGGGCCCCGGGGCCAATAAAATGGGCCCTGACTTTAGTATCGCCGTGCAGTGCTGTAGAGAGTCACATCGAAGGGTAGCTTGAGCACTCACTGCCCTGTCTGTTACAATTATTTTATTGCTGGTCACTTTAGCATTGGGGCCCCCGGGGCATCTCACCCAGGGCAAGAGGCATAGCCACCTCAGGACTGACCTTGCATCTAACTCAGCACGCCCACTTATGAGTCAACGGACAGGGTGTGTTGGTTGCTCTCTCGATGTGTTCCTGGTTCTTATGTCAGTACTTAGCATGTTGGTGCTCAGTGTGTTGGTGCTTGACATGGCAGTGCTGAGCGTATTGAAGCTCAACGTGTCAGTCCTTAACATGTTGGTGTTCAGCACATTGGTGCTCAACGTATCAGTGCTTAGCATATCGACGCTCAGCATGTCGGTGCTCAGCTTGTCAATGTTTAGAGTCTTGGTGCTCGGTATGTCAGTGCTTAATTTGTTGGTGCTTAGTATGTCAGTGCTTAACCTGTCGGTGCTTAATTTGTTGGTGCTTACTGTTTTGGTGCTTAGTTTGTCTGTGCTCAGCATGTCAGTGCTTAGTGTGTCAAAGCCTAGCATGTCGGTGCCCAGAGTGTCAGTGTTCAACACGTTGTTGCTCAGCATATCGGGGCTCAGTGTGTTGGTGCTCAGCATACCAATGCTCAGTGTGTGGAGCTCAGAGTGTCGGTCTGCAGCCCATTGGTGCTCAGCGTGTGGGTGCGTAATGTGTGGGTGCCCAGTGCGTTGGTGCTCAGCGTGTTGGTGCTCAGAGTGTTTGTGCGGCTGGTTCCAAGTAACTGTCAGGTGTCCAGCTGTCTCACATTTCCGCAGCAGAGTCGTTAAGTGGGATTAGATACATGTGTTTACCCATCCACTCAGCCCATCTGTGAAAGCATTCAGTAGCCCATACAGCATCACCTGCTTTACTGGACCCATGTAACGACTGCAGAGACATTAACATAATATGTATACCAGACTTAAATCGAGGCCCTAAGGGTAACAACTCATATCTGTATTTCTGATCTGAAAATCACAGGTTCAAATTCCGTGGCTCGTAGTGGGATGCCACCAGCAGTGTTTGGCTCAGCAGGTTAGATCTCTGGTCCAAATCCCAGGGTCAGTAGAGTGATGTCACCAATGCCCCTTAACCCCACCTCTTCCAGGCACTGGCTGCTCTCTCATCTTGCACAACATTTTCAACAAAGTGTCTGCTCTATAAACAAATGTAAAACTAAAACTTTTTGTATACTTGATATGAACTGTGATTGCACATGAAACTCATATCAGTGGCACGGCCGACATCGGTAAAGGGTGACAGGTTGTCTTAAAGAAGACAGGGAACGTGGGTGAGGAGCCAGAAGACAGGGACAGAGGTGCCTGGGAGATTACAGAGGTGCCCGGGGAACGATAAGCGTGGCCCAGACCCGGTGCAATGTGGGCTCTGCAGTCCGGACAGAATTGAGAAACTCTTAGAGCTGGCGGGAAATGGATACCAGGTGGAGGTAATCATTTCTCCCCACTACAGGGGGTTTCTCATATGGAGTCGTTTTATTATCCATCTTCAGTTCCCGCTGTCTGTTAGCGCGGACTCTCTAGGCCTAGCAGAAACCAGCCATTGAACGTTCGACATGTTTGCTCAGGCTGTCTCCATCAGTAGGGGCAAACAGAAATTTGACATAGTGTATAGTACCAAAAACCTACTCTTGTGAAAACTACAGGCAACCAAATAGCTTTTGTTTCACCGTGCAAATTAAATGTGCCGTGTCGAGACCGCACTGAATTTAAATCGGTTGTATATTTTCGGCTTGTGATATTTTTAAACTCTCTTTTGACGCACAACTAATGAAACTTATAATGAGCACTCGGTCTTCTGGACTCCACCGTAATTTTTATTGGACTTTCAGTGGTTAATGGGCAGCCGACAAAAGATCAATTTGCTTTGTACAAACTTCTATGAAAACATTATTCCTCGACACAGATTATTTAATTGAATATGCAGTCACTCACTGTCACCAGCAACAGGTAAAATGTAACTTGCGAAATTACCTTTCACTTTTTACACATGTATTGGAAGATTTCTGCAGTAAATATTAATCCGTATTATTTAAATAATTATTCATGAATCTTTGAAGTTGTAATCTAATGTGTGACATGGTCCTAATCTTGTATTTAATAGCTGTGTGTTTTTTTGTGCTGTATATAATATTTGTTATTTTTTTCTTTGGAACTGTGATGATTTTTTTTTCCAAGTTACAGAATGCGCTGGTGGAATTTTACAAACACTAATCTTATTATGGGAACTTCCCATTAAGTCTAAACAATTCCTTATTCTCCTCTGGGCCCAAACGCTACTTTTGTGCTGCATTCAAAGTGTAAGCTCGTGTTTGGGATGTTCGTTGACTATCTTTTTATAAGGATGGCCAAGAAAAGCTTCAATTTCCCCTCTCCAGCGTACATTGCAAGGATACACCGTGTAATCTTAGTTTTACTTGGTTCAAGGCCTTTTCCAGCTGCTGTAATTGATTGTTTAGGTGTTACTACATTATGGTCTATTTCACTGGTCGCCATCTTCTACTGCCTTAGCAGTTGCCTCTGCTGACAGTCCGATTTCGCGCCAACTAATTTCACTGAGACTACTTCTACAAAAGGCTAAAAACACCATTGCCAAAGGCTTTCTTTGGTTGAGGGTAAAAAGAGCACTTATATTACCAATAATGGCTGGTAGGGAGTAGCGGGAGTGGATTCTGAATGGTTTTTAGCCTATATGTGCAGCGGCCCACAGCAGCCAGCCAAGCCACAAGTATGAGGTGGTTTTGAATGTTATGTGTAAAGACGCGAATCCGCCCAGAACATGCCAGATCAAACTCAGCTCTTACACTCGCAAAGGGTGCAAAAGCACTCAGGCTGTTTATGTTTACTCACAGGTCTTCTGATTTTTTTTTCCACCAGTGTAAACTGGAAAAGTGTATTCTGATAGATATTCGCAAAAGTTGAACAAAGCATTTAGGGCAGTGTTTTATATTTACACTTAATAACTTTTTAAAGAAATGAGAATCTGATCCAGATCTATAGCCAGACTCAGGTTGCTGTATTATTTTTTAAATAATGAAAACTAAGAGAGTAACATCCCCTAAAATTCCCCTTCTGTCACATTTAAGATATTGGATTAAAAAGTAATAATGTCAAATGTTAAAAGCAATCATCCCTCAGTAAAAACACTTGGACGTCAAAGTACAATCAAAGATACTCAATATTAACCACAACTTTAGCCCCTTTTTAAAATATAACATACATTTTTTTATTGACTTCGGCGCAGGTTGTCTGTGGCACACACCCATAATGCATTGCACAGAACACGCGCAAGTTTGCTTTCCACTTCTTTTCGCCATTATAAACCCGTTTTAATACAAGCAAGCAGGGTACATCTTTTTATGGAAACGCGACGGGTGATGGCAGCGCCCAGTCAAGATTTGCCAGCCATTCAAGGGACCAGCGATTCGCTCATTTTCCCGTCGCCATGTGCGCTTAATTTGCCGAAAATATGCTAAGTAGAGTAGTTACAGCGGGATGATAAGACCACCCGTTCGACCGGTTCCCTACAGTCATTATAAATACACCATGGGCGTATAGCTTCATCCAGTTACCTTTATTGCCCACTAAATCTACATTCCGATATTCCCTGGGTGCTTCAAGAAGGAGCTACTTTTAAAAGCTCCCTCCTTTTTATTTTTGCTTCCGTTACAGTCAACACAGTTGGACTGAGCCGGTATTGTGCGAGGTACTGCGCCATTTAAGGGATATAAAAGATAAAAATATTAATTAGATACACATGACAGTCGTCGTGATCACCTACGTGGAGCGTTTTCCAGGGACGCGTATAAATTGTTAAGGACAAGTATAGTAGTTTTTAATATTCGAGTGGAAGGCTGGAGTTTGTCAAAAAGTGTTTAACTACTCATCTGATTGGATTCAACCGCCATTTTTTAAAGTAGTGAAATCTGTGGTTTTAATATCCTGATTATTGCATCACCAATATCATTTATATGGATGACGTAATTATATAACTGTAAAAAGGGGTTTTTGGTTCAGTACATAAGTAATTTTAATGCAGTAAGAATGCGGTTACATTGGAAAAACAGGCTTGTGATTAAGTGCTGATAAATCTGTTTACAGTCGCTCTGCATAGTTTCTCTACATCTTAAGTGTTTTTTTAAAAGGGTCTGATTGTCTTTTTTTTTTTTTTTTTTTTTTAACAAACATTCACTCATTCTCCACAATATTATTCTGTGATGTCATCCGCCATTTTTTTCAGCCCTGGCCTGTTTTTCTCTGGAAAGTTTTATTTTGGTAAAGAAAACAAGGCGTAATTATAACCCCTGGCCTGAAATTACATGCCATTTCTGCAGCACTGCTTCCACGTAAGTTCCTCATGGAGCCTGTCAATCACTCCACACCTTCTGGCGCGATAGTGGGAGCTGCGAACGAGGAGGGGGGTGGCTCAGGGGTGGTTAGTATAGAGGACCCCACCCCCAAAAAAGGCACTTCCTCCACTTCGAATATCTAGGAGCCGAATTAACAGAAATCGGCGGATTGTCCGTGAGGCTCTAATTATTCTGGGCAGAACATTGGATCTTGGACACGAACGAAGCAAAGTGTGGGATCTTGCATCTCTGTGGCAGGAAGCGAGCACTCTCAAAATTACACATGCACACAAAGAGTATTTCATTGCGGTTACTTTCACAACGGCGCAACAATTGGAAAAGTCTGCCTATTTCGCAGGTGGCCGGGTTGCATCAAATTTCCGAAAGTAGATCGACAGTCGGTCCTGCCGAGAGGTTCACACCAATCGTGGATCTGTCCCCCTGTGTCGAGCACAAACGTCAATACATGCTGACTGACAATGCTCTGTGCGCCACGGCTGATATGTGTATACATGTCTGCCATTACTAGCGCTATCCTAGTATGTGCCGGCCGCGGCCGCAGTGCGTGCCACGTACTCGTGCACCGAGCTTTATGCACTCTGCGGCGGTGGCATCAGTTTCAGGTGCCAAGCACCAAGGCAAAAGGTTCCAAGTGAGTGGGAGGCCCAAGCGACCAGCCAAGTGTCCGTGACATCATAGCATGACGTCACCTGGCCTTGGCAAAGGGACGCCCACCTTCGCTAATCCTTGTACTGCATGGTTACTGTTGGAAAGAACAGTGCCATTTGGGCAGAGACTGTGAAAAAAAAAACACATTGGGACAGTTTGCACTGTTTTTATAAAGTATAATTTTGGTGTAATTATTCATGGGTGTTGCCGCGGGCTGTGTTTTCGGCACTGTGGCTGCCTTGTGACCGCGTGTCTCCTCGGTAGAGGAGCAGTGACCCACGACGATCACTGCTCCGCAACGCTTAATGAAGCATAAATAATAAACAACATGTCCGCCGTGTCTGTGCCGGGGCCGCGATTAACATGCTTGTGTGAGTAATTACGCCCAGCTCGCGCTTGCCACGGGCCACTGTCTGCATGCTGATGGTTTCCAGATGGGGGGTTTTTACGAGAGGTGCAGTCGGTATTGGAGACCTGCTTATCTCGAAGCTGGAACGGTTAACCAAAGTTTGGTGTATAATAGGTGGAATTAAATTCATGGACTACCATTTGCAAACAATAATAGGGCGTGACTGTGTGGCCTGTTTATTTTTTGAAAGGGCGAGCGAGTGCAGGCTCTACTTCCAACGGTAAATACTGCTTGTGGGGACTCAAATGTGCCTCCTTGTTCTCCTTGAGCTCCTTGCATCCCCCTGGCCTGGGCTGCATCTGGCAAAGAGAAGCTACCACACTACCTCCCATCCGAACTCAATCAGCGGCCTCCAGTATTGTGGAGGGCATAGCTTGTGTTGAGTTTTGAATTAAATTCAAATAAAGGCACTTACAGTAGCTTGTTCTTGATGTTGACAGTAATGATGGCCGTTTTCAGCCTGACCGATGCCGTGTCTCTTGTTTTTGTTTGTTCCTCAGGCAGGTGACAGAGTGAGGGACTCTCTGTGAAGTTCACCCATGTCTACCGGGGGACATGATTCTAACTGGACTGGACTGTGTAGGACCCACCAGAGTGAGTAAGAAGTAAGAAGACCTGTCTTTGCAGCTGGGAATTTCAGTCCCGTCTACCCATAAATTTTCAAGTTGCTTATCGTGGACAGGGTCACAGGAGAGCCTGGAGCCTATCCCAGGGAGCGTAGGGCATAAGGCCGGTGTATACCTAGGACACGATGCCCATACATTGTCAAGCACATGCATACACATACAGATTGGGAGGCTATGGGCAGTTTACAGGCTAATTAACCTAACTGTAGGTCTTTGGAGAAAACTGGATTATCCAGAGGAAGTCCATGTGATATGCAGAGAACATGCACACTTCCCACAGATAAAGCGGAAGTGGGATCTGATCGCCTAATCCTTGAGGTGCTGAAATGCAAACTTGGTATCTTACGGTCTAAGTTCTGATTTGTGCTTTAGCTATCCTTGGTAGGTGAAAATGTCTCCGCGCAAAAGATAATTGTCATTTATATACTTGTTCAATCTTGAGTTCATCAATCATTTGAGGTGAAATGGCACATATACCGACATCCCCCCCTCCAAAACGCAGAATTAATTAGGGCTGCCTCCGACGTCAAATGAATTCCAGAGCGGAGTGTCACAGGGAAGGTTCCTTCCAGAAGCCAGGAGGGAATGACACATGCCTGAAGAAGACCAGGGTGGGGGCCAGGGTGTGTGGAGGGGTATTTGCTGTGTAGTGCCAGAGTTCTCAGGGCTGCAACCAGGTGGCTGGGTTTCTCATTCCCTGCTCCGCGCCGGTGCATCGCCAGGGGGCAGGTTTGTTATGTCTGCAATTGGCTATTGTGCAATGCGGGCAGCCTTCGTTCTACTTTGGGTGGTAGTTCACTTCTTGGCTCAGTTCTTATAACGCCAAAGTAGTCCTTCAGCATTCTCAGACAGCAAAAACAGCTACGGGTGTGATTTTCAACAGTGTTTGGTTGTTTCAAGAAGTTCCTTATTCCGGTGTAGAAGCCATATGGCGAGCCTAAGGCGATGATGTTGATAAGGCCCCAGCCTGCTTAGGTTTCCCCTCGGAAATCATCTTTGCTTAGCCCACTCTGGCCTCGGAGATGCTCCCCTTTATCGACAAGGCTGCAGACAAGACCTATTGGCATCCTAGGCAACTCTGAGAATTAGCTGGATGTGGATTCTAATATCTGTGGTGGAAAACTGGGAGGGGTAGCACTGATGGGAGACCCTCCCACATCTGATGTCTGAGGGACACGTCATTATTACTAATGTGGCCTGGTGGCTTTTGGAATTTGTGAGGAATAGCTTATGACCACCCAGAAATTTCTCACTGTAAACAAGTGACATTTCTGCTCCAATCCAGTGTCTAATACTTTAATTGTAGAAACTGTGTAGTTTTCTCGGTTTATGGAACCCTTCATGTTACTATTATAAGAACTACATTGTGTGTTTATGGCTAGATTTTGAAAGTTTTTTTTTTTCCAATTGTGCTGAGTATGTTTGTTTTCTCAAGAGACCGAGTCTAATCCAATACACAGATATCTATTATCATATAGGTTCATCCTTGATGAGCAGGAATTGTTCAATTGAACAACTGTTTTTTCTAAGGAAAGTTAATACACATTCAGTGACAAAATAAGTTAAGCAGCTAGATGGAGTGGTGGAAATGAAGTGAATCTGTACGTGGTGAAAGGTCATGTGACTGTATCACCATGATTATAATATCAGATTAAACGGACAACAGAGTTGGCAGTTTGGGCACACTGCTGGTCCCATCTCTGGTCCACACGTGTGGATTACATACAAATTGGATCCTTACTTCAGAGTGCTTAACTTTTTTGTCACTGAGTATATATTAAATACTAGTCACTGGAAAACCTTGCTGGTGTTTTGTTTCACAAACTTGCATCAGTGGCTGTGGTTTGAGTAGATTTGTAGTCAAAAAGTGAGTCTCGGTACATTGACTTGACCGTTGGCCGCATAGTTCAGAAGGTGCCCTGGTGCAACCGCTACAACTTCGTCTGCCTTCCTCCTAATCTACTTCTCATCCTCGCTCTCCTCTCTCAGCTTGCACATTTCATGTAGCGGGACAGAGCGGCAGCTCCTCACATCAGTGAAGGAGACCCCCCTCCCCTGGCTTGGGCTCGGTGCTTTTGAGGAGGTCGCCAAATCCTCAGCAAATGGAATTCCGATCTGCCGCAAGTGGGCTGCGGTAGCTCAGCGTCGCCCGCGACCCCGCGTTCGGCAGGCTGGCTGAGGGGCAGGCCAGATGCCTCACCCAGCGTTCCAAGATGTCTAGCATTCAGGAATTTTATTTGCGCTGGGATCAGACCCGTAGTCCTTTTTCCTTTCTTCTTTTGGACTCCTCTTTTTCTTCGTCGCCTGTTTTTTTTTTTTTTTTTTTTTCTTTTGGGACAAACATGTGGTCTGGTCACGTTCGCTTCCATCCTTAACCAGCCCCGGCATGTGCAGAAAATCTGGGTAGATTTTTCAGTCATTTGTTACCCAGCAGACGGCGGGGCTGCTGCCAAGCGGTGACAGAGGGTCGCTGACACACACAGGCTCGCATGTGCAGAGGCCAGGCAGAAGGCGAGGGGAAACCAGATGTTGAGCTCTGTGCTGCAGCCGGGGAGAATTCAAGGCTCTGCGCCTCAGCAAGGTAATGCCCTTGGAACCTTAGCTCCTCTCCCGGGCTGTTCAGCGGTCTGCCGTCTCTCTCTTTCCCACCCTCTCACTCTCTCTCCTCCCTTCCTCCACACGGGGTGAGTGCCGAGGCTGTACCTCCTCTCCCCACGGTGGATCGGATCCCCACATTCTGCACGCCGGATAGAGGGTTCCTCTCTTTCGCTAAGGTCTGCTCAAACAAGGTTCTGCTCAGCCGCTCAGCGTTTGCGTCGGTTCTGCCTTACGAGACTCTCTTTGAACTCCAGACTGCGCTTTCGTCTGTTTGCATCTCGCTTGGATACTCTTGTTTTTATATAAGCCTGGATGTAGAGACAATGTGTAGATTTCTCAGATGGTCCCTTTTAGTTATAAGCATGGAGGATTAGCTGAGCGTGGTGTGAATTTGGTGTAAAGTAGAATCACATTTATGAATGTGCTGTTTCATTATGTGCCGGTAGTTATATAACTCATTCATTCCTTGGTGGTGAAGTGGTGCAGTGAGGAGTTGGATGCTCTTTGCAGCAGGGGTCAGAGCAAGCATCCGGCAGTCTCTATGGAGTTAAGCATTAAGGCTACTTTGTTTGGTTCCTGTGACGACTCTTGAACTAAGGTGTGTCAGTCTCTCTAAAAGCATTAAAGTCTCGTGCACCAGTGGCACGGTTGTTCTTCCTCGAGCTGCTCCTGGTGCCACGCAGCAGGTCTCATGATAGGTGATATGCTTTGCAGGGAATATGTAGAGGACCCCCCCCCCCGGAGTTGCAAGGCCCCATCCATGTGCAAACGCATGTAAAAATGTCCACCTGTGACAGGGCAGAACTTCCCCTTCCTTCTCGTTGTTTATTTCCATTATTTTTTCTGTCGAGGTCTGGCGGCGGTGGTAAACAACTTGTTTAGCAGTGGGTCAGATGAGAGGTTCACATGTGTGTTCGTCTCAGGCATGCATGGTCAGATTTATCTTGTTTGATTATCGCGATGATCCATTTGGTGCCCTGTTGAGCCCCGCAGAGAATTCTGTAAGGTATGTATACTCCCTGGGTGAAACAGGGCTGTTGATTTAAAGTACAACGAAGTATGAAAGCAGGAATTTGGTCCTTTGTGCTAGGCGGTGGTTTCCTGTCGTGTGGCAGTGCCCGTGCCCCCCACCCCCAACCCCCCACCGCCCCACCCATGTCACACGCCGTGACTCGGGGGGGCTGACATGCCGGTGGTGTGGCCTGACCAGGCGTTTTGTCATGCGGCTTGGCGGCAGGGCACGGAGGATCTGAGGACTGTGTCGGAGAGTGAGACTCGTGGCCGAGATGAAGCTGGTGCTTTGGAGGTGGGGGCGTTGGGTGCTGCTTTGTGGTGTGTCCTGCGTGACATCCGCGCCGTTGCCCACTGTGCCCGTGCTGCAGCATGCCGGACGCCTGCGGCCGGCCAGCAGTGCGGTTAACCACTTCCTGCTTAGCTCACAAATGCAGGGTGACATTCACTTGCCCGCTGAGCATTTTACGCAACACTGATGACCTGCAAATTTCGATACGGGAGCGAATTAACTCACACGGCCTTTCGAATCTCTGCACCCTCTTTTTGGTATTCATGTGGTCTTTTTTGTGTTTTTAAAGTAAAATATTATTAACACATGTTTCGCATAACTTTGGTGATAAATAGCTTATCTAAGCTCGTGGTTTTGCCATGACTAATACCGGTCATCCATTCAAATGTTTATGTTTCAGCTATTGAATCATGTGACTTTAGATTATGTTGCCATAAGAATATTAAAGAATATTACATCTGCGGTCTGTTATACCGCAAACCTTAAAAAGTAACATCGAAGCAGGATTCGCAGTTTTTTGCGCCTTGGATGCTTACGTATTTTTCCAGTTATCGTAACTGGCTACAATTGTACGCAGAGGCGAGATGCTATTGAATTCATCAGAGCGTATTAAGCTAATACTCTGGGGCAGCGACTAGAAGTAGGTCTCCCTTTTCCACACTGAAAAGCGCGATGAATTAAACAGTCAAGTTTGGCTTGGCCCAGCAAGCGACCTGTAGCCATCAGGATCATGCAGTGCCCACAGCGGCTCATTGGGGGGGGGGGGGGGGTCACAGAGACCCCCGGGGTTGAGAGTCTCGTCAGTGCGGATGCTTTATTTTGATGATGTAGCACAGTTAGGGGGCCTGAAATGGGAAACACATGAGCCCCCCTGGGGATTCGAGGAAACGCCAACAGCTACACAGCTTAGGGTGAGTGTTTTGTCAAGCAACAGACGGCCATTATAACCCATATAAAAAAAATGTTTTTTTTAATATAACTGTCTGGCCGTAGTGATTAATTCACATCACAAGCCATTTTCCTCGTCCTCCACAAGCGCCATGAAGAAGGCGGAATGTGACTCCCAGACAGGGGGGATATACACAACTAGGCCGTGTTTACGTGTAAGTGATCCTTAAATGCCCCTTTTCAGTACTTAAGGAGGAAAAAGCCTTTGCCAACACATTCGGTTCTGCGTGGCGGGGGCGCACGCCACACCACGCATCAGTAACAGGAAAGCCTGACAATGACACTTGATCACATGACATAAGATCTGGATCGAGACAGAAGCCACCATCTTGCCCTTTTTACGGTAACTGGACCTCCTTGACGAGCCTTCACTAATGATCACTGGAGCAGGGAAAGCAGGAGACACTTTGCAGAGTGACTAGCACCTACTGTCCAACCAAATCAGGACCCCTGAGCCACTAACAGCAGGGGGGAGGTGGGGGGACTCAGCCGCTTTTCGGAGACGGGAGTCCATGGCTTCAGACAAAGTAGGGTAGAGGCGGACAGACCATTCTTCTTCTCTCGTTAACGCTCAGAAATCCTCAGGGTTTTCACAGGAGGACCACCATAGCAGCAGAAGGTATCTGCTCGTAATCACGATTCGGCAGAGGTGTAATTGCAAAGAGCCGTGTTTTTTTTTCCTTTGACATTCTACTTTTTTACGAGTTCCTGCTGGGGAAACATTCCCGCTCGTTGGCTTTAATTAAGTTTGACGGCAATTTTCAAACGGAACAAAGCACAAGCGGTGTAATTCCTCGGTAATTTGTCAGACGGAGCACTGAAAACTTTTGAGGGACATCAAAGTCGGGTCTGAACTTCTGTCTCATCGGCTGTCACAGAAAACTACAAACAGCCATGTTTGTGGACACGTGTATTGTTCTGAAATGTAAACAATTTCTGACAAAAGACAGTTATTTATGGTCGGCTTATTCTATGTTATGGTGGTATGCCTTTAACGAGTTTCAGTGAATATCATATCATGAAAAGAGAAGTTGGTGCAGGTATTTTAGGAAACATTCTGTGGCCACGAAGTGAAATGAAATCCGCATAATTTAAAATGAAGCATTTGCCTGCCTGAGAATGGACAGAAATGATACTGTTACCATTGTTGTTTGGCTTAATTAGTGGTGGTTTGGCTATGTAGGGCCTCTGTTTACACCATGGACCAACCCAAGTTCAAACGCCTCGGCTCAAAACAGGATGTCACTAGAGAAGGACACACACACGCTGTTTGAGATATATCTCCTGTGGAATCATACACATTTTAAGAACCATAAATTAGCACATTTTATTATAACTGAATTTCGGTGCTATGAAAAATGGTTCTATTCTTCAATCTTTAGTTCCTTCCTCCTGTTTTCCTGGTCATAAACCATAATAATATCCATGTATCCATCTTTCAGAACCATTTATTCTATACAGTGCATCATGATATATGTTTTCATATTAGAGTGAAAATGTATGCTGACTATTCAAATCTGTTTTTAACTAAATTCAGGTGCCGTAATGTGCAAGGTTTCTGTATTTTGATGTCTGTGTAGGATGACTAAAAGTCACAATCCTTTTGATGAACTGTAGTCTGTGAGAATGAAAGGCTCTCATGCTTGGTGGGTGTCAGACCCAAACGAGACCCAACTGAGAGTAGGAGGAAAGAACAGTACGGCGAGCTCACATAAACGGCAAGGACTCTCTTCCAGTTCCCTCGGTGGCCTGCAGATGGTGCTGTTTGTGACACTGCGGCCAACCATCTGCTGTGCCGGCATCATGCTGGGCTCACAGCTACGTCCCCATTGCCTCCCAGCTGGCACAGACTTGTAACAAGAGCCTCTTACTCTACAGGAGGAGTATTCTGAGGAGACGGACTTTGCAATTAGCCGGTGTTAATTTTACGGTGTGGGAATGCCGAATCGGCTTGTGCCAGAGGAGTCGGACTTGGGGATCAGAGTCGGATGTAGTATTTTTAGCTGCAGCTGAGAGTGAGGTGTGTTATACAGGACGTTCCTGTGTTGGGGGATCCAGCCCAGCTTCCTAGACCCCTGTGGAGAGAGCATTTCCACTCCTGGCCCACTGGTAGGTTGTGGAGCTTGCCACGGCTTGGTGTGAGAGGGGAACAAGGGTCACTTCCTACAGACTTCCTTTTTGAGGCCATAAAAAAAGTATCTGAAGACAAACAATGAGAAGGGGAGGGAGGGATTGACAGCCAGTGACAGGAGAGCATATTTTCCCCCTTGATGGACAGAGAGGATGTTTGCAGTATGTTTCTCTCACCCTTGGTCTGTCTGTCATGTCTTCTTGCACCTCAATTCCCTTGTTCCTCTAGTGTGAGCTTGCTGCTTGGCAATTCTCGGGTAAACAGGCCACGCTCTGTGCGATCCATAGAGCGACAGATTAACGCCTCACGCTCCAGAGGCCATCGCCCTCACACGCACGCGTAACCTAGAGCCAGGCAAGGCCCACGTAAGCACAAGCTATCCTTGGATGTTGGCCGGTAGCCGTGGCGGCAGGAAGGAGAAAAACGTACCATTCAGAAGCTCGGGATCCAGAAGCGTGGAGCTTCTTGCTCAACTCGGCTTTGATACTCGTCCCAGCTACATCTGGTAATCATCTGTTGAAAGCCATCTTTTACAAATAACTGAAAAATTGCTACGTCTTGCAAAATGCATACCGAGCCGCTCGGTAAAACTTTACAGTGGCGGCTTCTGTTTGCGCCTTTGAAACGTGGGTGTGATGCGGAGCAAAAAAAGACTGGCGCAACCTGCATGTAAATAAACGTCACATAGTATCATGAGACAGCAGCGTGTGTTTATTTTTTGATTGTGTCTAATGTCCTCGTCCAGTGTATCCATCTCCCAGGAACATTAAATTTATCATAAACACACTGTGCTTCTTACAGCAACTTCCTCTCTCTGTAACTGATATTATGCAACGGAGGGACCAGCTTACAGCTGCGTGCTTTGGCCATTTCGGGCATTTGCTTTTGCAAGCACCTAAAATACAGGACATAACACTAAAAATTTAACCGAAGGTTTCCTTGCAAAAACCAAAAAAGACTGATTGACTCCAGTCTTTGCTCTATCGGAGATCAAAAATTATGGGTCATTTCTCTTCCTTTGCTTCAGTGGAATTTTAATTTGAAATTAGAAGCAATTATAAAAAAGTTTCACATTTGAACACTAGGTACAGTACATGGTGTAATTAGGTCCAAGCAGATTTGTGTTGCATATTAAATAAATTAACATTAATTTGAGACTCGCTTTCTTTCGCTGAGTCAGTTTCAGTTTTACTGACTCGTCTGAACTCTCCCAATTTCCCAGCTTTTTTCCTAAGTAGTAGCAGCATTATGTTCGCCTGCACACTCATTTTCCGCCCTTCTCTCCTCTCGTTAGCTCCACGCATTCTGCCCCCCAGCCAGGCTTCCTTGAACTTGCTAACGTTCCCTTACCCCCGCCGA
>JAABNX020000119.1:17247996-17258422 GCA_015163995.2 Mormyrus lacerda
TCCTCTCGTTAGCTCCACGCATTCTGCCCCCCAGCCAGGCTTCCTTGAACTTGCTAACGTTCCCTTACCCCCGCCGAGAATTTCTCTGGAGCATGAGCACTACTCCGATAACCTCAGCTAGCTCAATCAATTAAACGAATCGGGCATCCAAGGCCACGTTGAGGTTCTGGCCACATGCCTTTGACAAGCTCCTGCACTTCTCTCCTAGACAGCAGCCAGAGGAACCAAACGAAGGAGTGATGAGTGTGTATGTGTGTGTGTGTGTGTGTGTGTGTGTGTGAGTGAGTGTGTGTGTGTGTGTGTGTGTGTGAGCACCTCCACACCCTAGAGGTGTGCTGAGAATATTCATCTGGCCTGGGTATTGACAATAAAACATGTGGTTTCACAATCATCTTCATCTGACTGTCCCAGGTTCAGGCCAAAACAATTCAGCATCATGCTCGCGGAATTCTGCTCTTCCTCTCTGTATCAGCAGCTATTTTTCTCAATGAGATTGAAGAGTAAACCTTGCTGTGATTTAGATCAGGGATCTTAAGCCCAGCTTGGGGGGATTCCATTTATGATGTTCTTTTTTTTCCTGTTGAATTTGTAATAATTTAGGCACGAGTGAACTGTCGATTGAAACCAGACCTGTTGTAAATGCTGAATACTGACCGAGCCTTTTGCGTTTATGCTGAAAAGGTGGCTTAAAAATATATCTAATTTATAATTTCATAATAGTCCAGTGCAGACTTGATAGTTAAAAGGATGGTCAGAATCAAAAGCAGTGTTGTGCAGGTTAGGTTGCATTGCAGGCCTGGTTAACCCTGGCTGAGTCGCTGAGCCTTGTCTCCTTGCTAAGAATGCTATCGGCTCATACATGATATATCTTAATCTGATAGGTACTGGTACACAGGAATTGTTTCGTTTTAGCATGTCCCGTCTTGCTGTCCGCTGAAATCAAGGGTTGGCTTCAGAGCACAGGGTCAGCCATCTGACCGGTGCCAGCTTTTGGGGTTAAGGGCCTTATTTTTCAAGCCGCGAGATTCAAACCAGTAGCCTTCTGGACCCCAGCTCCTAACCTGCAGAGCCACATGCAGAATGAAAATATCTAATATTAAATAATAAAAATATTATTTATTGTAAAAATATTATAAAATTACATATAACATTACATATTATAACACATGACTTAAATGGTAGCTCAGGATCACCTAGTAAAATTGGGAGTATTTATAATGAGTTACAGCAAAACAAATTGAGACTGGTGGTATCGCTCTAGGATAGAACCACGCGAGAGAGTGATTTTGAGATCTGACCATTAAATGGAGGTGCATAGGTCTTGCATGAACATCATGGCCTAAATTAAAGTAAGTTGTGTTCACTTGCAAATGCACCATTGTAATAAGTGACAAGGGGGGGGGCAGTCACCTGACTCACCCTCCTGAGACTGGTAGCAGCTCTGCACCCCCACACTGCATGATACATTCACTCAGCTCGTAACATTTATAGCATGCGGTCGTCTCTCATTTGTTTCCTGAACTGAAATGACAAAAACAATTTACAATCCTTTTCTTTAGAATGTTTTGCTCGGCCGTCACCTTGTATGCCATTTATCTGTGTCTGCATGCTTTCTGCAACACTAGTGCCAAAACTGCACGAACCAATTTTAACATTTCTGGGAAATGTGATAAATCTAATAGCATTGCTCAGTGGAAGCTTGGCACTGTTTTTCCTTCAGTTCTGTTCTTCCAAAGTCTACATTGAAATTTAAAAACTTTAATTCCACATCCTAATTCTAGATTCAAATTCTAAATTCCAATTCCACATTCTGTTTCTAAATTGTTTTTTTTTCTATATGGCAACACTGCACCATCATAAATTAAAAATTTCTTAAAATTCATTTTGTATGCTTCATTGCAGATTTATTAATACTTATTGTCATGCATTGCAATGTATTATGTGCACATTTTTGTGTGAGACACATGAATACTTCTGTCTGTCCCACTGATGCAATACATAACTTTTAGAAGTTTATTATGTCATCCTATGGAAGGGATATCCTAAAATAGCCAAAATGGCAGATTATCCTATTAGTAATCAGGCTAACAAATTGTGACTTACAGATGTTTAAATAAATGCAGAATGTTTAAATGATCAATAAAGTTTTCTGGGCTTCTTTGGCGTCTTCCAAGCACATACACCCGTGTACCAAAATGGCTTTGCATTTCGCAGCAAAGTGAACGCTGCCGCACTCAGCATAACGCCTCTGGGGAGACGCGGCATGGAGCCGTGTCGAGTTTGGACCGCATGACCAGACATCTGCATCCTGCCACCGCTCTGTATGTCACACACACAGCACATCAGATCACACCTGCCTCACGAGAGACCTCCCTCACGGAGCCACCCACTTGCCCGGTCCACCCCCATGCTCCCCCTCCCCCTCCTTTGAAAAAAAATCTTGTAACACACATCATTAGGAATAACAACATTGTTTTTAGTCCTTCTTATCTCCTCGCTCCCAAATATCCTGTTTCTTCGAGTTGCTGCAGCCAGAACCAATAGAAACCTCTTCCTGCTATTGCCTGACTTCACTTCCCAGTGTTAGCACAATCTCATCCGCTCCAAATAAACGCTTAGTAGAACCTCAACTTGCCCGCTGTCCACAAAATAATACAGAATTACTTCTGAATTCAGAACAGGACTCGATCGATCGTTCTGATCGACAATGGCCAGCACTATAAAGGTAAGCGAGCTTGAATGTTGTTTTTTTTTTTGTTTGTTTGTTTGTTTCAAAATTTTCGTGTCACTTGACGCAAGTTTTGCGGTCAACTGTCATGGTTTTTCATTGCACTTTACAGAAAACAGATTAATGGTGTGCGGGTAACACCCTTCTGCCATGCTGGTGTGACAAGATTTCCTTTTTGCTGCCTTGTAAATTTCCTTTTTCCTACTTCGGCTATCTGCTGCGTTTCTGCATTTTTAATTGTAATTGCAAAAAAAGGGAATTTTACCTGTTTTGTCAGAACGAAAAGGAAAATGATGAACAAACAGTAGTCATTACTACTTTGGACGAGATGATAATGAGAGGGTTTCAACCGGGGTTGCCCTAATTCGACAAAATTTTTTCCCCCAATTTTTATTTTTGTAACTTTTTTAGCATTTTGTGTGACATTAATAAACTTCCCTAAAATAAATTTAAATCTGAATAGTTTTGTTTGGTGAAAAATTTTAAGAATTTTTAAAGTCATTATTATTTATTTTTAGTTGAAAAATTATTCATATGAAGTAAAAAAAAATGGCAAATGGTTATAGCGAAAAGACAATTTTACATATGATTTATTACCAGCTTAATATAATTTTTTATTGATATTTGACCTTCTGGAGGGCTCTGCACCATATATTTTAGAAACAGATAAATATCAGTTTAAATGGGTATTTATTAAAAATTACTCAACATCCAACTATGCTACTTTGGTTGTTAAAAGTCTATTTTTTATAATTGCTTCTATTACAAAGCTTGAAGTGTAGCGTGTTCAGATAAATAGAGAGACAAGATCAAGCCAGTTTGTATTTCAGTAAAAATGTATTGTTGTGAAAACACTGGTTAAATGAAATATTAAAGCAAAAAAGAAAACAGTAACAATAATGGGAAAGCGACAGGGCTGGATAAGCTCTCGTTCTCTGGTCTCCTGGCTGGGAATCACCTAGCAGACTGGACATCATGTTAGTTTGACCTCTGTTGAGTTCAGTCCACCTCTTGTCTCCTAAACAAAGATGTTTACGTTGAGAGTTGAAACATTATGTGAACAATAAGACAAAAGGCAGGGATTACAGTGGTAGCAATAATTACATAACCATCTGTCCGACCGCCTCAGACTATAAATAGTATAGCAAGAGATAGAGTAGGGTACCAGTAAATGTTTTGAGAAGGATTCTTGTCCTTTGTGTTCTGTGACGGTATTGTACCAGGCTTGTATCTGGCACGTCCTCCGGAGAAACAACCCACACCTCTGTTTGTAAGTTTCATCTGGAACACTGGCTGTTTATCAGATGTAATTTTATAATTTACAATTTTTTCCTCTAGGAAATCCTCCTTGTGATTTCCTTTTACACTACTGACTGTGTCCAGGATCTAACAAACTATCAATAATTTATCAGTTCATAAGTGCTGCATGGGTTATGATTTATTTGCGTAAAATTATAGTTACATGCACATATATGCATGACTATAATAGCGTAGCTGGATACAGGTCACATTGGAGCAGTGACAGTCGCAGCCGTGATGTCACACAAACCACAGGGACATGTGGCTGCAGCAAAATGACTCTGGAGGTCCTGTGGTTATGCTGCGATCTGCCGCCTGGCTTGGATGCACGAGCTACAGCATGGGGAACCTCAAACGTCGCACAACCTTCAGGGTGGGGAAGAGTGCTGCGGCACCCCAGAGTTCTCCTTTTCACAATGGTCAGATCTGGTGACGGTGACAAAAAAAAGGGTGGAGGGGGGCAAAAGTAAATTCAGTCATTGAGCAAGCCTGTCTGAAGACAAAACAAGGAAACACAAAGACCCGTCGGCCCGGGTGCTCTGGCAGGTCTCCTCCACTGTGGTGTCTGCTGCGAGGATTACCCTTCCTCATACGGGTCGTTTTCAGGGCTCCTGGGTTCAGTCGGGTTCCTCAGAACCTGTGGTGTCACCCTGTCGCCAAGCTGTGTTTTTCAGCACCAAAAACGGCTTCACCTCAGCACTTGGCTAAATGCGGCCCTGCCTTTGCCGTGCCATGCTGCATTGCAAAGCTGTTGTTTTTGGCTATCGCCCCCGTTAAATACTCACAACACAGGACTTCCTTCACAGCCCCTAAGTGTTTAGAATCCATTGCGTCTTTTGAAGAAATTAAGATACAGGAGTCATTGTTTGTGCCCGAGACAGCTAGCTGCGAATGTTATTGAAGGTGTGAACCTTTTGCTCAGATATGCTACGCTAAATTGGAGCAATATTACATTTTCCTGGTTACCTTCTTGGGCAATTGGAAATAAGGTGATATGTAAATTGTCTGGTTTTTATATTGCTCTGCATGAAAGTACCTTCACATGGTGAGGAACGTGTTAATTTAAGGTCACACTCATCCATCCCAAGAAACACCACGACTTCAGCAGAAAATGCTGCGTCACATGTAGCATGTTCTAAATGTGTTAGGGTGCTAGCTATAAGCTACGTACCTTAACCAGTGGTGACCCGTCATAAGTGGTGACTTTCTCACTACCTAATTAACTGCACTGCTATACCATAAATTCTCTCGGCCCCCGCCCCAGCTCTATTAGCCAGTGGTGACACGGCCTCAAACAGCAGCCACAATCATAGTTACGACAGGCCAGAACTTCCCTTTTCCATCCTGGTCGCTGATAGTCGGCCACCCCAGGAACTTTCAATGCAGGAAGTGCTTTAAGACTGGACATCCTGTCTGCCGCCACATGGTGGTGTGGGCTGCCGATGTTCTGCCCGTATGAATGAACCGCCGTCGCCCATTCATTCAGCAAAAGGCACTCGACATACATATCTGAGGGACCTGATTGGAGAAATGACCGTAACCCGGGTGACAACTGGATATATCGAACATTGGAATAGTACAGATTTACGTATACAGAAACCTTACTTTCATTGCCACATCATGGCACTTAATGTTGATTTTCATATATATATATATATATATATATATATTCAAGGTTTAACTTTATCATTTACTAATAACCGATATCCAGTGCAATGCGGGAATACCTATGATAATTATAAAGATTAATGATGACTGGAATCCCATCCAAGGTGCCCCCTCCCTCATACCCTGTGAGGCTCCAGCCAACTTCCCCCCGCCAACCTTCTCAGGATAAATAGGTAGAAGATTCATGGATGGATGATTAAGGATTTGATGGTGGAAACGGTTGGTCGTAATTCAGCACGATGACATGAGTTCGTTTGTAGATTTGTCTCATAGCAACATAGTCCAGATGGTGGGATTCCTACTGGGCCACCTACTGGCCGTTTGGTGGGAGGCAGGGAGCGGTAGAGGTGGGGGGTTCTGATGGAAGACCTACCTGACCCACATCCAGTCAACAGTGAGGCCATGCCAGACCCACTTGCCAAAGCTCCATGTGTTGGGGCTCACGTCCCTGTATTACACGGATGAGCATCTCTGTCCTCAAAATGAAAAAAAAAACTGGGCTACACCTCTTTTTTCCCCTCTTAAATCTGTGTTTGTTTTCTTTGGCGGAGATACTGAGGTTTGCAAATGATCTCTCCTCTTTCCTTTGATGCAAATTACGACCGAAAGTGGAAAATTCTGGAGTGCACTGGGGCTCGCTTGAGTGTTTTCGTGGCTTGCGCCAGGCCGTTTGCGAACTGGCTGGAAATCGCAATATTTTTTTGCCATATCGCTCAGTTTGATGCACAAGCCACTCCGATGTCTAGCGGCTCTGCAGAGGCTTCGTTTGCTCCTGGCTTTTAGGGAGATCCCTTGGAATCACTCTGCATCTGCAAGCAAAATGTTCTCCAAAACACTGAATCGCCTTTATCTGATTCCCCCCATGACACACGGAGTCTTTCCTGCAAACGACGTTTGTCTTGCCTTTGGAACCTCCTCATGGTCCCATATATCATCTATAGGATCAAAACGGAGGAAGCGGCAGGCTCATCAGATAGACAGTGGTGGATGTTAACCCCGAGTGGATGTTGCTTTGTTTTGTTCTCCGTCGAGGAACAAAGGGCGTCACGTGGCTACGTTCATGCTCGCCGGCCAATTAATGCACGCCAGGGAGGCCAGCGGCCCATCGGGTGAAGGTTAATTGTCCGGCTGGCCCAATAATGCAGTTCACAGCTGACATATCTGGGAGGAACAGTGGCCACCATATTAATCTGGTTTCCGACATAACTTCCCTTTCCTCCAAGCAGTCTCGGTGTGGCCTCTTGACCTGTCACCGGGGCGGCTCCGCTTGGCGCTGAAAGGCCCTGGGAAGGGCCCCGCAGCCCCCGACGGAAAACGGCAGAGAGAGCGTGTGAAAGTGTGGGCGCAAAAAGAGGGGCGAGATGAAGAGCGCCTCCCGGTGGGTGGCTGTCATCTTCTTAGGGTGTTTTTTTAATGACGCTCTAACTGGCGAGACGATGAAAGGATTGGAGTTTGATTACATTCGCCTCCGATTTTATTTTGACTGTGGTTTCTGGACGTCATTCTCTACGCTTCAGCAGCATCATTGCCTGACGCGATGCTGGATGAAGGCACTGACCTTTAACCTGAAAAGCAGACAGAAAAAAACAGAAATGTCATTGCGTTTTATGGTTCCTTGAAGATAATTTTGAACTGAATGGTTTCAGTGGGAACAAACCTGTAGCATTCAAAGAATACTAGATGAAGGTGAAGATGTTATGAAGAGTGTACGCTCTTACACAAGGGCATAATACATTGGGTTGAGCATGGGGGGGCATTGAAGTCTCCACCCATTTAAGGGGGTTCACCTGGTTTTTTGGCTGGTTTTGATTACTGGGGGACGTCACAGACCCCCCCCACCCCCCCTCATAGTTTTTGCCCATGCACACATCGTCCCAGTGATAATTTTGATTAGGTAATAAAAGGGGGGGTTTCCCATTCCACGGATTTACTTCATGCAGCAGAATGGTGGAACAGAGGTAAAACCCGAGGTAAAACAGAGGTAAAACCCGATTCATGGTTTCTTGACCCTGGTCCTGACTACGGACTGTTTGCTGGTCTTCTGTGTTAGCTGAGCCCTCAGTTAACTGCCTTTAATTGAGCCTTTGATTGAATTAATGGAGCCGCTCAAATAATATCAGGAATTTTTCTGTTTTTCTTGTTTAAATGTCTAACAGAATAATTTTTCACATGATTTATCTTTCAAAATTACCTGAACTAATGTTGATCCAACTTAAATAGTTTAAATAACCATAACAAGTCCTCAGCACAGTGTTATTCAAATCATACCATTAATTCTACCAGAATTTTAATCGTATAAAATAATTGGATGGGACAAAATCAGCCAATACATCAAGTCACCAGGACTTTGAAAGTCTGCGACTCATGAATATATTGAGCTTAAATACATCTCATAGCTTGTTATGGGTTGGTGCCCCATCCGCGGTTGTCCCTGGGTGGGAGGATGGACATGTCATTGCTGTGAAGCTACAACCAGAGTGTTAGAACGCAGACACAGGCCAGTCTCTCTGCCTCTTCCAGGAAGCGTTGTCGGTGGTGAGTGAAGACCAGTCATTATTTGAGTGTGCCTACGGGACGCCGCACCACGCCAAGACGGAGATGACCGCGTCGTCTGCCAGCGAGTATGGGCAGACGGCCAAGATGAGCCCCCGGGTCCAGCAGCAAGACTGGCTCTCCCAGCCACCTGCACGCGTCACCATCAAGATGGAGGTCAACGGCTCCAGGTAGGCGGAGTCTGCTGCTTGTTTATCTTTATTTACTAGGTGCTTTTGTCCAAGGTGACATCCAGTTAAGAAAGCCAGGTCAGACAGTCCCTGGAGGGTTAAGGTACTTGTTCAAATGTAAAATTATGTTGCCGACCATGGGATTTGAGCCACCCACGTTCCAGTCATAGGCGCAGTATCCTAACCAATTGAGCCACACACCACCCTGTTTACTCTAGACATTCAGGCTTAAAAATTGACCCTGATAAGCGACAATCTTCAGTCACATGATCCTATTATAGGAGCAGGTTTATAAAGTATATGTAAATCTAGGAGTAAAGGAAGATGTTGGAACATGTCACCAAGAGGCTGAGATACTCTGAGGATCTCTGTCAGTCTGACTGTCCAGTCCATCTCGCTTTCATGCCCCCCGGGGCGGAGTTTACACGCGTGGCTGTTTCTCCCTAAATCGACCCATGTAGGTAAACATTCCCAGATGCCCCTAAAACAAAGGCATGCATCACAGGCTGTTAAGGACAGCTGCTGCTCGTATTTGAAGACACCTATTAATCTTTAAGGCATGGCCTGTGCACACCAGAGTGTGTTATTCTGCCAGACGCAGCGCCGTTTGGGACAAGGAAATGAAGAAAAACACACCAAAGCCTAATACGAAGTAGATGCTGCTCCTGGAATCCAAACTCGAAGCAGCTGTCCCCCCTCCCCCCCACACACAGGGACCGCCACACTCGTAATATTTATTACAGGGCCCAGCGGTATCCCCTCCCACACCCCTGATTTTTGGGAGCGTGCCGCCGCACAGACATCCCAGAGAAGGGTCCATTTATCTGGCGGTGCAGACGCGGGGAAAGATTGTTCCAATTAGCACCGAGTCAGACCTTAAGCGGAGATTTACAGCCCAGGCGGGGAGAGGCAACACGTAGACGGCCTACGCCCCCCCCCATTCTCCTGGTGACCTGCCAGCAGGAGGCGCTGTGGTTGCCAAATGGCCAGCAGACGACAGGTGGCTTTGTGTCTGTGTGTGTCTGAGTGTCTGCCAGAGGAGGAGAAAAAAAATTATATATATGTTTGTGTGTGTGTGTGTGTGCATATATATATATATATATATATATATATATATATATATATATAAAGATGTGATATACGTGATATTATGTTTTATATGTATATGATATATTAATATTGATGAGATGACTTTATGTATATCTGTTATATATCTTCTTATAGCAGTTATGTAGGAATCAAGTTCTGTTCTCCGACATTAAGTACACACTGAGTAAATCCCAGCTCCTTGAAGCAGTGCGCTGGTGTAATTACCGGTCCTGCAACTAGCCCGGGCTTTTCAAGACGAGTCTGCTTTGACTAGCGATGCCCTCCAGGCGAGCGGCCGCCATGGCGATGGGGCGGAGAGGGAGGTGCGTGGGGGCCAGGCCGGCCGGCTGGTCTAAGCACAGGAGTTAATTGGCATCCCGGTGTTCTCGACGCGGTTCGGGCACTCTTCATGGGAGTCTCAGTGCCTCAGAGAGTGGGTTTATGGCAGATTAATTAGCTGAACAGCCTGGAGAACAATGAACAATGTTTCACACTGGCAAGGCCAGGGGGAGGGGGGCACCTTCTCTCGATTCAGTTTCCCATCTAATTGTTCACCACCCCCAACTCTCCCCCAGCTCTTACAGCCACCAAGTCATGGCTGGTAACAAACGAGCCAGGCGGGTGCAGAATTAAGAACCTCTTCATATATTTTTGAATGGCCAGCAGGGGGCGTCGTTATCTGCTACCACGGGATGGGCGCTAACTCGCGACTCCCTTATGTGGCTGGTGGTGACCTGGCTCTTGCTTAGTAAGTCCCTCTGCGGCACAGGGTGAGAAAGCTCACTTAGGAGTGATGGGCGTAGGGGTGGAGCTCGGCGGGTCGTCATTTTATGCGTGGTGTTAGGATTGGCGCAACTTCCAGCTTTGACATCTCCCGTCCATTATCTGCGCAGACAGGGAGAGACTTTGAGATTGCCAA
>JAABNX020000119.1:17258522-17283428 GCA_015163995.2 Mormyrus lacerda
TCTTGCCAAACCCCCCCCCCCCCCCCACCACCACAATAATGTGTAATGTCAAGATGAAGACAAGTATGCAGGCCCCTCTGCTTTTTGAAACTCACTTTATATGCTCATAAATAAATGATATAGCAATTTTAATGAATTTCTTGAATGGTAAATGAATAGTAAATTCACAGTGAACCATTATGGTTAATATCCTTGGTTTTAGCCAAAAAATAAAATTAATTTATCATAGAAACAATACCACACCAGTAGGAGAAAAATGTCACTATCAATCAAAAAAGTGAAAAAAGTATTTTGACTAACAGGGAATCCACTTTTTTTGGGGGGTGGGGGGGGGGACTTCATTTAGTTATTCTTGTAAATGTATAGGGGTTACTCGTAAGTGAAGTTAGTGTCAAAGTCAAGTCAGTCTGTCTATAGTCATTTTCAGCTATGTGATCATACACTGAGATGAAATTTTGACCTCACTGGTCTTGATGACAAAGAAACAGTAATAAATATAATAGAATACAAATATGTCAGACATTTAAACATGACATATTGAGATTTGGACAAATGACAGAAAATGCAGTTGAAAAATACGGTTTAAAAATACACTTGTGCAAATGGGCAATGGAACTGAATGAACCGGAAGGCGCAGTAAGTAGATTTGGTTTCACGGTTATGATAGAAGCACGGAAAGGGTTAGAGTTAGTGTGTTTTTTTCTTTATGTAGCCACATTATTTTACAAACGGCACCTTTGTATGTCCCCAGCCTGCCTTTCCACTCCTCCTCTACAGTTCCAGTATTGCTTATCCCTCCCTCCATGCTGCGCCTGTTCAGCTCATTATCCTCCCAGAGTCAGGAGGTTCCCGCTCAGTGCCCAAGCTTCTGCTGTCCCTGAAATACGAGGCTGATAATGTTCTGTTAGTGATCCTCTATTCAAGCTTCTCCGGCTCCATTAAAACAGGCTGCAGCTCTGCACGGATCTTCGTTTTTGCTTAAATATGTGTTTTTAATGGGGCCCTGCCATATTATTAATTTAGAAAATTCTGTTATACAAAGTGATGTAGATTGTTTGAGAAAGTGGGGTCAGGTTGTCCCTGGGGTTAAGGGTCTTGCTTAGGGCTCCGATGGTGAAATCACTCTGCCAACCCTAGGATTTGAACCAGTGATCTTCCTGTCACAGGCATGATGTCCCAACCTGCTAAGCCACACCCTCCTCCCCCATCTCAGTAGTTTTTTTTTTTGTTTGACGGGTAACTGGTTCTTGTTTCACAGCTGAACTATGGGGGGTGATATTAACAGGGATGGTGAGTATTCCGTGTACCTGCCTTACTTTCATGGGAGCCACATCTTCTGAGATGAAGCTTACACTACCGTGTGGAGGTCACAAAAATATCTCTGACTAGTGTTACGGTGGACCGTCATCAAAACATATTGTTTTAATAATGGATACCAGATTTTATATTTCTGGCAGGACAGATTGAGGCACTAAATCTCGCAGGTTTATTACTCTGTCGTTGCAAACTGGGCCTATTGGTCCAGTCCCGTGGGACTTACAACTCCAAGGCTACATCGTTAGCATAAACACTACGCTGTCTGAGACACTTTTACGCTTCGGTTTCCTGTAGCACCGCAGAGTTTCGTTTGTCGTTTGTGTAACTTCTTCTATAATTACTCTATAATTATAAGAGCAGGCCAGAGGAAAATTGGGCCTTAGTCTTATACCTGGTGGCAAGTGTTTATAGTTGCTAGCACACAGTCGCAAACATTTATGGAGCTAAGTAACATGAACCTCCTTTGGGAAGATGGTCTTCAGTGCCAAGTGAAAAAGCAGCGTGTTTCAGTCCAAACTGTAGCAGTCAGAACAACTACATAAACCAGAGTCGGCAACGTGAAAGGGGTCTCACATGAACTTTCCCTCGTTCTCAGAGCTGGATCAGAAAAACTGGATTCAAATTAGTCACTGTCTCCCCGTTCCGTAAATCTCCCAGTGTCTAGATGTGCAGTTAACGTGATCGTTAATGCAGCATTAGTTGCAGGTGGGAGGTAGCTATCTGAAAGTAATGACATGCTAAACGGTCCGGGCTTGTCGGCTAACGACTAAACCAGCAATTCTGTACTAGTGAATATGCTTGCTGTTTGCTCTCCCCCAGGAAAAACAAAAGTTTTTTTGACACATGGGTTTGATCCTAATAATAAAAAGTCCAAATTGTACATATCTTGGCCATGATAGAATGATATGCATTTATGGAACATTCCGACCATAATCCACAACATCTGGCAACTGCGCCTACGGGGGATTCTCGGGCAGAGATAAAGGGAGCTTGATAAATGTATACTAGGTCATCCATGGGATATATGTCCCCAGTACACTTTTCCCTTTCTTATTTTTAATTGACATGTCCATCCTTTCTTTCATGTGGCTTTTCTTACAAGAATGAAAAACACTGTAGGGAGGTTGTCTGTGTGTTTTAATTTTCACTTTCAGAGTCAAGTTTTTTTTCTGAAATTGGTGATGAAACAGAAGTTTCATGGGGGGGGGATGAAGTGCAGAGAGCTGCCATGTGTCGTCTGACAAGGAGGTTCTGTCTCTGTAGCCGTACTGGTAGTACAACACCGTCCAACCTGCTGTGCAATACTGTTTACTTCTGAGCAATTACTGTGGAATTCTGTGCAATACTTCCCCTGACATTCTTTGCAACGTTACTGTTTATAGCCATTTTTTAATGTACCATTACTGTCTATTAATGTCGAAATATTTTTCTTAATCTCTAAAGGTGTGTTGCGCTGCTGTAAACTTGCAATTTCCTCTAGGATTAATAACGTATCTATCTATCTATCTATCTATCTAGCTGTAACAAAATAATTAAAGACAGCTTGTTGCATATTAATTTCTTATTTATGTATTAGATAGTTTTGAACATACATTGCCAGTTTCTGGAAGAGTATGTGTGGTGAAGGCAGTCTCAGCATGAGTCACTTCCATTGTTGTTGCGGTTGCTGTCGCATTTGTTGTGACCCTTATCGCCCTTGATCCCAGGTCACATGTCTCCTGTTTTTCTGCAGGAGCTCCCCGGATGACTGTGGAGCGGGGAAGGGTGGGAAGCCTACTGACGGCACCCCCATGACCTACAGCGGCTACATGGAGGACAAGCACGCCCCCCCCCCAAACATGACGACCAACGAGCGCCGGGTCATCGTGCCCGCAGGTACCTTTCCTGTCAGGCGCTGCTGAGTCAGCTAAGCTGCAGCCATTCTGCCACGTTGCCTCATTACATTTTGGGGCCCACGACAGCGGCCTGGCCAGTGATCACACACTTGCGGCATGCGTCGATTTAATGTGATTTAATGGCCTGATTTCATATGGCATACCTCTTCCTCCATGTCCAAGTGTCTGGCGGTCACCTCCCTCTGATCCGCGAAGCTGAGGCATTTTGGGGCCTCGCTTAGCATGTTCTGCTCCTCGTCTAGACCGTTTCCTATGGAGGACTTCCAGGAGGGGGCTGGGTTTGACTCCTAACTGTCTGCCAAGTGGGAAACTTTCTTATCAACACTCAACCAGAGTTACACACCTACAGCGAGATCTTGGAACTGCCTGGAAAAGGGGTTGAAAAGACCTCACTTGAGTCACCTGCAAAATAAAGGAGCAGAGATTCCAATTGTATGCATATGTTTAAAGTTTTTCATTATTAGGCCCTTCCCTTCTGTACTTTTTATCCATAGCAGCTCTGTCATTAGGCTGAATATCAAATGAAACCTGGTATAGCTGAACATGGTTGCTTGCTATCTTTCTTACTCAGTTGTGGAGTTGGGTAATAGTTTCTGTCTCATAGTGCAACTTCCTTTTCAACTGAAGCTGACAAGGACAATGACGAATGATGCTAAGAACATCCTGTTTTTGCTGGCCATTAAGACAGGACAATAGGAGCAGAGCTCCCTGGAATTTAAGTTGGAGGTCGAATAGAAGCGTTCGGTTTCTGCTGTTATAGGACTTTGTGCTTCTCTGTGACCACCTCATTGTACTTTATACACTGAGTTACTGTGTCACTTTAGAAGGTGTTACATATATATTTTCATTAAGGGGTCATTTTCAGCAAAAACCCAACCCCAACCCATTGATTTGTATTTCCATCCCTGCTCTTGCAAAATTAGATAGAAAACTGAAAAATTAGCCACTGAACTACAACAGAAACCAGCAAACGCTCCAACAGGATACACTGAATGTTAAGACATAAATAACCGAATGCAAAAAACAAAACTAACTGATAAAACAAAAATCACTGAATGCTACAACACAAACCACTGATTGGTAAAACAAAAAGTGAACCACAGGATGCCTTGTTACACCACTGAATGCTAAGACACAATTTACAGCAACTGAAACTAAAATCATTGGATGCAAGAATAATCACTGACTGCTACAACCAAAATAAATGAAAGCAAAACAAACATCACTGCTGCAACCAAAATCACTAAATGCAAAAACAAAAAAAAATCATTGGTTATTACAAATGAAATAATTGAATTCAAACAATAGAACCACAGACTTGCAAATGAAATCATTGGATGCAAAAAACAAAAATCACTGCTACAAACAGACTCACTGAATTTGAAGAACGAACAACACTTACTGCAGCAACCAAAATAATTTAATTGAATGGCAAAAAATCACTAATTACTGTCATAGGAACCACTGAATGCAAAAAAATTAATTCAGTAAGGGCTGCACAAGAACCACATGCCTGTGAAAGACTATGCTCCCTGTAACGGAGCTACATCTGACAGCCATCTGATCAGTGCTCTTCCTGCTGGGAGAGGCTGGGCAGGGGTCACCCATTCTGCCCTGGCTTTCTTTGAGGATGCATTATGTGGATATGTGTCCTGCGCATTTTAATGCCATGAATTTTCATTTCACACACCTCCACACTACCATCCCGGCATAAGCCTTAGCATAGAGTAAGATTACAGAGTGCGGTATTTATTCAGTAACACCTGTTACCCCTCACAAGCCGTCCTGGTTTAACCCATCGAGATTTCCCATTCTGCTTGGCTGTTCCATCCATCACGAAAAGCAACGGTGAAATCGATTTACTGTCTCGCGTCACGCTATCATTGCCACTCCCCTTCCTACCCTGCCATTGAAGGTGCTTCTTATATCACCACCACAAATTATCATGCAGTACTGTTAAGCAATGTGGTTTTAGTTGGCTCACAAACTGCCTGTTGTACTTTCATAACTGTCAGATTGTATTTTTTAACCCTCCCGATTATAGTTTGTGTATCTGTTGTATGTTTGCTGGCTTCAAGAGGTTTATTCATCACGTACACATTTGTACACATACAACATGTAGTGGAATGTAACCCTGGTCACTCCGAGCATGATAACAAAATATAGCGAAAAAATAAGGAAAAATAATAAGATAAAAAAATATATGACATGTTTAGCTGTTCATAATCTATACATAAGTGATGGGTAAGAGGTATTTAGCTGTGCAATATAAGTGCAATGTGCAAGAGGCCTGAGGTGTGTGCCAACAATTTGGATAGTGTGAAGCAGTACCTAGAGGCATTGAGTATTGTCCTGGTTTAGGAGCATTATGACTTGTGGGGAAAAAGCTTGTCTTTAACCTTTCAGTTCTGGTCATAAGGCTGCGGAAGTGTTTGCCTGAATTCAGTAGGCAAAACAGAGAGTAATCGGGGTGGGAGGGGTCCTTGAAGATTTTTGTTGCTCTGGTCCTACATCGGTTGTTGTACACTATGATGCATTTCAAGATTCAAAGATCAACTCATCTTTTTGCAGAAAGGAGGGCTTTTTTTAGTGAGTAATACTACATTTATTACAAAACATATGTGAGTTTTTTAGAAAGACGGGTACAAAGATACAACAATATAGTCATATTTTGCAGTGATTGTTCTGTTACTGTAAGTTTGTAGACGGACCCCGTTATTGAGGTTTCATTGGGTCGGTCTCCGTCATGTAGCTTCTCAAACGTGTTTATGGGAGCATGTCTTGGCCCACAGACCCCACCTTGTGGACGACAGAGCACGTACGCCAGTGGCTGGAGTGGGCCATCAAGGAATACGTCCTCATGGACGTGGACTTATCCCTGTTCCAAAACATTGACGGCAAGGAGCTCTGCAAGATGAGTAAGGAGGACTTCCAGCGTCTCACCCCCAGCTACAACGCCGACATCCTCCTCTCACACCTGCACTACCTCAGAGAGAGTGAGTCGCCACTACTTCCTTTTCATTGGTCACACCAGACCAGCTGACAACCTCACAGCAAAGACATAGGCTTTGACTCATATCCATCAAAACACAGCCCATTTCCAGGCCTTGCAGGCTACTTTTACCTCTACAAAGTCAGAGCTCTTTAACAGTAGTACGATCTGCATGCTGCTATTCCCCATTTCTGCGCTGGACCATAACTTTCAGTTACTTCTCTCTGCTCTCATTCAGCTTCTGCCCCCGATGGTCAAAGGCTGCATTGCATGTGGTATATTATAAGGAGCTATTTACGCCAATTTGCAACATGTCTTTTTTGACCTCACTGGAGGTCTACAGAAATACAATTTCCGCCAATGAGTCACCTAGGCTTTAGGGTTATTTTTAAACTTAAGTGTCTGCACTTAAATGCACAAGAGTCGCCACTAACTAAAGGTAGTAAGATTTTCCTTCCTGCAGTGCAGGCCCTACTACTTCAGTACAGGTCTTCTCCATTTTGTAGCTTTTTGTCCACCGGGCTGTGATTTTTCTGCAGCTCATACATGAATATGAGGTTGGCAACTCCACGTCGAGTGAAAATGTGCAGCACGAGCTGCAAAGCGCTCTGCTTCGGGCTCTGGAGGAATAATCAGGAAGACGCCAGTGGCCAGAGGGGCAGAGGCCTGCAAGAGCAGCCTTTTTATTTCTCCTCCGCTCTTTTGTTCCTTCTTTCTTTTCTGCCTCAGCTTTCCTGTCTTCTAACACACACCATAGCCTGTCAGATTTATTTTTAAGGTGGGGCGGGCAGCAGCGGTTCCCTGGTGTTTTGCTTGGCTGGTATCATGCTATTTCACCCCCCCACCCGCGCATGTCCGTGGCCATGTCCAGCCACCACGCCAC
This sequence comes from Mormyrus lacerda, assembly GCA_015163995.2. Classification (NCBI taxonomy): domain Eukaryota; kingdom Metazoa; phylum Chordata; class Actinopteri; order Osteoglossiformes; family Mormyridae; genus Mormyrus; species Mormyrus lacerda. The sequence goes on from JAABNX020000119.1 coordinate 17,265,610, forward strand.
ATGCCCACCTGCCTGCATGCAGTTCAGTGACCGGCATCAGGGCGCCTTTGCCAATCACTGGGCTATTTTCAATCCCCTTTCAAAACATTGTTTTCTTTCTCAGCTCCACTTCCTCACTTGACTTCGGATGACGTTGACAAAGCGTTACAAAACTCCCCGCGGTTAATGCATGCGCGCAACACAGGTAAGCACACGCTGCGGCCCCTCCCCTGTGCCCTGCTCTGTGCCCCGCTCACTGTCACTGTGTGACAGCTATTTGTTTACCATTTTATATCCATGCGCTGTTATATACCCGTACAGATATACCTGCTACATGTAGAGGACTGTGCAAAAGTATTAGCTATTTCTCTGGGTTGTAAGAGCATATTTGCTTAGAGAATGCCATTTAAGATTGGAATATATGCAAATGAACCAGAATAGAATTTCTTCTGTTCTTCAAAATGTTACTGATATCTTCTTGGATGACTAGAAGAACACTGCTTTGGTTCCCAAACATCTCCTCAGGGACAGCCCAGCTATTCCATTTATATGTTAAATATCACCTCCAGTTTACATAATTAACTTAATTAAACACCTTGACGATGCATTGATTTGGCAAACATGGTATACTAGTGGCAACAAATACATTTTTTTTACTTGGGTATATCGGATTGTTGCTATTTTGGGGTGATTTTCAGCAAGGTTTTGGAATAGCTAAGTAAAACACATTTTGACAACATACTTTTTATACCAACATAAAATAACTTAAACATTTTCTTTGGCAGGCTAAGACTTTTGCACAGTCTTGTGTATCATCTATACATATAGGTGTATAGCTGTGCATCTATGGATATAAACACACGACGATATTTTTGTTTAACTTTGATTCTGCTTCATGCCTGTTTTTCTGACGCTTTGTTAAATTGTGGAGAATTCACAGAGAAAGAAATTAGCACGTCTATGTGTATAGATGTTTGCATTGTTCTCCTAGCTAGCTTGATGTTTTTTGCGGGATGGTTTCCGAGTGGTGAGGGTGCCGGGTCGCCTGAATTGCCTCCGGTTCGGCGTTCGGTCGCGGTGTCACAGCCGCCTGTGTTTTTGCCAGGAGGCGCCAGCTTCATCTTCCCCAACAGCTCCGCGTATCCAGACTCCTCGTCTAGAGTGCCCCCCCGGCCAGGTGGGTCTCACTCAACTTCAGCTTTCGTAAACACCAGTGAACCCAGTAACAGTAGGTCAAAGGGACTGCGATCCCAAAACATAAACATTTACTCATACTTATTTCCCGCTATTTGCTCGGCAAAAACAAAACATCGGCTGAAACGCACAGGAGCCCGGATTGTTGTTCATGAAGCTGACACGCGTGCCGCAAGAAGATCGAAAGCTGCTTTTGGTCAAGGCACGAGACTGAAACCCGTTTTACCAAAACAGTCCTCGGTCACACTGAGGTGCACCGCAGAAAACAAGCTCAAACCACCCGCCTTGCAAAAAAGAAGAACACCAAAACATTAAAACTAGGCCTCCGCCTCCCTCTAGTGGTAGGGAGTGTTAATTACATTTTAAATGAGCCGTTTTCTTTAATGAAATACCATTGACCTTTCTACAGATCTAGCATATGAAGCAGCAAGACGGTCAGGCTGGACAGCCCAAGCTGTGTCTTCTTCGAAAGGTACGGATACATGTCGCTTGTCTTTATTTCGGACCTGATCTGGCAAGAGCAAGGCTAATTTCGGTCACTTCCTCCGCAGGATCCCAGCTCTCTCCGGCCATAGTGACTAAAACTGAAGAACCGAGATCACAGCTGGGTGAGTTAGCACTCGTGTCGCCCCCGTTGGCCTTCTGAGTGAATATTCCTCGGGTTTAAACTCCTGTTATGTCAATTTCGTAGATCCGTATCAAATTTTGGGGCCGACGAGCAGTCGACTGGCAAACCCGGGTGAGTACGGAGTGGGAGGAGCAAGGCGTACTCCTTCCTGAGAACGGGACTCCTTCTAAAACACATTTGTCAAAAAAATCAAATAAATGACAAATAAATACGTATATATTTTAAATTGACGCCAGCAGTAGGAAGTGATGGAGGAGTTTACGGAAATGTTACCGTAAGTTAAACCTCGCCTACAACAGCAGTGGTGCTTACAGAAATAATACCGAACTGTCGTCCATGTACCGTAACTGCTCATTCAGGAATGAATTACTGGATTTACTCCTGACATATTTAGGAGGAATGATAAGCCCCATATCCGAGTGGCATAACGCTGCAGACAACATCCGAGTGGGAGGGGCAATGTCCAATGTGACGGTCGGCTTCCAACTGCAGCGATATGTACTTGCCCTATTCTGTGCACTCGATATAACAGAGCAGCACTGCTACACAAAGGCAAAACACAAAAACTGCGCATTTTATCAAAATTGAGTTATGATCAAAATTAAGTCTTGTAGTGTCAGTTTTATCTCATGACAAAATACCTTAGGGACACATTTAATAAGTACACTATCATTCCCCGGACTTGTACTGGTGACAGTCAAACAACTTAAAAGCCCTTCTTTTCAGTTTCAGCATGGTTACTGTGTTTCGCCTTTGTTGGGGGGTATATAGTAGATTATTAGTAGGTTATTGTTCCCTAAGGGACTTCTGCATGAGCGTCAGAGGACATTGTGAGTAGTGGTGGGGCTAATGTCCGGCTCTCTCCTCCCTCCATGGCCCCATCAGGGAGTGGCCAGATTCAGCTTTGGCAGTTCCTCCTGGAGCTGCTGTCCGACAGTTCCAACTCCAACTGCATCACCTGGGAGGGCACCAACGGCGAGTTCAAGATGACGGACCCGGACGAGGTGGCGCGGCGCTGGGGCGAGAGGAAGAGCAAGCCCAACATGAACTACGACAAGTTGAGCCGCGCGTTGCGCTACTACTATGACAAGAACATCATGACCAAGGTGCACGGCAAACGCTACGCCTACAAGTTCGACTTCCATGGCATCGCCCAGGCACTGCAGCCACACCCACCCGAGTCCTCTATGTACAAATATCCCTCAGACCTGTCCTACATGGGCTCCTACCACACACACCAGCAGAAGATGAACTTCGTGGCTGCCCCACACCCCCAGGCCCTCCCAGTCACCTCCTCTGGCTTCTTCGCCACGCCCAACCCTTACTGGAATTCCCCCACAGGGGGCATCTACCCGAGTGCCCGGCACCCGGCCTCACACATGCCGTCCCACCTGGGCACTTACTATTAGGGTGGCAGAGTGGATCCCAGAAGGAGACACATCAGGGGCAGGAACAAGCAATCCAGGGGCTTTTGTTTGGGCAAGAAGAGGGCATAACTCGAGGACAAAAACAAAACTGGAAATTAAGGGAAGGAAACAAGGCAGAATTCTGATTTTATGAAGCGCAAGGGGAAGAGCAGGTGTCGAACAGGATTGTGGAAAGGAAGCAGGGATATTCTGAAAAGGGAAGAGGGAAGATTATCAAAACAAACAACATGGGATGGAAAAGAAGGCTTGGCCTGAAAAAAGAACTGAGCATGTATCAGGAAAAAAAGATCATTTGGGTCAGGTTGGAGTGGAGGCAAGAGACGGGAGATTATTGTTCGATCGTGAAGAGCAAATTGGAGGGCAGCGTGAGATTTTGTATTAGAGAGGTGGAATATGCCATGAGAAATAAACAGTAGCTGCATGAACTGTTACTTAATATATATGTGTTAGAGTATTAAACTACTTATTTAATTAAGAAGACATATTGAGGACTCTAGAAACAGGGAGAGGATAAGGCAGAGGGCAGAAGACAGTAAAGAATCGAGGATAACTGGTGCCCGCATGGCCAGGAACGGGGGTTAGTGGCCAGGGGGAGGGCTGAGGTGGGGGCAGTGGGCGAGAGCTGTAACAAACTGTGAAATGGGCACAAGCGGGATGTTCCTCGATAAGGCCGGCGTGAGACTGCTGAGGCAGTGGGGCCCACAGAGGGAGCGCCAGGGGACGACAGAACAGTGCTGAGACACCAAAGAGGACGCCTAATAGCCAGAGACGCTGAAAGGTGAAACAGCCAAAAACAAGAAGTATTATCCTTTTAACTGCCATAGCTATCAGTATTATACTACATTGTAGTTTTATGGCATTACGGGAAGTTAAAGGACATCTCTGTCTTCGATTTTTGTCCTTAAAAGGGAACGCTTTGAAGATCTCATATCTTTGTTTTGCAATTTGGAAAACTGGAATTGTCACGATGTTTAAATGTTGTATTGGACCTCAAGTTCAGGAGGGGGAGTTTTTTCACCTGTGCCTTGCGTTGCCTTAGAAGCTCCTCATACTACCAGAGATTTCATAAAAAAAAAAAAAAATACCAATTTTATATTCTTTAGCAATTTTGTATTGAGTCGCGAACGCTGTGCGTTTGTTAGAATGAAGTATACGATTCAGTGTTATGTTTCTTTTTATATAATAAATATATAACTTATGCATTTATACACTACGAGTTGATCTCAGCCAGCCAAAGACATGGATACTGAAGACACTTATATTTCTAGGTAAATAATCGTCAAATAAGACTGTAAATCAGACCAAAGTCGACAAGCAAACCCCCACAGCCTATGATACTTAAGTTCTCTATCTGTTCGTTAACAGTACAAGTATGTACTTAGAGAAAAACAAAGAAAAAAACTGATTGTATGTACAAGACCTCTTGGCCTGGCAGGGCATTTCATCTTTTCAGGATTATTTTACTGTAAGGCTATTGACCAGGGAAGACTGAGATACTGGTTCAGGTTGGGAAGTTAACACAGGAAACGTGTAACATGGTGACTGGTCTGGTTTCTTGTGTCATTCTAATAAAGTATTTTCAGACCAGAATGTGTTCATTGTTGTGATCTTTCTGTTGGATGTGTCAGCGTTGATGTGTCTGTGTATCTGGGTGAGCAACCACATCACCATGTTGCCATAACACTGCGGCTTTCAAATACAGGAGTGCCGGGGGCAGGTTTTGGGGGCGAAGCGGACTGTACCAAGCATTTAGCCAAAGCTGAAGCCGCGCTGTTGACAATATGCATGCTTCTTCTGCTCTTTAAACACAGTGTCCTACCTCTTTGCAAGAATGATTCTTGATAAACAAAAGACAATAGTCCACACATTTAACCAAAGCTTATTTAATAGCTACAGTCCTCTTAATGGCAACCACCAATTACATCTAAGAAAACAGAAATCTGATGGTCTAAACTGAGAGATGAAAACTAATCCTTAAGTAGGAGAGACCGCAGTTCATTTTTTTTATTCTGATTTTTATGATATGTAGAAAAATGACAATGGGAAAAACATTTTTTTCCTTTAAAAGTAAAGTTGTACTAGTTCGCTAAACATCCCTGGCATTTGGGGGAATATGTTATGAAGGAACTGTGCCCAGTGTCCCCTATGATTTTTTTTTAAAGAAAAAGTTGCATAATTTGACCGCTAACTTCCATAAGTTACGAAAAGCTGAAACCCCATTTCCCAAAATTAAGGCCTTATATTTCCCATCTATTCACTGGTCGAGAAGCTGCAGGAAGAATCTTGCCCCCCACTATTTCTTAACCTCCTCTTCCAGCTTCAGCTTCCCGCAGTTGCAGGTCCGCATGGACGGGTCGCTGGACTGCACCACACCATCGAAGCACTTGAAGTCAGCCACATATTTGCCCTGGGAGGAGGCGAAAAGCATGGGCTTGAACTCATATCCCCAGAGGATCTCCTCAGGGGTGTAGGAAGTGCGGCTCTGGCAGGTAGCGGCTGTGGACTCCATGGTGCCGTTGAGGGTCAGGACAAGCTCGAAGTCGCGGGTGGGCAAGTTCTCAGCGGTGAGGCCCCACAGCGGGCTGGACTCGTTGAGGACGTGGTAGAAGGTCAGCGGCAGGATGAGGAAGGGGCAGTCAGTGCTGCCATCCATTCGGAAGTCCACACCCGTCTGTTGAACCAGGGTCTTTTCTCCTTCTAAAGTCTCGTGAGGGAAGAGCAGCCGTCCGGCCAGCTGACACTGGATCAGGAGACTTCTCCTCATATTGGCCACTCGCACCATCAGACAGAGCTTGTCCTCATGCCTGCAGACCACCGCCAGCTTGCTGAACTGGATGGTCTCCGCTCTCTTCTTGGGTCGGCCCAGCTTAGCCAGAAAGGTACCCGTAATGAAGATCTCAGCCAAACCAGTAAGGACCAGCTGGGCCACCAGCGTGAAGATGGCCAACGGACATTCCTCGGAGATGTACCGGTAGCCATAGCCGATAGTGGTCTGTGACTCCAGGGAGAACAGGAAGGCGCCTGTCATGCTCTCCATGTTTTCCACGCAAAGTGTGTGGTTGGAATCCCGCTCGTCATCCATGTCTCCATTTCGCATCCCGATATAGTAGTACATGATGCCGAAGATGAACCAGGTCATCAGGAAGGTGGCAGAGAACAGGGTCAACTTGTAGCGCCATCTCACGTCCACAACGGTGGTCCAGATGTCGTGGAGGTACAGCTTGACCATGCCCTCCACGTTATCGATTCTCACATTGCTGTGCCCGTTCTTGGATACCACCCGTCTCCGATTTCCGTCATCCATGCCGGTCATTTTGTAAAACTGGGAATTCGTCGCTGCCTTGTTCTCGCCCTCCATCTCCCACAAAAATAAAGAACTAAAATGCATAAATGTACAGAAGAACATGTGATCCATCAAAGAATATACTCTTCAGATGAGACTATTCTGACAGACAAAAGGGGATCACCACAAGCGCCAATCTGACACACTAATTACAGTTTACCTTTTATAATTCTTATGATGGATTTTTGCAAGTTTAACTTAAAGACAAATGCATTTTTTACCAGGCTAATTCTTAGGCAATAATGTAGGCAATGCAATTAATTTTCAGATTAGTTTGGCAATATAACCAACAGTTTATTGACACATGAAAACATCAAAATGTTATTTAACTTGGCTATTCTTGCCGTATTTCAGCACAACATACTGTCATGTTCACTTTAATCACACAATGACCTTTTTAAACTACAGAGCAACAGGGTATAGACTAAGAACATGCATTCTTTGGAAAGCAAGGTGGAAATTCCTTTCTTTGCTTTAGTTAATAAGCAATAACTCAAAGTTGTGAATTAACCCCATTCCAAGAATATGTTTTTTGAAACTTAAGCTTGTTATTTCTGTCAAGCTTTGTGCCCCAACAAAGTGCCGGTAATACCTACCGTTAGTTCCAATTCCTCGTCCTCTTGGTATACAAAGTTTTCTCTGGATTTGAGCAGTTATTATCCGTAATCCAAAACTAACAGGTTAGAACTCCTTGATGAATCACACAATGCCGTTACTCTTCTATTGTGTGTGCCGATGTGCGCTGGACTTCAGCACAAAGATTTTTAGGACAGCACGGATTTTAAAAAATAAATAAATAAATAAATAAATAAAACCAGGTGGCGAATGAGTGTAGAGGTAACAGCAAATCAGCTTCTGTCTCAAGTATAATACAAACTCCACCTTCCCAACTGTGGTTTTAATGGCCACCGACGGCACCTGTCCCAGTCCCCTCTCGTTTCTCTGCTGTTTTTTTTACGGCCGGCCTGAAAGCACCCAGGCCAACGCTGAACTCAGACAGGGACCGAAACAGCCCTGCTTACAGTAAACACTCCTTGGTTTCTGGATGCATGTGTACAGAAATATTAAGAGGCTGATGTTACATTTATTCTTATCAGAAATAGTGGAGGTTTGATTTTGAAACTCAGTGACTGATTATTATGCCTGGATTTTACTAATAAAAAGGGCATTCTTATTAATTAAATTCATGTATTCTCTGTTAAGCCTACGGGCTATAAATTATGTTCCTGATACTGCAATGTGAAGATATTAAGTTCTTAATCAAATAAAGTCATAAATTAAGCAAATTTAATGCCATTTTATCGTATGTGCTAGTACCGCTGGTAAAAAAAAAAAAAACGGATTTCACTGTTACTGAATAGATTGTCTTTTCCAGCTCCGATATTCACACACGAGTGCAACTAATTCTCTGAGACGTCATGTTTTAAAAAATCGTACCTGTCGTGTCATAAGGTATTTTCAAAAGTTTTCCTATTACTACAGCAGCTGTTTACTCAGCGTCGAGATAAAGCGCATTGCTGTTTTGTCCCGGGATATTACGCAGTACATTTCACAAACTTATATAACGCTTCATAAATAAGGAGCTGCATAAAACTCCATTTATATCCAAACAAAGTGGATGCTGATCACTCCGTATCTGTCAAACATTCACGTAAATGTTAATCATCGCTTAAAGAAAAATAACACAGCCCAAATGTTCGCGGATAAAATCTGATTCGCGTTTTACCAAAACGGACGTGAAGATCAAGCGTTTGTTTACAAACAAGACTGTAGTTCTGTGAGATTTCCATGCCGCCACAGTAGAAAACAGCGATTACCAAATACAATATGGCCAAATGCAATGTCGCAGTTATTTGTCGACTTTACTTCAGTTCTCACCTTTCTGGTCAAGCCTACACGAAGATCATGTGAGAAATGAGTCGTTCAAATACACCATTCATAGGACAAAACATATATGCAATTTTTAATGAACACAAATATGTATATTACATTTCATCCAAAAGCAAGGAATCACAATAATAAATAATATCATAATAATATTTTTCCTCTTTTTTACAGTAGGTAAATAAGACAATTTTCCCCAATTTTAATATTACAGATATATGTATGAATTCAGTATTGGTGTTTTTGTGCAGTGTCATTTCCAGGCGGGGCCCTGGAGCACATCCCAGGACACAGAGGGTACATCCTGGGGCATATGCCAGCTCTCTACAGGGGCACACACACGCAATCACACACTAAAGGCAGCTCACAGACACCAGTGTCTAAACCACAGACCGATGGATCACAGGAGGAAGATGGAGTACCCAGAGGAAAGCTGTGTAAACAGGGTGAAAATGCAGGCACCCTGGGAATCAAGCCTGCAACCCAGGAGATGTGAGGTTGTGACAGAGCCCATGCACCAATTGTATTTATGTACTATTCTTAAACACACATATTATTGAGGTCAAGTGTGTAGAATCAGTGCAATGATAGACCTACCAACCTTTATCCTTTATAAGATAAGATAAATTTAATTGATCCCTGTGAGAAATTCTTTGAGGACAGACAAGCATGCAGCGGTGAAAAGAAAAAGATACCACTCTAAATTTTTAAACAAATCTACATTTTTAAATACTGATTTAATCCTGGTTCTGCTGGCAGAAGGCTACACTGTGCACCAGGCTGCTTCCAGGTTCAAAATTTGTAAGACAGCAGCACACAAGACTAAGGTGAAGCAGGAGACACTGGGAACGACCAGAAACCAGCCAGGTAAAAGGCGGAAGCCACATTCTAATTCCAGAGATGACTGTTAATTTATTTGACAGTTTCTCATGAATCGTAGAATGACATCAAGTGACCCTCAAAAGAAATGGCAAACATTAAGTGCAGGTGTGAGGTGCACTGCTAGGACAGTGTGTTTCAGGCTCCTAGAAGCAGGACTGAAGTTCCATAAAGCAAGGAAGAAGCCCTTCATTAATAAGAAGCAGGGAAGAGCCAGGCTGCAGTTTGCAAATATATATATTCACAGATGCATATCCATAAATCCAAAAATGAGTGTAACAAAAATTTGTGCTGCATGTGGTCTCAATTTTTTCCATGGCTCTACATGTGCAACACAGAGAAAGTGCAAAGACAAAGATACGATCACATGGGGGTGGTGGTGTGGGGTGGAGAGATTGACGGATTTGTTAATGTTTGGCTTTACACTTGTTGACGTGTGGGTCAGTTCCAGGTAAGAAAAGGTCACTCTATTCCTCTCTCTGTGCCACTGGTGACGCCGTAAACATGCCATAAATATGTGGACATTGAAACTGTCTCTGACCACTCAGGGTTCTTTAATTATAATACTGCCCTTGAAAATTTGGTTTAAACTGAGGTCAACATCTTAAAAAACAAAAGCAGATACATCTTTAAATTCCTTCTATAAGTTACCAATTTCAAGCAAGTGTCTTTGTAGTAGCATGACAGACATCAGAAAAAAAGAGAACAATTCTTTTATTTTTTAGTCCCAAGAACACAGAGGTACAAAAGAACAGCAAAATAATCAGTCTATCCATCTCCTGTAGCAGTGTTTCCTAATCCGGTCCTCAGGGACATACAGACAGTCCACATTTTCACTCCCTCCCATCTCCCTACCGGAGCAAAAACATGGACTGTCTGTGTGTCCCCGAGGACCGGGTTGGGAAACGCTGTCCTTTACATTTTATGCAGTACAAGGTCACAGGGAGGACGGCACAAAGCAGGGGCACACCCAGCCCAGGATGCCAGTCTGCTGCAGGGCAAGTACATTCAATATAGAGATACAAAATTATGTCAACAGCACATCTTTGGATGGTAGGAGGACATTGATGTGCTGGAAGAAACCCACAGAAGATCCAAGAGATTTAGCATTTGAGAGAGTTTATATATATGCTCAGTCAGCTACACTAAGCAATGGAAATCTCACTCTGCATATCCATTCGGCCACCGGGAAACGCAAATTATGCACAGAACACAAATTCAGATTAAGTTGTCTATAGTAAGAAAATAAATACAAGTACAATTATAAGAATACACCGACAAAGTGCAATGTATTATGTAGCGCAACATAAACATAATGGAAATATTGCAAAGGAATGGATAAGCTCTAGTAAGGGGTTTTGGGGTGGGATACCCAAACTCCACTCGGAGAGCAGGATTCAAACCCACAACCCTGGAGGCAACAAAATGTAGTGCTACCTGCTGAGCCACTATGTCACCACGGTGAAACAGATATACTATACATGTACTGTGCTCTGTTTTTTTCTCTGCTTTGCTGTTCATTTGACCCCCGTCGGGTGAGAATGAATCCTGTTTCCATTAGAAAATTGCAGGGAGAGGTCAGTGGCATCTCTGTCTTGAGGAATCATTAACATGACACACGAGCCGGTGAGGGAGGAGATGGCCGGTCAGAGAGGAGGCGACCGGTCAGGGAGGAGGCAGCCAGATAGGTAGGAGGCGGCTGGATAGGTAGGAGGCGGCCGGTCAGGGAGAGGTGGCCGGTCAGGGAGGAGACGGCCGGTCAGGGAGGAGGCGGCCGATCAGGGAGGAGGCGGCCGGATAGGTAGGAGGTGGCCGGTCAGGGAGGAGACGGCCGGTCAGAGAGGAGACGGCCGGTCAGGGAGAAGGCAGCCGGATAGGTAGGAGGCAGCCAGATAGGTAGGAGGTGGCCGATCAGGGAGAGGTGGCCGGTCAGGTAGGAGGTGGCCGGTCAGGGAGAGGTGGCCTGTCAGGGAGGAGACGGTCGGTCAGAGAGGAGGCGGCCGGTCAGGGAGGAGGCGGCCGGATAGGTAGGAGGCGGTCGGATAGGTAGGAGGCGGCCGGTCAGGGAGGAGCTGGCCGGTCAGGGAGGAGGCGGAGGCCAAGAGCCTGGGAAAGCAATTCAATGGCAGGTCCTGGGGGACGGGGCCTGCTTCAGCAGATACTGGCAGGTGTGACGAAGGACAGAGAAGCTTCCGGGGTGTAAACGAGGCATTTGGTGCCCATTCAGAAGGGAATTCATGTCACAGTTTGTGTCTGTTTGCAGCGTGGGGGTGGGGGATGGCGGGTGTGAAACAATGGCATTCCCTCGGGTGTCTAGGTGCCGATGCTTCCAGTCTGGAACCGGTCTGCCTGGGGTTGCTTCCGTTACCCCCGTCACACGGGAGACCGGGTGGGGACAGCTCCCGGCAGCTGAAACCCCCCGAGGCCGGCTACGGGGACAAAGGCAGACCCAGATCTGCGGCTGGGAGGGTGTGGGGGGGGGATTCAAAGGCAGGTCGAATTGCTTATGCGCTCCATGAATGTTTATAGCGGGGGTACAGTTGTAATAACGTTGGTTACAAAATGAAGACATGAAATGAGAGTGAATGTTTAATTTGGGGGGTGGGGGGTACACGATCCCTCAGAGCAAGAGAGAGGCTGCCATAAATGAAAATGTGGAGAGACAAGCTGAATTGGTCCAAGCCACAAAGGTTATACTCGAAGCAGTATGCTGGGCAGGGGCGAGTGGGTGGGGGGGGGGGGTCCCCTAAACAGTTTAACACTGATGGTGGGAAAGCCCTAGGTTAGCCGCAGTTCTCAATTTTCGCAGAAGATGTAAACACAGCCCGTTTCACCATGGGGGGCGCTCTAGGCTCCGGTCTTTGGGCCCAGAACCCACACCCTCAGGCGATGATATTTTCATCTGAGCGATTTCTCCGGGAAGCGACAGACAGATCAGCACGATTCAGATTAATTTTACCCTGAAGGAATAACGTACCACACCTATCGGGGCAGGTACTGTAAAAAGAAAGAAGTTGGAAAGATGAGGACAGGAACGGAGAATTCTGAGGGCAACGTAAACTGGGAATTCGCGGTCAGCTGGCTGCAGATCTACCCTGAGCAAGTCGACCTTTCATAAGTCAGAAAAGATGTGCGAGTGTCGTTAGAACTAAAATCAGTGGTGGTGGGCGGGGGGGTGACAGAGTAAGATTCGGTGGATTTTTTTTTGTCAGGCTCTGTGAAGGACGACTTCGGTGTCTCCACAGGAATATTAGAGTGTTCCTGGAACTGCGGTCGCTCCTGTAACCGTGCGTGACAGGATCATTTAACCGCCTCTCTCTGCCTCAGTCTCTTGCTCTGCTGCCAGCACCTGCGTGCGACACAAAGGGCCGGGAAACACGGGACGGGCCCCCCCCCCGCCTCCTTTCATGCTAAGTGCCTGTTGGAGACCTCCGCTTTCCTGTTTAGTCCACAGCTCTGACAGTCGGATGATCGAATATGGAGGTAGAAACTCACTCGTTTGTTTTTAAGATGGATGAGCGCAGATCGGGAGGAAAACGCGTAGAGTGTTTAAAGGGCCCCAGCTGGGAAGTCCTCTCTGCTTTATCTCATATTTCTGTTTGATTTCCAAGTGGTTCCCAGTAATTAAAGCTTTGTGATGGCTTTATGATGTGGTTGCTGGTCTGTATGTATGTTCCCGATGAGGCTGGCCGCCACAGCGTCAGCTTTTAAAGGCTTCTCCGAGTTTGGGCGTCGTTTGGAAGCGGGCGGGTGCCGTCACGGATCCGGAACGCCACATGGGAGGCAAACCCCGGTGTCCTGCAGGATTGTGGGAAATGCAGACACAACAAGCAGCGGGGTCAGGATTTAGGGGATCACAGCAGGGGAGGGAGAGTATCCTGGCAAATGTGGCCTTCCGCATGGCGGCATGGCTAAACAGAAAACCGGAGAAACGCAGAACCACATTTCATGCCGATTCAAGGAGGAGAGGACCAGAATCACACCGGAAACATGAACTTTACAATGTTTTTGCTCATTCGGATCCATCCAAAACCTCAATGTCAGCAGCTGTCTCCACACACGTCCAGAGCAGGGACATCAGACGATAAATTTGTTGAAACAGAACAGACTTTTACCAACAATAGTACTTCTATTGTGACGAAAATGCACATCTCAAGGAAACAGGACACAGTAAACAGAGCTGATTGTGCATCTGGGAGTAAAATGCAATGCAGGCCGTTTTGGACTGAACAGGCGTGCTCAGATGTTAGAATTGCCATTAATATCCTGAGCACAGCCCCCTCAGTCAAACAGTCCATGCGACTCATGTATATTATTGTTATTATTACGGAAATCTCATTTATACTGAGTTTTGCGCAGGATTGAGGCTCGTAACATTGAGGCAGTGGGGAACATGAACAGGATTGGGCTGCTTGTTTGCAGGTACCTAGGCTCACGGTGCCGCTGGCGTGCCGCTCTTTGGTCCACAGCCAACTTTTGGGGCGTGCCTCTCTCAGAAAGTCTTTGTGCTTTCGGATATTTTCAGGGCCTCGTTGCACCGCCAAATGTCAAACTAGCAGCGAGTGATTCCGGGCCGTGTTTATGCTAATTTGTGCAGGTTTAATACAGGAGTGATAGATGTGGCTTTTCTTTTGACTCGGCGGGGGGAACGAGGCGTGCGGGTGCGCCGGGGAGAGCGCACGTAGCGTCTCAGAGTGTTGTGCCCGGGGGGGCCACCGTGTGATGCAGAGAGTCGTTCCTGGAGAAAGAACACAGGTGAGCGCCTTTCCCGCCACCTGCAGGATCACCTGACGCTCACTTAGACTGTAATTAAGCTGTAATTACACGCCGCCGCTAGGGTGGGGCGCCGGAGCGTGTTGTTCGCTGAAGAGCGCAACTGATGTAGCAGAACACGTTCTCGTACGGGAGTCGGCTGGGGGGTGTCTCACCGAAGGCTGTGATTTCCACACCACCGGGAGAAGTGTGTTATTTTTGTCTAGTTCCGATATTTTTTATTTTTTGTTCACCTACACGCCAGCCTTTGAATCAAGCCTCTCGCTCCCATTAATTGTTACGGTGCGAGTGGCGCACCAATAAACCGTCAGGTATAGGAAGGCGGGAAGAGCATCGCCGCCAAACTTCTCACCTGTAAACTTTCCCTGTGAGGCCCCAGCAGACGCCTCACGCTGCTATAATCACAGATAGCGATTCTCACGTTTGAGAAGATTCAGTTTTCAGGTGGGCTGGCAACTTTTTTTTTTCTATCGCTTGGAAAATACGTGGCTCAAGCTCTGCTCTCGCGGGGGTGTCCTGTTCATGTAAACGCTGTGTGTTGATTGCATCTAGGACACAACCACAGCTGTCCTGGGGGAATAGACCACCTGCGGGCAGTGGTTTGTGAGGTCATCTGGGGTTAACAGGGGTCTCTGCTTGGCCGTAAAGGAGTCTGCAGGGAGGTGTGTGTGTATCATAAGTGTGTATCATCCTTTCTTCATGTCCCAAAATCACCCTAACCCCCCCCCCCTCACTCCTACATGCTTTTGCCTCCTTGAGAAGCTCCTCTGTTAAGGCCAGAATCCCGTCACGCTGATCCAGGTGCCCCCCCTAACCCCTACAGCCAGAATCTCCGCTTCCTGCCATCAGTCCTTCATGCTTGCTAAGGGCCAGGAGCTTCTGAATCACAGCTGGGCGACGCCATCTGCTGGCCACAACCGGAAGAATCCCCCCTGTCCCCAGTTTGCAGAATTCAAATTAAAATTTGCTGCTAATAAAACTTTGTCATAAAAATCTATGCTGGGATTTTCGTATTTACTTCAATTATGAATATATATATATATGTTTATTTTATTCATTATGCTTTGCATTAAGGGGTGACATGGTGGTGCAGTGGTTAGCACTGTTGCCTCACACCTCAGGGGCCCGAGTTCAAGTGTCCACTTGGGTTACGTGTGTGTGGCGTTTGCATGTTCTCCCTGTGTCATCATGGGGTTTCCCCCCCACAAGTCCAAAGACATGCTGAGGCTAATTGGAGTTAATAAATTCACTGTAGGTGTGCATGTGCGAGTGAATGGTGACAGTGTGTGAGTGTTCCCTCTGGCCCCTCGTCCAGGGTTGTTCTCTCCCTCATGCCCATTGCTTCCAGGATGGACTCCGGACCCCCGACAGCCCAATAGGATAGAGCGGGTTGTAAAATGAATGAATTATGCTTTGTGTTGTATCCTCTTTAATGTGTCACAAATATTGACCTATTCCCTTCCTAAACTCGCTGTGTGACCGCTTATTGTTGTTATAATTATTATTATTTTTTAATTATTATCTAAACCGCTTCAGGCCGATACGTCAGCCCCTGACACATGGCACTAGCTGGAGGGTGTATCGACTTCGGAGCCGTTTGTTCGATGGCCGCAGACAATAGCGGCCTGCTGTCTTTGAGGGTTAAATCAAAGCGAAGAAGCCGGTTGCGGCTGCTGGGAAGTCGTCAGAGTCACACGGGCCGGTGTTTGCTCGCCAAACCTGATCAATACCCTAAATTAAAATAAATTACTGCTACCTCCGGAGAATTGGCCACTGCTGACTTTTCGAACAAGGCAATTCTAATCTTTTTTTTTTTTTGGATGGGGTCCCATGAGGAGCGTTCGGGACGGGGGCCCTGAGCTGGCTTTGCGCATGGATTGGGCTTTGACAGTTTTTATTGAGTTATCTCCTCCCATCTTGGGTGTCTCTGTCCAACAGAGACCCGTGTATCGGAAGGGAAGCTTACATCATTATGTCACCATTAGCGTCACTGGAGAGAGGGGCAGGCCGGCGCCATTGTCGCGTCTTGAAAAGCGGCGAGCAGGTTAATGAGGACGAGACAAACAAGCGCGCTTCCCCTGCAGGAGTCAGCGGTCACCGACAGCGAAGCCGGCTCTTCTGATTGGATAGTTTGGATCATGTTTTAGTTTTTTTTTTTTTTATTTTTAAAAAAAAAAAAAACCCTCCCAGCTCTGTTTTTTGTGAGATGGGACTTTTTCTGGGTTTTGTAAAACCAGCAGAACCCTTTAGCCATATGCCCCCCCCCCCCCCCTTCTTGCATTCGAGAGCTGCGGGATCCAGATTCCAAACCGGAGCTCGGAGAGGCGAGGACAGCGGCCAGAATGCGTCTCGCTCCGATCCTGCACCGCTGGGGGACGCTCGTGGCTGCCTGCCCACCCCCTCGCCGACTGCATCATCCCTAACTTAACAGCATCAAGGGCCTCTTCAGAGTAAACAAATCGATAGCACTCGTATGAAGGGCGAACAGAGAGATTACATTAGCATGAGTCAATTTCCCTGTTTCTCAGTAACAAAATGTTTTAGGCTTAAAAAAAGCTCCCCCCAGGGAACCCCCCCCCCATGACCTCCTTTACATAATGCACACGGTAAGTTATAAAAGGGGCCCATTTGCCTCGCTCACCCTCTTTGGTGAACACGCTCCGCATGGCTGACGCAGGGCAGGGTCAGGGCAAACAGCCGCCATGTGGGATCCACACCCATGGCCTCTCCGGTACCGGCTCTGCGGCCCTAGACGCTGCATCCACAGCACTGCCAGCGCTCAGTGGGTCACGGGAGTGAAGGGATCCTGTGCGGACAGCCGTGGAAACGCTAACTTCCCATAATCCTCCATGCATTATTTAGCAACCAGCCATTACTTTCCTCCTCGGATGGCGTTCCAGAGAGTTCCATTTTATGGGGGGGGGGGGCATTAAAGGTTCTTGTTGGACCCACGGTATGTTCTGCCCCCCTGACTGGCCCAGTCCAAGACAGTAATAGGCCAGTGGGAGCCGTGATTCCAGAGCGTGACAGTTGAAGGGTAACTCACCTTCATTAAGGATTCGTCTGGCATCTAAATAATAAATGGTTCTGTGATGTTACCTCATTGGACTCAAGGTTCCAGCCTTTAAGTATCTAGCGCAGGTTCTGCCTGCTGTGAGCTGTAGGAATGTTACAGGGTACCTTTGATCTGCGCTTAGGTGCAGGTTGGTAATCTTCCGGAGTGACGGTTGTTCGGTGTTCCCCGATTTGCTAAGACACCCGGCCGCTTATGTCATCACAGCTGCCCGAGGAGAAGCACCAGAAAGGGAGACTGGCGATGACATCGCTTCTAAATGATATTCATTATAGCTTGAAGTAAAAATTAAAAGTTTCATTTTTGCATCGTATTTCAACTGTTCGAGTTTTGTTGAAACAGAGCTGGGGTCACTAATCGGCTGAGTCAGTGTCTACAAATAAAAGAGTGCAAATGTGAGTGTGTGTGTGCTGGTGTGTCTTTGCTTCTGTGAGTGTGTGTGTGCTGGTGTGTCTTTGCTTCTGTGAGTGTGTGTGTCTTTGCTTCTGTGAGTGTGTGTGTGCTGGTGTGTCTTTGCTTCTGTGAGTGTGTGTGTGTGTGTCTTTGCTTCTGTGAGTGTGTGTGTGTGTGCTGGTGTGTCTTTGCTTCTGTGAGTGTGTGTGTGCTGGTGTGTCTTTGCTTCTGTGAGTGTGTGTGTGT
>JAABNX020000119.1:17283528-17308723 GCA_015163995.2 Mormyrus lacerda
CGGGGGCGGGGTGGGGGTGGGGGGGGGGGATTTGGTGTTTCAGTCGGCCTGCTTTTCATGCCTTGTTGACGTCATCTACTGGGGACGGGGGGGAGGGGGGGGTTCAAACTGATGCCTGGATCTGCCTTCTGCTCTCACCACATTCCTAGGGAGGGTGGAGGTCAACACCCTTCTCTGGAAAGAGGCTGTATGTGAATTGGGCCAGAATGAAGTAGTGGGGGGGTCACAAATCTTGCTTGCCACAACTCACTCCTCCCTCTCCCCCCCCTGAGAGCCTGTAATTAGCTATTACAGTACGGGTAGGTGAACTTCCCACCTGAAGGAACCTCGGAAAGCTTCCTTAAAGAATTCTCAGAGCTTCTAACTGCCCTGGAAACGGTCATTGGTGTTTGAGGTTTCCATGACGACCCTGCTGGCAGCGACAGTGACCCACACCGTGTCTGTGACAGCAATAGAAAGGCCACCCAGAGAAAACACCAGAAGCACAATTCCCCGTTATGTGATGTTGAGGCGGCCGCCTCATTCGTGATTCACCCAAGGCTGCCATCTTTATATGAACCCAAAATCCATGCTTCATTATGCATGACAAGGCGGCAGTGTGTGGGTGGTGGGGGGTGGCGGCGCAGGCTAACATGCCCAACACTTACTAGGCTTATCAATGCAGCTCTGTACCCCCCACCCACCCACCCACTCTACCTGAAGTAGTAGAAGTTCATAGTGCACAGCTATGCTCAGCTCAGAATTACACATTAAGCACGTCTGTCCACCTGCTACTCAAACATTTTTCCAGTTAGGGAGTTACTAAAAGATTACCGTGATAGACGCCCATACGAACCATGGACCCAACAGCACATCAGCCAACCCGAAAGTCTTGGGGAAAACGGTACTTAACCTGCAAGCCTTTCTTGCTACGCTAAGTTGCATAATCAACTTAATATAAGTGGCATGATTTTATAAGGGTGGGTCACACAGTTACCTTATACCCCCGGGGTTGGGGGTGTGAATGGCACGTCTGCCATGTGAGTTTGCAAATGGCATGTTCTAAGTGTCTCATGGGAGTCTCCTGTGGACAGTCCAAAAAAATACATTTAGGCTAACGGGCTTCTTTAACGGTGTGTGCTCTGCACTGAACTGGCATCCCATCCAGGGTGTCCCCTGCCTCATGACCCTAAGAGAAGCAGTCAGAGGCCCAAAGTACATGTGAAAGTTACTCATCACAGAAACCACTCTTCTCTAATCTGCCTGAAACACCTTGTTGGAATTCTACCCTTGCTTCCGTGACATGGTGAGGTCATCACATAACACAATCCTTATTGGCCACCTACTTGCAAGGATCTATCTGCAGACTGTAAGACAAGGGTAGAATGTGTAGGGAAAGCTGATCAATCAGAGCACAGTGGGCTCATTGAGCAGAGGTGGACATTTCAGGTCCAGAAAATAAAAATCCAAACCAGAATTTTGTTTCAACTAAGTAGTTGCATACTCTGTGATTGTGACTCTTTATGTTCATTTGGTTGGTTGAAACAAAATCCTGGTTTGGATTTTTACTTTCTGTACCTGAAATGACCACCTCTGTCATTGAGGGATGGAGCTTAAATCTCTAACAGAACATTTCAGACAGTGAGTGAATATGTACAGATGCACAATACAAGAAAATAATCTGTTTTTGGGTCAATGAAGCATGTACATCTGTTCTAGTAGACCACAAAAAATAAATTATGAAGTGAAAATGAGCATAATAGGGCCCCTTTAACTATTATAGACTTTGACTAATAAACTCATTGACATAGGTCTATTAAGTACATAGTGAGGGAGTAAGGAGGATATACAACAGTAGGCAGATATTTAACTAATTATATGATATTTAAATATTTAACAGTAGGCTATAAAATTCAACTGTTAGCACGCTTGACTTACGGAGTACATTTTGCAGTTGGTGAACTTGTAGGGGATGACTTCTCCAATGACAGCTAGATTATGAAATGAATGAGGCTATATTTATCTTGCTAATGTAAATGAAAAATGTGGCCAAAGGGTAGTTTATGACATGTAGGGGTGCCCAGGCACCTTACCCTGGGTGTAGATTATACAGGGGTCAGGGCAAAACAATGGAAACTGAGAGACAAGCAAGCCCTTACCACACTCACTGAAGGTCACACGGCTTCTTTCTTTCAGTGGAAAATACAGAAAGCTGTGTGCATATCTGCAGGACAGCCCGACATGCACATGGACTGCTTGAGGTCTGGTGTAAATTAACGGCAGGCTTTGAAGTTCAGATCCAGAACTTAGATCTAGAACTTTCTGCTGATGGATGGACAACATGGCAAATTTTGTGGAGTGAGGTGCAACTCCCAGGTCAGGGGCCTTCCGATCTTGCTCTTTCATCTTCAGCCAAAATCTTCAGGTTCGGCTTTAGACGAGACTGGAGACCTGAGCCAAAGCGGAAACAAAACATGTCCAATCTGGCTGAACATAAACAATGTAATGTGTGAATTACACAGAAAAAAAGACATTTGACCGTTTAGTTTCCCAGAAAGCATTTTTGTGCATTTAAAAACAAACAATAAACAGGTATCTTTTTAAAAGTATCTTCTTATATTTCCATCTGTCCATCGAGTACTGGATTCTGGGTGTGTATGATTCTCAGATGCCTGGAAATCTGGGTATTTGGCTTATCTACTTGTAACCTACAATGACAAAGGGCTTGTTGACTGAAAGCTATTAGAGGGAATTAAGCAAGGCGTCTTTGTCTGCCTGTAATCTGATGCTTAATATTATATTTCCAGCCAATTTGCTGCATAACAGTGATCTAGCATTTCAAAGGTTTAAGCCCTGAGATCAGAAGTGCGACAACATTTGCTCCGCTAATCTGTGTTAATTGGCATTTTTTACTCTAGGTTTGTTTTTTGAGAATGTGCTTGATCTCTCCTCCTCAACCTCCTTCTCCTGCTCCTCCTCTTCCTTCTCCCTTTCCCTGGATTTGTTTCCTCCTGCTGTGTCTTGCCTGCTGGCCATGCTGGTCTCTCGGCAGTGAAAAGGTCAGGCGGGCAATGTATGAAAGCGCAACACGGATCCCATCCCGTCTGACGTTTTAAAAGGAAGCAAGATCTGAGAAGCGGCTCCGTGGAAATGTCACTCTGTCCTGTCGGGCTTGAGGATTAAGCAACATATCCTAACCCTGGAACCTGAACACAGAGTACTCCACAGCTGCCTTCCTGAACACAATGTACTTCACAGCTGCCTGCCTGAACACAGTGTACACCACCACTGCCTACCTGAACACAGTGTACACCACCACTGCCTGCCTGAACACAATGTACACCACCACTGCCTGCCTGAATGCTGTGTAACCCCAGAGTTGCTGCCTGCCTGAACGCAGTCTCATCCCACAATTAAATGAAATAAGTCTTTATTTTGCCATTTTCACAAGAACAAAATCAGTTAGATTGGAATATTTTAGTGTTGACATATCCCATCTTGCCAAAGCTTGGGGTCTGAGCACCGGTTCAGCCAGCAGTGTTCGATCTCAGGCCGAACCCACAGAGTCACAGACTGTCCCCCAATAGCAGAGGGCACAGCTGCCCACTTCAGGTTGTAGTAACAAATCTCATGGTATTTGTGGCTTGTTCCTCATTGGTCATTTTCCTCCAGGACATATGGTCCTGGTTACACCAAGGGGCACCACTGAATAGCTCAATGAAACGTGCCCGCCCCTGAGTCGCTCAGAAGGCAAATGGCCAGAAAATTATGTCATTAATTGATTAAAATGGGTGTGTGGGAGTGGTGATTATATTTCCATCAGCCCAAGCAGACCAAGCGCAGGCACTCAGATGCAAGGACCGCTCAGTACATCTGATCACCAGATGGCGGGGCTGATTACCACAGTTGTGCCGTGCCGAGGTACGACCTCTTCCAGAGTCTTTCCGGAGCTGCAAACTTGCGCGTGTGTCTGCCTGTGTGCCTGTGTGTGCATGTTTTCCACACCTCTGTGGCTGCAGAGCGGGATCTTGCAGCAACATGACTTTTTTTTTTTTGGCGGGGGGGTGCCATCATCTGGGACATTAAGCGGTCCCCATGGACGAGGGCCGCGTGTCATGTGCGGTTTATTTTAGCCCCACGTTTCGATTGGCCAGGGTGATGCTCTGTGCCGACGGGGCGACAAACGCAAGCCTGGGAGCCATCGATGTGGCGGCTCGATAGACGCAGCGCTCTTCCAAATATAGCGCGGCGTCGGGGGACTGTGGGGGCCGGGAGGGGAGCTGGGGGACAGTCACACGGCATCCCGCGTCAGCGGCGGCCTGCTAAGTGTCACTGTCGCTTTGTTATTTTACCAGGAGGACTGGCCATCTCGTTACGTCTGTCGGCCCTGGGGCATGGTCATTATCCGTTAGCCAGAAACAGCCCCCACACTCCAATTGGCTGCCAGACCAAGCCGACCCCCACCCACACCCCAATGTATTTTTTGAGATGTTATTTTCTTTACAATTTTATAAAAACCTTACTGACATTTTTATTTTTTAGCACTTCTCTGAGCCATATGAAAGGAAGCCTACTCGCTACTCGCTGGTCCTACTTAATCTTTCACAGCAGGAAATAAAAGGATTCCATAATGTAGGGGATGCCCTTCTGCATCGGAGAGGCGGAGCTTTATGGGTATGCCCCTGGTTGCCCCGACTGCGCCGTACTCGCCGTCACGTCACAGGCCACTTGTCGGTGCTCAAACTGGGTTCTGATCCGCATCCCCCGGCTTTTTCCGAGCTTCCCCTTTCCAATGGCGTCACTAATACCTCTGAGCCTCTATTTTTGCCGCCTCGCTCCCATTTCTGTCCTTGGCACCCTGCCTGCTGCTCCCATTTATTTTTACTTCCCGTTCAGCGGACAGGCAGGGCCGCGACCTCCTCCAGGGTCCATGATCCGGGAGAGCAGCAGCAGCACCTCCTAGGAATGGAGCAGGCATCCCTCAAAAGAACCCCAGGGACAGCACGCCCGTGTGACAGACACATACAAGCTGTGTCTCCAGGTAGGGGTGTATAAAAGGGGTGGGGCCACAGGAGCCCCAGCCCCAGCTGAAAGGTGATTGGCTCCCTCCTCTGTCACTCACTGATTGAAAGCATATCATTGGCTAATGATATGGTTGCCCCCTCTGTATGAATTCTAGCCCCCTACCTTTAAAAATCCTAGAATTACCTGTTTCCAGGCAACCCCAATGGTTCCTGTGGCTTCCTGCTAAAAGCTCTCCAAACACATATTCATGCAGGTCAACCTGTGTCCTTCCAGCTACCTCTCATCCTGCCCCCTATGGCCCTGGTTCATGGCTTCATTGTTTACATTTTGGCTCGGGGGGAGGGCGCACATGCAGACCACACACAACCTTACCCCACCCCCAGCAGTGGTGCTTGGGGCAATCCGGGAGGATTGGCCCCCTGTTGGCCACAAACAGTCACTAAACTGGGGTGGGGCCCAAACTGACTTTTTGAGTGGGACGTCAGGAGCAACAAACCCAGCCCTGCCTACCTCTGCCACCCCAGAGCACTTCTCAGATCTGTCAGGCAAAAAAATGACCTGATCGGGGCTAGAAAAAGACATCCATAACAACTCAGATCTCCCAGCGGGGGTGGGGTAGCCGAATATGAACGAGGGCTCTTCATACAGTACATATCTGTACATGTATACACATGCATCAGTCACATTTATGTTAGATGAGAAAAACTTTATTAATCCCAGGGCGAAATTCTGCACAGGGCAGTCAGGTAGGTAAAGTGCAGAAAAATAATGCAAAACAGACAAGGTGAAAAGACAGTACACATAGTGCAAAAGTGCTCCAAGTAAACATTTCATTTATTTGCACAAAGGTACACCGTAACCAAAGAGAATATCGAGAAAAGCAAATTATTATGAAAGGTTAAGAAAATAAATGTTTTTTATAAATCTCAGTGTTAAGTAATCTCAGTTGCTAAGCAATCAGTTAATTACTTTCCCCACATGGAGTCCCAACGGATGGAAACACGGCCTCCCATCATGAGAGAGTGGAAGCCCTGGACCACAGGGGTGTTCTCGTGTCAAGAAAAACGCGGTTTCAAAATTTTTCGGGATATTACACGTCTCTATTCTTTGGCAAAAGGGACAAAGCTGTGAAAAACATAGCAATGCATTTTGGGCCAGATTACCCAAACTGCCCTGGGATTCCGGCATCCGCAAATTCAATCTCACCATGGTCGAAAGGCTGAGAGTTTTCCTACTTTTTTTTTTTCCCCCCATTTCACGAAAAGTGTTAAATGCATTCGTGCCTGAGCGAGTTGAATCTTGCGGCCTTTGCCTGCGCTTCTCTCTATGGATGTAGAGCAGCCTCTCAGTCACCCCAGCTGCAAGAAGAGACTGGGGTGGTTTGATAGCCTGCTGGTACCTAGTCCAGGCCTCCCCCGGTGCACTGACAGAGGATGGGGGCCTTTCTGCCGGCTCCATGCATCACCATTCCTTATTCATACCTGAGCCCTCCAGCCGTATATGCTCACGGGCAGACACCCCCAAAACACCCCGAAGATGCCCCATAACATGTGACCCAACACGTTCTGGGGCTGAACTTGTGGGAAAACAAGTGATCAATTTTGTACGATGAGTAAATTCAAAGCCTCGGCGTGACTGTGTTGGCCTGGAGAGCAGGGATAATGAAATTTTAACTCCAGCTGGGGATTTGACAGGTGTTTTGCTGACATCATAACAAGCTCATAGACTCATAAAAACAAATGCCTTCATCCCCTGTGCATCCAGGTGAAACACAACAAAATACAACATCCTTAAAAGAAACGTCAGTGCATCCCATTATTTACACCCAGTTTATTCCTTTTTAAATAAATTTATTTGCTTTTTAAAATTTATTTGCTTGTTTTAATTTCTTACAGCACACTGGTACAACCTTGTTTGATCTTAAACGTGCTATAAAAATAAAATTGACCTTGACCTGAGATGGACACTAACACACCAAAATGTAGCTTGCTACAATTTACAATTACTTCCACCTCAAATGTAATAAAACAAAACACAAAATACTGGTCTGACAAAATGTATTTAATTAAATTACAGCTAATTTGTAATTTGAAAATGCAAAAATAGATGTAAAATGGTAACGTGCAAAATAAATACATGTACTGTTACAGCCCTAGTAATGTGTAATATTTACAAAATATACTTGCCTTAACTTAGTTTTGTTAGTTTAGTTGCGTTATAGCTTTAGTTGTGAAATGAAAAATGACTTTTGTAACATTACTAAGGTAAAGAGAGCTCAGTAGGCTGCACCTGTTATAGTGGGTTGGGGAATACAAGATTGTGAATGTTTATATTATGGTTTCACTCTCAGTTTCAAAACCATTACCCCCTTAATTTATACCCAGTGTTTCACACAGAATTAGTGGTGGTGGATGACAGCGGGACCAGTGTATGTGTGTGCATGCACAAGAAGACACACAAATGTTTTATCATAATGCATGAATTTCCCGCTTTGTCTCACAGTAAAGCTGAACATGCATGAATTTTTTAGATATACAAGCTTGATGTATCACTAATGAAGTCTTGCATATACTGTATGACAAACCACAATATGCCACTGCCTGAACATGACTGTTGAAAGTAACTAGAATGCCACTAGCAGGCTAGCAAGCTAATTCACTGGTACTAGAGCACAGCACTGATGTGTGCAAATTGCTCTATTTTTCTGTCCTATAATGACATTCAGCAAATTCTGATAACATATTTTACTACATATTTTACCTTAAGGCAATTTGTCCTAGTCTGGTGATGAAAGTTCTCAAAATGACAGAAAATAAATAAATAAAATTATATATTTAATTAAGTATTTAAATGCATAAAGTACAATCTCTCAAAGTATTTTGTTACAAATTAAGTCAGATTTTTTTTTTACGTCCAGCATAAATACCAATAGCAAAATTCTCCTAAGTAATTACTAAATACATTTTATTGAAATATAGCCCATCCCTGACCTTGACATTGACCTTACACATATATTTAACCTGTTATCTTTCTCTGCTCCTTAATGAGATGAAAAAACACTCTGTGCACAGCAGTGACCTGTTTTTTGCGTCTGGGCAATATGGGGTGGGGGGGGGGTGGGGGTTTCTTGGAGGAGATGCACATTCTGTTAATTACAGCCTCGTACCCCGTCCCGTTGCCAGGCTTCTATTCGCAGGGGGCTCCGGGGTGTTTGCGAGAGCGGAATCCTAAATATAGCGCGGGCATCGATTGGTGTATGATTGGGGCAGAGAGGACCCAGTCCAGCCATGCCCACCGCAGAGGGGAAACGGGGCCCCCTTCCTCGCACCCAGTGGGCTGCCTATTGATTGTGGTTCGTGGTGGAGAGGACAGGGTGGTCTGAGTCACAGCCTACCACCCACGGGTTATTCTGGAGGCTACAGATCCCCACCGTCTTACTGCGACTCCGGATGAAGGAAATGAAGACGCGTGGATGGAGATCACACCTCCGCCCTCACTTAGCACGCACTGTTTACCAGCGTGCTGGGTGGGGCCCAATCAGCTGACGTGCTCTGTTCATAGGGGTGGTGCTTTGTTTTTATGGCCCAGTGGGTGTTTTTTGCTTTTGGAGGTCATGCATTGTGCAGGTAAAGGTGTAGTCTGCAGCAGAAAGACCACAGGAGTACAATAACATTTATTTATTTAGCAGACTGTTATTCCCAAAGCCACAAATGAGAATGCCGTTCCTTAGAGCAGTTGGAAGTTAAGGGCCTAATGGTGACATCATCATGCCAACTGCGGGATTTGAGCCGGCAACCTTCCGAGTCCTAACCCGCAGAGCTACACAATTAACAGCCTCAGCACGTCCAACAAGCCGGATCTGCTCTACAGTGCCCCTAATCATCGCCTTTTCACTCTCTATCATCCCTCCCTGTTGTGTCACAGATATCCGTCTGCCTCATTCCTGCCTGCCATTCTGCCCTATGCTGGACCTCCACCGAGGGGTCGTGGCTGAGCTGGAGCAGCACGATGGGATCCCGCAACTCTAGGAGCTGCTCAGAGAGGCCCCACGGCTGGCCAGGATGGCCGAAAGCATGCGCTGCCCCGGGAGACGAGCGCGCCATCTGCTCCTTCTCCTTTCCCATGAGGATGCAAGGCAGCGGTGGGGGCCACACACACTCCCACGTGGTCCAGTGCCCCTCCCCTCCCCTCCCATATTCACTCAATCATTCAACCTGTTTATGCCCGCAAATTTCAGGGCGGTCTCATATATAGCGCCTTACACGGCATAGTACATACCCTCAGGTAGCCTGTATATTACTTAACTCGCCGTATATTTAACCACATGACTGTGGCTAGTTTTTTATATCTACACTGTACCGTTTAATGCTGCCAAAAACAGTACATGATTGCACGACTGCACCTTGGTTCACTAATCAGAAATAAACTGTACATTTATATTGTGTATAGATTTTTTTTACAATATGTAGCATTGCCGAAGAAAGCACACAGTTGTCACACAGTGCAGATGTACAATCACAATACAGATACAGTATTCTATTCTATCCTAATCTATTCTATTAAATGAGAACTCCTTAATATCACTGCCTATCACATTATTTCACCGTCTCATTTTACAGTTTTATTTTATTTTTATTGTTTTTTTATACTATTTATCTTTGTATTACGCATTTCTCTGGAGAACAATCTGGGAAGCCGTTGGAAAAAGTGATTCCACCACACACATGCACAGTGTATGTTTGCACAGGCAGCACAAAAAAACCCAGAACTTGATGAAAGGGCAATTCTGCTGAGTTGTCGCGGTAATCAACTTCCTGAGTGACATCACTGACCTTGCCGGAACTCAAAGGAGCAGAATTTAAAAGTACGAATCAGCCTGTTTCTTTCTGCAGGGATCATAACGACGACCAGCCCAGCTGCATTTCAGTCCTTTTGGCAGCTCCATCTTTAAGCACCCAGGCCTTAACACCGTAATGGCCCTATATTTCCTCTCACCTATTTTCTTTTCCAGGTGGTGACATTACCGACGTCTTCCTGATAGATGGATGGTTCCTCCTGACAGTCTTAACCCCCTCCCTGAACCACTTTACACACCCCCCAGTCCATATCCAAGGAGACCCGAGGCCATCTACCTGGTATATGTTGATAGTATGGTGCTTCGATTTTAAAATATAGACATCTATATTTCTGACTCTATGTATGGGGGGCTGTAGATGACATTATCTGGGGGTCTTTGTACAACAGGAGTCAGGGTCCATATGCCCAGAGGCTGATTGGAGAGTAGTGACAGAGGAAGGGGGGATAAGGGGGAAAGGCGACAGGGATGGAAGGAGCGTTGCCCTGGGGAGCCATTTCAGAGACCATGGAGGGGGGAGGGCGTCCTCCTTAACAGAGCCACAGTCACAGCAAATACAAGCATCTCTGCCACTTTAATGCTTATGATTTTTCTGGCTCTTTCCAGTTCCCTTTTAATTGACACCCTCCCCCCATATAATGGCTCACTGGGTTAATATTTTGAAGGTTGCTGGTTCAGGATAGTGGGCAGTATGGTTTGGGCCCTTGAGCAAGGCCCTTAACCCTAATTGCTCCGGTTGACCCCCCATTGTCAACTGGATGCCACTCGGGATAAAAACTTCCACTAATTAACTGTATAGCTAAAAGGCTGAAAGTTAGCTAGAATGTTACCGTTATGAACGTCAATCATCTGGTGAGTCACTGATTTCCATCATTAACATGTCTAATTGATCAAAATACTTTCATCCATCCATCCATCCATCCATCCTTCCATCCATCCATGAGGCTCTGCACCAGCTGCTGCATGTCATCTTCAGAGGTGCACCAGCCTTTAGGACGCGTCCTGTTTGTTGGCCCTGTAGATGAAAAGGAAGGTAGTAGCCGCCTGCCCTGCCAGCTCACAGCACGAGGTCATGGTTCATTGAATATTTCTCTCCTCAATCCCCACTTCAAACAGCAGCTGGGGGATATTTTTTGTTTTGGGGACAATGGTAGATTTTCCTTTGTATTACTGCAATCGTCTGATAGGAGTCCTACTCCTCTGTGTATGAACGCTTGCGCAGCCACCTTCCACAATAAATAATTGCTTCTTCGCTTCTCCTTTCGACTGGCTGCTCCGGGACCAGGTTCTGTATTGCTTGGGTAAGGAGGGGTGTGCCTGTGGTACGCCTTAACCCCAGCCTGCCCCTCCCTCAGCTCCCTCCCCACCCCCTGAGCTCTTTAATAATCACTGTAGTAGGGGTTCAACTTGCCAAGCACAGCCATGATGTGGGATTTGCCAAGTTTGATGACAGCGGTGGGTCCCACCTCACAAATCTCTTCTAAGGGGCCACAAAATGATTTTTTTTTTTGTTTTTGGTGTTTAATACAGACGGATTAACTAGATGTAGTCCTTGAGCAGAGAATGCAAGTGTGCAATGTGGTTGATGGGCAATTGTTTTCCCGTGGCTGCCAGTGGAAGGCAGTTTGTATTTCCATTATGAATTTAAAAGTTCCTTAGAACTTGTTTTTAAATGCAGTTGCTAACCCAATGCAAGCAAACAAGGTCATAGTGTTAATCTTTGACTATGTATTTATTCATCTTCCAACTATTTATCCTGAATAAGTTCATGGAGACCCTAAACCTTGTCCCACAGAGCACAGGGCAGAGGTGCAGTTTGAAAAGGATGCCAATGCATCGCAGGGCACATGTAAGCAAATGCTGATACACTACGAGCAAATTAGAGATGCAGATTTGCATAACTGCACGTCTAATATGGGTGGAAATCAGGAAGGAATGGATGAAACTACGAGACAACAGGGCCACCTAATATTGGATTAAATTACTTTTTTAAATAAATGATCTGTCCCCATGACCCCACTGCACTTTACATATACACTCAGGGGTGACATTGTTATATATACCTAGCTAATACAGGCTAGTACCCATGTTTGCCTCCAGAGTCACTTCAAAGGTAGAAAAG
Source organism: Mormyrus lacerda (assembly GCA_015163995.2). Classification (NCBI taxonomy): domain Eukaryota; kingdom Metazoa; phylum Chordata; class Actinopteri; order Osteoglossiformes; family Mormyridae; genus Mormyrus; species Mormyrus lacerda. The sequence continues at coordinate 17,295,510 of JAABNX020000119.1, forward strand.
CTGTGTCTTCTGATCTGTGTTAGATCAGGTGTCTTAGCTGCTCTAATGCTTAGCCTTTCTCCACACCGCTGTTGTCCTCATCCGTTGTACTTGTTGACTTCCTGCTATCTTTAACGTGTCTGGGAACCCTCCTCTGAGTGCTTTCATTAACAAAGCATTTTCAGCAACAGAACTACTGCTGACTGGGTGTTTTCTTGTTCTCTGTAAACTCCAGATGCTGTAGTGTGTGTAAATCCCAGGAGGACAAGTGTTCCTGAAATGCTGGAACCACTGCGTCTGGCAGCAGCAATCACACCACATTCACTTGATTCACTTAGATCAAATGTCTTAGCCGCTCTAATGCTTAGCCAAATGGTAACTATACCGCTTGACCTCATCTGTGTGCCATATGTATTCAGTTGCAGATGCATGATTGGCTGTTGTGTTGACGAGCTGATGTACGTAACAAAGTGGCTTCTGACTATAAACACACAAAGACTTATAGCACATGCTGCAAAAAAGGCAGAAGACATTGGGGTAAAGATAAAAAAACCTGTTTAGGGGCAGGGGAGGGACCTCTTGGAGTCCCAGGCCAACTGGTTACTCACTCACTCTGGGTACACTAACTACACAAGGTCAATTGGACTACATGTCAATCCCAAACCACCAGAGAACACATTCACACTTTTTCCTAAACTTTGCATGAGACATCACATGCACTGTGAGTCTCCTTGGTTATTCCGTATAGATTTAAGGGGATGCTACAGTCTTCAAAGGGCCAATCAGTGTGAAGAATATTCATATGTGGAGCGCTGATGATTTGGTCCTGCAATCATAATGTCTGGGACCTTTGCCCTGAATGAATGCAGTGAATCATCCTGCCTGGAATCTCTCGGTTTTGATATACAGAAGGTACATATTTTGTAATTATTGCCATACTGTATATGTTAGTGATGTTCATATTCATTCCTGTGCATGTATTCGTTTGCTGTAACAGGCCTCGTTATGACCTTGTTAGCGACTAATCAGGCAATTTCTCTGCAAAAATGACTTTGAACTCAGCAAAACCCATCACCTCTCATAAAAGATCTAAGCACAAATTTTGGAGTTCTTCACAATTCTTTTCACACTTTTAAAATCATTAAAAAAAAAAAATAAACTCTAACGTGACTGTGAGAATAGGAACACAGTTTACAAATCCTGACAGCTTCCTGTCATTTTTTTTCAGTTAGTATAAAAAAAATCTCTGATAACCTCTTGCAAAAGACCCTATCAACCTGACAGCAACCTTGCTGACATATTTCACTGAGTGACGTAAGCCACGTTGAGTAGAGCATTGTTTGCATGACCGGCTGGCCGGAAAAGTGTCCCTCTGTGACAGTCATATCAAAAGTCCGTGATGCGACCTTTCCGCACCATCGCACAGAAGGGAGAAAGGTAGCCAGTGATGTAAACAACACCAAGGCTGACTCAACTCTCCCCTAAACCTGAGGAGGCATGAGAAGGGCCAGAGGGGAGCCCAAAGAGCCATAATTATCCTCTTTCCCTGGTATAAGACAGCCTGCCTTCCTCTGAAATCATAGTGTTGCAGTCCTATAAATGCTTTCTCAAGTAAATGAGGTCCAGAGGTTTCAGCAAAGGTCAAGCATTTCCATGACTTCATAATGTCTAGTAAGCAAAGGGCTTGAACAACTAACTCATGGTGTTGAGTGGATGTGCAGAAAAATATCAAAATGTGTTTTTTTGTTTTTTAAAAACCTTGTGGGAACCCCATAGATATTCAGTACATTCATGACCTCAGAGCATACCTAACTGTATACATACAAAAAGACTGCAAGCTTGCCACTGAAGTTATGTATCGCACATCACATTATGAAGGAACGCCAACTATCTGCTGAGGGATACAGGTGACTCGCAGCCCCAGGGAGGCAGGGTACTTTATGGTAAGCTCGGGAAAGATTACGGCAGTCACCGAAATAGACAAGGACATGCTTTGTTTAGAATGGCCCATCAAAGAGGACACCGCACTCCAGCGCACAACAAACAGAGATGTAGTGTGTCGGCTATTTATAATTGCTAAGGATTTCAGACTAAAACTCCCCTCTGAGAGTCATGCTCTCATAGAAACAGTGCACCACCATTTGTAATAACACTTAAGATTGTCATGATTCAGGGGCAAAAGTATTCCCTATCGGAGGGAAGATTTATGATTTGATACCCATTAGAATGGTCTGTACCCAATTGCAAGCATCATCAAACAATTTGATGGCTTTCCTTTCATTTATTCTGTTCAGATCCCCAAATTAAGTGCAAATGGATTCTTTCGCACAGGCCGTCCCTGCTTTCACTTTTCAATGCTTCAGTCAGGCATCTGTTAAAAACTCCCCTCTCCCCATGGATTGGTGTAGAAATTACTTTCTAGTGCAACAAGTTCCTTTCAAAGCCAAAATTAGCACTGGGCAGCTTGACAACCTCGGATGTAGCCTGATACAGCCATAATACAGGGATCATTAATATTTATACCATAATTTAACATCATTTTCAACATAACAATCACACAGAACCAATGACACACATCTCACCCATTCATCAAAGAGATTAGCCATCGCGTTACGTAAAACAGTGTTTTATTGGTTAATCAAATCGAAAGAAGGCACCGGTAAATAAATTCTGTTGGTATAAAGTGATGACCTTTATTTTGAAGCTTCAAGCTCTGCCTCCCCAAGGTATCCTCCAATCAAGGGGAGACAGAAGTACATAAAAAGTTAAGCAATGAGCAGCTGTATCAGCAAGCACAGTGCAATCATTTCATGCAGCTAAGCTTGAAAACATAACCATCTGTAAAAGGAAACAATTTACAAAACATCTCCATAAGCAAACACTACAAGATCAAATAAGAAAAGAAATCCTTGCATGGCTGGTCATGTGACTGGGGATAAACGTGACATCCACATAAACGACAAGATTATTTTCTTAATCTTCAATCTATAATAGCAGAGACGAGAAGATTACTGGCAGAAGAAATTAAAAGGCTGCCACACTGCAGCAAAACTGCATGAATCTAAAGCACTGCGTCATCATGCTGGTTTTATTTTGTTCAACTTCAATCCATTTTTAATTAAGCACTGTGTGGAGTTGTTCCAGCAACTGTCACACAGTCTTTATCCAATTCTTTCTGTTGGTCTTGGTTACGTTAAAGATGGAAAAGTACAAGCATGATGACCATTGTCAGGAAAGGGCTGGAAAAAAAAAAACATTCAAAAATGCTCATGCATCATTACACCTTTGCTGTTTCTCTACTGATCATATTACCCATAATCCTCTATACACATAAAAACTAAACTGGCAGCATAATAATTGCGCGATGGGCACCATGTTAAAAAATGCCAGCGCATGTTCATTTGATCATATTGAATGCAGGTGACTCTGCATTTTCCCATTTTAATTTTTCAAATAAAGGGATTGGGTCTCATATTATCGCACATTAACGGCACTTCAGGAGAATCTATCCACTTCAAGTGAGAGAGAGATTACATTTGATTTGGAAGTAATACGCTCTAATGAGACTGCCATTACAAGTCAGACAGAAAATCTATGTTACTGTACCATCAAAATGCCATCACCAGACCTGCCCCCCCCTTCAGAATTTGGGTCTGCTCAACATTCTCTTTTGCACCATTGATGATTGCGGAAGACGAATTCACCAGAGCACCCGGGTGGCCTTGAGTGCCAGGCAGCACAGAACTTGGGATGGAGTTGGATTCACCCCCGCCCTGGCAGTCGTCCCCCTTGCGGTAGTCTGGGCATGGGGCCATCCACACGGCCCCCAGGCCAGGCCTCGTATATCACCACCCCCTACTGTCCTGGCGTAAACCAGATGGCGACAGTGCGAGGCCAGATGTAGGAAGGAAAGGCACCAGGAGCTGAGGCTGGCGACCGCCTTTTTAAGAGTGCTCTTGCCATGGAGGAGCCATCGCTATGTTTCAACATCGACCAGAGCTGCGTAAACCCCTCTGACAGCATCGATGAACTATGGAGTTCTTAGGACAGTACAGTCAGTGCTCGAGATTTGACAGTCCTCTCCACAGAACCTTCAGTGCATTCAACTGGCTGGCTTTCCGGTTCCTGGCCCTGGCCCGAGCATCTCCCCAATCCTTCTCAGATTCCTGTTTAGCAATGTAGCACAGTCCTTATCACTGGAGTGGGACTGGGATAATCAGAGCAGTGGTACAGCACGGCATTCCATACCTACTCTTCCGCTCATCCTGCATCACGCTGACTCACTTCTCTTTCTCTAAAGTCATCGCGGTGAGCATGACCGGAGGTACCACAGCAGGGGATGTGTAATTGGAGCTACCCAGCCGTTAATGTCAGCCAGAGGGTCTCAGCTGACTGCTGCTTAATTGGCTGTTACAGAGCGGTGGGGCACTTCCAACTTGCCAGTTGTTCAGCTCATCCAATCAGATCTGGATCCTCCATATCATGTGACTTGCAATGCGTAAAGAAAGAAATGGTCTTGGCAGGGATGTTGTGGATGAAGTGGACACCCTGCACAAGGCATCTGGCTGGATGTTTGGAGCCGGGAGGGCATAGTTGAGCCAAGTCTAATTAAAAACAACTGATTGAGTGAAAACCAACAAAAACAAAAAAAAAATCTTAACAGAGATGTGATTTTGATCAAAAGCCTGTCTTTGAGTGTCCCCTTGCTGCTGCTGCATGACTCTTCTGGAACTTCTCTCAAGTCGCCCATTTACCTTTATATTTCCTGGAACAACCAGTGTATCCTTCATAAATGCACACATTTTAAATTCATGCGAATGCCCAAGCTTTCTGTCAGCCCCAAAGTAAATAATGCCCAGACAGCCAAGGAATCAACAGCATCCAGATAAACAGGCCATTTACTATCCTTTGACTTATTTTCAGCAGTCAGTCTTCATGCTGGTGAGCTCAGCATGTGGCGATTAATGCACTCTGCAAACTGGCCTCTAGCTCCTGCTTTACTGCAGATCTGGAGAAGCATGCTGGCATAGGACGGCAGATTCCCTGTCTCTCACACTTACTCCTTCTGTTTGTAGACACTTTTGTTTGAAGGCCAGATGTATGTACAAAGCCTGTGATGTATCTCCAGTCTGTCAGATGAGTCCCAGGATGTTTCCAAAAAGAGTCCAGGAAGGGCACCTGCCAGGCACTGGAAATCGAGAGTGTATTTCCCCCAGGTGGGTGACACTAAGGTGACATCTTTATTGTAATTAATGAATTATAAGCAACACTTATCCCACCCATGAACTTATTAACAGCAAACTGAGAAACCTGCCCCCAAACCATCACATTTAACTGATCACGACACTAAAAAGGTTTTTATATAGATAAGAAAAGAAAGTAACTGAATATAGAAAAAACAACTCAGTTCTCGCTTTTAGACACAGGTATTCATGTTTTCGTTTGAGATTACGTATTGTGAGTGTTACGTGATATGTAATCACAGATATTCTTAATAATACAGTGACCTAAGGGCAGACATAAAGATGGAAAACGTGCGAAAGCGACGTCAAGTGTAAGAAAAGTAAACTTAGTAATACAGAGATTGACCTAAGGACAGATATTAACAGGGAAAACATGTCAGAGTGTGAGAAAAGTAAATATGTATAATTATTGTTATGTCTGTAGAAGAGCATAATGAAGCAACAAAATATATACGATGCCACAGATGACAGTGTAAATATAAATAGGACTGCGGTCCGCCATGTAGCGAAGGGAGAGAATCGAATTTACCTCCCGTTTTGTCTTCACATAATCAGTGGCCTCGCTGTCCTGGCGGACGAAGAGCATCCCATCATGCACTGGTGAGCATTGCGCGGCGGGAACACGGCGTGGTCTGCTGGGAGTCGCGTCCAACGGCAGCCGCGTCTATATCTGCGTCCGCGGCAGGGGGGAGCGCAAAATACAAGGTAAAAGACTAACGAAAGGAGTGTCACATGACGCGGCGTTTAAATTGAGGGTTCTTGTTTCAGGGGACGGGGCTGGGGGTCGAGTGCGCTCACCCGTGATAAAACGCGATCGTTCGCGTCAACGCCGCCGCTGAACTCCGAATGACACGCCGCTTTACCCTCGCGGCATTTTAATTTGTCAAATCTGGCGTTCAGATCGCGGCGCATATTGCGACCAGCCAATCAGATTACGCTGTGATGACAGGCACGCAACGGGGAAAATGAACAGGAACGTTTACCAAATATTTTCTTGGAAAGGTTTTATCGTCGTAATACAGTGCACTTTTCTTAATTTTGAATGAAATGTAACAGGTTTTATTAAAAAATATTTCAGTAAAAATATAGTATCTCGGCTGCCTGGGAGTTTGTTGAAAGATTTTTAAAAAGAGCCAGAGATTCAAAAGCATTTGTCATCAGCTGTTTTCATGTTAACATGGAAAGTAATGCCTGACAAAAAAATTAAGGCAATTTTTGCCTATTCAGCAGTAGCTGAAAATCTTCCACTCAGATTGGCCTTCAGGCACCTCACCCTGTGAGCGGACCTTAAAGGGAGACAGGAGTTGGCTGACTGGTTCTCTCTCCACACAGCAGCTTGGACTGTGTCCTTGCTACCTCCCACACACAAGCCCCCCCTGTGTGGTTTGGCCCAACTGAGAGGTCCCCTCTGCAGGTGTCTCCTCAGAAGCCTGTAATAGCTGGGTTGCCTCTGATGTGCGCACGCCACTGATCACACACTTTGACCCTAACCCCTGCTAAGACAACCCCCTCCCTTACTGGCACACATAGATAGCAGAAGCTTTATTCTGGTTATGAAGCCTCTGTGGCTGTGTGCACGCGGCCCCGTGTCCAGGCACAGTGACTCTGCCCAAAACTGACAAGGACTCCTTTGTCCTGCCTTCCCTCCTTCAATGCGAGGAGCTCTGGCAGACCCGCATGTATGGGTGTGCATGTGGGTAAGCATGCATACAGTAGATTTCAGGAACGGCACAAGCGAGATATATGCCCATTCACAAATGCAAAACAAACCCAGTGAAGGGCAGCGCGGGCAGGAGAGGGAAACTTGTATTGAGGACTGACATTTTCCCAAGCACTCATTCCCACAAGTGTGCATTATTGTTATTAATTATGACCTCTGAAAAAAAGGCTCTTTCTTACAAGGAGCGGCCATTACAACCAAATGTTCATATCTATTATACTAGCAACTTTGGATTTTTCTGATTACTCTTTTTATGTCGCATTCATGGACTGACGTGGGACAGTGGTCTGATGACTCATGATGGTCTTTTTTTATTTTTTGTAGGTTTTGTAATTTGATTAAGAAGAACATGATAAATTATGAGGTCATTCAGTTCTTCAATCTGGTTACGACAATCAACTTGTAATGAACTCATTAAAACATAACTGCAGAGTCTCACACTGTCTTTGAGGGGATTCTCTGCTTAGTTTACTGTAAACATACAGCGATGACAACACGCATTATATCCAGCAAAACGGATTGCTTCCTGTGAGCACCGAGTCAATGGTTTGCCTCTGCCACAATCAATAACCATAATGGGGCTGTGCAGGCCTTTAAAATGTTTGTCTAATTGAAAGAAGCAGGCCACGGACAGGATCTGCAGCAATTTGAAGTGCAATTAAAGGATGACTGTGGAGAGAATGAGGGCCTTTCTTATTGTTTATGTATCTTCAAACACACCAGTGAAGCCGAACAAACTTTAGTTCTTGAGCTAAGTGATCGTATCACTGTTGGGCCCTTGAGCAAAGCCTTTGACTGTGAAAACTGCCCCAGGGTGGTGGATGAATGTCTGACCCCAGGCCTCGCTCTCTGCTCCATATGAGTGTCTCACAGGAGAATAATAAAAGATATGGAAAAGCAAAAGTTTACTATGCAGTTGTGCAAATGACAAAATAAATTTTCATCAGTATGAGGGAGGGACAAAGAAACTACGGCTGAAAAAATACTGGAAATGCTTCCAACATTCACTGGCCCTGGAAATGATCATTTATTTCTTGCGTTCACATTGAAAAATGTTCAACTTTCAGTGGGATCTGCTGCATTCGCTGTACCCCCCAACCTGGATGTCACCTGACCAGCAGACTGTAATCTGATTGGTTGGGCTCTTGCTCCTCAGTGACAGATGTTGATCTTTTCCAGCAGCAGGCCAAGGAAGACCCCAGAGCGCACCTCTCGCCTAATAAACTCGCTGTCGGCCCCCAGAACTGATCTTCTCTGATATTCCTGTCAAACAGGGCTGTGGATGGGCCGAGTCCCCACAGGCAGTGAAAAACACATAATGTCGACTGTCATTTGAAATTAGGGCTCTATTTAAAGTGACGGCGATCCATTCCCCAAGGGGGCTGAGAATAGACACTGATAGAAAATGAATAAGCATACAGAAGAGCCATGACAGATACAAATGTATGTAAGGGAACTTGGACAGCCGCTTGCAGAAAACAGCAACTCCTAAATTGCCCAACAAAACATGGGGAAGGATTTGTGTTGTTAGCAATAGGATTCAGTGCACCAGAGGGCTACTCTGAGCAGAAGAGCAGCACAGTCTTTAATGACTTATCAGGAAATGACTGAGTAATCACTGAAGGGGAAAAAGACACAAGGGATGATTTTTATTAAATCATGATCAAAGGAATATGTTTATAGGCGATTTATGTGTACATCTTATTCAGGATTTGTTTATTTGTTTTCATTTCTAAGATGTCTGACACAGTGCTGTTTAACTGCCTTGTCAACGGCACATTGCATATTGAACAACTTTAACTGTGCCGTATGTTACCTCTGCCAGTCTTAATGGCCTGTTAATACACTCGATATAGAAGTTCTTATTTTGATTTTGGCCACTAGAGGCAGGTAGTCATACTTTTCTTGTGCTTTTCATTGTGTTTCTGGAATACCCCCCCAAGAGAATAAATGGGCGTGGCCAATTAACTCCTGTGCATGTTATGCAGCGCCGTCACGAATCAGAAGGGAGGCAGGTCTTGGACTACTGACAGCTATCTTACCGATTCCTAAAGGAGGCAAGAAATAGTGTTGGCTGGACTCCTCCCTGCAAAAATAGAAGAATGCCAATTTTCCCCCCACACACGGATAATTAATTTCACTGCACTATTACCTTTACTGCAAAGTGACTAGAATAGGTCTAATAAGTCATTCGGAATGGAGGAAGGATCTATATCAATAACGTATATCAATGGTTATGCATATCGGTGTGTAATAAATCCAAAACAGTAACAGGCGGCTAACGTTTTTAACGCTTGAGATTTTAACTTTAAATCACTGTGTATACATCTCTTTCCTTATTTCTTCAAGGTTAGACAATTCACTGCGCCGTTCATTTCACGGAGCCTTATAGCGGTTTGGGACGCTCTTCTTCCACGTGAGAAGGCACGATCTCAGGCCACTGGGATGCCCTTTCTGATGCCGCATTAATCACCCGGGCGATCAGCGATCGACAGCCAGCGCAAACCGGAGGCCATAGCTCCCAAATTGCGATATCGATTGCACGGCAACCTAAGCGCTAACTGCTAACACACGCCTCGTGACCTCGCTCGGATAAGGCGTGACTAATGAACCATTCTGGCTGAGGGAAAGTCTTGTGACGGAGGAGCAATTTCCAGCAAGATGTAAGAGGCTAGACATGCCATTTTAAACCCACGTCAAGCCATAAAGAAGCACTGGATACATTAGTTTGAGTGGCTTGTTTTTGGGCGTTGTGTTGTCTATCATTACAGGAGTATGCACGTGCATGGTGTAGTGTATTTGAATGGTCTTAAGAGGGTGAATAAAGCATTAAAATTTAAAAGTTTTTACCGAACACCATATTAAGCAAATGGAAGACTATATGGGGTTCTCTTTATTTGAGACGAGATTAATGGACAATTCCCCTCAATAAAAAGCACAGACGCTCCTACAAGCAAATCTGGAAAGAAAATTAATATAGGAATCAAAGTCATATCCGCAATTAATACCCTAGTCAGATCAGTCTTGGCTGCAGCAAGCTGATTTGTTGAAATTTAATCATGGGGCGAGAAAAACAATAATCTCAGATGTTTAGAATTCCCTGATGCCCCTCTCACAAACAATTACTTATAATGAGATTGAATGCAACTTTACATCGATAGGCCTACCTAGTTGAAAAGGAATAACGATAAACCAGGATTAACCGTAATTTTCGTTTAACAGTCAAACGCAAATATGGGAACTGAAATTTCATTTTTATCTACAAAGAACATTGGTAATGTATTGATTAAGTATCGTAAATGACTACCGTGCTTATATGACATCTGGTATCTAGTTTTGATGCGCACAGCAATAATCAATCTCATGGCCAAAGTTAAAAAAATAATTTTACAGGATGTCTGAGAACTTTGTTTATGTGGAAGTAAAAACACATACTTAAGTTTGCTAATATGTTGCAACTGATCTTGAATTAAAAGATTCAATGGTAGGTGCAAGTCTGTCTGGTTCTGCCATGAGGGGCTTAAAAATAGCAGTGAACAAAAATGATTTTTGTGAAACTTGCCAGTAACGAAGGGAAATCGTGTTTGATTTATGTGTTGATGTAAAACGGAGCGGCGGTGAAACAGCCCAAGGTTAGTGCAATGGTAGTGTACTCATCATAGTTCTATATATGTTTCGCTGAATTATACTGTATCCTTTACTCTAAATGTTAATGTTTCCGATCTTACTGTAAACCCATCTTCATCTTTCTCAGTTTGGCTGTTCAGGGGGTATTCCAAACAAAACATAATAATAATATTATGTTAATCTCGTCACGAAACTGTAATGGTACGAAATGTGACTATGGCGAGTATCGTATTTTGATTTAGCATGTTTTTGCTTGCATATTTACTTTTACACCGCACTTCGTACAGTTCGATGGCTTTTAAAGCTGATTTTAAGTTCACAGCCCTTTGCAAGACAGGATATAAAACAGAGGCGCACATACCTTCTGTAGGTCAGAAGGGGATAATGAATTTAGCAAATATTTAACAACTAGCAGGATCGTTTTTTCTTTTCCAGCATGTGGCAGTGTTTTCATGTCTCTTTACAGCCTCGACTCGAGGATTTTTTTAGCGGAAATGACCGTACTGTAACTGTCTTGGAGATGACGAGCTGTGGACGTGATGGCGTTTATTGCTCGCTGCTTGCCTTGCCTTCTGCTTTCCTCCACCGGGTATAGGTTACATCTCTCCATTAACCTCCCCGTAACATGTTCTTACCCGGAGAACATCACCAATTCTGCACTTAACCATGTGAATCGGAGCGCTCTTAAAACGCATACCTCTCTCACCTCTCTCTTCCATCCCTCGCTCTTTCTTTCCACGTAGTATCTCTCTCTCTCTCTCTCTTTCTCCCTTCCCTCTCTGGTCGAGCTCAGAGCAGAAGGGAACATGACAGAATGACAGGAGATGGATTTTTCCACAAGATGTAGAGAACAAATGAAAAATAAACAGCAGCTCTCCTAGGTCGCCCTGTGTGAATCGTTTGCCGTCGTGAAACCAGCGTAATTTGTAAATGCGAAGATCATGAATGAATGAAAGCAGCGCTTATTAACTTGGTAGGTAAAACTGTTTATTTGTTATGTCCTCTCTTCTTTATTGTACTGTATTCTGAGTATAATTCTTCACTTCAGATCAGAGGTGTACCAAGGATGATCGAGCGCATCATTTAAGTGTATTAAGAGTGGATTCAGTTACATAATAGCGACATATTTGCGTGTACAGTTTTATTAGGATTGTACGGATTATACTATTGGGATCGGGTTTCTCGTAGTTGAAACGGAGCGACGTAAAACTGGTTTCTAGAAAGCGATAATCAAATATATTGTCTTAGAGAAGAAACAGAGTAAATTAGTTGGATTTAATAACCGTAACGGAAATACGTAAAAATACATATGGTACACTGCAGACATATTTGCAACAGCTAACTGCTAAAACTGTCGTCATTATAACATATGACTCATGATACTTAAATTAACGGATTTGATTATACATCGAGCATGGAATTGTTTTTCAGCTCAATATAAATTTAATATTTTGAAGAGCTTTTGATGTTCTGGTTCATTGTACCAGCGAGTAAAATCCTATAACAACAACACTTTGCTTGTTTTCCTAAAAGTTGACCAATTCATACTTACGGCGACTTTACACTCATCTGTTTGATGACACCGACTTTAGATTTACATTCATGTAGGCCTAATAACCCCTTTAAATAAGCCCAATATCGGACGAAGCGCCATATGTGACCTATAATTGACGTTTGAGGAAAGTCCACGTTTAGTAAATGCATTTTATTACTTAGAAGCATACGGACGATAAGCACGGTTATTTCAGCGTAATATTAAACATGCACAGCAAACGGTGCAGGCTCTGGCTCAGTGAGTTATCTGCTAATGAAGTGATACCTATTCTACTCTGGATAAGAGCTGCCTCCATCTCCATGGCGACCTGGAAATCTCTCATCCAAAGCCATGGAGAGTGCGCGAGGCTCACGCGCAAGGAAGGGATCGGTCCGCTGCCAGGACAAAGCGACATGCAGGGTGACGTGCAGAGGGACCGGGGGACAGAGAGCGGGCAAAGCCCCGCAAGCCAACCGAAGTGGGGGGAGAGTAAAAGCTGAGGCCCCGTCACTTTAGCAGAGCCTGTTGCTAACCGAATCTGTGCAGCAAAGTAGCCATTGGTAGATTAATTAAAATGGCTCAGGTGCGTGCGACACACGCAATACATTCACTTCCACTTAGGCAAATGACCAAATGAATTATTAACAGGCCAAGAGATCCTTAATAAACCTTTGAGCGCCTGGAATTACAAGCCTGTATCTGAATACTATAACGCACAGCACGTGTGGATTTGAAAACGTCTATAATTATTATAATAAGGGGTGAAGTTAAATTCTTAACATGAAAGTTAATTCAAGACAAGAGAGACGTTGGCTGAGTCGCTACTTTGTCCGGAATTTTCTTTGCAGGTCTTTGACTTTGTAGTTTAAGTTATAATGCGAAGGAGCCCGTGCACAGTGCATAAGCGTGTCTACGAGAAAACAAAAGTAATACACAGTACATGCCAGTGTAGTGATAAAAAAGTTCACGGACCTTACTCAGAATTCTTACCACCCATATTCTGAAACCGCTTGTCCTGTTCAGGGTCACGGGGGTCCGAATCCTTTGGGCATAAGGCGGGGAACAACCCAGGATGGGGTGACAACCCATCGCAGGGCACACTCACACATCA
>JAABNX020000119.1:17308823-17321559 GCA_015163995.2 Mormyrus lacerda
AAACCGGAGTATGCTGAGGAAACCCATGACGACCCAGGCAGAATAAGCAGACCCCGCAGACAAGACGGAGACTCGAACCCAGGTCCCAGAGGCACCGCCTCTTTATTGGCGCACTCACATATTAACATGCAATAGGCATCATTTATTTTTTTAGAAGGCCTTGTAAAGAGAGAATTCAAATTTACATTAAAATGAATGTTGTCTTCATGCACATACGAACATTGCTGGCCATGCAATATATTGCTTAGTGCAAATTACACTATAGGTGTAATGGCTCGTCTGAAGTTATTTAAACTTTATACTGGAAAAAGATCCCCCCACACGTAAAGGCTTAACATACTTTTTTTCGGTAGTTAATATTCAGTCCACAGTGGTGACGATGAATAATAATGTTAATCACGGACGCGTAGAACATCTGTCTAAATAATGCTGCTTTAATTATGAAGTAGCCGGTCCGGTTACCGCCTCTCATTTCTTATCGCCTTTTTTTGCTCTTGTGCTTTTGGCTAATCTTGACTCCGGTAGCTTGTAGTCAAGTGGAAAAATGAAAATGAAAAGGGCGAATTTTGGATCGGGTTACCATATATCATTTTTATCATCTACCGTTTAACCAATACGGTTTGGTATCGGCGAATTATCCTTACAGCGTTATTATTATTATAATTATTGTGATTATTATTTGTAGATGCTCCGCTGAGCGCTGAGACATGATTATTCTTGTAAAAAGCTAGGCTGTAGTTCATTGCGTAAAAGTAATGTTTTACTTACTTTATAGCTGTGGCATAGTGGGCCACTCCACACACTTGTTATTGGTATTTACAGTATTCAAGATATGTCCCGGCAGTTTTAATAATATGAAACACCCGTGGTTCAAAGTGAGATGTTATGGGGGAAGTCATCATAGTGACGCCATTTATATTTAGAATGATTTTCTCCTTTGCTTTTCGGTATTTGCGGAAATGCAGTTTTTTTTCAGAACCTTGGACAGCAAGCGAAGGATCGCCACTAAAGGAACTGATGGCTAAGTTTTATTTTATTGCGTTTTACTACTACTATGATGGATGCGGAACAGCTGAATAATAATAATAATAATAATAATAATAATAATCAGCAGCAGCAGCAGCAGTAGCAGCAATCGCAGCAGCAGTAGTACGAGTACCGTTATATTGTTATATTGTAGGGTCTGTACAATATGTTGCAGCCCCATGATGTCAAATTCAATATTCTTTTATTCATTTAGGTAATATGCCGTTAATTCTGGTATTTTGTTGCCTCCGCAAAAACATAAGGCTGTGTCCACATAATAATTAATGTCAAATTACCTGTAGGTCGGTGGCATTATTCAAAGCGTCAGGGTAGGAAGTGAATGGAACTCACATTTGAAACAAACAATTGCTCCATTATGCAGAAGTCTTTTGAACATAGAGCGGAAGGAGCTTGTTTTATGGCTCAGGGATGCCCCAACGGATGGGACCCCATTATAGTTTGAAACTGATACGGTCATACTAATTGAATTTGTTTAAGCTCTAACTGTATTTTGAAATCAGTAAAAAAGTATCCAGTGTCTGTCTTACATTCCAATTAAAGGTCCAAAGTCACACGATGCAGACTGTATATTTATTGCATGTTTATATGCTGATATGAAGTAAAAAGTAAGTGACAGTACATTTTCCGGTTCGTAAATGAGTGCATGTCATGTTTGTGGATGTTATCGGCATGTTGGGCTGTTGCCCTGGTCTGCGGGGACATGAGGGGGGAAAAATTAGAACGAGTCAGTTGGAATGCCGGAGAAGCTGGCATCAGCCATTGTGCGCGCTTGATGGATGGAACTCCGCGTTGCCATGGAGATCATCCATGCTGCTGAGCTGATGTTTCTTGGGAAAAACCAAGGAATTTTCCCTGAGACTGACTGCCCAAACACACGAGGAATGTTTGAATGCTAAACCTGCTTTATGCAGCAAAGGGGAGATTCGCAGTATCCTTTGGGATGCAGGAGCATGATATTTTGAGGGATAACGTGACTGAAAATGCTACCATTCCTGTAACCAAAACAAAGCAGCTGCTGCTTTGCATGGTTAGAAACCCATCTTTGCTTTCAAAACATTTTCAAGACAATATCTATATAGTTTTGCTTTTGCAATTTCCCACAAGATATAAGCCAAAATCATCCCATTATTCTAAATGTGGTTGAATTAGGAACTCTTATGTAATGTGATGTAAGCACAAGCTTCTAATTTTAAAATTGTATTCAAAGTAAAATACTGGTGAGGACTTCAGTGCAAACCAATAGGCCGTGCAGTTTTTGGCTCTGGCATTTTTAGTGTGAAATGAGCGTCAACTGTAGGTTTGTGACATCTAAGGACTGCCATACCTTGAGAGAAGTGCACGGTTCATCAGTGGGAAATTGATTTGCGGATAATTGTTTTAATAAATGCAGGGATCTTAAGCGGGTGCTCATATTGGACCAGGCCCATTTAGACTGGGAGTTATCTAATAAGTACATTAGCGATGGAGTCTCCTTTGAGTTGTGAGTCTGCCAGGAGTTTATGCAATGTGACATCAACATTATTAGATACTGTCAGCTTTACTAAGGTACATAAAGATAGACTGGGGGTAGTCGGTTGACTTGAAATTATACCGCATCTGAACCTGGCTCTGTTGTCAACCGTTTGTAATACAATATAGCCATAAAATGGACGTGCTGGAAAAGGTAGCATACATCATAGCTGATAAGCGCACAGGCTCATAAATTTAAGGCGCTTTGCCAAAGACCTTGCAGATGACCCTGCTGTAGTTCCCTTAGTAGGTCTGCCTTGTTGTTCAAAAAGTCACTTTGGGGCTCCCAATTGTAGTAAGTGTTTGTGGTCAAACCTTGGGAACCTCATGGAAATACAGGGTTTGAGTGGCGGTAAACACTGTGGTTGACCCTTACCAGTACATATAAACCCCATTGTTAACCCCAGAGAAAAAAAAATGGGTTAATGGGTTAAACTGTAAAACACTTTGGATGAAAATGTCAACCCAGTAGCTAGATGTAATAATGCTGAGCTTGTGGGAAGTGGTGAGGTAAAGATCCCGCCCCACAGGCCTGTGGCGTAACTTCCCGTCATGCCGGCCCTCATTTAGGTTAGATTTGATTACAGCTCTCCTGCAGTTTCTCCTACGGAGGGTGTTTATTATTTGATGATGTCTCCGCACATGCAAGAAGAGAGTCCCTCACACTTCCCTGATGTGTGTGAGAAACAAACACCCAACAGGGACGACTAAGAAGGTGACATTGTGGTCATCTGTAAGATCGTGACAGGGAGGCTTCACACATTCCTGATGTTATGTGCGTTAGATAAAGGGAAAAAAGTGTATTCGTAGTGGCAATGGGATTTAGGGCGGAAGGAATTTGTATATAGGTTGAATAAAAGGGTGGGGCCATGGGGGCACTGGCCCCATCTGAAAGCAAATTAGCACCTGAATCACCCCCTCCCCCATCACTCAGTGATTCAAAGGATATCATTGATTAATGATAAGGTCGGCCCTTCTTTATTAATTATGCTTACACTTATGCCATCTATCTTAAACATCCAGGACCCTGTTGCAGATTCTTATATGCCCAGAAAACAAAAGGGTATGTTGTTTTCATATTAGGATAGGGTGGCTGGTTAAACTCTGTTCTCAACTCGCATGCCTGTCAGTCAGCGGGGGGGGGGGTTCTGCAAATTTGTGTCCAGGTGCTCTTTGACATTCCAGGGTCCATTCAGCTCATCTGAAGCAGGTTTCTTGGCAACCAGCTGGAGCCTTGGCTTCATTTGAAGTGAGCCGTAGTGCGCGATCATTACCTTTTCTCGGATGGAAGTGGAGGGAAAACTCCACACTCCCTGAGCGATGCCAATTACCCATGAGGAAAGATTGACATTTGCTGAAATAGATCAATCAGAAAACAACAAATCCATCGGATAACGAGTTTTCCGCCGCAGTGCATTTCACCTGCTCCCCTTTGTATCCGCTCAGTAATGGATGCGTTAATAACTGCGCGCCTGAACATTTAAAGCTGTCACTAGGAGGCCTAACTAACGGGACCTCTGCCGATACGGTCCGGCCTTCGTGCGCCTCTTCATTAGGGATGAACAGAAAGGATTCCTGGCATCGCAGGATAATGAATTTGGATTGTGTTTGGCTGGTAGCAGGTGGCTGACGTGAAATGCCATTTGTAACACTGACTCCAGGAACCCTAAAAGTCATCATATATCCCATCATGCCTCCTTCTGAGTCACCCTCAATTCGGCCTCCTCATTTCCCTTCTGCCGCTAATTCAGCTAACCCCAGCTAGCTAAACTTCATAAATGGACAGATACATACCCTCTGCAGGTAAGAACTGCACTGAAATCAGAGAGTTACACTGTGTTTCTTACACTTTGGGTTTTGGCCGCAGTAGGTAAGTCATATCGACATCTCCGCCTCCTCCTTTGATGTGTTTTATTCATATAATATCTTAAAATCGACATCAAAGAAACACAGTACATCAGCAGAAGTCTCCTCAGTAGTCTTTTGATTGTGTGCCAAGTGGCAATACTTGATTTAATTGTGGATAGACTCTTAAAAACAACACGTTTTAGGTAGCCAGACGACAGCATGGCTTTTCTGATTCTTAAAAAAACCCAAAAAGTTTTGTCATGTTCCGTCCATGTCACTCATTTATTTGTAAAAGCATAGATATTTGATTAACTAAAATGACCACTGGAGTGCTGTTTTTAAGCAAATGGATCCAAAACATTTCAGTGTAGTGTAAATCACAATGCAGTGCTTTTTGTGATCTGCAGTCTATTGATTTCTTGAAGGAACCCCCCACCCTCCATTTACTGCAGCTCTGTTAGACCCGCATCATTTTTGTATTACAGCTGCGCTGCACTGACCTGGAATGTAGGGACTGGTCTGTTTCTGGGCACTCACTACCTCTCTCCCCATGTGTAGTGACTGCTTGTAGCCAACAGGGGGCCCCTGAATCTCAGAGGCCACACACAAATGCATGGTTTGAATGATGGTAAACATTGCTGCTGCTGGGCAGTACTACAGTGCCACTGAGCCAGGTGCCCTGGCAGTGACTGTCAGTGTGTGCTAACCCAACCGGATCCGGCTCCAGATGGAAGCTCGTCGGTGAGGAGGTCCACACCTAATGAACTTACTAACGGGCCGTTGACACTAATGACTCATCTGCATCGTTGGGGCCTCTCTAAGGAGAGCAAGAATTAAGCACATTAGCTCTGCTTAGTGAAAAGTACAGATGTATCACTTGATCTGAAGATTGTAATTAACTTTACGCTGTACCTTCCTTGCAAAATCCACCAGAAGATTTGTCGACAACCCCCTCCCCCCCATGTTTGGAGCTGTTCCATCCCTGTTTTGTGCACCATAGCTGCTTTGTTGGATCTCTCCGTAGGGTCCCCACTGGGACGGTGGTTATTTTTTCATACCAAAGGCCTTCCCAGGCCTAGATTTACAAAAGCAGGGTGGCCTACTGCACACACATGATTGGTTAATAATGGCTCTTGAGCTCCCAGGCCGACCCCCACTTCTGATTAATTGCTCTACCACATACCATTTATTTTTGTTGAGGGCTGGGAAAATGGTCTTTGCGTAAAAAGAAGCAGGAGAGGAGAGGAAGGAGACCTTGGGCCAAAGACATAAGATCTGAAATTTGGGGACTGTTTTTTAATTATATTTTCTTGCTTTGAGTGCTTTATTACATAATTGTCCCATTAGTGATGATTATTGAAGCTGGTAATTGCAGTCTTTTTGAGGTTTTAACAGATTTACTACATTGAGTTGCAGTAGGCACTTCCGCTGATGTGAAAAAGATGAATTTTAAAACAAAGCTCAGCGTATCGTCGGCGAATCCCGATAGTGTTATTTCTTTGGCAGAATACTTACTTTGTCTTCTTGAGATTTACTGAATTACCTGTGCTTAATTAAACCTGACCTTCCAGGCCCCGATTCAGGAAGTGCGTCGCTTTGAACATTTTTAAAGCCACTCCAATAAAACGAGATTAAATGCATCCTTTTCCCCACCAGTTTCACTGCTGTCTAAAAAGGTCACCAGGTACATAAATGATATGTCTGTAATTCCACATGCTTAAGCAATTTTCCCTTGAATACGATGGAACCAAGTTCTCTTTGTCCCTAGCTTCGAACACCGCGATTTACATACAGAACTACAGTTCCTGGTATTGTCATCATTTTTCTGAAGACGCCTTTACACTGTGCATGTTATGGTGATTCCGTGATTCGCTATGCTTGTAAAATTTGTGTTGTAGGAGCATGCAACCTTGTATGTCGGCTTAAAAAATGCAAACTCCAATGAATGCATCTTGAGAAATGCACACACAGGACAAAAATACTATATTACAGGCTTGTTTGCACAAGCCATTTTTAAATCATGCAGAACTATTGTTGGGTTTTGGAATGAACGTGTGAAATTGAGATATAATTTGACAACAGTGGTAAAGAGCCACATATAGGAACATGTAATATTTAAAAATAATGATAACTTCCTTTGTTTTTCAGACATTTATGGTTTAAATTCCTCTTTTCATACAGTGTGAAACGAGGACATATGGTGGGTAGGCCCTACTTTCTTTGCACAACTGTAAAGAAACCTGTCCAGTTATGTAAGATTACTAGAGAGGACACTCCACACCCCCACGCAGCAATTGACCCCAAAGGTGCACCTGTATTTGTTTGTTATTTTAACTCAATTAACTTAAATACTCAGCTGCTTTCACTACACATTCTGCATATTAATCACAATAGGGAAGTACACTTAAATACTGCATATTTCATTTTGCTGAAGTAATAAAATGGGTCTTTCTTTGTTTAATTCACTGTCATGTAGATTGTTGTCAGAACCTGGCAGTTTTCCCCATTCCCACTGAGAATGTACCATCCACTTCTTAAATTGACTTCTTTACTTTTTCACAGCTTCATGGAATCATAAGGAAATGGAAGCCGAACAGGGACATTTCAAGTGACAGATATATAAATTGTAAATGTGTGTCACAGGTGTCGGCGTGAAGTGAAACACTGATGACTTAGCGAGTGTGTGACTGTCTCTGCAAAACAAATGGAACAGATATCCTGTGGTTCTCTGTTTAGAAGATATGGTAGTGTGGTTTTCTTTGAATGAATAAGAAATCATCTTC
The DNA here is from genome assembly GCA_015163995.2 of Mormyrus lacerda. Taxonomy (NCBI): domain Eukaryota; kingdom Metazoa; phylum Chordata; class Actinopteri; order Osteoglossiformes; family Mormyridae; genus Mormyrus; species Mormyrus lacerda. Next base: position 17,316,011 of record JAABNX020000119.1, read on the forward strand.
TAAAGACCAAATGGATATTTTGGGTGGAATGTACCTTTAACAGAAGACAATAGACTTAAGTAAACAGGTCTTTCAGTCCATTAGAAAAACAAGAGCTTTTATTTAAAAAAAAATAAAGGTTTTTTGAACCTCGTTGCTGATAAATGTTTGGTGGCCCTGGTGAGGCCAATGAGAGAACCGTGGCTGCGATTACTGTCCTTGGCAGCTGCTGGTCAGACATTATCTGAAAACGGCACATTGCCGGAGATTCCTCCACAGGGAGCATTTCTAAGCAATTGCTATTATTCCTATGAAGAAAAAAAAAAACACAAGAACGTTCCCTGTGAGTTTGAATTATGCATTGTCTCTCCCTTTCTTCCTTATGGATAATTATCGTTGTTTTTTTCCAGCTGATATGATTAAGTGGCTTATTGTCCCTTTCGTTCAGACAGAATGGTTTGCAGTTGACTCAGGCTTTATGATACAACTCGTCCCTTTGGAGAATAGATCTGATTAAATTAAGGACTCGCTGTTTCCTTACAGTATGTGAGCCTCGTCACTGCAGACGGTCAGGTGCCGGCAATCATTCCGGCTTAAACTGGGGATGCGCGTTTCCTCCCTCCACCCACGCCAGCTGCGGAAATTCCGTCATTTATAGCGGAAGATAGAGCATCTGGCTGGATCTCCTGGAAGGGCTTCGTAGATACTGGGATTTCCCCACCTCCTCGAATTCGTAAACTTTTCGTGACGGGGCAGTACTCTGAGGCAGAAGCATGTTGTTGTGTTTCTTGTTGTGTTTCATCACGTAGGAGGGCGATTTTAAAGAGCTCAAAGCCAGCCTTGAAAAGGGGTGTTTGCTTACTCAGAAAGGCAGCATGATTAGTGGGCTAATTTTAAGCAGCCGGGGTGTTCAGCTGCAGAGTGAAGGTGATTCAGCCATAATAGAGGAGACAGACAATAGAGTTTTCATGGCGACACAGACACATGGGCACCTGCTTATAGCTTTCAGATGCACACACCCCCCCCCCCCCAGTATACTGACTGTTTGTGGCCAACAGGTGGCCTCAAGCGACTGTGTGGTGGTAAACACTGCTGCTGATGGCCTTTGAATATGGGACTTATTTTTAAAAACTAAAATAAGGTAGTTCTGCGGATATTACACAATTTTGTATGGGCGTGTTTTCACTGCTTATCATTTTTCCAAACCTTAATTAGGTCTGAGCACCTTAACTGAAGGCTGAGATGAAAAGAAATGGATATAATACCTGTTTCTTACGTAAGTTCGCAAAATAAGGGTTTGAGTACGATGATGGAAGATAATGAGTCTGTGGGGCATTACCGGCAGATCTGAGAGCTGGTATGGTGGGGACACGGTGGCCGAGTGAGGCAGGGAAGGTGAGTCAGGCTTCGGGAAGGCAGGGAAGGCCAAGCACACATCCCCTTCTGCAGTCCAAAAGGAAACAGGCCTGTCTCTGCAGGCTGTGTCATTTCATACACACAAACAAACACCCCCAAATTTATGAATAACTTAGCAGCATGAAACGCTGATTTATTACTAAACAGATAGACAATGACTTAAAGCACCACACTCTACCTTCTCAGATGACTGATGTCATCAGTTCATGACTGATACCATCGGTCCAAGCTCAGATGGCTTGTCTTTCTTTTTATTTCAGATCCACCATGGCTTCAACACACAGGACATTCTAGGTACTTTAAACTGTAACATAATATAACTGACATCTGCTGTGGAAAGCCAAGAAGTCTATGACACAAAAACATTTTGATAATAGTTAATATTATCAGTTCAAGCTCTCAGGATTGTCTTAGCTTGAAAGTCAGCTATGATAGAACACAGAAATTTGATTTTGCTTGATAAGTATAAATACTGAAATGTCTGATTCGGAACCGGCCTGGCTGCAGGTTCGATCTGTATCTTTATTGCTGGATTTGTTGTCTTTGAAAATGGGCTTTGACAGTCTGAGTTTTGGGAGATATTCACATCCGCTTATGCAAGGCTGCTATCAGCCAATGGCATCAGGTAAGCTCAGCGCCCATTTGACTGGCTCTAGGTTGCACCCGGTGGTTGTAGGGTCACGTTTCCCCATTTCCTCTTAAGCGGTTTGTCTTCATGAACAGAGTGAGGAATATTACTCTGTGATTCTCTGACATTCTCCATAAGCTCCCTCTCAGAGAAAGGTTAATGACCTGATGTTACATAACTGACAGGTAACTTCCTAAGAGTCTTGTGGACTGAAAATGTTAACTTTCACGACCCCCGGGCATTTTCTGATTTTTTTATTTGAAGTGTTTTTCCCCTCTTTTCTCAATTACCCACCGTCTGAAGGGGAAGGAAGACGGACAGGGTTGTCATGTGGAAGGATACGTCGGGCAAGGATGGACAATGTCGATCCCACAGTTGTATAAGAGCACCATTTAGAGGCAGAGTGCATACCTGTTCATCCCACATGTGGTTATCTGGGGGTGAATTAACTTATCTGAGGGCTCAAGGCTGACATCAACATGGGTACTCAGGTGACATCAACATGGGTACTCAGGTGACATCAACATGGGTACTCAGGTATTACCGGCTTAACTAACTGTTGCATTTTTCTCGTGGGGCCCTGATGTTTGGTGGGGCGCTGGGCTACAGTGTACGATCTATCCATGAATCCGCCCTTGTTCATCTGTGACGGTTGGCTGCTTGTGCGACGCTCATGGCCCCTATGACAGGCCTGGCGTGGAGTTCCATGGTGAAGATACACCAGCCGGAAAAATCCTGAACGAAGGGCGACGTCTCGTCAGAATGAAGTGTTGGGGCCCGCAGGTGTGCAGAGCATGGCCCTCGTGATCCGATGCGTATGCCTTGATGCCGGACCACCACAGGGATGCTGTGTCTGCCCCAGGGACGTGGGCAGGGGCAGTGGTGGTTCATCACTGTCAACACGGCCACAAAACAGGACTCCACATTCACATTTTAGCACTCCCCCGGTCCCTGACACACAGTCGCTGAAGGTAATAGGTGGTACCTACACAAAGGTATATGCGTGTGGGTGTGAGGGTGTCATATATAAGCTAGTACTTTATGGTTCTATTTGTATTTGATCTTTATGTACATATATTTTAGGTATATACAGTTCACATATCCATGCAAACTGGTTATTTGTGATTTAATGTAATTTATATATGTAGTGTACAAATATATGTAAGTAAGTAAGCATGGGTGTAAATTATGTATGAGTGGGGGGGGGTCTTAACGGTAAGACATAGTGTACAGAAATATTGCATATGAAAGTTTGTGCTTTATTTTATTTGTTTGTGTAATATTTAGGCATATATATCTATGTGTATATATATAGTATACATATTTATATCTTATATTTAAACTTGAGCTTAATCATTTTGTTATTTAGACTCGTACGGTAGAATACACCGGCGGAGAAATGTTTACATTGTTACATCTCTCTTTACTCTGTCCGGTAAGCTAGCATATCCCAGTCACTCAGCGTGGCACAGCTCGAGTGCTGTTCTCTGTACCCCTTAAATGAGAAAAAAAATGCCAGAAGGAAAAAGGCATACGGCGGTCTCATCCGCTGGGATCTCTTCAATTATGGATCAGATCTGGAAAAATGTAAGTACATTCAAAGCCGGGTTTTTAGCACCAGAGTAACGTTAATGAATGTGGGCTACTTTTCTAACCTTTCCCGGCAGACCGCGGCCTGTGCGTTGATTCAGGGCGCCGCTTCAGGGCTCCAGGGGGGAGGGGAGGGGGTTGCATGGCGAACATCCAGTTGTTTATAGTTCTGGCAGAATGGGCGGGGCTTCCCTCAGCGCGTACGAGAGGCTGGGATTCCATAGTTGGGATTTTACGGCTGAAGCTCCACCTTTTACAACCTACCGGTCCCTGATTGGGCACGCGTCACTGTGGAAATGAGACAGCCTTCAAATATGAGCTTAAAAAAGAACAAAAGAGGGGAGAAAGGTCATCGTCAGGGCAAAGAAAAGAAATAATCTGTCTGTAGAGATTAAACCACCATACCAGCAGAGGGCATGTTTCTATGGTAACAGATATACTGTAAAAGGTATCAAGGGTGTTTTTTTTCTTCCCCTAATCGAGTCGGTGTAACAAGATTATTTAGACTCACGACTCACTTGAAAAATATTGCACAATATTATATGGGCGTGTTTTCATTGCTTATCATTTTTCCATAAGCGGGGCACATGGTGGTTTCATTGTGTATATAGTGCAGCCTCCCAGAGTAGGGTGTGTCCTGTTTGCCCCCACCCCCCCAAAATGTTGAAAAAGGTTGGATGCTTTTAGAACCAATGTCATGATGGTCAAGGGCAGATTTGTTGTTTCTGGGTCCTACTTCGGGGTACCCTTCAGAAGATTCAAAAACTAAATACACGAGTGGGCAATCTTATCCACAAAGGGCCAGTGTGTGTGCAGGTTTTTGCTGTAACTCCATAATTCAATTACTAATTAGAGGACTGATTGGTAGAAGAGTCCTCACACCTGAGTTTGAACAGCTGACCTAAAGGTTATCCTATAAACCTGTAAACACAACGGCCCTTTTCAGATAAGATTAGCCACCCCTGACTAAATAAGTAGCTAGTGGAGTTCAGTTGGAAGATCATAACTAACTAGCCAATTAGCAAAACATGCTACTTCAGCATCTCCTAGATACGGAACACACTTCTTTAATATTTAGTGCAGTAAGCTTTGGGGGGGGCCTCGACTATGTGATGTTAGAGTTATGCTAAGCACCACCACTGTGGTCTCCTTACAGTCAGAGAGCTGAAAAGTGAACCCAGTCACGCAAATGTCCTTCCCCTTGTTTTGTCCAGCAGCGGGCTAAACTCTTCAAATGCTAGCGGTCGGCCATTTTATCAGACAGACTGTGCCGTTACGGCATTATTTTGAGGTGCCTGGATGACGGTATTGCGCAGTCAATACGTGACTCTTGGTCTGGCCTAGATCTTGAACACGTTCCCATGCCGACAAGATGCATCATACACAGCGTGGCTGGCAGAGCTAATTCAACACTCGCTGTGTTTATTTGAGTCCTGTGAGACTTGCATAAACTTAGCCGATTGTTAAATTGGCTCTGTCTAATTTTCTGTGTAAGCATTTCTTCACGTTACAGTTATATTCCTCACAATCACCCAGGGCGAAAAACTTTTTCCTGTGGAGTTTAGTGTACCTGGAGTTTAGTCCCTTACAAATTTGCTCATATAAATCTAGATTTTGGATGACAGCGGCATGCTTGACAGGATTTGGGTCCCACAGGAGGTGACGTGGTTTATACGGAGAGGGTTGTCAGGTAACGGCAATAAATTCTGTATCTAGAACTCTTCTTTAGATTTCAGAAATGCAGCTTATAGTAGACGGAATTCCATCAAGAGACAGTTCGCGGACAGCTTGCTCTACAAAGCGCAAGTTGAGGGAGGCGTAAAAAAAAGAATTTCCCCACGGGGACAATAAAAGGTTCAATTATTATTATTATTATTATTATTATTATTATTATTATTATTATTATTCCATCACCCAGTCACTCTCACCGAACCCT
>JAABNX020000119.1:17321659-17345506 GCA_015163995.2 Mormyrus lacerda
ATTATTATTATTATTATTATTATTATTATTATTATTATTATTATTATTCCATCACCCAGTCACTCTCACCGAACCCTGACTTTGGATAGCCTGTGACCATAGTTCCCAAGTGTTCCAACTGTAGTGTTTACAGCATATGCCTTTAGCAGACAGGCAAAGCTTCTGTTCTGCTGGCCAGGTATGTTCAGGCTTCCTTTGTAAATGACACAAAATCTCCATCTGTTAGGACAACCTGTGTTATACTGACCATAATCCACTTCTCACGTGTAGACATGCTGAACTGAAGTTCAGTTGTTTAAAAAGATCATAAACAGTGCAGTGTGAAAAAGTTAATAAGGTTTGTTTGGATTTAGTTTCATATTCAGTCTGACCTTTGCCTCATCCTGGAAAATCCAGATCATATGCTTCAGCATCAGCTGATTGGCTGCCCTCACACGCTCCGGAACTGCAGCACTGACTGTTTTTCTCACATGATTAAAAGCGGCCTTGCTATTGGTTAAGGTGAGTCATCCATAATTCTACGTGAAACAGATAGCCTTCAGTTTAATAACAAAAAAAAAATCCAAAAACATGCCAAACCAAGATCAAAATTTGTTCTCGGTCACCTGAAGCAGAAGTGAAAGGCAGGCTGTGGTCACAGGTATATTCAAATTCCAAGTTTATAAGTTTATATGTAAATTAGACAGTTATGGCTGAAAAAGTCAGGGTTAATGTCAAAGCAAAAGGTTTATAGGTTAAGGTTAATGGAAAACATTTATGGTTAGGGTTAGGAATTGACTTATCTAGTCTTATGTTGCTTAACAGTTAACAAAATTCTGGTTGTTTGGGTTTTGCCTTTAATGCCAGTTAACCTAGTTAAGCTTTATCATTGTAATTTCTATTACAATTACTAATTTAACACTACCATAAGCATATAATAGACAGTGCTATTAGTGCTATTGACACTGACAATAAATTGAGCTGTTTGGGCTGAAAGTTCAGTTCCTTAACTGATCTGTGACAAATCAGTGCATCCTGATTGTGTATTATTTAAGGTTAGAAGCTTTCGTGCTGTAATGGTGTGTGATTCACTGATTAGGACTATTGGAGTGCTTTTTCACACCTCAAAATTGGCAGAAAACAGAAAAGCAAGCAGAGATATGGATCATTGACCAAGCGCAAGGTGTACGGAAATCTCAAAGGGCTGGATGCAAGCTCCCTCCACCTCCACCCTCTCAGCCATGTGCCACTTAGCAGTCTAGGAGTGCTACTCTGGTCCCTTCAAAACAGCGTCCTCCAGGTTGGGCTGACAGGGAGATCAAAGCGCCAGCGGCCGCCCCAGCAGAGCCTGCCTCTCCCTCCATCTGCCCCACACCATCTGACGCCAGGAATCGCTGTAATTGCGACACGCGGTCAACAGATTGTCACATGGCCGCGAGTGGTCCACGGGGCATGACGCGCGCACTATGCCGCAGACCAAGGACGTCCAGTTGGGTCTGGCGGGACCTCTTTGCTATTTCAGTCTCAGGGAGCAGCGTCCCCAGCAAGGGTGCAAACCAAGGGTGAGATACCGAGATCAAGAAAACAGCTGCTCTTAAAAATAGCATATCGACTGACATTTGATTTAAAACTATAAAAACATTTTTAAATGTTAAATTATATCCTTGCAGTCTTTTAACAAAGCCCCAAAATGCATCTTTAACCCCCCCATAATGTGATCCAGCAGAGCCATCTATGTTCCTGGCTTAGACCCGGGCTCTTCAAATCTGGACCTCGATTCCAAATCCAGGCCGTGTTTTCAGTTATCCCAAGTAGTTAGTGTAATAATTACTGAGTCTGATTGGTCAGAGGCCTCACGTCTGGCTCACAGATGAAGGAGGGATAGAAAATCAGCAATGCTTGGGCCTTGAGGACCTTGATTTAAATAGCTCAGGCTTAGACTGACCATCCAGCATCCAGTTCACTGCTTGCCTTCGAAGGGGCCATTTGGCTTTCAGCATATGTCTTGTCTCGTTTCAGGGGCCAGTCATTCAGGGTCAGATTCATCTCCACTTCTCAAGCTCTGTCAAGTCACCCTGCTGACTTTGTGGCAATCAAGGCAAGGGCACCTGATCTCCAGTTAGTGTCACAGATTGCACCAGCTCCTCCCTCAACCCCCAGCCTTCTGCGGCTCAGTGGAATACTGGGGGGTTGGGAACCTCTGCTCTACATAGTCCCACAAGCTAGGAAACCATTTGTGTAATAAAGATGTATTCACACCCCAAGCCAAAAGTGGGAATGGAAGTTGGATGGATGGACGCTTCAGCACCCATGAGTGGCATCTGTGTCTCAGTGGACTCAATGTCATCCCTGTCCCACTTTGATGCAGAGTGACAGATAAATTCAGCTTTGTGGAAATTAAATTAACACCGCACAAGCCAGTGTGCCTCAATAGCACCCGGAGAGATGAATACACCATGCAATTACAGGCTTGATGATTGAGTGCAAAAGAAAAAGGACCATTCCCCATTTGCATCATTACTGGCAATTTGAACAGGGGGCGCTCTTTTTCTTTAAACTTTGCCTAACCATATTTTTCTCCACTTCATATTGATGGCCAATACGGCAATAGGGACAGGTCAGACTAATGAATTACCATTTAGTCTGTGCTTAAGCTGTGAATTACCCTCACTTTGCCGAATTACCTTTTGCTCCCGTTTGGAGTTGCACCTCTCCAGCCTGCCACCAGGGGCGCCGCTGATCACCTGTAAAATTTAGTACGCATCATACCTTCCAACGGCCCTTTCATTGGAGGCAATATGCCATGCAAAAAGTCAGGTTATCATGAAAGAATCGAAAGGAAATTAGAGCGGCCCACGTTGCTGGCTCCTGCAGTAAACCGGGAGAAAAGGATTCGCCTCCATCCACCCCACCCAAAGGGTGCATTTGGAGTCATCATGCCAGTAGTGTACGTCAGCTGGGTGCCCAATCTGCTTTTGTACCATCAGTAGTAGCAGTGTTTACCACTACTCTGATTGTGCATTTGCACTATTCAACTCAAACAGTCACTACAATAAATATTAAATAAACATTTTCCTGATTTTGGAGATGCTGAAGCAGCGTGTGCTACCCACCTAGCTATCTACGATCTTCTGACTTAACTTTGATAGCTATTTATTTAGTTTTTGAAACATCTGAGGGGGTTAGCGTCGTGGGGACCCCTAAGTGACTTTCTGAGTGGGACCCAGAAACAAAAAATCTGCCCTTGAACATCACAATGTGGATTCTGAAAGCATCCGGCTTCTCCTGTAGTGTTAGTGCACATGTGATGCTATTGGCTGAAGGTATGGCCCGCCCCCTTAATCCTTCTTTTGGCGCTGTCAGACAGAGGTCGTAAAATATTTTTTTATGCATGGGCTGTCAAGTTCCTCCTGGCTCTGTGTGTAGAGGCAGGAGCTGCCTTATGGCCCGCGGAGAACGTAAGAGCATCGAGGAGCTGTTTCAGATCATGAGGTCCTGGCAAAGTTAGCCCAGGTCTTTTAGTCGGTCCAAGTCGAAAGCTCGAGCGTGGGGCCTGCAGCAGAGAGATACCACGGAAAAACGAGAGTCGTGCCTTGCGCACTCGCCCGGGCAGTCGGGCGTGAGATGATTTGCGGTGTAAGGACTCTGAATGTCCCAGTAGATGTTTCATCCAAAAAAACGATGTACGAGGGCCGCAAGCCTTAGGAGATTCTAGCTTCCTCCGTAGGCTGCGTTGGCGCTCAAAACTCCAGATGGAAAAAAAAGCGACATGACACAGTCATCTCAGAGCATACTCTAGGACTGCAGCAAAGAATTTGATTAAGATTTTCCGGGCACTTTTGTTTTAGTGAGTGACTCTTTGTAGCTACCATCCTGACGGTGGGCAGGGATACCGATGTGCATCAAAGAGATGGCAAAGATTTCAGGGCGAAGCAGCTGCGGATTCAGCATTTTGCAGCATCGCTGTTTACTCGACTGCGGGCCATTTATATTCGAGCTGCAATGCTGAAAACTCCACACGTGTGAAGAACAGAGCTGTGCCCAGCGTGCTCCTCTAACGCGTGTCTCTCTTAAGTACGAGCAGATCGCTCTCATAATGGTACATTTTGTGCTCTGTTTATCTTTGCGCAGAAATGAAAGAAACACCCTGGACATGTGAAAAGGCAGACTTAGGCTCCCGTCTTCAGAAAGCGTGAAAGTATGTGCGTTTTTTTTTCGGATGGTCCCAAATAGTGAGTTATTACCCCTAAAACGGTCCACTTTGGTTTCTGTCTTGCGCGAGGAGATGAAGTAGTTGGTCTGGGTGCTGCAGGGGATTCCATAGAAAAAAAAATGTTACTCCCACATGACAATGTTGACGAAGCTGGCGAGGCAATGCTTATATAAGGACAGGGGGGTGACCCTGTAAATTCTCTTCAGACATGGGCGTAAAGGGTCCTAAAAAAAACCAAGGAGGGTGTGTGAACGGAGAAGGCCACTCAATGTGCTCACTGAGGGGGCTGAAATGCACAGGTGCTGTTCTTGGGTCCGCCAGCCTGGAGACTCTCAGTTCTGATTCCACTGCCAGCCCAGCGTCATGTGAACCATCAGACACCATGGGCTTCACGGGGCTGAGATCAACAGAGATGGTAGCTGGATTAGCGGTCTGAAGGTGCTTTATAGCACCTCCTAGTGACTGGACTCTGTAACGCAGCTCGACTGGGTGTGTGTTGCTTGGCTTGGGGAGGGCGTCGCGTCTGCTTCTGGAAGCCTCCATCCCTCTGGAGAGTCTGTGCTAGTCTGTCAGGCCAGCCTGGGACCTCAGCAGACGCTTCATTATCGAAAAGTTTGAAAGTTACACCCCCCCGCCCGACCTCCCGCCTTCCCATCGCTCTCATGAGACGCAGGCAGATCCAGAGAGCATTTCGTGGAAGGGGAGGGGGGGTGTGGACTATGAAACACAAAGAGCGGCTCCGAGCTTGTCCTGTCCCACTGCTCTCGCCGGTCTCGCCGCTGCAAATTAACAGATCTGTCTGAAAATGAAATGATAATTTCCTTACATGCTCTGGCAGCAGCGATCAGGGGCCAGCATTCTCACGCTGGATGGCTTGCAAATCCCAGCCGTAATCGAATCTATTTGTGGCCAACAGATGGCTGCTGATAGGAAAAGCCTTCTATCGAGTAGCATGGCCAATTTTCCAGAATCAGTTATGCCTGAAAAAAAAATAATCTGTAATCCAGTCAGCACTTCGCCATGGTGCAGGGGGCATGGCCGTTAAGATGGTACAGTAGGCTGTTTCTAGAACCTTCTGGGAGAAAATGAAATGGTAATATCCCTGCGTGTAGCTGGGGCTGATGGGTGAAGAACTGGCTCAGAGACGTGTAGATGTGAATGGGCACAGTCGGGAGGGGGGGGGGGCATATATGTTAAAGGTACATGTCCTACAGACGCTCCTCACCTCGGTCAATAAACTGCATTTTCAAAATAGAACAGAATACCATAGAATGCCTTCAGCACTGAGCCCATCAGGGGTGTCGTTAGAGATTTTGGGCCCAATGAAAGCCCAAGTCATATTGGGCCCCCAATCCAGACTAATCATATTATGTTTCAAATTTTATAGGACCCTTGCAGTTGTCCTAATTAACCCCCACCCCCCCCGAGCCTGTACAATTTTTTAACCCAGAGTAAAGTTTTTGAGAAAGCAGGGCAAGTCAGTCCCAAGATAAATTGAGGGGTAAAGGCCTCTTGGTGACATCACTCTGCCAAAACTAGGATTTGAATCGGCAACCTTCTGATTGCAGGCATAATAGCCTAAGCCACTTTTCTGAGGGTTTCTGAGGGTGTGGGGATAAGGGGGGAGGCAGCATTGCTGTTTATGCACCTTAATGCTTGATTACACTGCTGGACGACAGGGGTGTCGTGTGAGTACAGTGGGCCAGAGGCTGAGACTGGGATGCTCTCTGATAGGACAGTCGTACTGGAGGCCATTAATAGGTCCTGATCCAATTGGTCAGATGACACGACCCTCGCAGCATCCGCTCCGCCTCAGGGTGTCGGTATCATGGGGGTCCTACAAGATGGCCGCGCTGCTCGTCATTAGAAGGAAACGTCCACCTTGACGTCACGCCAAGTTTCTAGAAACATCCTTTAGGAGACTTTAGGGGAAGAAGGTTGAAAAAAATAATCTTTTTTAATGTATAGTTCATACTTCTCTGCTCAATGGAACATAACATTCAAAAACATGTCCAAAAAATTGATTTTCTATGTTAACAATTTCACTGCCAAACACCAGCTGGAATTGGTGTATTAATGCATGTCATTTTGGCCTACAAACAGCTAAATGAAATCACGAATGATCACATGAATAATTGAAAAACTGAAGCTGTGCTTGTGGAAAAGAGAACTGCCTCTGCTATATCAGAAAAGCAAACCAATTTCAGGTCACGACACCTATCTGTACTTTGAAGCTACCCTGACTATTGACATCCCCACCACTTCACCTATTAACTGTCAATATCTGGACAAAACTAACAAAAACCAAAGTCCGTATTTTTCCCCTCCTCGTGTATGACAGGGATGATAATCTGCAAGGAGGGGCTTCTCTCATTTTAGCTCTTTAAGGGAACAAGCACTTGATGGAAATTGGTGGATTGTGGACAGGCACCGCCGTCACTGCGGCCGCTGGCAAGCGAGACAGTTTGGGGATTTTCCACAGCTTTCATTTAAAAAGGTAAATATCTCCAGCTGCCAAGCAGAAGCTGGGTACCTCAACAATGGCGCATTTTAAGCACCGTTTATGCCAACAGAGAAGAATGTTAGGAATAGGGGGATGCGTTTCATTCCTCAGGAAGATGAATATGCTTAGGGGGAGGCAGAGGAGGGGGTCTTGAGGGATACAGTGGGAAGTTGCTGTTCCGGATCATTCCGTAAGCCCTTTTTTCGTGCAAGCCACTTCCTGAGCAGGCTGGCGTGACGCTCCCCTGAGGTGTGTGAGACGCGCCTGTGGCTACGCGGTATGGATTTTGCCACCGTGTTGTGCTTGGCGCGGAAGGCGGTCTTTAATGTTTCCTCGCTTGGCTGTGCAAACGCAGTATTGATTTGGTGACTGTAGGTTTTGTGTGGTCCAGGGATGTAGGGGGCCGGGGGGGTATGAAGGCTTGCATCTGAATCGCTGAACAACAGGCAGAGGAAGGTTGGGGTGGGGTCCTCCTTCTAGGGGGGTTTCTACCACGCCATCTGATTCTCTTCCAACCAGGAAATCGGTGAACCCAACGTCAACTAAGATTAATCGCATCGGCACTTTTAAAAAAGTTTTAATCATATTTTATTTAATCATATTTTAAACATTGATAGTCAGTATTACGGGGGTGATCTCGCACGCCGCTCAAATTATAGAGAAGATGGAGAAGACAATAGGATGAACTGATTAATGTAGTGCTCTGTAATTTTGGTCACCATGGTGCATATTTTTAAATTAGATTTCAATCAAGTGGCTAGTCATGCGTCACGGAAGCAGGGTGGGAGAATTACATTAAAAATGGATATTTTTTTCCCTCTGAAGGCAAGGGTGGAAATTAAAAGGAGAGCTGAAATGAAAGGGGAGCTTAGACCATTTCCTGTTTTTATGTCACGCAATTAATTAATAGTTTACACAACAGACAGCGCAGGCCTGGCCCTAAGCATCGGCGGAAGTCTGCCCCCGGAGTCAGCGGTGGCACTGCAGCACTGCAGCACTGCAGATCGGGAGCTGAAGAGGGAACAGGCCGCCATTGTTTTTAGCAGAGAGGGAGTTTCTGACTTACAATCAGGAAGCTGCAGGCTCTAATGTGCAGATGATCCCAGCTCCATGCAGAAGATTTTCAACCAATATGACAGACATGTGGAACATCAGCTAAGTAGCAAAATAATCATACAACCAAAAGAGCAATGAACAAATGATACTTTTCAAAAGTAAGAAAAACAATATGGAGTGATGAAATCATGAGGTCAAAGGTCAGAGGAGACAAGGGTCAGTATCTGTTTAACCCAGCTAAGAGGACAGTAACTTTTTAGCCCATGACACCCCATTTTATTTCAGCCCAGCAATTCATAACCCCCCCATTTTAGGGATTTGGGGGGGCGGGGTTTGCCAAGCAGTGACATACTCAGGGAATCATCTCACGGCTCCCTGGGAACCCCAGGTCTACAGCAGCAACTCTAGAGAGATTCTGCATGGAGATCTGTTTATTACCTGTCCGGTGTTGTTCTTGTTTCCCGCTGGCTAGATGATGCCCAGATTGTGCCCCCCCTGCCCCCCCACCTTAATATCTCAGAAAATCAAGGCACGTATTTCAAAGGTCAACCAAGTCTCCCTCCATCATTAAAAAGACATTAACGAAGGCCAGTTTGTCATCATCTGTCCACCAAACCTAAGTGTCCTGCTTCTGACTGATTACATTCTAATTCTCATTATAACAGCAAGAGTAGAATTATAATTAAAGCAAAAGAAAATGTTATAATGCTGTTTATTATGCATACCAAATACTGTGGTCAAGCATATATTGTATATGCAATTAAGAATACCTTTAAAAACATTAAACATGTCTCATGTGCATGGAGTCTTTAAAAATGTATTTATGAATCACTGAAGCATGTTGACCTAAGAACAAACCCAACTTCTATGCAGTGTTTCCCAGGGGGCAGTGCGACCTGAATGCCGCTCTCCCCCCCTGCATCAACAACAGAGCATCCTTGCCCCACCTCAACCAACCTCACCTTTGACTTTTCAAGGGCCCCTGTGATAGAGGGCACATTTCGGGAGGGCCATATTTCCTTAATTCCAACGTGTGGATTCCCATCCTGACACCAGTTTGGTGTTTGTTGTTTGCTTAGGAAGTTGCCTACGTGATTGGTTCCAATCCCTAACTTCTTCTGGAACTCTGCTGTACCAGTGTGGCCTTTCTTCCAGGGATTGAGAGAGGACTGATGGTGGACCGTTGAGGACACCAATCTTGGCTGGAGCAGCAGGCCGAAATCCCCTTGGTGAGGCCAACAGGATAGCTACACCACTGCTTAACGGCAAAGACTGAAATATGAAATAAAACAAATCAGATAAAGATCAAAGTTAAGCCATAAGACAGAAGTATTTATGATTAGTGATACATCCTGTAAGTGGCACAAGACCACAAATGCAAAAATCCAAATCAGCAACTGGACCTGTTAAAGTACATCGCAGGAGGGGGTTACTGAACTGCGCATTTGGTCACATGCGTGCGTGCGCACACTCACACACACACACAAACCAGCGTGTGGAGAAGAGATTAGGGAAGACAGTAAACGTGACTAGCTGATGGTTTGATTAAAACTTTCCGTTTTATAATCCAGATTTCATGGAGAATGAATTACACAAAGCAGCTTTTCCCCCAGAGAGGAGGTGCAATTGGCAGTTGATGATGCGATTATCGTGTGACTCTTTCCAGCCAGTAAGGAGCAGTCAGATCGCATGGCAGCCTGCTTCAAGTCAAGCGTGGCTCTGGTGGTACGTTGGAAGGCGCCCAAAAACAATGAGAACTAATGCTCAAGCGCCCCCTCCCCTGGATTGCCCCTTATCTCAAGAGTTAAAAACACTCTTTTCCCCCGTGTTGCTGTCTTATGAAGGCGATTACATGGGGAAATTTGTTCTTTTAACTCAGTGGAGAAGAACGGAGTGAAGCCTAAAATGAAAAAGGGAGCTGAAACCTGCAACAAACCAGCCAAATAAAAAGGCAGTGAGTGCGCATAAATTTAAATATATTATTTCACACGGTTAGACAACGGGAACTTGTTACTATTGCGTTTCACTGAAATATTCACATTTAATTAACTATGAAACCATAAGATCAAAGTTTGTGCCTGAACTATTTTATACACAGACAATATTTTCCTTCTGGAAGTTGTCAGTATTGTCCTGCATTTTGCGGGGAGTCTAACGCAATTTTAAATATGGATGCATCTCTTATTATGAAGTCGCTTTCCATTCAGGTGTGTACGGCCTTTGGTTTGTCGTGTAACCAGTATCAGTAATAATGTAGGTGCACTACCAATGGCCAGATTTACTTACATGGCGAAGGAGCCGCAGATCTGATGAAGGGGACAGATCCGGGAGAATGAGGGAGAGGAGGCTGACTGAAGCAGCTGTAATTGAATTACCTGCTTCTTGTCTGCATCGCTGCCGGCTTCTGGAGACACAGGGATTAGTCATAAGAGCAGAGGTGCCCAGCCATGCAGGGACCTTTATCAGACGTGAGGCTCATTATAGGCTATTCGCTCCGCAATAATCTGTGGTCCACTTTGTTACTGTCAAATTTACAATCGCCGCCTTTCATCCCTCTTTTGAAGGTATTTGATTAAATCCACTGTTGCACATTTATTTGGGGATGGAGTATGAGGTTTTAAAAATAATACAATTGAAACTTTACATTTAGAACTGTGACACTCCTTGATCAGAGATTGTGTAGATTTATTCAAACTGAATAGGAAAATCAAGCACTTATTTAGAGGCTTTGGGCTCCTGTCCTTCAAAGGAGACTGGAGAAGGTGTAAAAAACTAAGATATGGTGCAAACAGTGAGAGACGGCGCCATCGGCGGGATTTAACAGACAGCCAAGCTTGGTAAACTAGCGCAGATCCATTTGTGAACTAAAGCCTCATCTTTCTCCAGCTTTCTCAAACCGATGTGCTTCCTGGGTGCCGTTTGATGTTATCTTGTTGAAATTACCTGGAATCCACTGGCCAATAAGCTTGTCTCAGTTACTCTCTGCAGTTTCGGTATGGACACAAAGCAGGGCACTACTGCTGACTCGTTAAGGAGGATCTCCAAGAAGAATTGCACGGAAAATGTTTGTCATTATGTCACTGGTGTTGTTAATTTAGGTGGGTGGTTTGTCGCACATTGGGTTAGGTGTCTATGCCAATATCTGGAAGCTTGTAGGTTCAAATCCCATGGCTGGCTGAGTTACCATTTTGCTGTTGGGCCCTTGTGGAAGGTCTCTAACCTCTAGAGTTGCAGGCTGTCTCTGTGCTTGGACCATAAAAAAAATTGTGTTCTCACCTGTATATACCTGTTTCTGTGACTTTGGAGTATCTGGGTAAAAAAACTACCCTGTTAAAAATATTGCAATTTTCCTCAAATGGCAATTATTTTGTTTCATTTTCTGGCATCTAGGTCACAGCCGGGAGCTTCATAGATTTTATACAATGTCCTCATACAGTATGATACCATTTTACAAAAAAAGAAAAGTTTAATTTTAAAAATATATGTTAAATATATGCTGTTAAGTGAAAAGGCAATGGTATGTCTTCTGGGGATCGTCTTTGGGTAAAATTGCTAGAAGCTTTTAATTGTCTTTATTTCTGAGGGACAGAAAATAATGTACGGTATAAAGTTGAACTGATTCTCTGATTACAGCTGATGTATGCTGTAAGGTAAACAGCACTATATTTGAGTGATGTCTTAATGTCGAACACATTGATTGACAGGCAGAACATTTTCAGGAATAAATGACTCACTCAATAACACTTATAGCAGGAAATTACTGATGTTTCAGGGAGCACATTTTACTTTCTCTAATGGTGTCAGGTGGAAATGTTCAGAAAATGAAGTGTGAGGTTTCCATTTTGCTTTGGGTACCCGGGTCATTTTTTGTTGCTGCACAAAGCAATATAGAGCAGAGTGTGAGTCTCCGCCATAGCTCCATGTGTGTGGAGTGCATGTTCTTCCTGTGTCATCATGGGGTTTTCTCCGGGTACTCCAGTGTCCCCCCACAGTCATGCTAAGGTGAATCTGAGTTACCAAACTGTACATAGGTGTGACTCTGTGTGTGCCCTGTGATGGGTTGGCACCCCATCCTGGTTCTTCCTTGCCTAATGGCCGTTGTTTCTGGAAAAGGCTCCACACACTCACAACCCTGCATAGGACAAGCAGGTATGGAAAACTGAAGGATGGGTGACCATTAACATCTGCCTTTGCATAAATCAATAAAAAAAATCACTGTAATAAATGTTATAATTAGGCGCGCAGTGATCCGAGTTTCTGTATCTAGCGCACGGCTAAGCTGAATTTGAAAGACAGCCTGTCTATAATGAGAAAGTGAGACAGTGTTGCAGATCCTGTGACTCAGCTAAACATGCAGCAAAGCCTCGAACGAGCCTGGAAGTGTGGAATCGGCCTGGACAGATTTCCAAAAGACGCGCCAGTGTAAGGCACGGCGTCAGCCCTCAGCCCCAGATGACCTCCTGCTCGAACCAAGGCTTCTGTGGCCTGAATCCCCTTTCTTCACACATGGGATGTCTCTGAATGGGAAGCTTCACGGTAGCAGTGCTTTTATTAGAAAATGACCCATGTTGAATATCAACACAATACTGAGGGTAAATATAATTCTGATGCAAGATCCAATTCATAGCATTTTTTGTATATAATGTCACACAGCAAGCTAAATTGGGATTACGTTATCGCTTCAAAGCGGAGCGAAATTCAAGGGGGGGGGTGGGGGGTCGCATTATGTTTCTACTTGCGCCGTCGCAGTGGAATCCGTGGCACGGTTAAAGGATCCACTGCCCTACATTTGCTGAGTTCTGAGTTCAAAGTGCCCCCGCAGCGGTGAAATCTGGGGACATTACGTCACGCTCCGCTTTCTGCAGACGCTGCCTGTCAGCTTGGCTGAATTTCATTTTTCACTGATGATACGCTGCACTCCAACCGACTGTGGGGGTCGGTCACATGACGCGATGCGACCAACGTAGCTCAAATGAGGAAGTGAGTGTCTCCAAGACTGAAAGGACATTAAAAGACCCATGAATCTGAAATACAATGTTTAATCTGTATTTTGTCATATCATGACATGAGTTGACGTAGCCTTTTCTATTATGTGATCAGAATGTAGATTGTCCAAACAGGTGAAAGCTGTTCTGTAAGAATTAAGCAATTTATTTTCATATGTGCAGTGTCTACACAACAAAATTCTTAGTTATATATTCCTCCAGATGCTAAAAGAAAATGAAAACAGAAAACAATAGCACAGTAGACAAGGATATAAAATATATATATATGGTGGATATGTATATTTAATATCCTTATTTTGTCAAAATCAGGCTCCTTGATCAGTCTAGATAAAAATATTAAAATATACATACAGTCAAGTGCCACCTGACAATATTACGGTCAGCGATGGACCACATATACAATAAGGTTATAATGGAGTTGAAAATTTCTTGTCAGAATCAGAATTCGCCTAGTGATGTCATAATCGTTATAACATTGTGGAGCAACACATCGCTCACGTGTTTGCGGTGGTGCCGGTGTAAGCAAACAGATTGAGCTGGCCGTTGCATGACACAGTATAGCACATACAAGTATCTACAGTACATGATAATTCATAGTGTTAATAAAGAATAATGTTACTGGTTTATGTATTTATTACACTGTACAGGTCGTCGTCAACTTACAACCGTGATCAGGTCCCTTTATTTTATATGCAAAAATGATCATCATGTATAGTATACTGTATCATAAATTTTTATCTTTAAGTCATATTGTCTGGTGTTTTTAACTTTTTTTATCACCGTTTTCTTAGTTCATTGTTCATTGCACGGCAGTTGGGGCCAAAACTGTCATACGCTCAGACTGGGTAACACCCGCGCAGTCGTAGCCACAAATCCGCGGTCTTGGAATAGTCGACAACAACCTGTACTTTTTATCGTTATTTAGGCTATAGGCCTACCATATACTGTAGGCTAGGCTGTGTAGTAGGTTATGCCATCTGGGTTTGTGTAAGTATACTCTAATGATGTTCGCACAACAACAAAACTGCTTAACGATGCATTTCTCAAGCCCTGTCGTTAAGTAAAGCCTGACTGTGCATACATACATAAAGTATCCATAAAAATATAAAATATGCATATGAATACGATAAAAGTACAAGCTCCTCCCAGGTGTGTATAAATCTGTAATTAAATGTGTTCATCATTTAGAGCCGATTACTTACTATGGTGAAGCAAAACTCATTATTAGTCTAGATAGAATAAGTTGTGTGGATGGGTTTGACCTGGCTATCTGTCTGACCTCGTCACTGTCTGTAATCATGGCTGTCTGCCCATCTTCTCTCCTAGGCTCAGGTCCTTCTAGTAGCCCCAATGGAGCAGGATGTGGAGAGCCCAGTCACTGTCAGACAGCCAAAGCTGCCTAAGCAAGCCAGGGAAGACCTCCCCAAACAACTGGTGGACAAAGAACAAGGCAAACGGAAGATCCAGAGGTATGTTCGCAAGGACGGAAAGTGCAACGTCCATCATGGAAATGTGCGGGAGACGTATCGATACCTGACGGATATCTTCACCACCCTGGTGGACCTCAAGTGGAGGTTTAACCTCTTCATCTTCGTGTTGGTTTACACGGTGACATGGCTGTTTTTCGGCTTCATGTGGTGGCTCATCGCTTACATCAGAGGAGATCTAGAGCACATAGGAGACAACCAGTGGACTCCCTGCGTCAACAACCTCAACGGCTTTGTCTCTGCTTTTTTGTTCTCAATAGAGACAGAGACCACCATTGGGTATGGCTACAGAGTGATCACGGACAAATGCCCCGAGGGTATAGTTCTACTCTTGGTCCAGTCTGTGCTGGGGTCTATAGTCAATGCCTTCATGGTGGGCTGTATGTTTGTAAAGATTTCACAACCCAAGAAGCGGGCGGAGACTCTAGTTTTCTCCACCAATGCGGTCATCTCTATGCGAGACGGCCGACTGTGCCTGATGTTCAGGGTGGGCGACCTCCGCAACTCGCACATCGTGGAGGCCTCCATCAGAGCCAAGCTGATCAAGTCCAAGCAGACCAAGGAAGGGGAGTTCATTCCCCTCAACCAAACAGACATGAACGTTGGCTACGACACCGGCGACGACCGGCTGTTCCTGGTGTCGCCGCTCATCATTTGCCATGAGATCAACCAGCACAGCCCTTTCTGGGAGATCTCCAAGACCCACCTAGCGAAAGAGGAACTGGAGATTGTGGTCATTTTGGAGGGCATGGTGGAAGCCACTGGTAAGGAGTCACATGATGAGGTTAATGTCATACACCACTGAAAGGTTTATGTATTTGCACAGCTTATAGATGTGGAGGGAGACCAAATACCAGTTCTGACTGTTTTTGAGGATAACTAGAAAGGTAATGTAGACTTCTTTACTTGTATAGTTGGTGATCATATTGGTGATATAATTTGTTCCTGTGCCTGATATTTAGGAAAGCCATATCATACATAAGGATGAAGCTAGTGCCTTGTGCTGAATGAAAAAAGAGGATTGTTAGGTTAATTAAGGCATCAAGATACGTCATACTGGGACTTTGCGTGATAAGACTATGTGCCAACCAAACTCCAGAGACCCACGGGTCCCTGTGAGGTCAGTAGCTTACAGTGTGACTATTGTTAGAAGATTTAAATCGAATTGGAAGGGCAGGTGCAGCCCTTGGTTGTGTAACCAGCTGCGCTGATGTTAACATGCCCGACACGTGTTCCCATCTGATTACTTTATATACTACAGTCACTCTATGGGGCCTCCTCGCAGACCGATCATGTTATAAAACAGGTTCATCGTCCAGCTAAGTTCTGCTCATTTGTTTAATTCCAGTTGTCTTCTTACACTCGTAATCGCATTTTGGAGTTTTCCTTAATTTTTTTTGACACATAGCCAAAATCAGGTGCCCTGCTCTTCATTTCAGGTGGCGGCATCGTTTATCTCATCCTTGAATTTTCAAGTACAAAAGTGGCAAAAACACTAAACCTGCATCTGTGGGAAGTGCATTTCACACAGCTGTGTGTAATTAGTGGATGAAATTCGGGACTACAGTATAATGTTTACAGGGTATTTTTCAGCTACATATTGATTTACAAACAGACTTATTTCTGAATATATGAACTCACATTCTGTTTGCCACCCTAGATGGCATAAAAATTATTGGAAAAAGTATGATATTTCTCTAAATAAACCCAAAATAAATTCATGAATAGAAAAAAAACAGTGGCACAGTACAAGCGGTAGCTATTGCAATTTTCTGTCCCCCTAAATGAATGGCTCAGCTAAGGAGGAGAAATGGGGCCGTGGAGCGCCAGCGAGCGCCGCTGTTCCAGAAACCGCAGAGCGTCCATTTCACAGGGAGGGGGCGGCGGAGGACCAGAGCCCCCGGTGCCGAGGGGGGGGGACTGCGCATTTTCACGTTACGTTAGCAAGGTAGCGATGATGCGGTTGAGTCACTTTGTATATCCAGGGGCTGCTTCTGCAGACTCCTGGCCGGACCCCGGGCTGCGATCAGGAAAGAGCCGCTGTGGTTTGACTCGGCTGATCTTGCTCCAAGTTTGTTTTCAGTCGAGTGAGCAGAGAGCCTTGTCCCCACAGGCAGAAACAGCATAAATGTATTCATATCGAACCAGGGCCAGTGGAAAGACACATAAAAACTTTCTGATTTTATTTTTTTACAAACTCTTCTGAATTCTGAGATAAAATCCTTTCCTACACATCATTGTGCAATGCAAGTACCGTGGCTGATGTTTCATGTGCCTTTTATTTTGTGCGATGTGTAGAGAAGAATCTACAGCCTATTTTTGCACAGTACAACAAACGATGATAGAGTAAACAAGACATTGATATTAGAGTTACGTATGAGACCAGGCTTTCAGGGAAGACAGAAGCCCAGCTACACAGAAGTTGCACAGTTTGGTAGTCTGTTCTCATTTGACCTCTGTAGACTTAATTCTGGACAAACTCCAGACCCCAGGTCCAGAAATCAGTCTGCACATTTCAACCACCCCCCTCACGCTTTCCGCTTCATGGCAGCCCGATATCAGACATTGTGCAAATTAAGCAAAGGAGCTCAGACAAGCGCGCCTGCTTTTACACTCCATTTACTTTCCCTCCACAAGGTGTCTGCCAAGGCTGTTTTGAAGCATACTGGTTGATTAAAAAACAACCGAATATAATACTAATGGCATTGTTTGTGACGACAAATGGGCATTATCATCTGAAACTACTCAGCAACAACAAGTGCCACTCCAGGAGTCTGCAGATGCATCCAGCAATATAAAAAAGGAAACCGTTTAAATATTCAAGAGTAACCTGCTTCGTTGCCCTTTTTTGTCAGCAGCCAGTTTTAAGTAACAGTTAACAGATACGAGCTGCTTTTCCCACCGTTTTCACGCCGTTAGCCTCTGAGCCGTTACCGTGAGTGCACTTTCCCTTACATGCCGTCGACTGGAGCTCCTGCAAGGGTTTTCCTTCCTTATTCAGCTGAAAAAAAGGCTTTGTGCACATTTTTAATGAGGATTATCTACCCGTAAATTACCTTCAATAAGTTTCTCTTATGACAGTTGTCACACAAAGCCTATGTGTGCAAAGAGTTCAGCGTATGACATTTCTATATTGTCTTGTTTTATTTATTTTTTTAACAAATAGCAACCTTCAAATTTAGCCTAAAATGTATAAATGGAGGAATGTATGTAGGGGGTTCATGTATATATTATATATTATATACATTATACATTACCAATTGTCCCCACAATTTCATAAAAATTTTGACATTGTGGGGACCACGTTTTCAGTCCGCGCAACAAATAAGTCAATTTTATAAATATGTGACTGCAATCAAAAAACTAAAAATGACAAAAGTCTTGTATTTTGTTTGGTTACTTATGTTAAGGTTAGGGCTGAGTAGGGGTTAAGGTTGTCATTGCTGAAATTGGGGCTTTGCCCATAGAAATGAATGGAGAGTCCCCACAAACATATAATTACGAATCTGTGTGTGTATATGTGTGTGTGTGTGTGTGTGTGTGTGTGGGTTTGCATCGATCACATTTGAGGACCAAATTGTCCCCAAAGTGTAGTAAAACCTGAAATTTCCCTACTTTTGGGGACATCTTTTGAGGTCCCCATTTGGATAACATCAGTTTTATAAAAATCTGTGAATGCAATCAAAAAAGTAAAAATTCCAAAAGTCTTGTATTGGGGTTGGTTACTTATGGTTAAGGTTAGGGATGGGTAGAGGTTAAGGGTGTCGTGATTGGGATTAGGGTTAAACCCATAGAAATGATTGGATGGTCCCCATTTAGATAGGAAGACCAACTTTTGTGTGTGTGTGTGTGTGTGTGGCTAATTCGGTGGCACCGGGGTATCATATATCTGGAGGTGTGATTAAACGCTTTCCATTAAGTCCTTGTTAATTCAAACCCTCACACGCTATCAGAAGCACCATCTGAAGTGAGGTCAGAAAAATACTTAGCGTCTGACATATGCATGCACTGCACTCATTCTTTGCTGTGGCAGTTTCTTAATTACACAGATTGGCTGCTTTTGTCTGAAACGTGACTGGCGACGGCAACTAAAGTATGAGGTGAAGCATTTTCAGTTACAGTGTGCGAGCTGAAATGCTGCTGTTTCCCTGACTTGCCCTTGCTGGTCAGCAGCGAAAATAGACACACATCTGACAGGAGTCCATCATTCTGCCTCGTTCATTGTCCTCATCCCCCCTCCCCCATCTGTCAGGTTAATCAGCAGGCGAGCGCTTGCCGTCAGGATTTCCTGGCAGAATGACGAGGGATCGTCAGAAGGGGGGTGGATTCACACGGGGAATTAACGAGATAAGAAAGAACCAGAAAGCGGCCATTAGCCTTTAGCCTTTTGTGTGCCCATCCAATAAAAAAAAATCACAAAGTGATTGGCGCACATGCAAGCTAATGGATCAACAGCTTTAAAGCCTCCTAAATGATTCCGGCAATAATTGTTACGCACGGCAGGTATACGACTTAGGCATCACGTCTGGCTCTATGATGCATATGGTTAGCATGAAAGCTAGAACTAGAAAAGGGTGATTTTTTTTCGAACGTATCAGTGCTTTTAGGAAAAAGCTCTTCTTATGCCAGTGTGCTATTACTGCGCTGTAGTTTGAGGGGTTGCCATGGTGACCGTGTTTGCTTCGTGAGGGCAGGCAGGGATTCAGCCACAAAGTGAGCAGGCAGGAAAGCCCACTACAGTTATGCAACCCGCTTTATCCGAAAGGCAGGCCACACCAGCCAATGGGCATCGCATTATTATTAGCTGTCTTATTTAGCGAGTGGGTTGCAGCGTTCTCGCATTGCAGAATTTATTTTAACCGAGCACTTGTGTACTATTGTTTCAAAAAAGAGGCTGGTGGTCAAGGCCTCCGTGAAGCCTTCAGAGGTCAACACTGTGTTGGGGGTGGCCGGGGGCGGGGGGCTCCCAACCACAGATCTGGGTGCTGAGCTTTGTATTCTGTCTGCATTTAATTGGGTTGCCAACTTTAGTCAGCTGGTTAGCATGAGATTTTCAATTCGAGACAGGTCTGCGCACAAATTTACATGTATGTAACAGTTTTATTATCTTGTAAATAATGTTTAGGGTTGGCCAACTACCCCAATGCTTTTGATGCAGCTAATTTTAGTTTATAATGGAATAATATAGATTTGCCGTAAGCAAGAGAGTCAGAAAACATGAGTGTTATGCCAGATGCGTGACAGTTGACAACCCCGATTTAAGTGACCCCCCCCAAATACATTTTAGCTAGTGCATAAACATAATCAGGGTGTTTACATTTAGCTTCAGAAGGGCAGAAAATCAGGCAAAGGGTTGCTGAGATCAACACCAGGAAACGGTCAAAGAACAAGGACTACATGAAATGTTAGTCAGACTAATTAGCCCGTTAGCCTCCGTATGTCACCCTGTCACGAGGAAGTGATCCCAGAATGTCGTGGGGGGAAGTGCTGGCACGTCTCTCCACCTTCCTCCCACCTCTGACGACCTTTCTAGTATATATCTCCGCATATATCTCTTTACAGCCACTATGTCACCAACCCAAATGGGCATCACTACCTCAGTGACCCGGGGTGTACAACCCAGGGAGACCTAACGCATGGGGGTAACAAACTGCAGAAACACACCCCCCTGGTCACAGTTACATTAACATTTATTAGCATTTCTAAACAACGAAGACCAGGTCAGGGTTGACACCATAATAATCGATCCCAGGGGGGAATTTTTGTGCATACAGCAACAGCTTACATACAGTGCAAAACAGGCAAGGTGAAAGACAATATACATACTGCAAACAAATAAACGCACTGCAAACAAACAAAAGTACATACAACACAAATAGAATGCTGAAAACAAAGAATATTATGGGATACTAGAGATACAGAATGGTGATGGGATATGTGACTGGCATAAGATAATAGTATAATTTAGCTTCTAAGCAGTCAGCCATGTTTAAGAGATCACACGCACATATATGTACACTCATGCCGCTCAGACAGCCAAACACACGTGACTTCATGTTTACTGATGTGCTCCAGATTAATTTCCGCACCCGAGTGTGCAGAGGTTGTCCCAGAACTGCCTCTTTGGGAACAGGGTTGTTCCAGGGCTAGTCTGCTCATCTGACATACCATTCATATTGCTGGTGGTCCCAGTGAGATTTGGGTCCGTAAAAATTGATCGTGGGGGACCCCAGAGTCCAGAGCTGATTTTTACTCCTGGTTCAGCCCTGGGTCTGTCTCTTCATCACCCCAGGTGGCAGCCGCACCAGTAACACAGCTGCTTCTTGGGTGTGGGATTCGGACGCGTCAATCTGCTATGCAGGGAAAGCAGGTCAGGGAGCCACACTTGGCCGGTTAAATATTTCATGGGCGCCAAAAAGGCACGCAGGGGCTGGGGGGAGGGGTGCATTTAAACTCCATGCAAAGTGATGGGACATCTGGGGTACTGGCTTCCCTGTGCTGGCCACCAGTAACAGAAGTGGGCCTGAGGTGTCAGTGTCCAGCCACACAAGTAACAACAGCAGTTTTACCACAACCAGGTGTTTTTTTTTTTTGTCTCTGATGGAAAATCAATCGCGTCCCAGATAGACTGGACCTACGTCTAAAGTCGTACTTTAATTCATCTACATGCCTCTAAGGGTCTTTGCGTCAGTGACTTGCTGTCCATCTGCCCTACGGCAGACCAGCTCGGAAAACGCGTATTAATCCTGCTGCAGCTGAACGGAGTGCGTGATTTATCTAATGCTGGCATTAAGGGTAACAAACAGTCAACGGTTTCTTTTTTTATCAGCAGGCAGCAGATGTAACCCAAACAGCTATTCAGGAAGCGCAGCAGGATCATTAAGATCCCACTAATAGCCTGTGTGTCACTCAGCAGGTTAGGATGCTGTGCTTGGGGTTAGGAGGTTGCTGGTTCAAATCCCAGTGTTGGGCCCCTGAGCAAAGCCCTTATACCCAAATGCTCTGGGGGGACTGGCTGACCCCGCTCTCTCAGTTGTGTGTGTGTGACTTTCGATAAAACTGTCTAGTAAATACATGCAATAAAAGTTTAAAATTAAGAATAAGGGATGTCATCCAGTAAATCATGATCCAGTTAAATTATTCAAAAAAGGAGAAAAAGTCAAACTGGGGTGTAAGTCTGTCACATTGATTTCCCATGAGATCTGTGATCAGAAGTTTTTGTTTAATAATTATTATTTTGACATGTCAGCCAGAAACAGGATATAAAATAAGTCAAAGAACATAAAGGCAGTTTTTCATGCCAATTTTTATGTTGTAGTATAATTTGTATCAGGCAACTATCCATCTCTCAACCGCTAATCCTGGACATAGTCAGACGGGGAGGCTGGAGTTTGTTCTAGATGTATATACACAGACACAAAATCAGTGCAGACTTCATCTATATAACCTAATTACATATTATTGGGGTTAATTATGTTTGTTTATTAGACGATAACAGCCCTGCATGTTCGCAGATTCCTGATTCAGAAACATCTCCTGGTCTTCTGTTTAGCTGAGGATGTTTGTATGAAATCCTCACAAATGCCACCTTTCAGCTGTCTAAAAATAGCAGGCATTTCGGGATGACTGTTCAGATATGCAGTCTGGGTTACCTGGGGGCGGACAGATACAGGACTTCCTGTCTGTGTGACTGATTACGTGTAGAAAGACAAACGAAAGAGCTCTATCTATAACAGTAAAGGTTGGAATAAAGGTGTACCTCTGCCTTGGGCCACCCTGCTGCCTGGGGTGGGAGCCAGATCCCCCCACAATCCTGACCAGGATAAGCAATTAAAAGACGGACGAATGGATGGATGGATGGATGGATGAAAAAAAATCCAAAAGAATACAATATAGCATAGATGAAAGCAATGATATTTCTGTGTTTATTAATTATTAACATTTTATGTGTAAATGAAATCATATTGGATACTGTAAAATGTTGTCCATTAATTTATGCTCCACGGTTTGTCGGCTCGTTTTAAAATTTTGACGCTCTTAACACGCGGATCCTTTAGCCTTTATTGCACCCAGCTGCCCTCTACTGGCTGATTCGTCTCCTGGACGAGATGCAAAACAATGTATGCAAAACATGTAAACAGATTGCAAAAAATATATATATATACGGGTTTAGCTATAGAGGCGACTGAAAATTACCAAACTGAAACATAATTCCGTATTATTTAGCTGGCTGATAAATACAAATTCAGGCAGGACAAACAGTCCTAGATGGAGCATGTATTTTTAAATAAATCGATCCATCCATATTCAAACTGTTTATCCAGCACAGGGTCACTGACATTTAAATACATTTTTTTCTATTTATAGTGAACAAAGCAGATGTTTCGATTGTTCTGTACCTGGTGCTGAAAGAGATCAAAGAGAATACTCTTCGTCTGGGTTTATGGATTTAGAATCAAGATACAGGTTGATGCTCCTAGTCCTAGACTTACCATAATATTTCAATGTGCCCAACGTGACTCAGTGTCATAAATTGACATAATTCATAATTTGTTCATCTCCCACAGACGAAAGCCAGTTTACTTATGAAATAATTAAATCATTCATCCCACATAAACATTCTTAAATCAACCATTCAAACCCCCTTATTGCTCCCATAATATGATATTCAAGGCCTAAATTGCCTGAACTGTGAAACAAATTCTGAGTAATCGTCTGGGAAGCTTCATAATGTTGACTTCTGGTTTTCATTGTCCAGAGGATTCTGGAGCATTAGGGGTTCATAAATGTTGTTTGGGGAACAAAATTATACTGGGGCAATACCCTTTTCTTCTAACAGTGGTGTCTAAGGGTCACACTCTTCTATAGCATGGTAGCTTTGCACCTTTACTGAAGACCTGACTTCTCCAGTCTGGTCCTGGCTTTGATAAATGTGCTTTGGTTCAGACCTTGGTCTCTGCCTTTTCCCTCTTAACTGTCAGCTGTTGTGATTTTAAATGCATTTTTAAAGCATCGTTGCATTTTGACTCGGGTTCTGGATGAGATAGAGAACAGAAAGGAATCTGCCACTACAACCTCAGAACCCTGGTGATGCTTTTCCAAAGGTGTCTGAGCTCATTGTACTGTACCAAGTCAGTGGCAGCCTCTTCTGCAACATCTATCAACTAATGATACCACAAAAAGCTTCTTATTGTTTAGCAGCAATTATATTGACAGGGCGGCTTTTACTTCTGCTAAATAATGAATGAACCCGAACAGGGTGTAACGGGATGGGGGGAAATTAAACATTTGAGTTCCTAAATTAGCTTTTGTTTTAGTTAATGCGTACTTGAGTTCATCTTGCCCTCAAGTCAACGAAGGGTATATGTCACCGCCTCTGGAGTGTATAGATGGGGAGAAGACGCTCTTTACTCGGCTACTTCATCAGAATCCGTAATCACACGAGGGGTCTGACTTTCCATGCTTCCTGGCAGAGAAGACTGCTTTCAAGAGAGCTTCTGGAGCACCGCTGTCCCGGGGAAGCGGACTATCCCGCCGCGGTGGCTTCACATAGCTGAAAAAAATACATGATGGACGAAACAAGATGGGAATTTTGTCTCGTAG
>JAABNX020000119.1:17351297-17365517 GCA_015163995.2 Mormyrus lacerda
CTATATATATAAGCATGTACAAAACTCCTGTAGGTAAATTGTTCTATATTATGTATATAAAGTGTAAGTAGCAGTAGGCAAGGAAAAATATTCTGATCATTACTGGATGCAAAAACTATATATTAGATTATTCTGTTCTGGGGACCGGACACAGTCCACGGACATGTGTCTGACACACAGCCTAACACCAAGAGGCTGTTGACCAGTTGCCTATAACCTTCGATGACTTAAATAGGGAAAGCGTTTTCCCCTGTTTAATAACGTCTTTTTGTTTGTCCATGCGCTTTTTGCAATACCCTTTAAGTTAAGCGGGAAGCACCTGAGCATCACTCCGCGGCTGGTCGTGGGTGTGATGTGCATGCGCCACTGGTGCTCCGGAGCCGTCGCTGCGGGGACAGTATCTGTGGTCTATTGACTCGAAGTTGGGATGCAGCTCAGCTGATTACCAATTCACATCGCTTTTTTATTCACTCCTGAACTGTAACAAGTACTGTATCTCAATTTTGAATAGTTGTACCACGTCCTACAAGGAGGAAAAGAGGATACTCTGTCGTAAACCCTTTTTAAGTCTTGGATAATAGACTCAGTGGTTCCCTGTCCTCTTGTGCTTGCTGTTTAAGAAAAAAAAGTGTATCTCAAAAGCATGCGGCCTTGCGGATGTCACCCAGTTGATTAGTGTCCCGCGATGGCATCACGTGGAGAAAAGCCTCCATGCGGTGTGTATTTTTAGCGATCAGATGGGGTGAGAGGCAGCGTAGCCGTAGCTTGTGCGAGGACTTTGAGGTTATAGAAGCACTTTATGTGTCATCGACGAGCCTCTGCAGACACTGCTGGCTGCCAGGAGTATTAACGGTATGATGGGAAATGGCAGCACATGCAGCTGGCGTCTGCAATTCGTCCGGCTTTGAAAACTAATCATGGTACGACAAAAAATGCTGAATAAGTGACGATAATGAGCAGTTTGATCACTAAAGGCTTTTCATTCAGATTACCAGAATTAAAATAGAAGCAACATACCTGAAAGCTGAAAACTGGGCAGTCCTGACTAGTCTCAAACCAACTTTAATAAGTGATGAGCATTTCTGCATGACACATTGGGATAATATGGGACTTATGATCTTATACTGTGGATGTAACTTAACTTTCGTGGTCAGGGAGCTAGGAAATCTTACATTGACCCCTGATTTGTTTTATTTAGCCCCCAGCCATGTTGAAGCACAGTAAATGCAGCGCCCCTTTGTGGTAGTCTAAAAATACATCTGTCCCCAGCTGCAGGTCTTTCAGCTTCCCGCTTGTTCCGGAGGATTCACTCTCCGTGCCCTTGCAGCTGCCGTTTTGTCAAGCCTGGGGACAGGTCCTGCATTCACCCCATGTTTAGTCAGGGTAAAGGGTTTGCTCGTTGACTTTCTGTCAAATTCTGGCAATATATGCAGCAACAGGGAACTTTTCTAAGGGGTTTCTCACCATGCGGTTAGTAAGGCGTGACAGCCCACCTCGTGTCAATGCTGCTTAGAAGGTTGGAGGTACTTTGGTTGAGGCATTGTGATAGTGGGGGAATGGATATAGAGAGTACCAGCGGACCCTATGTCTTTTTGATACAGGCGGGACTGTTTTAACCTTTTTAGGACCCTAAGCAAAATTTGATTATCCTAGTGGTCATCTGTCATCTTCCTTCCCATTCTGATAGGCTGATCAGATGGGGGGGGGGAGCCTGGTGGCTGCATGGTCCTAAACAGCCAGGTAGTACGCTTATGCCTTGGACCAGCCCTGGGCCAAGGGATCACATCAAGGCGCAGATATGGGAAACTCTGTGCTGAATCCACTCTGAACTTGTAGCATATCAAAGTACGTGGCCATGGTGGCCAACATCTAGTCAATGTTGGCAATATCCACAGATACAGGAGGATGATCTACAGAATGGTGGTCCAGGGCCCCTGGACGGGCAATGCTGATCCACCTCCACGTCTCCATCAAAACGCACAGAAAAGATATTTCTAATGTTTTGTTTTTTTAACTGCCCCACGATGCGTCTGGGGACGGAAATCTATAGAAGCCATTTCAGTAGAGGAGGGAAAAACGTTTTCTGCAGTCCTGCACCTTATTCACAGCTTTCTTTGTGTTTGTTTATAAACGAATGAATCTCTCAGATTTTTGGCTATTTTCCAATGTTAAGGTTTCAGTCAGCTCAACAGCATGCATTATTCTGAAATGAATTGTAATTCAACAGAGAATAGGTAAGGTTACATTTCATTTATCAAAAGTAAGAAAATGGTACATGAATCATTTTACTCAGTTGTTCCCAAGAAGGCTTTTTCCCTGACTTTCAATAACACAGTGTGTTTTTGTTATATCTGTCTCCTCCTGACTTGACATTTGAATGTAAGGCATGTATTCCTTAAAATCATCATTTCATTATATTTGACATTTAGTGTAGTAATCTCATAAAAAGCAAGGCTTTAAGAAAGACCCAGTTACTCTAAAAAGCCATATTATAACCCTGACTAGTAGCTATATTTTTCTTTAAAATCCTGTCCAGTCCTATTTAGCATTTCACAGGTATCTTGCAGCTTCTTGCATGTTTGTATATTTTTAGTTGCTTTCAAGGAGAAACCCCCCGAAGGAGATTTTGCGATGAGGGAATGTGAGGAAACTCCGACATATCGAGACTGTGGAGACACAAGGAACAAGTAGTTTCAGTGGCAGATTAGAAAAACACGTCCAGTAGTTTAGCAAGAAGGTGAAATTCTCATTTATCAGCTTTTTGTAAGACGTGGTCAGAACCTAAAAGAACAAAGCAAGTACCTTAACTGTTCCTTTCATTTATAATTGTATCATGGCTTTTGCCATAAGAATTATCGTCGTGCTTAGTTGTAGTGTTACTGTTGTTGAAAATGTGTAATTATTTATTATGTAGAAATCATCAAAGAGGGGTGATCAGATCTCAAACTGCTCATTTTCTGTGCATTGGATTGATATTGCCTTTGTTTCAATGTTTAGTTTCTGTGGCTTGATTATCTGAGAAAGTATATATTTTCTCTATCCAATACATTGCAGGAGAAACCTTTCAGTCTGCTGATATGTGTTCAGGGTCTTAAATAATTTGACAGTATATTCAGTCCCATAAACAACACAACACTGAGCTTTCGAATCAACAATCTTTGGGCCTTTTTCAACATCCTGTACCATTTTTTTTCAGTTATAATGCATTCGACTCTTTTTTTATTTTGCCATGAAGGCTTTATATAATTCTGTAACTTAGGTTAAAAACTGTTTTTCTGCACTTTCTGTAACTATAAGGTGTGAAGAAGTGAAGCATGCGCTCATGTTTTAATTTCAGAATCGCACGCCAATCAGGAGTGTTTTCCCACCGTAATGGGCCCACCAGTGGATACGGTAACTGTGCCATGTGCAGGGGATACTCGTTTAATGAGCTTCCTAATTAGCTCTCTGCAGCTTGAGCGACTGAAAGCCAATTGCAATTAAGGCCGAGCGCACACTTAAAATAAGCGGCGTAATCGTTTAAATTCTTTTGCTGAATAGGGTTATTACGTAAGTACGTGACGGAAAAGCGACGGAGGCGATGCAATGCTCGATGGCATAGCCAGGACATTTTACTGCAAATTACCAGCAGACATATTAACTGCCATATGACCGGCTCTGATCTCTGCCCAGCTATGTCATCCGCTAAGCTGTCTCCGCTTCCAGTGTCATGCTAAAAATAAACACAAACACATGCGAAGTTAGGGATTTTCTGCCAGTTCGAGAAAAGGGGAAAGTGCATCTGATCGATTTTGCCAATTTTAGCCTGGTACAATATCAACTGGGCAGATTAGCACTTCTCCCCCCATGTGTTGTGAATTCCTGCTTCGCAGAAAGGGATGCATACCCCCAGCATTTAATTTAACTAGACCTTTGTATTTAAATTAAGCCCCCCCCCATCAAACTATGCACTTGATGCCGGGAAAGCGCAGTCAGCATAAAATGGTTTTGAAATGCCAGTTTCAAAGACGCCTAGGTGTTAAACTGATGTTAGAAATCCGCCCCAAAAGATGGAGGTGAAGAAACGCCCGATTCTCTTCTTCATCATTAACGTCATATCTTTGGTTGAGAAGAGGTATGATATTCATTTTAGGTGGGAGGAGACTCGGAGCTGAAATAGACAGTTAAGCAATAAAACGACGCCTCCAGACAGCAGAGACAGGCGGAGCCGCGAGCTTGGGCGCTTAGCAGGTGGAGGCAGAGTGTTCTGATTCTGTAAAGGTTACCCGTTTCCCCAGGCTTAACGCAAAGAACAGGCGAACAAACACACTGGCAGTGCAAATGGACCGAGGCTCCGCTGGAACGAAACTGGCTGTTTTCTCTAAGGGGACCTCACACCCTCAACAAGGGGTCAAGTACTTGAATTGCTGGTTTGGTGCACAAATGTCCATCCTTTCCGTTGTCATTTAATCTTCAATTGGCAGATTATGTCATTTTAGCCTATAGTAATATATTATTCATATATATTTTGACTACTAGTAAGAGATTAACAAAGACGAAGTTGTAGTGTGCGATTCTACATGAATGGACGCGATCAGAATATGAATGCGTGGCAATTGTAAGTTAAGTCCCCCAGTTTGTTTTCTAGCATTTGTTGCAAGATAATTCATTGACCTGCTATGACATCTTTAAAACATTTGCACCCCAACTACTAAAATAAAAAGTGTGGGGGTGGGGCACTTTGTATTTCTCGTTATTGTGGTTTAGATTACCGTTTTAACCTCAACTCTATCTATCAATAATTCATGCTTATGTAGTACTGCATTTGTCGTTCCTAGAAATGGAATCGGGACTATTTAAAGAGGAGTTACCCCCGAACTCACCCGGCCTCCTGGCAAAGGGAAACGGTCACTTGCCGTACGTGTTAGCGAGACGCCAGCCTTTGGAGGCAAGGACCCGGCTGCTCCGGCCGCCCTTTTCAGTGTATGTGGCACGGCTTTCCCTTTCAAGTGGCACTCGTTTGGCATCCGGGATTTTAAAAATAGACAATTTCGGGGGGATGAGCAAAATACTGGTACAAACCATGATTGTCTACGAAAAAAGGGAAGGGGAGATTGATGGCAGGTTAGTCTTATTTGCAATATGTGAGCTGTTGAATTGAGTATTTTGGGCGGGAATGGGAGAGAAGGGACAGGTTTGCTTGTGTCTGTCTTTGAACCTTTGGACCCAGTTCTTTTAGTGTGTCTGTGCACAGGCAACGGAATGAAAGCATGCTTCATACGAAAGCACAATAAATGTACAGAAAACACAAAGGGTTACAGTGCCAAAATTTTTAAATAAATCGACACGGTATGTTTCAGAAGATTTATGTGTCTGTGAATGATTTCTCTTCATGCAGGATGGTGTCATGAGCTTTGTACCCAGGTTCAAATAAATTAGGCCTAAACCTGGATCTTAGCAGCTAAGGAAAAAAACATTTTAATCTAGCCAGTTAACAGGATTCCACAGTTTTAATCAACTGGGCTGATTCATGTCTTATTAAAATACGGTTTTCCACACCTTACCATCTTTATTATTGTTGAAAATACCAAGATTATCTAAGGTGCACCGATTAATCTTATCAGGCACCTGAACTCTCCACCGCTGGGACGTGGCTACTGAATAGTGGCGTTTTACCACACTCTAGTGTCTAAATACTGTATTACACTCCATTAAAAAGTCTATTTTCTCTCCAGTGCTGGCTAATGACCGAACTGTTGCATTACACCTCTGGGGGTCGTTTGAATCCTACCCCCACATTGTATACGGAATTGGCATGTTTACCATTCCACATGGGTGTCCTCCGGGTATTCTGGTTTCTCCTCAGAGTTCAAAGAGATTGGGATCTGCTCCTGTAAGCACTGGATGGACTG
Organism: Mormyrus lacerda; assembly: GCA_015163995.2. Taxonomy (NCBI): domain Eukaryota; kingdom Metazoa; phylum Chordata; class Actinopteri; order Osteoglossiformes; family Mormyridae; genus Mormyrus; species Mormyrus lacerda. The sequence goes on from JAABNX020000119.1 coordinate 17,357,189, forward strand.
ACATCCAATCTTAGGTGTTGCCCTGCCTTGAGCTCTGCGCAGCCTGGGATAGCTTTCAGTCCCTGCTATCCTGTCCAAGATGAGCATCTGGATAGACTGATAGTTTCTTCTACGTATACAATTGCTCGAATTATAATACAATCAACAAGCTCTCCAAGATCACGGCACTCATCATACTTACAATGACATTTGCAGCCTAACAATATGAAAATACTTTGATGCAAAAAAATAAAGTACTACAGGGGGGGAAATGAAAACAAATGCACAGACACAGGCAAATGGAAGCAGCAGAGCAAGGATATATTGATAATTCACTTAGCCACAACGCTAAAGGGTTTCGGTTTACTCGTAACTTCATTGCGCCCATCATAGTTCTAAATCAACGAAAAGGACTATACATATGTCCAGTTTGCAGTTGCGTACTACTTTAACTCAGCATGATGCAATGAGATCAATAAACCACGTCCTGCAGAAAAACTGCGTAACACCAACAGAGCAGCGACACGAAGGGTGCTTCGGAGGGATTGTCACGGACTTCAGATTACACCCTGGTACTTCCAAGGATCTCCTGATATGAATACGGTTATTCATATGTTCTCTAGCAAGAAAACTGGCACGATTCGATGATAATAATAATAATAATAATAATGACAACAGATTTTAATAATAACACTGACAGATTGTAAAATGTAACACAAAACATTACAAAATAAAATTTTAAAATCTATGCAACCATTGTAAAAATCCTGGCTTCAGCCCAAGCACATAAATTACTATTTAGAGCATTAAGTTTTGACAAATTTACCCATTATTCAAGAGTAACAACATTGCCTTTGAAATGTTTACCCTGAAACCGAAGACGCGTTCGGTTTTCGTTGAATTCAGGAAATGCATGTAGCATTTCATTCTTTCCTGGCGAGACGCGCTTAGTTTGCAGAGGCACTAATGACGACGGCACGTCTCTGGTAGACGAGGGTAAACAGAAAACCAAAATACAAATATTTGTAAGTACCGTCCGCTGCTTTTCCAAGTGTATGTCGTACGTGGTACACCATTGTGACAGGTGCTCTGACATTCGGGCTTATTGGAGTGCCTTTTTTTGCATTTGCAGTTTTTGGTGCGTTTAGATGTAGAACTGGTAACCCGGCGACAATTATTCCAAATAAATCTATATAAACACATAATGAACCACAAGTGTCATGTCTATGTTTCCACGGTAATGATGTTCATCAGTTTTATTTGAGCCAAACAATTAACTAAGGAACAAAACTAAACACTTGAGCAATGAACTTCATGGGGCTCATTCGACTCATAATCTTAGCTTGTGTGTTGCAATAGTACATTCTTCTTCCCATCCCGTCTGAAACCAAACTATACATCGCTGAAAGAAGATTTTTTTAATGTCACTCTTGACTATGCCTTAAACTTCATGAAAGAGAATTTATAAACGGTGCTTTGGTTGTTATAAAAAATAAATGTGAAAACAGCAGCAACAAGCATCCGCCTTTCTGCGAGAAGATATGAAGCACGTCGACGGTGGCAAATATTTAACCAGCATGTGGTTACGAACAAGGATCATTTAAAGACCTTTACAGGAATTACGTGACCCAGACATTCGAACCAGTCTGGCAGGAGTCTAGTCTAGCAGAACGACACTGCTGAATAAGCAGAACGCACTAAATCTTCCTCCCCCCTATAAACTAAATTTAATTTCAAAGAATTAAAGATGTCTGCACCGAATCCTGAGGTATTCCGTTCCTGTTCCCATCTTTAAAATTGTATATTTTTATGCACACACACAACCATACCATTAAGGTAGTTACACATTGCTTGCATTGCCTGAATTAGTAACTTTAATTTCCAATAAAGTTAACACCTCAGAAATAAAGGAGTATAACCCAACAATATCGTACTTTAAAACTGGGTAGGTAGTGCCTGCACTGGTCCAAAGAAATATACCGTCCGTATGTTTCAAAATATCTAATCACAAATGAGGGAGAGAAGACGGAAACGGCAACACAAGAAGAAGGCGGTGGCTCAGCACAAGTTAATGAACGTCTTTTTTATATCATACATTAGACCGCTTGAATATAATACAAAGGGCTTGTCCATTTTTTCTTTTTGTAACATTATCATATACACAGCAAGTCGACTAGATCTTACAATCTGTGGACACAGGTACTTTCCCATGCTGTTCATCTTTACAGTGCACGTCAGACGTCCTGTAACCAAACCGTGTAGCCAATCGCTCTAAACTGCACTGGGAGGGGTGGGGAGGGGAGGGGTTATGAGGGAAGGGAGGGAAAGGGCCTGGTATAGAGGAAAAAAAGTCACTTTCCTAAAAATGAAATGAGAGGAGTAGCGGACCTTGTAACTACACCGAATCGTTGAAAAAGTTTCAGGAGTATGGATGTTTCAAAGTGGACCACGCATAGGTTATACTGGCGAGACAGATGTGTGCACTCACACCTAAGAGCAGGACTTCAAATGGACCCACCACTGAAGCTCGTGCCAATTAAAATGCAACAATAAAAAAAGTTTCCCATGATGTCATTTTTATATCATATAGAAGTACAATATAAAAACGACATGTGTGTATTTATATTTATTTATTTATATATATATATATATATATATATATATAAATAAAAAACACACTTCTGTCATCCAGGTTCATAGACAAACAGCCACACATTATACCCTGTCTAAAATACTTAAGGTATGAAGATCTACGGTTACCTGTTGAATGTAAAACCCTACACTTTTGTACTGGCGTTGTCAACTACTTTGGCCTGGAAGCACTGTTAGCCATTTACTAAAATCACAGAAGACTCCCACATTGACTTAAATGTAATCAAAATACCGTTAGGAAAAGCAGTGAGTTCTAAACTTCCTTTATTTAAAAAAATATAAATATGTACATAAATTCTATTTCAACTATTAAAATGGGGAGGGGGAGGTGAAAAGTAAACACCTGAAGCCTGCATTTTGTGGACACCTTCCCTCACTGATATCGTTCCATTAGACTCGCAATCAGATCCTGTTGGAAACACTTCTGCCCCAGTAAACTAATCTTACATCCAATCACTGATGCTAGAGCTCAGAGCTCCAGCAGACATGCGACTGTCACCACATCAGCTACCAGTTTCCCTTCAAAACAAAACGTCCACGTTCAAGGCTTCGGTCAATGGTGTGGATTTTGAACGCTTGCTTTTAGGACACCAATCTAATCTAGCATCGATCTCATTTGATAGTGTACAGTGCCTTGGACTGTTAGATTTGGAACGCTTCAAACTTTCATAGAGGGCCACCATTTCGATACGCACACTTTGAGTGACCCGATAATGCCGCAATTCTTTAAAACTAATGCTCTGTTGCTCAAATGCATCTTGACCCCAAATTTGAAACACCAGACATCGATGCAGTACTCCGGAACCTGCAGAGTAGCAACCAGAATCTGCATGTACTGCCCGTCAAGGCCTGACAAGATCAACAAAATTTCTATCAATGAAAGGTCATCTTTTTTTGTGGGGTGGGAGGGGGGTGCTGGGAGAAGGAAGGAAGGAGGAGGAGGAGGATACAACCAATTCTGTCCAGGATACATCTAACAGTAAATGTACTGAGTTTAACAACAGTTCCAGTTTTGCTAAAGCAATAGATACAGCCATTTTTTTACTGACATTTAAAAAAGGTTTTGATACACCTTGTGTCAAAGTGCAGAACTGCTACATTATTGGTTACAGACATCTATGTGCTATAAAAAAACAGCTTTGGTACAATAAATTATCAAAAGGGAAAATAAATTCTTGTAAAATTCACAGCATAATTGTGAGGCAAAAAAGCAGTCACATAAAATTCTGGATGTTTTCATTTTCAAGATGAACAGAAGACATTTGTGCAGAAGCTGTTGGAGAAACCACATGCTGAAGAAATAAAACACAAAAAGGGGGGGCGGGGGGGGAGCAAGTAAAAGCAGGAAGGGACACAGTCGTAGCAAATTCCATCCATCTCACAACACTACTTCTGTGACCTTCAGGATTTTTAGGAAGTCACATTTAGGACACGCGTGTGAACTTACAAGACCCTGCAACCATAGGGTCTCTGAAGTTATAAATTTTAGCTGAAAGGCCTCATAAATCACCATTCTCAAATACCTTTTTTTCATATTTTTTTTCTTTTTTTGTTAAGAATTAAGGGCTGTCTAGAGTTCAAAAATACAGGAAAGCTATTTTTCTCTCATTTAAATGATAACGTCCAGCTTCTCTTTTTTTCCCATTCAGAGTCCAAAACTCATAAGGCCAAAGGGTAATCTCAAGAGACCGCCGCCGCGGCCGGCACCCCAAGGCGGGGCCGCACCCACTTCCCAGTGCATCTCCGCAGCTTAGCCCCACAGGGTCCCAGCCGGCCTGCCTCCCCGGTCCCTCAGGGCTGCGGGCGCGGCTCCGGTGCCCGTGCGCCGCCCGGCACACGCCGCCTCACCTCGGCTGCACTGTGCCCCCTCGCAGAGAGTAACACAAAGCTGACAGATGGAATCACAGCGCAAGGGCTTCCTCCTTGCCATCCGCTACAGGCTCCAAGCACACAGCTCCTTTGTAGAATTGCACACAACATAAAAACTTAAGAGAAAAAGGAGAACGAAAAAAAAATAAAAATTTACAAAATGATTCTGCTAAGAGGAAAAAATGTTTGAATGCTTGGGATTAAATTGCAGGGGTGTAATATATATTTTTTCTTTTTATAAACCAATATCCACCAGCAACAATGTGTGTGACTATTCTTACAACCCACATATATCTTCCACGGTAAAAATCTCACGCATGACGAACACATGAAACCAATCATCATGGAAACTCAGAACTAAAACGGCAGATGAGAAATTCAGAATGTCAACATATAAATAAATTTCTGTATGTTTTTGCAATACCTATTTAGCAGATCTAGTGACTTGCGTATGACTGATAAAACTGAAATTAAACAAGACGAGGGGCGGGACGCGGAGAAGATAACTTAAGATATGGGCTCTGCACTGTGGTAGCGGTTCAGTGATAATCTCCCTTCTGATTTAAGCAGCTTTTGATCTCTATGCACTTTTTTTTTGAAAAACACCACCTTAAAAAATACACACAGAAAAAAAACCATTCTCAGTTTAGTCACGAACTAGCCACAGAACTCTGCTGAACACAGACTCCTGCCATGGGGGACTCCTCCCTGTCGATGCCTTGTCTCATTCCCAGGTGACCCTCTGTTATATAGTGACCAGGCCCCGTGTTCGTGGCAATGGGGTACGTAGGATGTCCTGCTATGCCAGTCTCTTGGCGGGGATTCGAGAAGGCACCCAATCCCATGTTCATGCTGCCGTTTTGGCCAAAGTCCAAGACATTGGAGGCGACCGGGCGGTTCTGGTATGCCTGGTTGCCCTGGTTCCCAGTGGAGGAGGAAGATGTAGAGGAAGAGGATGCAGAGGAAGACAGGGAGGTCATGGACAGGTGGCTGTGAACGACGACCTCCATGGAATCCTGTGTAGAGGAGCTGTTAGTGGGGGAGTTGTAGAGGCGAGGGCGGGGGCGCGTGGACAGGCCCTGTCCGTGGTGGTGATGGTGATGGTGGTGGTGGTGGTGATGGTGGTGAGAGCTGTTGGGGTGCAGCGCTTTAGGCTGTTGGGCAGGCACGTGGAAGGTGGTCTCCTGCACCGGGTGGGTCTCCACTGCCACTTGCTGGGTTCCATCACTGACCGCCCAGCCCAGGGCCGGAGGGTATGGCGGCCTGACCTGCACACGCGGCGAGGAGACAGACAGCTTAGGGCTGGGGAGGGGCTTTCCGAGGAAAGGGCCCCCAGGAGCCTTTTTATGACTTACCACCGACTAGGAAAAAGGAGCAATGTTTTTATGTCCTGTCAAAGTCACATTATTAAAACTGCATAGTAGCCAAGAGAGCCGGCGGAGCCAGCCGGGGGCTGCGGGCGGCGCTGACCTGCGGGCAGAGGTTGTCGCAGTCCATGGCCTGCACGGCTGCAGTGAAGTGTCCTCCACTGTGCCGGTGCTGATGGGTCGGGTCGGACCTTGCTCTGCCACTGGTGCTCGTTCCAGACGAGCCTCCTGAGGGAGGAAGACAGAAGCCGGTCGCAAATGAGATGAGCAAAGACAGCTATGGAAGAAGGGGAGAGAGAGGTACTGCAGGGAAGGTACAGGGGATACCTGAACTGGAGGACGTGCTGGACGTGGTTCCGGATGACTGCGACTGCTCGAGCGCAGGGCTTGTGGACACGCTACTGCTCGTGTTCGTCCCCTCGTCTGCCGTCTTCTTGAAGAAGCTGTGCTGCAGGGCATAGTAGGGCTGGATGCGGCTCTTGGGGTCATAGTCCAGCATTCGTAAGATGAGGTCCTTGAACTTCAAGTAGTCGGCTACAGCGTGTCCGGATTCCCCAGCCCGGCGTCCTCCGGGGCCGCCGGCTTCCACCCCAAGGATGCTGTGGAGCTTGCGGGATCCCGGGGGCTTATACTGTCGAGGGACAGAAGGTCGGGCACCGAGTGTCAGCATCAGGACGTACAAGCTGCCAGGTGGTGGTCCAAGAGGACCTCAAATGACCTACCCAGAACACATGATTAGAGATGGGAGGTTTGATTTCACCCACCCTTTTGCCATCTTTGGTCTTCTTTACACTCCATGTGCTGTCAGACATCTTCTCAAAGAACTTCCTCACTTTGGGAGCCTGGTCCAGTATGTGGTTCGGAGGGATACCAAGCACTTCAACTATTTTGTTCATCTGATCTACCTGCAAACAATCAGCCAACATGGTAAGTAACTTTTGCATGACTGTTTGATAAAATTGATTGTGGTAATCCCCTATGCCACAGCATTTTCTAGCACAACAGCACCCTCTGCTGGACCAGTCTTGACTGCACAGTGGAATCATGTTTAGGAGTGGATAGCACAGGCAGAACACCTATCACTTATGATCATGATAAAGGTAATATAAAGTTGCCTATAATAAAATTACAAAATGGGAGATTTGACAATACAAGCAAGAACGTTAATATCGGAACTGCTTAAGTAGGTCACCAATACAGTAAACAATGTTTATTCTTACATAAACAAAACGTGATGACGGGTTACCTCATTTGCCCCACTGAAGAGAGGCTCTCCAGTGTGCATTTCAACCAAAATACAGCCCAGGGACCACATGTCAATGGCCAGGTCATAAGGCATTCCCAGCAGCACTTCGGGGGAGCGGTAGAATCGACTCTGGATGTACTGGTATATCTGAGGAGATAATGCAGCGCGTCACGACACAGCCTGCATGGGTGCCGGCACAGAGCTCCCGGGAGGCAGCTTAAACACGCTGCGTGATGCGACCATGTGGACAGGCTCACCCTTTGCCCCAGTTGGCACGAACTCCCAAAGTCCACTATTTTGATGGCGCTTCTCTTGGGGTTACACAAGAGGATGTTCTCGGGCTTTAGGTCACAGTGGATGATGCTGAGCTCAGGCGTGGCAAGAAAGAGCAGCGCCGTGCACATCTGCTGGGCGAACTTGCGCGTCAGGTTCAGCGAGACGCCCCGGAAGTTGGTGTTCCGCAGCAGGTCATACAGGTTGTATGACAGCATTTCGAACACTAGGCAGAGATGGTTCCGGAACATGAAGTGACGTTTCAGGTGAACTAAAGTGGGGGTGGGGAGGAATAAAAAAAAAAAAAACACACACAAAATAAAGAAGTTAACATAGACAAACCATTGGGGATTAGCACCAAAGTATGGGGCAGCAGGTAACTGTAATTAAGGACAGACTTCAAAGTTCAAGTCCCAGAAGAGGCCTGGCTGTTGAACCACTGGGAGAACCACTTAACCTTAATTTGTTAACTCCCAGCGGTATAAATGAGTGTCATCTAATAAACAAACATCAGGTTGCAGAAGTAGTTATTTTAAATAAATAAATAAATAAATAAATAAATAAAGTCCCCTTCAACACACTAGACTGGAATTCGATTCTGTGTCATAGCACGGAGAGAAAGTGATTGAGCCGGGGGGGCTGGGATTCTTCACCTATGTAATACTTCATCTCTGTGTCATGTTTGTTCATGAGCTCCAGGAGCCGCACTTCAATCTGGGCTTGATTTAGAAAAGCCTTCTTGTTCTTGATGATCTTAATTGCCACCCACTCCTGCTCCACGCGGTCATACGCTTTTACAACCTGCCCAACGAGAATGACACTACAGTCACAACAAGGCTGCTGCAGATGGAGAGAAGTGGTCTGCACTGAGGAAGAAAGGACTCCTTCGTAAACTTTCAGCTTAAAAATAATTCATGGGTTTTGAAGGTAGCAAACTGCAGGT
>JAABNX020000119.1:17372302-17398810 GCA_015163995.2 Mormyrus lacerda
ACACACACACACACACGTACCTATGACATATTGTTCTTTTACTTCTAACACATGAGTCCCTTGTTTCAACATCAAGATATAATTTACCAATACTAATCCTGCTTTAAAGAACTCAGACTACAAATCCCTTTTCAGAGAACTTCTGGCTTGTCACATGACCAAGGCTAGGCCATAACTGTAGAGAAGGTACATTTAAAAACCCTTAAAGTTTTGTTGATTAGCCAGTTTACAATGCATATGTTTAAAATGAAATTTAGTATTTTAACGTTTATTTAAGAAGGAAACAAATTAGCAATCATTTTCTTGGGAAATTTTTCATTTTCCATATGAAAATTGTTTTGTATGATTTTACTGCTGATCTATTCATAAACTACCATTTCCAAATATGTTGACAAAGAGATGAGACTTTATAATACAGGTGGACATTGACCGTATACTTATCAATATTTCAAAATACAGACCAACAAGTGTTGCTTTTAAGATGTTGTATTTTTTAAGCTACATTAATATCAAAAACAGCACAACCACATTATTGTAGTATTATACAAGACAGTTAAGTCAAATATTGTAGTGTATTCTTTTATACATGAACATATCAAAATTAATGTTTACAGTTTAATATATTTTAGAGTTCAAGTTCTACCAAGCCAAATGTTTCCTAAAACAGCTGAACCCTGATGTCAGTGTATGTTAAAAGTAAGCTAACTATTATTCCCAGACTACCACTGGACTAATTATGAATTGTGTACTGAACGAAAAATGTTAATCCATTAACAACCAAGGCCTATGATTTTGTAACAACGAGCCTACTCACACGGATACTAGCATAAAATGTTTCAAGCACAAAATCCCAAAAGATGCAACATTCTATGCATCTGCCAATTATGTGGCCACATTAGGAAATTAGTTTTGTGACATGTATCGTATACATAAAGCAGGGTCTATGATCCATCAGATTAGAATACGCCAAGCATGTATTTTCAGTTAAAACAGAATACAATTCACAGTCACAATGAGGACAATCAATTCGCAGCTCTCCTTGGTCTCACATGTCGCAAAGAGCTGTGCCCACATGTGTGGGTGCACACATGCGCATATGCCTGATGCAAACCAATAAACTCCAAAACAACAGAACTTTCTGTCAAACAACAAAGTGGACAAGGCAAAAACCAATGTAATCTCAAGAGCTTGGTATTCATTTTGAAAAAAAAAACTGAATAGCTATAATTAACTTGTATAACATTTGATGAATAAGAAAGAAAAGTCAAAATAAACTAAAGTCCTGCCGCCCCAGAAAAAAAACATTCGATTAATGGGAAACTGTTTAACAGCAACGTAGACTAACATGTAAAGGCTATTATACACAGTAATCTTGACTGAGTATCTTGAGTTTGTTAAGTACCCAAAGACCTAACTAGCAGCTATAATTATAATGAATGATTTAAAGTTCTTTCAACCGGTATGCAGACAATAGAGTAATTTATGGTATTTGCTCAAACTTCTAGGGTGAAGTGGTTCAGAACATTTTATTCACCAAAAAAAAAAAAAAAAAAAAAAGAAAAGGAAGGGGGAAGGGATACCAACCTGTATGCATCGTTGCCTGTTAAATTTCATATCATCCTGGGAGGAGAGTCCAGCAGCAAACCACAACCCACTAAAAAAAAAAAAATCAAATAATGTTACTGCTTTTGAAACGTTTTCTACACTATATGGATTTGTTAATCGTTTTGTTAATACCAATCTGTTACAATTCATCCTTAGGACAATTCATGTACTAGTCAGAGTTTCCACAAATAACACACTTTTGTTGAGGCTTTGGAAGACTGTCATAAATTACACAATATGAAGATGAACGGGTGCCATAAAGCACAATGGGGGCAGAGGTGTAAAACTTCAAGGCGGACAGAAATTCCAACACTTAATCAGTGCTTTCATCATTCTCTCATATTAACTTGATGCTTAACAAACATCTATGCCACCTTCAGTTACCAATCTGCAGGTTCTGGGTAGACCAACGCCCCCTTTCCTTATTGTCTGTGATGACCCACTGTCATACATGATGTCCCATATCCAAAAGCTACTTAATTTTTTGCCCAGTTGTCAATTTCTGATTAACCAACTCACAAATGGGAAGAAAAATGTGAAATACTGGTATTCTTTCTTTGACATTTGAAATGAGTCCTTAAAATGTGTCCAAATTAAATAACAGCAATCAAAATGTTTTGTTATACTTTTTTGGATGAGTGCATAACAGTACAAGTTTGTTGAGTATTTGGGTGAAGTTTGTTTTGCTAAAGTAATACCCTAACCTTTTAAGAGAAAAGGCAGAATGTATCTTCATTTATGCATTTATGTACCTAAGTACTCTAACTTTAAAATATGAAGAGAGAGAAAGGTATAACAGAAACGCACAGAAATTGAGTGTCTGCCACATGATTCAGCATCATTTTACAATCCTGTTACACTTCTGTCTAATATCAAAGTTCATTGACACATGTTAAAATACAAAATAAGCAAAACAGCAAAAGCAGCTCCTCATTGCAATCTTAAGCCTTATAAGAAACATCAGAAATATATAAAACATACCTAAGCCAACTTGCAAGTGGTTTCTGGGTGAAAATACCCCTTCTTTTACAACAGAGACTCTCACTGTTGGATGCTCTAGTTCTTCTATTTCGAGCACAATCATTGGTGTGGATCTGAAAAATAAGAATATTAAAGTTTAATAAAGTTAAAAAAAAAAAAAATAAAAAAAAAATCACAACTTGACAGATCCATCAGTATCAAGGCAAAGGACCCAGGAAAAAAGGACATTAGATGAGTAGTTTAATGTTTATTCATACATTACAATGGAACTTAATTGGAACAATCACAAAACAACCAATTTTGTTTTACTAGGAATAAGTAAATATTTGCAAACATAAAAGAAACATTTCAGTTACACTGAAAATATTACCCATGGTGCAGACTAACCAGAAAAAAAAAAAAAAAAAACACACACACACACACCTATAGACAAAGATGGGGTCATTCAGGGTAAAACAGAACCCTCTCTTTCTTTACATGCATACCAATTTCACAGGTTAGATAGGTTCCTCAAACTTCATATCTTTGGTTTTACTGATTTCAACATTTTGTTACAAGGTTCAACATTTTAAAATAATTTAGCACTTTCAAAATCAAAGCAGATTGTGCAGCCAGGAAATACCCACTTCAATGACGTATCTGGAGACAACCACATCAGTATAAATAGCATAGGGAATTAACTACTAATGAGACCAATTAACCCTGGGGAATGGGCTAAAATGGGGGGAGGCTGACACTCCAGGGCTAAGGTGTGCCTTTTGAGGTTGTCTGTACAGCCAATCTTCACCTTGAATGACACTTTACCACTGTATTTAAGGGACATGTTCTGTACCTCCCTTGAAAAGGGAATGTTCATTAGCCTCTTATTGACCCTGGGTCAACACCACATTTTAATCACTGTCCAGCATCTAATAAGCTAACAACTAAAGTATGGGCTGCCTATCAGCAATGAAATGGCTCTGGTAATTAACATAAAATATAGAATTCTGGACCCGTTCAAACATGGCTTCTAAGGCTGGATGAAGAAATGTAAAAACACACAGAGAACAACAGTATCAGAGTAGGGCGGCAAAGACAGCTCCATCAAGTCGATAATTTTGATTATAAAAAAACGTCAATGTAGATTTTTACAGTTGATGTTTGAACTGAAAAAAGGTCTCATGCTCACAAACTACATATTTAGTTTGTTCCATCAGAATGCAGCACACTACAGGAAGTGAAGGGGGCAATATTTCTTTTATTGTCCTTCTGTGGAATTAAAGAAACCACTTCTTGCTAAAGCTATACAAAGGCAAGACCTAAAATATCCAAGAAAAAAATAGTTTTTTTTGTGTTAGCAAGTCGCTTTACAAAAGGTGAGGGTTAACATGTCATTACTTAAATTTGTTTCTGTTATTTGTCTCAGTAAAAACAGAAAAATAAACAAGAGACGGTAATAAAAAAGTAGCTGACAATCATTAATTGTTAGTTTCAGCCCTATAACAGACTATGCATGATGGTAGACAACATTCAGAAACAGGACGTGTCCATCAAACTAGTCAATATATAAAAGCAATGTGGATCAATACTCCACAATTAAAGAAATTGTGTGCTTTGCTATAGCATAACAATACAGCAATACCTTATATTTTTCTGAGATGGCATTGCTAATAATATTTATGCTTTTAAAATCACACAGGTCTTGACACAATGACCAAACACAGTCCTTATCTTGTCCAATCTTGTTGCGCTATTTACAATCTTTACAGCCTCTACTGTTATGAAGAGGTTCGTTTGGGCCAGTATTGCAGCTGCTGAAAAAACACAAAAATAGTGCCCAACGATTTGAATGACCAATGACAGCAGACATTAACGTTTATGCTAAACACAAAAACGCATTCAATGGGCTTACAAGTCAAGATTTTATGTAATGTTTTATGTATGTTCCATATTTATAATAAAACCTAGAGCCAGGTGTCAGGTGAATTTACTGAAATTCCCCACATAAACTTCATACAATGCCATATCTCTTGCCGAGCTATCAAATAAAAAAATATACATATTTTGTGTACAAAATGCATCCAAAACATACCAGAGCCACACATTATGAATTGAATACTTTGTAAATTGTAGCAAGCAGAACACTCCTGAGTTCTGAAAACAGTTTCTAAACTGCAACTTTAATTTCAGAAAAAGTCCACTAGGACAAGCAACTATTAATGGTGACAAATTTCAAGAGCCTTCAGATATGAATATTTCCCCACTTAAAAACACATTCTAAATCAAAAATAAAATGCTAGTAAACATGGAAACTAAGGTGAAAAAAATTCTCATTTTTGAATTAAGCACCAAACAAACACTTCTGTTTAAAGGCCAGCCTTACGACATCAATGCTTATTGCTAAGATGTCTTTCAAGCACAGCATTATGGCAAGGGTTATGTGAAAAAAAGTCTAATGGGAAATACCAACACATCATATTTTAGAGTACATCTCTACAACATTTATAAACACTGTTACCACTGTTTCCAAGTACAACGTCAACGTCAGTCAAATTGTCTTGCTGAGCTTTTCCATCTTCTGCCGTGGACTTGTTGCAGATACTTAGACAAATACTGAAGCTGACTTGACCATAATATGCGAGATATTTCACACTTATTATGTACGCCATAAGCTTTAACATAGGAGCTCACCCTCATCTACAGTGTTCTACATTTCTGATGAAAGTACAATTATGACCCTCGTCCCTCATTTGTCAAAGCTGTTACTGGTTTAATCATAACCTTTAAGACAACCCTAGAGTAATTCACTGTTCATGCAGCTTACTTAATCACTAAGCGATCACTTCTGAAAGGAAGCCAGTAGTAGTACAAAACAGCATAGAGAGAAGCATAATCTCATGGGACTGCTGCAAATGGATGGAAAAATTAGGTAAATATCATATCAAGAGTGCAAGCTATAGCAGATGAATTAAATGTTTTATCAATATCACCATCAACGCTCCTACCACAGATTCACTTTACGACACACAGCAAGCAGTGAGCAAAGCAGTCAAGATAGTAGGGAGCACTACGATCTGGTGCGAAGGGTCATGACTCAGGCAGCAACTCCAATCTGTTTGTAGACACCCTCACTCACAAGGACTCCTGCAGCCCTTCCCCCCAGCATCATACTCAGTGCCTTCCCCAAGCTCTCTCTTGGTAACTACTGGCTTTGAAATAGAACCTGCTTGTTAGGTTTGTTTGATGATGAGGCAAGTGTAGGAGGAGAACTGAACTGAATTGTAAGCGGCACTGGAAAACACTCCTTAAATAAAATTCATATAAAAAAAAAAAAAACATTTCCAAAGTATGTTACATATTATATGCAAAGAAATGCTGCATATTTCTTTGAGTGTAATATTTATGTGTCAAGCTATACAACTTTTAACTGCACATCAAACCAGTTTCCACAAGGACAGCATTGCATTACTCCTCAGAGTTACATGTCTACAAATTGAGGGCAAGTATTCTCATAAAACCCATCATATTCGGCTAATCACTACTCCTCTCAATGCTGCAAGACAATATTTACAAATTATGGTACAGAATAAAGCTAGCATACAGCTGATGAAGTTACCTTAAGAATGTAACTTTCCTCCACAAGTTAAAAAAAATGTATACAAGGCGAATCAATTTGTATAAAAATATAGCATTACGCAACACTTGAACTTAACTTTTAAACTTTCAAAAGTTTATATAACATGCAGTATGCAGTACAACCAGAAAGCCAACATAAAAAAAACCCCAATACAAATCACAAACTTGGATTTTTAAAAATCAATACATCTTTCATTCCTAACCATGTAACCATATAACAAAACTTACTATCATAAAAAATAAAACTGAATTCTTCACTGGAATGAATGCTAGCATACACTTAAGTGGATACATATAAACCTTCAAGTACCAAAAGATGTCAAAGTTAACGTCTGAACATCATGGCAGATTTGAAGGCAAAATAATACTGGGACTTATTAAATATCTAAACCAGCGATGCACATAACTGGTGCGGAAGTACGCATTCACCTTTAACAACAATACTTAAGACAATCGATTGTAAAAGCGCAAATGCGTACTTATAGCATTTGTGCTGATATTAAAACAAAATATAATGTATTTTAATGTTTATATGCCAACTCGACTTCATTTGCGGTATATGGGTTAAAATGCAAGTTATTTTCTTGTCATAGCAGCACAAATGCACATAAAATAAGAATGCATTTACAAACAATCTATTGTTGCACGTATTGTTCTTAAAGGTGAATGTGTACTCACACACACACACACACACACACACACACACATGTAATCTGTTTTTGTGGGCGTGCATCTGTCGCTATATTTTGAAAAGCATAGCTTGTGACGATATTTTCTGTTAGGGAGAAATATACACGTGAAAAAAAATTATTGGCGTATAACATAAAACTAATACAATTCCTTTTCACATATTCTTAAAGTGTACTAACTACATCCAAAATCATACCTGAAACACATTTGCAAAATATTCATTCATTTTTGATGGTGAATTATTGTGTATTTGCATACAAATAAAATAACATGTAACCCAATAAAAAATAAATAACTTCAGTAAAATTCCACTCAATTTTGAGCAGCTTGCCGATTAAAGTAAAATGTTTAATGACTAATCAATTGTAAATCACTAAAGTGAAAGGTGGTACTAATAATCATGTACAGTTATTACAAAAATGTATTCCTCATCAAGATCATCTCCTATAGATTTTAAATAAATGGAAAAGGGATTTAAAAAGTCATCACCCACTCTAGCATTTGAAAAGTTCACAAGTCTATTGTTGTAATGATGATGATGTGCTACAGTATAAAATGACAATTTGGGCATTCTCAATACATTTAAAAACCCAAAAACACAAGTTCCCCTAGAGGATGACTTCTTATTATACAATTTAATGTCAAACTGTAGTGTTTCTGAAACTGATCCGACAGAAAAAAAAATAATAATAATAGAATAATTTAAGCCAGAAAATGTTTAATGTGTTTGTATACGTTTTATACTTTATTCCAAAACAAACATTTAGTGAGACGGTATTTTCCTGTGGCCATTAAAAACAGAATTTCAGAACTGGCCTTGAACAACCCACAACTGCAAAATCTGCAGTTCTGATGACATTCTGTCAATTAAGCAAATCTGATGTACAGTAAGGAGCCACTTACTAGACCTGCGTGATGTGCAATGTTAATATCAACAATGCATGTTATGCACAAGCAATTATAACACTGCAAGGACCGCAACAGTCTGCTGGGGTGAAATTAAGCTTATTATGGTATTATGTGGCATTACGAAGTCTTGCCAATACAATTCACTGATCACTAGGGCCGTAACGGTAAACACATTCATTGCGTACCATTCAGTATATAATTTTTGGTTTGGTATGCACAATAAAAAGAATGAATACATTTGACACGGGCAGAACCTTAATTCAAAAGTAGATGTTCAAGATTGAAAAAATCATGCTAACTGTGGTTAAGAGTTGGCTAGAGCCAAGGCTGGTAAGAATCAATCATAATTGGTGGTTTGGGAACATTTTAATTTTCCAGTAAAATACATCAATACCAGTAGAGAGCAGCTGATAAGACTAGGATTGTCTGCTATGTTGCTGGAAACGCATCCAGAGTGCTAACTCATTTGAGACAATCATCTCTATGTATGACCAGAGCAAGGTATAAACTACTTCTGCAAGTTACTCTCCCTGTGGCATCGAAAGCCAGGAAATTCAGACATGGGTTTAACAAAAAAAAAAAAAAAAAACTAAAATATGGCTAGAGGTGTTTTAACACTACAGATAAGTGATCATATTTGGTAGCAAAGAGCATGAGATTTAGGTAGGATTTACTTCATCATGGTATTGGATTATTTTACATATTTATTTACAATATGCAAATAAGCATCTGTTCGGTTTTGTTATAGACATGTTGCCAGGCACACTGCCTTTGGTTTACAACTCTTCTTAATTGTCTTTGTGTTTGCATACTTAATAATAAATTTCAAAAATAAATATTTTCCCTGCTGTACCAAAATTGCACTGAACCGCAGTTCATACAAAACCATGAATTTTGTGTAATGTTACGCCCCTCCTGATCTCAATACGATTTGCCAGAGAAATTTCATAATTTTGATTCTCACTGAATGTTTTGATTTTAGCTGTAAATTCCAGAACATTTGCAGTTTTAATGATCATTTCTTTTTATGCTAACTGAATGTTTTGAGTTTAGCTTATATGAAAGGAAAAGTTCAGCTTTGCCATCTTGATTGTATAAAGTTTGTCCCTGATTCTGGATAAGCTCTGCGTGCACTTTCTGAGCCAATAATACAAATTTTTGTCCGTGCTGTGTAAACAGCATGTTTGTGAGAAACTGAGAAAATATGAGTAAGGAGACAGAAAGTGAACAAGTAATGGTAACCTTATGCAGTAAGGAAATATTTTGCATTGCATACAGTGGACATTGAGGTAAAGCAAGTGATTTGTTAACTTGCACAACTCAAGGCAACACCACAAACGTATTTGCCAGACTTTGTAGATAAAGTTCTATTTGTGTAAAGTTTATTTTGAGGGAGGAAAAAAAAAAAGCTTGTTTAGTGCTAAAAATTCGCAGCATGATATTAGAAAATTTTGCAACGCTGTGCAGCCCTACCACTCTGAAAACATTTATGAAAATAATGTGTAAAACTTACTACATATTACAAACAAAACAAAGAAGGTTTCCAAGCAGCAAGAACAATGAAGTGTCTGCCCTCTTCTGAACTTCCATTAAGGGTAAAATTAAGGTCAGTGAGCCAGGAATAGGTCAAGTGCAGCAAAGTACAGACAGATACACAGCATGCACCTCAGAATAAGACATAATCTTCAGCAAGATGTTAATTCAAGCATTTACATGGTAAAATTTATTATTGCAATTTTCTACATGAAGCCATTTTAAAATATTATCACAAAGCAACTTTGTTAAAGACAGCACATCTGAGTCATGATTATGTAATGTTGTGCGAAACAATGAAATATAGATCTTGTTACTCCGATTAAAAATGCCCCAAAGATGACTTAATTTGAGTACATCAAAATATATGGACAAGCAAGCCATGACATCTTTTAAATTAAATTTGGAAACACTAACTAACAAAGATGGTGCTGCCATTCAAACACTGTATGTGTTAGGTATTCCAAGGAAATTAAGTGGACATATGAACTCCGCAAAAGTTTGTAAATATTCTCCAACATAGCACCAATGCAACAAGGAACTCCTAAGACTAGTTTCTATTATGGAAGTGTTATAGGCCTCAAGTTTCACTAAGAGATAAGTAAAAATGCAGAAATTTGTATGTACCTAGACTTGCATGAAGGCACACAGGCAGCCTCTCAGTTGCACAACCCATCTTAAAAATATATTATATATTGTACTGAGGGAATACTGGAAAATGTATCCCGCACATCAAAATGTGTGAATGATTCTTTACCTAGCACATATCTTAGGCCCCAATACAAATTAAATGCCCGGTTGCTGAGAACGTGGCAAAGAAAACTGTAAACCGTAAATGTTTATGGAAGTAAATTGCAAATTGGCAGACCAATATAAGTAACGTAGTTTGAAAACTGAGACATTTGATACATTTTTTTTTATGTTGAGTGTAACAAAGGAATTATTCAAATTGCATATAAAATGTTGAGTTCACCAACAAACATCTAATTATGCACACTGATTGTATTTATTACATGCCTATTGATTATATATTGCCCAATTACATCCATTTACCATGGACAAAACTAACTTTGTGAATCACACAGACCCTTTAATTCAGAATGACAACTGCACCTTAAAAACAAACAAACCTCAAAAAAAGGTTTTAGCATCTCCAGTTCTGTTTTTGAAGGATTATCCTTTCCAGGTGAAAGCCCCCATATTTCTATTATCCATTATATTACTTTGCCTTTTCCCATGATTTTTATGTAGTCCAGGAAAAAGTTTTTTTTTTTTTTTTAATTACAAAAAAAAAACACAGCACAACAACATTTGTAGCAGGCAAGCATAGTCTAGATGCACCCATGTACTCATTTTTATAGAAACCACTCTTTGCCATTAATTAGTGGGCCTTGGTTTTGAGTTTTACAAATACTTTCACTTTTAGGTGTCAAATGTTCCCATTCAGAAAAGTTGCAGATGCACACTTGATAAGCTTACAGATATGCATTAATACAGTATGACATTTAAATTTATGCTGTGAAGATTCCATAACTTCTCTAAGGGCACTTTCTCATGCGGACAGGTGGTGCTTGTGCCATACACTATTGAAAAAACAGATTCATAGAAGGATGCCAACACGTCCTCTGCCAGATAAAACCATAAATGTCGTGTTTCCTTCTTTTGTCTCCTATGGCACTGGGATAGTCTTTAAAATGGCTAAAGTGAAGAATTGCTAACTCCACATAACAGAAGAACACTGTACCGTAAACAACTGGCTATCAGCCAAATAAATTAATTCAAGAACCGGTTTCCTGGAGTCCCGTTTCCACTAAGAATTATTATAATAACTTTAAGATTAAAACACTGTTCAATTGCAGGGCTCTATAACCACAATAATGAGGACTAAAAAATTAAGTCTTAACTTTCAAATTTCAAACATCTATCAGTCTAATCAATCTATCAATGTGTGACCTGGTTATGTGACATGTAGGTAGCTGGATACAGTTTACTTATGATTTACGTGTATAATATGGCACACAACATGCTTCAAAAATGAATAAGCAGAGTTCCAAATCTGTTCCTATTATTTGAAAAAGCAAAAGAAAAAAATCATATGGTTTATTAAGACAAGCATACAGAGAGAAAAAACTCAATTACTCAGCAAGAGCAATTAAGACATAAAAAAAACTTGTGCAAATAATATGCAGTTAATTTGACAAATTTAGAAAAGTTGCTCTGTCAATATTGTGTGAGTATACTACATTCTAAAATTAATATATTTAATACTAATTAC
This sequence comes from Mormyrus lacerda, assembly GCA_015163995.2. Classification (NCBI taxonomy): domain Eukaryota; kingdom Metazoa; phylum Chordata; class Actinopteri; order Osteoglossiformes; family Mormyridae; genus Mormyrus; species Mormyrus lacerda. The sequence continues at coordinate 17,383,911 of JAABNX020000119.1, forward strand.
AAAAGCTAACAGGAATAAATCACATTCTATCAGGCTAAACTTTACATATGTAAACAAAAAAAGTGATAGAAGTTCAAAAAAAAAAAATCAATATACTATTATCAACTAATGAAAAAGAATACTCTTTATAACAAAATCACATAAATATATTTGTCAAAATAATTTGCATCAGCGCTTTTATTTGACATTCCCTTCCCTGCTCGGAGGAGATGCCAATCTAAACGTGGGGAAGGACCAACGGCACTCTGCTATGTACATAACATCCCAACTAACAAAGTGGCCCAGTAGGGAAACCAATGAATGTTTTGTGCTCCTTTATTTCCTTTCCTTAATTTAGCATTATTGAAAAAAAAAAGTTCTGGTTCAACAACAAAGCAGGTAAAATTTCCGAGTTAACGCAGATATGATAACAGAATTAATATCCATAAAGTCTTACATGTTGACATTTCACATAAATCTAATTATCTAGCAAGTCAATTAACAAGAAACAGTGACGATGTTCCATTCTTATTTAAAAATTTAAAGTCAACTGGCCCCATGAAATCCTTCAAATACCCAAATTCCATTCCACGGGAGTTTACACATTATAATTTCCGAAGGCAGAATAATTGGAACTTATTATCAAATATTATGGATGGGAGACGTACAGGCAGTTCCCAACTTATGAACGATATCCGTTCCCTTAGTTTGTCCGAGTTGATTTTGCAGGTAAATTGGAACAAAAAAAATTATTAATAATAATTGCAGTAATATCAAAACTACATATGGTTCCGTACCTCAAGTCGACAAACCTCTGAAGCCGCACAATGTTTTTGTGAGCGTCACAAGAATAGTGCGAGTTTGTTATTATGAACTATTGCATTTGACTTCAGTTTTTCATATAACATGCATTATCACAATCTGTATGTAAAAACAAATTGTCTGCAAGTCCAATGCTCTAAACCTGGGAACTGCCGGTATACCTGCATTTGAAATTTTGCTACCTGTTTAGCAGACATTTAAAGTCAGATTACACTGAAAATATGTTTCATAATTTCACTGCCATGATTTCTAGTTTTCAAGTGACATTAAATATGGTGATATTAAACATTATTTTTGACAACATTAACTATGGATTATGGATAATAAAGATTTAACCAAAGATTACCAATTTGAGGTTCAAAATATTTCATAAACTTTTACATTTTAAAATAGGCCTGACGTTAAACTTCATGGTCTATAGTGAATTTCAACATTACAAATCCAAACACTGAATCCACTGCAAAGCAATATTATTAAATAACAGCCCTATGTTTATCATTGCATACTGAAGCATTTATATGAAATACATCAAATACAAAATACAAGCGAGCTAACAGTACCTGCCATTCAAGCAATTTGAGCATCTTAGCCTGTTCTGCAATACATTGAAAATAGCTTTACCTTTAAATGGCTAAACATAAGAACATAAAAAAAATTTACAAATGAGAGTAGGCCATTCAGCCCATCAAGCACGCTTGGGGAGAACTTAACTAATAGCTCAGAGTTGTTAAAATCTTATCCAGCTCAGATTTAAAGGAACCCAGGGTTTTAGCTTCTGCTACACTAGCAGGAAGACTATTCCATATTCTAACTACACACTGTGTAAAGAAATGCTTCCTCAAATTTGTTTTGAAATGTTTTCCTGCCAATTTCCACTTATGGCCACAAGTTCTATTATTTAAACTAATACTAACATTTGTTTATGCTCTTTGTATATGCACTGTGCACCACAGCCTTGCCATTGCAAAAATTCTATGTGACTAAAACTTACTCTCCATTTCTCAGTGTTTCTATGCTGGTCTGTTTTCATTAACTGTTTTTTAGGGTTCCCTCCACTTAGTTGGCAAGTAGATAGAGAACTGAGAAGCATACCAGTAGCTAATGTTATTAGCTAATTTTAGTAGGATCTGCATGTGACTTGTAGGTCTCCCATGTTACCTCACAGAAGTGCAGAGGTGTGTACAGATACTATAGGATGGTTTGGGTCACACGTTGTTTGAGATTTTCTGAGGGTTTGCCTGTTTTTGTCATCCCCGTCTTCTTGAATGGCTGCCTTCCCTTGTGGGTGACAGATGCTGAAAACAAGACTGGCCAGTAGAATAGAGCGTCAATACGGCCGTCTGGCTCATTGAAAAAGCCTATTTTACCAAAGGGAATGAATGCATTTGAGTATGTTTGAGGGTGGGGGGATGGGGTGTATTTAAAAATCTTATGAAAGCACTGGTCCAAGCAGGCTATTAGACAGTGTGATCAGATGGACCAGTGGTCTTTAAAAATATTGCCAGGCCAGCAGGCAAGTGCTAATGTTGAGCACTGACAGGTACTATATATAATTGGTTATTTCATATATACTTATAATAAAGTTTAATAGGTGAACAAATATACAAAATGCTGATTTCCAAAATGGCATGAGATGTTGACTACAGAAGTTCTCAAAAGATAACTGGAACCATTTAAAAATAACAATTAAACAGTCAAAATAATTTGTAAAAGAACAATGACTGCCCTATTCTGAAAGTTACACAAAATTCTAGTGTTGACTGTGTTCGTATATTGAGGATGGGTAATCCACAATCAGCACAATGCTTTTACAAGCAGACTGTCGCTGCAGCCGTCCTGTGTTTTTTAAGTCATGCACATTATGCTATAACCCAGAATTCCATAATTTTAATAAATGAGGAAGGGGCATTTCATTAAGTAAACTACAAAGCATTTGGCTAGTGACATTTTATTAAGTTCAAATACATATCTATACAATCTTTCAAGTTTAGTTTACACACAAAATTCCACAGACTCAACTGCAATATCCCAGAATTCTGTAATATCAGAAGTAAGAAAGTTACTATTAATGCATTTCACTAGTTTGAAGTATAACTGCTGTTATTCTGTGTATTTCTGAGTGTTTGCATGAGTAAAAAGACCAGAAATATGGCTAGAGAATTTCTTGCTACTGTACGTATTTGTGAATTAGTATGGCTATCTAACGGAAACTGGGATAAAGGACTTTGTTATATTTAATTATCAGACAAACATCTGATATAAAAAAATCAGACAAAAGAAGCATGCAAACTATAAAGATCCTTCACATTCTCAAACCCTGTATTATTTTGATGTCATTAGTTTAAGTTCATTAGTTAACCAGTTTCCATTTGGTGCCCAATTTGTCCTGAAAATTATTATACCTACCTGTTTTTTGTAAAATATTGCCATTAATACACCACCCTAAACAGAGACGGAAAATCAAGCACTTCCAAAGCTATGAAGACATGGCTAGTTGAGAGCTGCTAGTTATGTAGTTTGTTATGTTACGATGATAAAAACAGCAAACCTGAGCAACAAAACTAGTTGAGTTGAACAAAACTAAACTTTGCACTGTCTTTGGAAGCAGCACAAATATAGAACCTAAAGACTGCTGGTTCAAGCCCCAGGAGTAGCATCTGTACCTCTGAGCAAACTACTTAACCTGAATTGCTCCATTAAAATATCCGGCAATAGAAAGCAGTAAAACTACACTCTGAATAAAAGGATCAGCAACAAAATTATAAGGGAGCTATGCTAACTAACTTGCTGACATCATAAAAAGAACCATGACTGCATTTCTGCAAATAAATTTTAAAGTAATCATAACAACGCTACCTAGCTTCCAGGTTAGCTATAGAGTAGTGACCACGATACAAAATACTAAAATCTATATACAATTTTTCTCACACGTCTTTCCTGAAGAAACATGACATTGGATGAACAACAAGTTTGTTTTATAAAACAAAAATAACCTAAAAAAACATAGAAACATTTGTAATCTACAGAATATCTAAAGCAGATAAACTTGATTTGAGCTGAAACGTAATATCCTACCAGTCTTGCGAAACTCACACTTTGAAGAAACACTTTGACCCTATTTTTAATTGGGAAAGCAAATGATGTCATTGTGCCATTATTATAGAGCATCTGTTACTTTCAAGAGACAGCTTAAAAGGTTATTCAAAATAAATTTCAAGTTACCAAAATAAGTTAATTTATCCAATATAATAATGGAGTGTCATGGATCCAAAGTGCATCTTAGATTTGATTTTTTTCCCCCCCAACTTTTCCTAATAGCTCTTTTAACCTTTCCAAAAAAAAAAAACACTACGACTTCCCTAGGGTCTGGCAACAGCTGCTTACAGCAACTTCAAAACTTTGTGGCATACAAAAGAATGGCAATACAAAAAGGCTTTTTATGGTCTTGTCAATTCCAGCTGTTGTCATCTTGACCTGAAACTAGCACCTTATATTTTGGTCACACGTTTACATGAAATCCAAGCTCCATTTCAATATATGCTCAGTCAGAAATACAGCCATTTCTGTTGAACCATTTACAAAGATTATTAAATTATTAGACAAGGTGTAAAGACGAGTTTTAGAATGACCTCATATTTTGCCAAGTGTTAGACATACACACTGCACAAGAGGGATGTAAAACAGAAATGAGGGAGTTGTTTCATAGCATAAATATTAATGTATTTTTTACCATTTTGGACATTGAAAAACCATGTCCACATGCAGACCACAAGCAGAGACATAACTCAGTGAAACTAAAAAGTGTCCTTTGATTCCACTAAGCAAAAGATGATTGCATTACCTAAAGAATACATATGAAAATAAAGAGTTAGAGTTCATCCTACATGAGGCCAACATCTTAGGAATACAATACACACAAACAGGACAGTGATTACATTCGCACTCAATTACACTCAAAATGATCATTCCTCTTTCAATTTTCGCATTTTCTGAAAGTAGGTCTCAAAATGGGTCACCATGACTTTTTTTGACATTGCCGGTACATGCCCACTTGCAATATCATTATATATTGCCCCCTGTATTAAAGACCATACCATAAATAGTTCAGTTGTCTTGTGTTTTACCTGTCACTTCCACAGTCATCAAGGACATTATAAAAAGTAGCGAAAGCGTTGGTTTACTTCATGCCAGTCTTCAGAACAATCTTACATTATTCTTTTTACATAAATCTCAGCATAAATGTCTATTAATACCACTACTAGTATAAGTAAATAAAAACTTTGGCAATATCCATACAGGATTTAATGCCATTTCAGAAACAATGTCATCGGAACCAAATATATAACGTATTCTCAGAACATAATGATATTTCGTCCGATTTAACATTATCACTGCATCTTCAGCCTTAAGCCAATTTAATCGTTTTTATTGCATATATAGGAGTGAGACTAGCTTCTAATTTGGACACTTGACTAGCTAGTACTGGACATTACGAATACCTCATTCACGGTAACCAAAAAGGGGGGAGTGGAGAGGGAGACAAAAAAAAATCACTGGTTACATGTCACGTCAGCCAACTTAAGAACATTTTATCATGTCCGTATATTGTAGAAAGATCGTTCGCGACATGATATAACACACGATTACATTATTTCAAGACAAGGTGTGACATTAAACCGATAATGGGAGGCGAAAAGAGACGCACATCCCTAGCCTAGAAATAGTCACGAAGCAGGCCTTATTCTGACCAGCCGTCATTTGGTTTATGCGCTTACAAAACTGAATAACTGCGGATATGCAGCTAGCCAAATAGCTACCTTGGACACACATACCATTTTTAAATGCGGCCGAGACAGCCTAACAATTCCTTATCGTTTACTTACTGATAAACGACACCCAACAGAATGATACATTGCAAATCGATTTAAACAGACGTAGCCAAAAACCAGCTATCTCCCTGGCTAACTGGCCATCAAATGCAGAAGTCACTAAGGCAGCTAGGGTGCCGTTTACCCGCTAGTTAACGCTCTCTCTCTCTCCCTCTCCAAGATAACAGAAGGTTATCCAAGTAAAATAATGCTATCCATCAAATTAATGCAACTTCATCTTCCACCCATCTATCAGGGCAACTTAACTAAGAAATCAAGGCGCTCCGGCGTATTAAACCAGTGTGCATTGTTTTTGAACATACATATTTATGCATATGTATATGTACATATACACACATACATGCTGATAGACAGATCCGCAACAAGGCTGCTAGTACATTAATGATGACTGGTTAGAGCCGCATTAAAACATTGTACCATTAGCTTATTAACGAGCTACTACGGTGACAACCGGAGCTAGCGACGATTAGCCGCCGTTACAGTCATACACAATTATCTTTTTAATTAGCCAGATTGACACGTGCACTGTTATTTCCGTGCCCCAACTTACACCTGGCGACCCACCGCCTCCTACAAACAGCGGGCGTTTGACTTGGGTGGCCCAGAAAGGAGACGCTGTGCTGCCGACTGATGTTACACGGGTAGCCGCCGTATCCGTAAGATGAGTCGGGGCCAGAGGACCTGTCACTACGGCCAGCAACGCTGGCTTGGCAGTACCAAGCTAGCTCGATTGCTAAAAACTGGCCGTCATTAGGCGCGACACTGGGCGCCTGTCTCGCCAGTTAACGGTTTGGCCTACCGTCAGCCTCGCAATACAATAGCTACACGGGCATTTGCAGCAGCACCGATCGCGCTGGGTCTCGGTGACTGGAAAATATGCCGCCCCGTCGCTCATAGCGGCGCTCCAGAGTGAAACAGAAAAGCACGAATATGGCTAACTAGGAATCCCCGGCTAACGCACCATCGCAGCCCAGCTGGCTAGCTAGTTAGCTAGGCGTGAAAGGAGGGAGAGCCAGAAAAGCCGTACACAAACGCCACCGCACAACTCACCTTTGTCAGTACGCGTCCCTCTTTCTATCTGTGAAGCAATCTTCATTTAAAGTCCCAGGAGCGCAGGGGGCCAAGTAAAGAATCCACCGTGCCTCGTCCTCCAAGGAGTCCCCCCCCCCAGATCCGCCAAAGCAGCAGATATTCACTTCTCCGATTCGGTGTCAATTCAGTTTCCAAATCAACAGCGCCTCTCCGTCAACTAGCAAAGCCGAAACACAAACTTATAGGCGATCCGAGTCTGCAAAAAAAGCACGCGCTCGGATTTAACCGCGCCGAAAAAAGCGCCAAACCGTCGCCGACTGCCGCCGTGGATTATTTATCAAAGTTTCCCAGAAGCATGTACTTCTGTATCGCAGGCCGCTCGATAAGAAACCTTGTTTTCTTGGACGGGATTTTTGTAAATTTCACAAAATGGCGCGCGTTCCAAACCTGCGCAGCGAACCGGCCCGGCAGACCACAGAGACACGGACAGTCACTTCGCTTGGCGCCGCCTAAATCCAGTCACATACACAGCGCGTTACGCCATAAACCTCCAAATCCTCCGAAACCGACCTGGTCAGCGCGTTGGTTTCAACGCCGCTGCCATTACTATTAAAAAGTGAATTTATTATTCCGGCGGGAAGGTAAATTATTTGAAAAAAGAAAAAGCGACTTACAAAATGGTGGCTGACTGAAAGTGTTACCATGACAACTGTCAATCAAACTACGAAGTTCCCGGATGAACTAATGACGCAGGAACAGACAATATAGTTGTCATAGAAACTGCCAATCAATTTTACGTTTGGAAAAGAGGTGGGGCAAAATCCAATGAAATGACACTAATGTAGAAAAAAAATATTTATTTCTCTGTATATATTTTTACATAGGAATACATTTCCGTTTCCAAGCTTAAGGGTTGCCATTTTAATGGGTGATAGCACGGAAAATATGAATTAGAACATTAAAATTGGCAAATGAAATAATTTATCTTCACTTTTCTGACTTTCATGTTTCCTTTTTTGGATTATTTTCTGGATTATTACTAGATACTGTGCCATCAATTTTCGGTATCAGTTTTTAACAACTGCTCGTCTATCCTTGACCTTTAACATCTTCATGCTCTTCTTCTCAACAAGCTGAAACTTGTTACACAGATTTACAACTGCAATTCTGGTAATATTAAAACGTCATTTTCCTTCTGATTTACCGTTTTCTAAACAAATATTTTAAATCAGCAAGGAGAGGGTATATGGTTTTATATGTAACTAATTTTAATATTCCAGTTTAGCAAATTATGGCACAGGACAATTGTCAAAAAAAAAAGTTGAATTTCACTCCAAATGGTGAAAAATAGTGTAGACTGGCCATTATACTGAAGGAAAAAAATTAAGGTCAGTTAAACAGTTTTGAATTATCTAAATTTAATGTAAACAGCAATAATATTCTAAATTTGTGGGAAAGGTTTTTGACAACTAGCTTTTAAAATAGCATTGTGTCAAGAATACAAATCAGCCAAGTGTTTTTGCTGTGCTCCAAGTGTTCTGGTTGGGGAAGTTCAATTCCTTACTAGCAGATCCCTTTTTTGATGCAATCTGGCTCTTGAAGCTTGACTGGTCTTGCCTCTTCTCATGACTCATTGAGTTATGTTACATCCTCTGTTTTACCACCCACGTCAGCGTGTTTATCCCTTCTTTAGCTGCCCTGTGAGAAGCTCTTGCCTATTTCTATCTGCAGTTCCTGTGCAGAGGACCTATTTCAGGAAAATATTCAATATGCAATTCACCCTCTCAGTGTATGACGGTTTTCCTGTTGATGTAGTGAAGACTATCATTGGTTTTCCAGACAACCCCATACCCAATTTCAAATCCAAGTCATTTCAAATTTTCAAGTGTTTCACTTGAAATTCACTTAATATTATGTTGCATAATAATTTGTTGATTGCAAAATGTTTGCAGTACAGTACAATAATGATAATAATAAACATGTTTTATGAATGCACTAATTTTATATAGTTAAAACACTGTGTTTCATAATTTTGGAATACCTTTACATTCTTTATAATGAAATAATTTTACATTTTTCAGTTAGATTAAACTGCAGCCATGGGTTTTATACACATCTAAACAAGCCTAACAGGTTCCACATTTGCTTTTCCATAGGCTAATTGTTGAGATTAGTCATCATTACTTATGGATCAATGTAATAATTATTATTATGTAGTCAACAACTATACATCAATATAAATAAAATGCTATTTACTATTATACCTGCTTCTTGCTTTTCTGGACTAAATAAACATACAAATAAATTGCTTAGGTTATATTAAACATTTTCTTTACATTCATATTTTGCATTCTCATTTCCCCACTATTTCTGCAGATTATCTGCAGCCATATTAACTTTGTGGTATTGTTGCTTGCAGCGCTCTAGATAAATGTATTACACTTACATCAGTTTTACCTATAGTGACCCGAACAATACCGTGCTGCGATAAGAAACAATAAAATTAAAGCAATCCTATGCTCCATCCAAACTCAGACAATTTACAGCTTACACACGTATAAGGTATAAATGACTGATTGTGCTATCATTTCACGGACGCACAATATGATAACCAATGAATTCCGCAGTACCAAAGCCATCTTTCAGCTTGAACTGAAGTACAGAACCAAATCAATGGATTGAACCATGTGACCTGCTTGTGTCACGTGGTCGAGGTAAATTCAAATCACATGACTGTACGCGTCCGGAAGTACTGCACGCAAATGCTTTAGGAGATCTTACAGTTACCCTGCGCTAACTAAATATAAAAAATGAGCCTAAGCCTGGATATAAGGCTTAAGCGAGCGAATAAAGTATACCATGAGGGGGTAAGAAGGCTTGTTTACAATTAAATTATATCACTAATATTTTTCTTGGTCTTTCTGTGGACAAATAGGTAGGAACGTTAGCTCAGAAGCTATTGCTGTTCTTTTCCCCCATCATCTATTCAGGGTTTTTGGTGTTACAGAAAAATTAATCCCTTATTGCTGGAATCTTTTTTCAATTAACAGTGGTGCATTTTTAAAAAGTGTTTCAAAAAATCTTGATGATTAATTTCAAGTAACTACATTGCTTTGCGCGGTAGGTAGTCACCAATCCATAGTAACAATTGTGAGAAGCATGTAGTTAAATATACGAGATTCTGCAGACAGGTTAGCTGTTATTCTGACTGCTTTATTGATTGCTTTGTTTGAGATTGTTGGATATAAATTGTCATTGTTGTTGAAGAAATACAAAGCGGGTAACATTTGGTAAATATTACCTGTATTATATTAAAATTGCCTCTTTAAAGGGTTGGAAATCATTGCCTAATTAAAATGTCCAGTACAAGTATTTATGCGAGATAAAATATTTGCAAAAGTAAGCTTCATTTACTTCATTTACTTAATTCATATATATAAAATATATATGAATGAGAAGGTGTTATTAAAAATGACATCATAGTTAAATCCTGCTCCAGTTTTTTCTTGTTTCACTAAATACTATGCATAAAGGATTTCATTGTTTATAAGTTATGTAGTTTGCTGCTAGTGAGCTTGTACAGAATAGGCAATTTTCTATAAATGTCATTTTAGTTTTTTCTGTTAATGTAATATATAATGTAATATTGCAGCAATAATTTGAATGCTTTTAATTTCGTCCCGAAGAGGGAATCCATGTGAACTTCCTAATTGGCTTTTTCATGTTGCAGTGGATTTTTAAAACAGGGAGGTACACAGTAACTGTACAATTATACACTGATATGCCTTATAGATCTTTATTTAGTACAATTGTGGCACTAGTCAGCAACCAAACCCACAATGATGGAAATTGTGCCTGGTAATTTCATTAGTCTACCAAAGACCCAAGTTCACAGCAAACCCATTATTTTTTTCTGTAATAATATCATGCCCGTGGGGTTTGGGCAGCCAGTTGACCTTGAACCCCCAGAGGTTTTTTTGCTCCCTGCTTGGCAGTTCCCCTGTTTTCACTGAATTATTGTATATGAAAGATTTAGGAGTGTGTAACAGCCATATAAAAGAGCCTGGGTGACTCTGTTGTGAAAGGTGCTATATAAAAATTAATTAAACTGAACTGAATATTACAGAAAACCGGTTGTAATTTGTCCGAGACGGTGCTTTTTTATTAATCAGGGTAAGATTGATTTATATAGAGATCATTTTACTTTTATCTTGGTTGTCCACAGTAAATTCTATGCTAGAATATGCATATACATTAAAACAATGGTTAATGGGCTGAGTTTATTTTTTCTCAAAATTAGCTTGTGGAGCTAGAAAGTATTATGCAAGTCTGCGCAGATGCTAGATTTTGGTCTGAGTCAGGACTGAGAAAAATAAACGCCATTTTGGGATATAATATGAAGTAGGTGTCAGCCAGTCTCACATAGTAGGGAGGCGTTAAACTTGCCTCCCTGTTCATTGTTTTCTCCATCAAAGCTAACAAACTGCAACGTTGCATGTCTGTCACAAGGTTGATATAGATGATTTGGGAATTGTGTTTATCTCATGCTTATTGTCTTTCCCAGGTTTCCCCATGTGCACGCACAAACACACACACACACACACACACATGCACACACCGACCTGTACTCATATCTTTGTGGAGACCATTGATTTCTATGGGCAAAACCCTAACCCCAACAATGACAACCTTAACCCCTAACCATAAGGCACCAAACAAAATCCAAGACTTTTGGCATTTTTAGTGTTTTGATTGCTGTCACAGATTTTATAAAATTCAGTTTCCCCTTGTGGGAGGGACACCGGTGTCTCAGTCATCACCGGTGTGACCGTGCACTACGATATGGATTTGCACTATACCGGTAACACGGTGAGAAGTCTACAGCCTAATTATACAACAGCCTATTTATAAAAAATAAAACATTTTATTTTCTTCAAAGCTTCAGTTGTAATCTGAATACTTGTCCTTATGGGTCATTCCATGTCAAATCATCACACTCATCCTCACAGATTTTAATGGAACTTGGCATGCTGATCTTGTTACATGAATATCTCATGAACATGAAATTGGGTGAGTCTTGGATCAGTATTGAGGGAGATTCAAGCGAACAAAGTTTTAACTTTTTTGGCGGGGGACTATGACTGGCCATATTTACCTTAATATAAGCTGCACATAAATGGTCCTTATATTGTTTTAAAGCTATTGTCCAGCTCTGTAGTAAATAATATGCCATCCCCCTATGAATTATTACTATGTAATAATTTTAATATTTTAATCAGTTATTTAACAAACAACCTATATTTCAAAATTGATCAATTTTCTACTAAAGCTAGCATATAATGTTATGAACATCTCCAAATAATTTGGTCTTTGGTTTTTGAGTTGTTGCTGAGATATCTAGACTTAAACATAGCGTCACATGGTTTTATATCACTAATGGGCCTTTTTAATGGCAGCCAAACTGACATGAAATAGTATAACAAGCACAAGCAAGACGTGCATCAGTCTATGTAGCCCTTTTGTTTGCGCTAATGTGCGGTTAGTGTTAATAACAGCAGCGAATCTACACCCGCAACCAAAAAGCCGTAATGTTCCTAACAGAGTGGCTTCTAAGTCCTGAAATTGTAAAGCACAATTTCAAACACAGTATTTTACAAAATGTTGGATAAATAGACATAGTTTATTGGTGACTTGATGTTCATCAAAGTTTATGACATTTAACGATAGTATAAAGTTATTTTTTATACAAATCAACTCAGGTAAAACAATTAAAAACATATGTTTTCAAGGTTGCCAACTTTCACACATCTGGCTTGACACCCTTTCAGACTCTCATGCTCATGCAAGAAATCTTACGGCAAATCTATATTTTCCATTATAAACCTGAATTCTGCTACATCAAAAGTGTTGAGGTAGTTTGTAAACGCTAAAAACTATTTACAAGGTGATAAAACTGTTAGATACATGTTATATGTATGTGCAGACTTGTCTCAAATTGAAAATCTTACTCCGGCCAGCTGACCAAAGTTGGCAACCCTGTGTTTTATTTGAAATGAAAAGTAAAATGCACTGTGTTTGGCTGAAAAGACTTGTCATTCCCTTTGCGTTGTTACTCCGGCAATTATAAAACAAATATGAGAAAACAACACCTGTCACTTTTTGTATCTTTTCTAAATAAAACCCCCATACGCAACTGCAATAGTTATTGAAGTGTACTTAATATATTTAAAAATATTTCTTGTAATTTATGTAAACGGACAGGACATGCTACTCTTCCCAAAATTATACCGCGATATAATACCGTCACTGTCCAAAAAGTGAAAAATACCGTGATAATAATTTTAGGTCATATCGCCCAACCCTATCAATCAAAATAACAGGTAATGTCCCCACAATCTAATGTATACGTGGGACACACACAGACACACACTGTCATATGTTGAATGTGCTTCCAGAATATTTCCAGAGTTAGGACTGGGGCTGGGGGACGCTCACAGCAAGGTCACATTCAGCTTCCGACTGCACGGTGACATGCTACTCACGCTGACTGTCCAGCCGGTTCCCCCAGCAAGCCATGCACAAAGCGTGCCGTTCAGCTTCCCTTGGGCACAGACCATGTCTCAACACCCAATAATTAGCATCAGCATTGAAGAAAAGGGATTGAGGGGAGGCATGGCTTGGAACAGGGAGGTGGGGCTTGTGATAGGGAGGCGGGGCTTCCTTTTACTTGTGATTATTCTTTTAAATGCTGTCTTCTGTCTTCTTAACACATATACATCTGGCCTCACATGTCATTGCGAATGACCGAAACACGCACAAGCAAAGAGCTCATCTGCGGGTACAAGTCGCACTGCCACTGTGGGAGGCCTAGCAATATTCACTGCCCCTCCAACAAAGGGCCTTTCAGTACAAAGGGGCACGCAATGTGCCCATACTTCCACTTAGTTCCATTACACAAAAAAAGGAAAAATACTGTGAGGGTGTAAGCCTGGGAGAACAGCAGGCTCCTGTTCCCATGCTCCATATTTAATTATTTTAATTATTTTTTTTTTTTTTTTGCACAGCTTGGTTGGATGCCTTTTTCAAATTGCATGCTTCATTTGATGAGTTGTAAACCCTTCACAGCTTTATGAAAGTGACAACTAGACCATCCTTACCTGCAGCTGCTTTCAAAGAAATCTTGTATATGTAAAAATTGCACTGATTTAAAAAAATTAATAATTCCATGTGTAAGGTTTTTAGTGCCCCTTAGTGGACACTATAGGTATTGCGAGTTCAAGACTTTACAGCAGACCTATGAACAATTCAACAGAAGACTAAGGGATAGCCCTGGTGCTTTTTTACAGTAGTAGCAGAATGCATTAGGATGAGGGTGTCTCTTTGCTGTAAGTGTTTTAATCACAAAACTGTTATGAACTGCACTTGGTTGGAGACCAATGTATTTCTGAAAATGCTCTGCTCTCTCATGGATCCTTGTCTTATAATTGTGGCCAGGGACAGCAAAGGCACGGCTTACATCTCATCTGCTCCTGTACGGTGACTCATTACTGACACCACATTTTCATAAGTCATATCCTGCGAACGCGGTGATGCTCGCAGCTCGTCAGCGGTGCAAGTTTGGAGCCGCACAAATGTGCCAGGAGTCAATCGGGTGCATAGTATTCCAGAAAACTGAGCATTGGGAAGAATCAGCATTTTAAAAGTATTTTTTTTTTGTAATGCGTTACACAATTTTGCAGAATCAGAATCAGAAATTTTTATACACCTAGTATGGAATTTGCTTTGGTGCAGATGGTGGCCAGACATGCAATTAAACATGAAATATATCATCAATGCAAAAGTAGAGAAAATGGCAAAATACAATAAAAGTTTTAAATATGCAGACATTTAAATAAAGGTGAGACAGCCAGATGGGTATGAACAGTTTTGAGGTATGTGCAAATAAGCTTATGAAGTCAAAGCTTGTACAGTGGGTGATTAGATATTAAACATTCCCATTTTGTGTTTTGTTATGTATCACCAACATCATGTTAGCACACATTGAGAATGTTTTAATCTTGATGTTGTCCCCCACAAATGGCTCTTGCTTAAGCTCAAAGCTACAGGGTTCAATTTTAGGACCACTATTGTTCCTAATTTACATTAATGATATTGACACCAATACATACAGTAAACTGG